>OU342744.1:329397261-329997261 GCA_910589775.1 Avena eriantha
ACAAAGTACCGACACAAAATGATATGGAGATGAGTGCGATGTCGGCGTACCTCCCCCCCAATCTTAGGCTTTTGGCCTAAGTGGGTGTCAATCCAGATACGGGTAAGGGTTCCAAGTAGGAGGATCGCTGTAAGAATGATCGTAGTTAGGCCCGTGGGAAGAATAAGAAGCTCCCCAATCATAAGTAGGTTGTTGATATGAAGACTCCCCCTCATTCGAGGGCTAGACCGAATCATTTGTGACCTCCCTTCTAGTATCCTGCTCCTGTTAGGAGAGCTCTCCCAAGTACGTGTCAATCTCCTCCTCCATGAGGGACCATCCTACCCTGTTATCATGGTTAAACAAAACAGGTGCATGCAAAAGAACAACACGCTCGGACTTGCTCCTTCTCCAACCAGCTTTTAGAAAGGTTATTTCATAAGACAACTCACTCAAACTAGCCCATGAGGAAACAAATTTATGCTGTATCATGGAATTAAGATCAAGCCTTTCTATGGGAAACTGTAGGTCTAGATGATGAGGCACTAAACCATGCAATGCTAGTAAACGAGAAGCAACGAGGCCCCCACAAATTCCACCTTTCTCGCGGTTAGCAGCAAGACGGAAAGCTATCAAAGCACCCAGGTTGTAGGACCTATCTCGTTTAAGAGCAGCAGAGATGAATGCTAGATCATAAGAAGATAACTTATTGGTAGTTTTCCTAGCAAGAACACACTTGGCAATAAAGTAGGCAAAGTAGCGAATGGAGGGGAGATGAATGTTACGGATTTTTCCACTCTCCTTCGAGAAGTTGCTCCGTTGGCAAATTTCTGCATATAAATCCATGAGTGGTGCAGGTCGCTATTTAATCCTTCCACATGATCCCCACTGAGGTACCTTAATAGCTGCACAAAAGTCATCAAGAGAAAGGTCGACAGCAATATTGTAAATTTTGTAGTGGACCATGGGGTTAGGCAAAGAGTAGCTAAATTGAAAGGCCTGCACCATAGACATGGTTAGCTTCACAAATTGACAAGGTTCATCTTCCAAAAAGTGCTCCAACCCTGCATTAGAAACCAAAGTGTGGAAATCATGGAGAATTCCTGCAGCTCTCATGAATTCAGAGCATGGATAAATGGAAGGGAAAACTTCCTCCTCCTGGTGAACCTTCATAACCTCAGGCACCCATAGTTCATGTTGGTTTAGTTGATGCTCATTCATCTTCTATTCTGAAATTTAAACATCTATTAAACAAGTGATTGCAAAGTGAATATAATGAAGGGCACTACTAATAGGGACTTGTAAGAGGCCTAAACATGCATCAAACTATATCTATAAGCATCAAACAAGCTTACAAGCTCTCATAACCTAACACCTGCAGCAGCAAAATACTCAAGATATAATCTACTAAACACAAATCTACTTGGACAAGCGGAGGAGTCACATACCAGATAACAAATACTCCAAATTTCAGCAGCAAAGATGGGCTGAGCAAGGAGATCGAAAAATCGAGGGCAAGCACAACAAGAACGCGATTTTGAGAAATGAATTGGAGTTTACTCGGGAGAGAGAAGAAAGTGGCAAGTGAGAGAGTGAGTGGAGGGCCAGGGGTGGCCCACACCATGGCATGGTGCCACCCTGGGCAGGCCGTGCCACCAGGTGGTGAGCCTGCCTGGTGGGCCCCCTTGGGTCACTCCAGGTACTTCTGTGGCACTTTTTTCGCGTAAAAATTTAATATGAATTTTCTGGAATTTTTCGAGACACTTTATTTTTGGTCAATTTTCAGGTATAGATGAATGATTTTCTGAGAAAAAAGAAAAAGATTTTCTGGAATGATGCAATGACAAAACAAGGCTAGAACTACAGAAGTTCTAAGACACTCTAACATGCAAGCAACTAACAATAGAAAAGAAAACTAAACGAAATCAAAAACTAAAATGGATAGAACAGAAGTAAGCGGAGATAATCATGGTGAAAACATTGTTTTGTTCAATGAAATCCTTTTGTTAACAAGGTTGATCAGGTCTTATTACCAAAACAATTTCATATGAGACAAAACTTTGTATTCCACTAATGATTATGTTACCTCAACTTTGATGGCAATGGTCCCAATCATAATAGTTTCAAATTTTTCTCTTGGTATGGGACAATATATTTCTCCAACTTGAATGCCCTCAACATGTTCAATTGAATTCAAACCATAAGTCCTTTCAATCTTCTTGGGGAAATAGATAGTATGTTCGTTTTCATTAACATTAAAGGTCACCTTTCCTTGATTACAATTAATAACAGCCCCTGCAGTATTAAGAAAAGGTCTCCCAAGAATAATAGACATATTATCATCTTCAGGCATTTCAAGCACAACAAAATCAGTTAATATCAGGAAATTATGAGCCACTTGAACAAGTACATCCTCACATATACCAACAGGAATAGTGGTAGATTTATCAGCCATTTGCAAAGATATATCAGTTGGTATTAATTTTTTCCAGTTGAAGTCTCTTATAGAGAGAGAAAGGCGTAAGACTAACTCCAGCTCCTAATTCACACAAAGTAGTTCTAACATAACTATTTTTAATAGAGCAAGGGATAGTTAGAATCCCTGGGGCTCCAAGTTTCTTTGGAACCTTACCATTGAAGGAATAATTAGCAAGCAAAGTAGAGATTTCTTCATTAGGGATCTTCCTTTTATTCGAGACAATATCCTTCATATACTTTGAGTAAGGAGGCAATTTAATAGCATCAGTCAAAGGAATTTGCAGGAATAAAGGTTTCATCCACTCACAAAACTTATTATAGTGTTCATCTTCCTTTGACTTGTGTTTCTTATCAGGGAAATGCATAGGTTTTTGGACCCAAGGTTCTCTTTCACTACCATGTTTCTTAGCAATAAAATCTTCTTTAGTGTATTTAGTATTCTTAGTTGCTTTTCAGGTTCTACTTCAAATTTTTATTCATTTGGAGCTTCATTTTCTTCATTACCACTTTCAGTTTCAGCATCAGAGACAGATATACTATTAGGATCTATAGCAGGTTCAGAGGGTTCTACAATAGTTTTATGTTTCTTTTTTCTTTTCTTACGAGTAGTACCACTATTTTCAGCTTGTTGAGAATCCTGCTCAATTCTTTTGGGATACCCCTCAGGATATAGAGGATCCTGGGTAGCAGCACCACTTCTAGTTCTAATTTCATAAGCATGTTTTTCTTTAGCAGCGTTAACTAGCAAGTCTTTTTGCACTTTAATGAGTTGATCTATTTGAGTTTGAACCATTTGAAAGTGTTTAACAATCATTTTGACATCATCAGAGGTTCTTTCCACAATATCTTTTAACTCAACAATAGCTCTACTATTTTCTATTAGATGATTTTGCACCCTTTTATTAAAATTATCCTGCTTAACAATAAAGATACCGAATGCTTCTAAGCATTGATCAGGAGCTTTAGAGTAAGGGATATCACCTTCATCAAAGTGTTGGAGAGAGTGTACCTCAATAGTGGATGAGTAGGGAATAGGCTTACATAATTCTTCTATAGGAGCTAAATTCTTGACATCTGCAGCTTTAATTCCCTTCTCCTTAAGACATTTCTTAGATTCCTTCATCACTTCATCATTTAATTCAATAAATCCCCTCTTCTTTGATGTTAGAATAGGCACAAGAATAGTTGGTTCAGGTATAATTATTTCAGGTATAGCTGGTTCAGGAGGAGTCCAGTCTTCATAATTCTTGCTTATTTTGGCCATTAATTCCTCGGCTTCCTTTGGAGTCCTATTCCTGAAAACACAATCAGCACAACTATCTAGGTATGTCCTAGATTCTTCAGTTAGTCCATTATAAAATATATCAAGAAGCTCATTCTTAGGTAATGGACTTCCAGCCTGTGCATGAATCAAAGCACAAAACCTTGCCCATGATTCAGGCAATATCTCCTTTTCTCCCTGTTTAAAATCAAAAAGTTCCTACAAGATAGCATGTCTAGCACTAGGAGGAAAATATTTCTACAGGAAAGTACTAATCAAGCAATCAGGGCTATCAATAGATCTAGGAGGTAAATTACTAAACCAAGTTTTAGCTTCTCCTTTCAACGAAAAAGGGAAAATCTTAGCAACAAAGTAAGTACGCATCTTAATATCATCAGAAAACAAGCCACTCATGGTAGAAAGCTCAGTCATATGTGCTACCGCACTTTCATTCTTAGTCGCACAAAAAAGCTTCTTTATCAACAATAGCTATGTAAGATAGATCGAGAGAGAAATCATAATCTTTATCTTTAATGTTTATGGGAGAAGCAGCAAACTTAGCAATAGGAGACAATTTGGGTATAATAGTACGCCTCTCAAGGAGACTCTTAGCAGCGCTCCTATCATGGGTGTTTTTACATTCTTTAATAAATTCATCGGTCATCTCAACATAACCATCTTCAATATCATAACTCTCACTAGACTCAGGTGAACTAACAGGTGTAGTAGTGTCTTCATTAGGAGTTTCAGTATTTCCAGCTATAGTTCTAGCAATCGTAGCATCTAGGAAAGGACCTAATGAACCACTCTTATCAAGCATAGTAGAAGCAGCATCATAAGTATCAGAAGTTTCAGATTCAGCAGTAGTAGCAGTGTGTGTAGCATGTGTGTGTGGTGGTGTAACGAGCTTACTCATAACAGATGGCGAATCAAGAGCAACATAGGTGTTCAGAACAGTACCTCTTCTTGTAGTGGATGGTAAAATAGGAACCTTTCCATCACGAGACTTACCCATGATGGATGGATGGCAGCGAACAATAGAGAATCCAAGTGAACTTAATAAATAAAGTTATGCTCCCCGGCAACGGCGCCAGAAAATAGTCTTGATGACCCACAAGTATAGGGGGTGTATCGTAGTATTTTCGAGGGAAGTGAAACCTAATTTATTGATTCGACACAAGGGGAGCCAAAGAATATTTATAAGCCTTAACAACTGAGTTTTCAATTTAGCTGCACCGAAAACAATCTTGCTCACAGCAGTTTATCAGTAGCAACAGTTTTGTAGTAGCAATAGTAAAGTAACAGCAGTAGTAAAGTAAAGACAGTAGTAACAATAGCAGTAAACAGTAGGATTCGAGTGCGGTAGGCATAGGGATGGATGGATGGGTGCTCCATGGACAAGACAATTCACATAGCAATCAGAACATACAGAAATTGCCGATAAATAAGATAAAGCATCCAAGTACTAGATAATCCTAGGCATGTGTTCCATATATAGTCATACATGCTCGCAATGAGAACTTGCACAACATCTTTTGTCCTGACAGCCCGTTTGCAGCGGGGCCTCAAGGGAACTACTGGAAATTAAGGTGCTCCTTTTAATAGAGCACCGGAGCAAAGCATTAACACTCCGTGAACACATGTGATCCTCACATCAAAGCCATTCCCTCGGGTTATCCCGGTTTCTGTCACTTCGGGGCCATTGGTTCCAGACAACAACGTGTGTATACAACTTGTAGGTAAGACCATAAACAATACTATCATAATGAATCAATAACTGTTCAGATCTGAAATCATGGCACTCGGGCCCTAGTGACAAGCATTAAGCATAACAAGTCACAACAAAGTCATAAAGCACTAATAGAAGATACTAGGCACTATGCCCTAACAATCTGATGTCATTACATGAACGATCTCATCCAATCCCTACCATCCCCATAGCCTACATCGGGGGATTACTCACTCATAGATGGGGGAAACATGGATGGTCGATGGAGAAGCGATGGTGATGATGATGGCGATGATCTCCTCCAATTCCCCGTCCCGGCAGGGTGCCAGAACGGAGTTTCCGGTGCTGTTTCGTGGAATCTGGTGGTGGCGGCGGAGCGGAACTTTTTCTGGAAAAACGTCGAACCCCCCTGAGTTTTTAGGTAAGAAAGCATCTTATAGGCGAAGAAGGAGACCGAGGGGGTGTCTGGGGCGGCCAGACCACCCCCTGGCACGGCCTAGGCTAGCCCGTGTGGCCAGGTGGTGTGGCATGGGCCCAGCCCTCCTCTGTCTCGTATTCTGGCTCCGGGAGTCTTCTGGTGAAATAGGATTTTTGGCATATTTTCCGGGATTTTTCCTGATATTTGATTTTTTGCACAAAAACTACACACCAAGGCAATTATGCTGAAAACAACGTCAATTCGTGTTAGTTGCAACCAAATCACACAAGTCTAGAGGAGAAACAATAGCAAAAGTGTTCGGGAAAGTAGATACGTTTTGGACGTATCACTCACACTATGTTATGACTATCCCAAGTCACCATAGCCTTTATGATCGTTTATTTTTGACTTGTAGTATCACTTTATGCTTTGATTAATGATGTTTTGTCGCTCTGCATGATTATGGCCATTATTTCTCTCTTAGTTGGTCGCTCCCAGTCTTTTGCTTGCCTCCATAACCAAGTATGAGTTCCACTCATGCATCCAACTCCTAAAACCAAGTTATTTCAAAGAGTACACCATACCTACCTATTAGCATTTGCTATTCCAAGTATATTCATGTTTTTATCTACCTTTCAAATTAAACTTGTTATGAGAAAACTAGTGACTAAAGCTCTCACGAACTTGATGGCACACTTTACATTTCTTGCCCTTAATAAACTTGAACCATTGTGTCGTCTATGTTGTATATGCTTGCACTTATATGTTTGGGATTAGCAGAACCATGCTGTCATGGGGAACACTTTCAACATTGCACTTGTACTTTGTACCTAGTTGATATCATGCTCTTTTGTCTATGGATGTCGTCAGTGTGAAATGAAAGGGGAGCTTGTAAGTCCATGGAGTTATGTATGTGTGTTAGAGAAATGCCTGGGCCGCTGGTCTAATCCATGTTGTCATGGTGGAAACCTGCAGCGTAACCATAATGAGCTGTCTATGAAGTATTCTTCTTATAAAAAAGAGTCAGATATTGAGAAAAAAGAGAAAAATAAAAAAAAGATATGAGAAAAGAGGAAAGAGAGAAAAACACCATTTTCCCATGGTAAATAAGAAGATTGCTAAGATGCTCGTTGTCTGCTTGCCTTGTCATTTTGATATGGGGATTCTTCCATATCATCGGGCAAGGGGTACCCCATTGGCGGTTCTCTATGGTACACATGTACTTACTATGACAAGAACTTACCGGTAACTAAACTTGAGTAGCATGAGGAGCGGCCCTCGTATTCAAGGGACATGAGATTTCCAACTTATACTTCGTCAAGCATATACTCCATAGTTTGTTCACTTTAACCTTAATCACTTCAAGATGCTTATGATAGGGGCAATGAGAGCTGAAAGCTAATAAGTACCATAATTTTTGGAAGCTCTTTATGAAACTTGAATCCCTACTTCCTTCTATGAAGGCCTTTCTTTTACTTTTATGTTGAGTCTCCACCTTCTATCTTTGTGCACCTACTTTGAGAGCGTAGTGGCCATTCTTAGTTCTATGTGCATTGTCCCAAGACTTGTTGATTGATGCATAGCTTTGATATTGCTTGTTTTAAACTATTTGTATCTAGTCACTCTTATGAACTTTGAAGGTGTCCTATGCATTTATGTTTTCTACTCTATGAGGGACAAGCTGAATGCCACTATGCTATGTTTTCTTTATGTGAAACAAACAAACGTCTTGCAAAGCATTGTTATTCATGAATCTTTTGTTTGTGCCTTTTCATGTTGCAACATAGTTGCTTTGTCTTATTGCTAGAACTTTTTCTTTCATGCTATGTTGAAGTACTATGATCCTAGCTATCAATATTTTACAAATACTTTGATCAAGTTTATGATGGTGTATTTCACCTCAAAAATTATTCTTTCTTTTTTATCACTTATCTACTCGAGGACGAGCATGAGTTAAGCTTGGGGATGTCGATACGTTGCAAACGTATCCATAATTTTTGATGTTCCATGCTTGGTTTTATCTACTTTCTTATGTTTTGTCCACACTTTGGAGTATTTTCTACACACTTTCTTGGACTAACCTATTAACAAGAGCCACAGTGCTAGCTACCTATTTTCGGCTGTTTTTGGTTCTAGGAAAGTCAGAAAATGAATATTCTCAGAATTGGACGGGACAAAAGCCAAAGTCACTTTTTCACCGAGGGGGACACGGAGCCAGAATATGAGACGGAGAGGGGCCAGAGGGCCGCCACACCACCTGGTCGCGCGGCCAGGCCTGACCCGCGCCAGGGGGTGGTCTAGCTGCCTGGGGCACCCCCTCAACCTCCCCTTTCGCCTATAAGATGCCGTCGATACAGAAACCCTAAGTACATGATCAAAATTCCACGAAAGAGTCTGTAGCCGCCGTCATCTCCATCCCTAGATCGGGAGGGATCTGAAGCTCTTCCTGGCATCCTGCCGGAGGGGATAATTCACCCTAGAGGCCTTCTTCATCACCATGCAAGCCTCCGATGCGATGCGTGAGTAGTTCCTCTCTGGACTACGGGTCCATGTAGTAGCTAGATGGCTGGTTCTTCTCCTTTGTGCTATCATGTTTAGATCTTGTGAGCTCTGTTCATGATCAAGATCATCTATTTGTAATTCCTACATGTTGTTTTTGTGGGGATCCGATGGATATTGAGATGCTATTTCAGATTGATTATTGATTCTATCATGTCTTTGTTATTTGTGATCTTGCATGCTTTCCGTTGTTAGTAGCTATGTTGGCCAAGTAGATGCTAGCAACTCCAAGAGTTAGTATTTATGCTCGATAGTGGGTTCATGCCTCTAGTAATCTAGGGAAGTGACAGAAATCGCTAAGGTACTAGATGTGTTGTTGCTACTAGGGAGAAAACAACAATCCTTTGTTCATAGAACAATCATATTGTTTACTTTACACGCAATGCGTAATGCAATTATCTGTTGCTTGCAACTTAATACTAGAGGGGGTTCGAATGATAACTCGAAGGTGGATTATTAGTCATAGATGTAGTTGGATTATGGTCTATGTATAATGTTGTAATGCCCAATCAAATCTCAAAGGAGTCAAGATGTTTAGTAAATGCTTGTATGCTTTCTCGATGTTTGTCAATTGCCCCGCTGTAATTTGTTCACCCAACATGTCATCTATCTTAAGGAGAGCCACCACTAGTGAACTATGGACCCCGGTCCTTTCTTTTATCATCAATCTGCAATTAATTGTTTACTGCTTTCTGTTTACTTGCTGTAAACTATTACTTTCTTCCACATAATACATTTAATCCTTTGTTTTCAGCAAAACTGGTGAGATTGACAACCTCACTGTAAGTTGGGGTAAAGTTATGTTGTTGTGTTGTGCAGGTTTCCATGTTGCTGTTGGCGCCGGTAGTGCACCCTGCCAAAGTCCAACTAGCAACACCTTGGAGGTGTTTCCTTGATCGTACTGGATTGATAACCTTCGTTTCATAACTGAGGAAAACTTACTGTTGTGCTCATCTTACCTTCCTCTTGGGGTTCCCCAACGAGCTCGTTAAGACACGAGTCAATAGAGCTCCATCGCCTAACTGACACCAAATTCATCAAAGAATTAAAGAAAGCAGAGTGGGTCGCAAATCTAGTATGTGTCCCAAAGAAAAATACAAAAGAATTACGGGATGTGCATTGACTTCACTGCGTTGAACAAACATTGTCCAACGTATCACTTTCCACTGCCACGAATCGATCAAATAATCGATGCAACTGCGGGGTACGAACGTCTTTCCGTTCTGGAAGCGTATTTAGGATACCATCAAATTCAGAAGAAGGAGGAAGATTGATGTCTGCAAGTGCACATATTGTTTGTAGCTAGTTTTGAAGTATAGGTATCGATCCCATAGGGAGCCCAAAGGTAAGTGTTGATGAATGAAGTCTCTGTCACACTCAAAGTTGTCACATGTCTTCAAGTGAATTGACTGCATGTGTGGAAATAAGAATGAAATTTGGATTGAACTAGATGTATTTAAATAAAACTAAAATGTAAACTTCAGGAATAAAAAGCATAATAGTAAAGAATGATTTGATTCTTTGTGGTTTTCTTCAGATGACAAAGAAGGCGTGGGGAGATATAGTTCATGGTGATAGCGACTGTGCCAGGTGGATGAATGATAAGTGTAACAATTATAATCTTATAAGTATATGTGTAGGCGAGCAACCCATAATTAGCCGAAACTCCTCTTGGTAGATTTCATACCAACTTCAATAATCCTACTAGTCTGTTACCAAAACCATGGTCGGTCACTAGATGATTAAGATCCTTCAGGTTGGTTAGCAATTAAGCTCCTTGGATCAGACTAATGCAACAAGCACAGTGGTTCCTTGTGATCCTCGAGTCAAACTAGTCTCCCATTGATATCCCCGTGTAACTCGGGGGTCGTCGGTCTGCTAGCAAACAATATCCTATCTGTGTAGAACAAAGCATCATGTCTCATGGGCCCTTAATTGGACAACAACCATTAGGCAACCCACATATAGTCAAGCACACATAATATAGTAATTAAAATCAATCACAAACTAATGGAAAAATATATGGAGGCACATCACATCTCACCAATCCCTTACATCTCCCACGCCCAAGGAACTTACTCACACATGAGAGAAGAAAGCATTATCGATATAATTAAATAAAGGGAGTTCTACTCGATATCACTGTGGAGATCCACAACAAGAATAGAAAAGTAATCCAACACAATTCAAGATAGGAAGAAACAATCTCAAACCCTAATCATGCAAAGTGAAGATCTATCTCTCTCTCAAGTACAAGTAATGGCTATGAGGGTGTGATGGCTAGGAGGTCGAAGATCGTGGAGCGAGATGAAGAACGTCTTTCCCTTATTCTCTAGATCTTTTCTTTCTCCTTCTTGGATGGGATGGCGGCTGATGTGTTATGATTCCGCGTCTCGCCTATTCATGAAAGTTGTCCATTTTGACAAGACGGAGGTGGCGGGAACTATATGGCGAGAACTATACGGCCGAAAAAATATTCCCACCGTATAGTTGCTCGTTAAAGCTATTGTATGCCTCCCCTGATTGCTTCCAAAAAGATACTTGCTTGTTTTCACATGAATATTGTGTTTCTCTTGTTAAAACCTTCTATTGATGTTTAGAACTTGAAACACACATTAAAAACCAAGTTTTCTTCGCTACCGAAGTATTAGCATTAGGTAATGCTAGAAAACAGTCAAATCCAGAAGAAAACCGTCAATAAAAACCATCAAAAATATGTCGAATCTCACAGCTATCAACTCCCCCAAGCTTAGATGTTGCTCGCCCTCAAGTGATAAGAAAATAAGGAAGAATAGCGGAGATTTGTGACTGAAAGAAAAGAACTTACAAGCTCGAATTGGTGTCAAATTCTTTCTTCACAATTCCTGCAATCTTAAACATGATCATACAAGTATTCACAAGATTGCACTGAGTCCACTTCCTAACCACGTATATCTTGCTAGCAAATAAATCATATGCCCGAGCAAGTGTCAAAAGTTTAGCTAAGAAAGTGAAAACAATTCTTTTGGTGTCTCTCTTTGTTGAGAGATGAAAACTTTTTGCTCTTGTTTCTTTAATCAATTAAGAGTACTCAAGTTGGCACCAAAAACATTCAATTTAAGAACAACTCATCTATTCCCACATCAAAATTCCAAGACTCTGAAAGCACCTTTTTCCTTTCCTTGTTTTTCAAAAACTTCAGCCCTTTCATAGAGAAATTATGCCACTGTTTTTAACATGTTAATTGGGACTGTGTTGTGCACTCGTGACCATGCCAATGGATAATTGTTGAGCAATAGTGGGTTAGAGGAGTACTACAACTTCACTTGGAATGTGAAACCACGAGCAGACTAAAATTTTACCCGTCATAGCATTGCAGCTATATACGCTTACATAACTCAATAGCCGAAATCAAGTGGTTTCCCACATTAAGATCGTTCGTTGGCCAGCGAAGTTAATAGTTCCCCATGGAGCACGACAGTGTTGTAATGACATGCGTAAAGCAATATCTTACTATAATTATTAGAAAAATCAGTGGCATAATCTCTACTACTTCGAAGCATCCATTTTATCAGACAATTTCATTCAAGAGTTCTATCGAGTCTATTTACATTAA
Organism: Avena eriantha; assembly: GCA_910589775.1. Classification (NCBI taxonomy): domain Eukaryota; kingdom Viridiplantae; phylum Streptophyta; class Magnoliopsida; order Poales; family Poaceae; genus Avena; species Avena eriantha. Next base: position 329,409,281 of record OU342744.1, read on the forward strand.
GCTCAAATGGGGTTGAGTAGTTCTAAAATCAAATCCTTTGGGCTAAACATGGACTCAAGTCATCTTTTGGATGCTTTTTCTTGTTGTAAAAATGTCGGAAATATTTTTAACCAAGTTCATTGCTCATTATTTCAAAGCTAAAAAGGAGACACTAGCAAAGGAATAGAACTTATAGGATAACAAGCTAAGTGAGAAGTGGCTCAAGTGTAAGCGATTAAATAATTGTAGGGTCAATTTAAAGTTGCAAAAAAGGTGATGAAAGGAATGTGATACCTCCTCTTTCTTGCTTTGTTCTCGTACTTGAGTCAAACCCCCTCTATATTTCCCTATTGCCAAGTCACCTGAAATTGAGCAATCTCCGAGAGAAATAAAGAAACAAATTTGCAATCAAGGCTACAAATATATTTTTTGTGTTTTTTTGGTTTAGGAATGCGAACTGAAAGTAAACATGCAATTTTGAAGAAGTAAAATAAATCAAAAGATGAAATAAAAATATGAATGCAAGGTTTGGAGGTTTTCAAACCTCCCCCAAGCTTAGGCTGTTGCTAGGCTCAGTTGTTGCCGTCGTTTGGCGGTGGGTACGGATACTGCTGGTAGTAGGCGGGGAAGTGGGTCATGAAGTGACTGAAGTTGTGAGTTAAGGCACTAACATCCTCACTCACTCCTTGTAGTGTGTGGTCAATCTCCCCAACGCGTTGGTTGAGCTGCTAAAAATCTTGATAAGGGATGTTGTTGAACCCCTGCTGCTGATTGGGTCATGGGTCCCATCATCCCTCCTATTCCTGCTGATGTTCCTCCCAAGAAGGATCGTATTCTTGCTCCTGCTATTGCTCATCCTGCTTCTCTCCTTCTTCATCTTCTTCTTAATCAGGCTGGAATTCAACCATGATATCCACCACTTGATCCGTGGTGAGGATCCATTTGTCCTTCGCCACAATCGAGAAGGCTTGTGGACAGGGCAACGGAACCTGCTCAAGCTGTGCATCATCAAGATAACCAAACTGATATACTCGGAGCCTGTCAACACCCGAATTTTTAATCCCAGATGCCTGTTATGCCATACATCGCAATCCCAGGATTACCATTTTTGCGAGACATAACATATTGGATACCACAGTACATCATCCATTACAAACCATAATAAGGTCTTACACAAATAAAGGATCTCATGATCCAGTCTTAATACAAACAAGAAGCGGAATAATAAGCGTAGTAGTGGGCTCCATCTTCAGGGTCACAGGTAATGCTGACGATGGGAGATGATCCTAGTTGTCGTAGTCGTCCTGGTGTCCATCCTCCTGATAGTCCTCCTCATAATCTGGCCACGGGAATAGCCAGGGACAAAGCCATGAGTACTCTTTAAGTACTCGCAAACTATCACTAACAAGTAAGGTAGTTCTAGTAGGAGTCCTAAGCTCTAAGTTTATTTGCAAAAGGCCAGATTTATCTAAACTGAGTTTAGAAGAAGAAAGTTAACTTAAATGTTCTAAGTCACTTAAGTTGGGAACCTATTTTTCATGTTCAGAACCCTGTTGTGGTCAAGTCAAAGTCATAGTGCAGTTCACAAGTCATTTTGAAAACATCTGACGACGAAACAGTATGGCCACTCCAACTATCCATGACCGCGGGCGCGGCTATTCGAATAGTTTGACACTCTGCAGAGGTGGTACACTTTCACCACAAAATTCGATACATCCGTCAGGGATAACCCTGAATCATCATACTTAGTATGCGGATAATCAATCATAACCTTTCCTTTACACACTCTAGTATAAGCACCTCTCATATGAGCTTGGCCTCCCAGCCATGGCCATCTGCCATCCTAGGCACTACATAGGTGGACATCATCAAGAGGTGGCCTCAGCTCAAACCTCCTCCGCGAGGGAACCCATACTAATGCATATAAACTTCCGGCTAAGCCTTACCCAATTTAGGTATTTTGGTAGTATGGTAAAATTGGAATGGTATCGCATCCGAACCCAACCATCAGGTTTTATAAAGGGCTAAGGCTCATGCCTCAACATTTTCATCATCAAATCCATTTGTGTTTCACACATGTCAAAACACTTCAATAGAATGGAGCATCATTCCAAGGTTTTCATAATCATTTTCACCAAGTATTCCCATCTAAAGTGATCCAGTTTTATGCTTAGCACTAGCCACTAAGTTAAGAGTGTTCACTAATAAGGGATGCTAATCTCAGTCTCATGCCATAGAATTACATCTAGTATGGTCCTAGTTTTATACTCTTTATGCTATCTATACTAAAAGTAAAGAACTTTAGTAAAGTAAAAGAAAGTAAAGCTTGCAAGTAAAACTTGGGGTGGGTATAAATCAAAATGTATAACCAGGCATGCCTAGTGCGTTGGCTTAAGTTAACTTGCTTCTAGTGATGGCTTGCAAGTATTAGCTTGCCAATAATAGCTTGTCGTGGTTGGTGCAGTGATTGAATTTTTCTTCGTCTTCTTCGGGGTAGAACTCCTCCTGCTCGTATCCTTGGTCGGTACTATCGTCTATAAAGGAATACGGGGTACACAATCACCAAACAATACTTAACTAAGTTTATTTAGCACACTAAGGCTCACACTTGATGATCTAGCATCATCACAATCATCACATGCAATAATGACTAGTTTTATTTGGTTTATTTGAGAAAAGTAATTTCTACTCATTGAAATTAATTAAGATTTAATATTCTCCAATTAAAATATGGGATCATGTTGACACATGTCATCACCACATATTCTAATACATGGGAATGTGCTTTAAAGGGTTGGTCACATTTTATAAAGTTTAAGATTACTATTTAATAGATTTAAAGTGACTAGAAATGCCCTAATAGCATTCTTTTGGTACTAGTCCAGTGTCACTGCAGGCAAACTTAAATCTTTTTACATATTCAGATAGATATTATCAAATGTGATTTTTGAGAGTTGGAATCAACTGAAAAGCTATTATGGTTGATTTTTTAAAAATGTTTGAAGTTGCAAAAGTCCCTGTCTTGTTATTTTTACTATAGATTAGCTCTAACTCCAAATGATTTAAATCCAACGGGATTGGATAGATAATTTAATTATCTTTCTAACAAAATTGGAATCATGCAATTTGGTTAAGTAAAACTCTCTAAATTGATTTTTGAAGAAGGTGGACAGAATAGGATTTAAACTAAAAAGAAAAATCCTTATTTGAATTGCCGGGCCAGCGCGGAAAAGCTAACGGGCCGGCCCAATTGCATAGCGTGTGGCTGACGGAGGGGGTCCATTGGTCAGTGACTCCTTCTACGTGAAACAGTATCATTGATTCTAGGCCCTATGATTAGAAGCAAGATCGACGACTGAGGGTCGTCGTCAACGACAAACAGCTCCGGCGACGAGCTAAACCTAACGTGGCGGTGGGGGTCTCACGGGGCTCACCTGGGCTCCAGCTAGGCTCGGCGATAGGGGCAAACGGCGTGGTAGACGACGGCGAGGCGAGGCGTGGTCACGGCAGGGCTCGGGGTGGTCGGAATCGACGACGCCCTTCTCCTCCAGCAGCGGCGGACTCTGGTGCAATTCCGGCACGGTGGTGCTCGCCTTGCTCCGGGAAGAGGTGTGGGAGGCTCAGTGGTGAGTGGGGAGTCGAATGGTGTGAGGTGTGGAGGCTGGGGTGGCCTCCTTTTATAGCTCGACGAGGGGACCAGGCGATGCGGCGGTGAGCTCGACGGTGGTGTCGCTACATGCGGCTAATGGCATGGGCGAGGGCATAGGATGGTGCGGTGCTCCCTAGCGGTTCTCACGAACTTAAAGGCACGACGTGGGGCAGCGTGGTTTGGTCTGGCGCGTGCGGCGCTCTGAGCGGAGGTAGTGGTGTTTGCGGCGGCGTGCGGCAGCTGCGGGTCGTGGGGGGGGGTGTCTGCCGACGTGCGGCAGCTAGTGGTCCATGGCTCGGTTGGGGCTGTGGCCTGGACAGGGGGTGGCGGTAGGCTGCAACGATGCTAGTGGACATGCTGGTTGGGTACGGGGTGGTCTTGTGTGAGCTGGCCGTGGTCGGCCGGCGATGACCACTTTCGGGTGGCGCTCCATTGTGCCAGTGGCGAAGGGGGAGCTGGTCTGGGGCTGGGTTAGGCTTAGAGGGAGCAGGGGAGTCACTAGGGGACAATTTGGTCGATGATCACTGTATAAAACAGTGAAGCTAGGCTAGGGATTATTCTGTGCATGCCAAGTGTTTGATGAAATGGCAGCATGAAAATTACTTTTGAAATTTTGATTCAATTTTTTTGAGTGATCTTATATTAAGCTTGATAGACTAGGTTTGCTTGGATAAGTCAAGGTGAATTCATTTGATGGGTTTTTGAAAAAGTGTGATCTTCCCATATGAATTGGATTCAATTTTCAAATGTCCTTTAAATGGATTTGCTAGATGTTTTTGTAAGTTTGTAAAGTGGGCCTTGATGCATCTTTACTTTGCTAGCAAGGGGTGAAAAGAGATAGAAATGTTTCTGTTAGAAATTCTCCTCTAGGAACACCTAAAGTGGCCTAGTGGTTTAAAATGGTCAAAATGACCATTTGGTTTATTTATTCTTATTTGATTTCTTTCTTTGGAAATTGTTTGTAAAAGTTCTATATGATGTGGCATTCACCCTTAAACCATTTCACAACATTTAGAACAATCAAGCATGGCATTTTCAATCAATTCTATACTAATGCAACACACACATGCATTCATGTTCATTTTCTTAATAAAAGTTTTTGTTAACCCTAAATTGGGTGATTAGAAATTGATAACCTTGATTAAAGTTTTGGGGTGTTACAAACCTTCCCTCCTAAAACAAAATCTCATCCCGAGATTTAAGAAAAACTAGGAACTAAAGAGATCCAGAAACTCAGTCCTAATGTAATCTTCTCGCTCCCAGGTAGCTTCTTCTTTGGTATGGTTGCTCCATTGGATCTTGAGAAATTTGATACGAATGGGCACTTCACGATACAAATGGGCACTTCACGATACGTCAGATCCTTGTTGATATCTATGGCTTGGTGATCGATGTTCTTGAAAACTTTGGTCTTCTCCGGAACTTCTAAGCATTTGCGAAGTAACGAGATATGGAACACATTATGGATGGCTGACATCTCTTCTGGAAGTTCCAGTTGATAGGATACTTCTCCTCAACGATTCAGAATCTTGAAGGGTCCAATATATCTAGGGGCTAACTTTCCTTTGAGTTGTAAATGTTGCATTCCCTTCAAAGGTGACACTTTGTGATACACAAAATCTCCGACATTGAAGGTCAGGTCTCTACGTCTCTTGTCAGCATAACTCTTCTATCTGGATTGGGCGGTCTTGAGGTTCTCACAGACTTTTTGAACCTTCTCTTCTGCTTCTCGTAGGATGTCGGGTCCGAAAATCTGACTCTCTCCTACTTGCGACCAATTCAAAGGGGTACGACACTTTCTTCCATATAAGAACTCAAATGGGGCCATTTGCAGACTGGCTTGATAACTACTGTTGTATGAGAATTCTGCGAAAGGCAGACAGTCTTCCCATTTTGATCCATATTCTAACACACAAGCTCTCAACATATCTTCTAAGATCTGGTTGACTCTTTCATTATGTCCATCGGTCTGCGTGTGATAAGTTGTGCTGAAATTCAACTTGGTCCCTAATCCTTCTTGGACTTTCTGCCAAAATCTAGAGGTAAATTGGATTCCTCGATCCCACACTATGGTCTTGGGGGTTCCATGCAAACTGACGATTCTAGCAATGTACAACTCTGCTAGCTTCAAACTCTGGTAGGTTGTCTTGACAGGTATAAAATGGGCTACCTTGGATAGTCTATCAACTATGACCCAGATAGAGTCATTTCCCCTACTAGAAGTAGGCAAACCTATGATAAAGTCCATTCCGACGGAATCCCATTTCCATTCCGAAATCTGCAATGGTTGCAACAGTCCTGTGGGTCTCTGATGTTCCTCTTTGGCTCTCTGACAAATATCACACTTGGCTATGTAGCTTCCGATTTCTCTCTTCATCTTGTGCCACCAAAATTGCTCCTTCAAATCTTGATACATCTTCGTTTCTCCGGGGTGGATCGAATAAAGAGTATCATGAGCTTCCTGCATGATAACTTGCTTCAGCTTCGAATCTGCTGGCACACGGATACATCCTTTGTACCACAAAACTCCTTCATCTTCGGTGAATCCAGGTACCTTTCCTGTACCGATACGACGTTTGATCCCGTTGATACTTGCATTTCCCTTCTAGGCTTCCTTGATTTGACCAATCATGTGGGTTGAAGTTCAATGCTAGCTAAAAATCCTTTGCTAACTAGCTCCATTCTAAACTGCTCCAACTCTTCATACAAACTTGGCTAGGCTTCTTTGATCATGGTGTTTAATCTACACGGCAATCTGCTAAGAGCATCCGCTACCACATTGGCTTTGCCGAGGTGATAGTCAATGTCAAGGGCATAATCCTTGATTAACTCTATCCATCTCCTTTGCCTCATATTCAGCTCCTTCTGAGTAAAAATATACTTCAAGCTCTTGTGATCTGCATAAATCTCACATCGGTTACCCATAAGGTAATGACACCATGTCTTCAAGGCTAAAACTACAACTACTAGTTCAAGATCATGGGTAGGCTAGTTTTTCTCATGCTGCTTCAGTTGCCTGGACAGATACACTATGACTTTGCCTTCTTGCATCAACACACATCCGAGACCAATCTTGGATGCATCACAATACACATCAAAAGGCTTCTTGATATCTGGCATAATCAGAATTGGGGCTGAAATCAATCTCTTCTTGAGTTCCTGGAAACTTGCTTCACATTTGTTGGTCCATTCAAACTTCTTATCTTTCTTCAACACTTGGGTCATCAGTCTTGCGATGCTCGAAAATCCTTCTACGAACTTGCGGTAATATCCCACTAATCTGAGAAATGCACGGATTTGGGTTTGAGTGGTTGGGGCTTTCCATTCTTCAACATCTTTGATCTTGGCGGGATCAATAGCGACTCCTCCTGCCGACACAATATGCCTGAGGAATCCTACTTCTTTCAACCAAAACTCACATTTGCTAAACTTGACATACAACTGATGCTCTCTAAGGGTTTCAAGGATGGTTCTCAAATGTTGCTCATGGTCTTCTTTTGACTTGGAATATATTAGAATATCGTCGATAAACACAACGACAAACTTATCTAGAAAGTTCATAAAAATCTTATTCATGAGATTCATGAAATAAGCGGGGGCATTGGTTAATCCAAAAGACATGACCGTATACTCATACAATCCATATCTTGTGGTAAAGGCGGTCTTTGGAATATCCGTTGCACAAATCTTGAGTTGATGATAACTGGTTCTAAGATCAATCTTAGAGAACACTCTGGCACCAGTCAACTAATCAAACATATCATGTATCTTGGGTAGTGGGAACTTGTTCTTGATGGTGACATCATTCAGCTTCCGGTAATCTGTGCACAAACGGTTACCTCCATCTTTCTTGTCGACAAACAAAACGGGTGATCTCCATGGCGATGCGCTTGGTTGAATCAAACCTTTCTCCCGCATAGCATCAAGTTGCTTCTTCAGCTCCACTAGTTCAGATGGGTTCATACTGTAAGGTCTCTGAGCTATGGGTCCAGTTCCAGGAATCAGTTCAATGATGAACTCGATATCCTGATCTAGGGGCATACCGGGCAATTCATCTGGGAATATGTTGGGGTATTCATAGACTACTCTGACTTGGTAAATGGTCAGTAGGGCTAGAATCTTGTTGCATTTGAACTGACGAGGCAAGGTTTCAGAAACATGCTCTATTGATACTCCAAAGCTACTGGTCATGGTTATGGCTTTCTTGGCACGGTCGATCAATCCTTTATGTTTCGACATCCAATCCATTCCTAGTACTACTTCCAAACCTTTGGTTCCAAGTACTATTAGATTGGCATAAAAATCTATCCCATGGATTCTGATAGGTATAGCCTTGCAAATTTTTCTAGCTTTGGTGGTTGAACCAGGTATTTGAACTATCATAACATGCTTCAGTTTTGTTGGTTGAATCTTACTACTGCATGCAAATTCTTCTGTAACAAATGAGTGTGATGATCCAGAATCAAACAACACTCTTGCAAGTACTGAGTTAACAAAAAACATACCGGCACGACATCTGGCGCTTCCTAGGCTTCTTCAGCATTCATGTGGAACAGACGGCCATTGCGGTTGAGCGAATTCCCTGGGCATCCTTCTAGGTTGAACACGGCGTTGCTACTGATCTGGGGCATTCACATTGGTGGTGGATGCAAGCTTCTTGGGACACTCATTGGAGTAGTGACCCTTGACTCCACATTCAAAGCAAGTAATCTGGGAATTGTGTTTGGCTGCAACAGGCACGGCATTGCTTCCAATCCTTGGGGCAGTATTGTTGTTGTTGTTGTTGTTGACGTAGGACTTTGGCGATGCACGGTTGAAGTTGTTGGAGTTTCCGGGGTTGTTGTGGTTTCCTCTGGACTTCACGTTTCCTCTTCTACGAGTGGGGTAGCTTGGACGAGACATCGGTGGTCTATTGTTTCTTAGGGCATATCCTGCAGATGGGTTGGGGCAATACTTCTGGGTATTGTGGGACCCATACTGGTGCATCATTCTGATGGCAGAGTCGACTAACTCTTCTAGGTCTTCAAAATGGATGTTGACTAACACAGTCTGCATCTCATCATGCAGTCCGTTCAGGAACCTTTCCTTCTTCTTGGTTTTAGTGTTGATCTCATCAGGTGCATACCTAGCGAGGGATAGAAATTTTTCACGATACTCAACTACCGTCATCCTTCCTTGCTTCAGTTCTCTGAACTCATCTCTCATTCTGGTGACTAAACCCTGCGGCACATGGGTGCGGCTGAACTTGATCTTGAAAGCTTCCCACGTCATGATCTGACCGTGGTTCATCGTACGGGTGTTATTCCACCAGGCTCTTGCGTCTCTAGACAGATAGTGGGTGGCAAACATTACCTTCTCATTGGCATCAACTCCTGCGACTTCTAGGTTATTCTCCATGGTTTGCAGCCAGTCATCAGCATCTAAGGGATCCTCAGATTTGTTGAAGATAGGGGGATTGGTATTCTGAAAATTCTTAAACTTGGATCCATGATGATCCTGATTTCCTTGGCCTTGATTATTATGGGCCATTTGAGCTATCTGTTGCAGGGTGGCTAGGTTGGCTTGGTGCTCTACTCTACTAGCTTCACGGTTGGAAACTAGCATCTGCAGAATCTGTAACATCGGGTCCTGTATGAGCTGCTTCCTCCTTGGTTTCCACGAGTCATCTGAAGATTGAGATAGATAATGAGGTAAGAGGGAAAGTTCTAAGGTTCATGGTTTTGTTTTCAAAGCTAAAACTTTGAGTTTGAACTCAGGTTTTGCAACTAACTTCATTTCATTCCTTCATTCATTCAAGCACACAATACAAACACACACCACAACACAAAAGGAAAACAGATGGTTTTAAGAACCATTCTGTGAACTAAGAAACAATGGGACCGATACAACTCATTTCTACGGTAGTGATCAAGTGCATCTACTCATCATCAATGAAGTTGGAGTCATCATCATCGGTGTAGAAATCCATGGCATCATCCTCCAGGTAGTCATTGTCATCACTGAGGTACGAGTGAATATCTCCCTGGATGTCTTCACCTTCTTCCTCTTCTTCTTTTGCTTCAAGCTAGACTTCTTGCTCATGGATGCTCTTCTCGAGGTCGGCCACCTTCTTGTGAAGACGAGCGATGGTGCGATCCTTCTTCTCGCGTTGACAATGAAGTGATTGGCGATCCTTGACGAGCATGGCGAGGGTCTAGTCCTTCTTGGCGGCAATGGCAAGGTTGTGGTTGGCGTAGGCTCAAGCATTGTCCAATTCCTTCTGTCTATCATACAGCAGGAAATCAAGATTCTCCACTTGGCGCTTCATCTCTAGGTGACTTGGCATCTCCAATGGCATTCCCATAGAATCACGCCTTGCGTAATGAGCAAAGCGAGTTCCCTAGATCAAGTTGATGTTTCACCCACATAGACGGGCAAGAGCTTCATGCATAGCCCTGGCTAATCCATCTAGCCAGTTGTTCTCTCTCACGGTGAATTGGATCTTCTCAGAAAGGGGTGCCTCCATCTTGCCTCAAAGATCTGCAACTATCAGCCATTGTAGATCTCCTCCTGGAAAATCCTTGAGTTGAGCTGCGAAGATTCCGGATGCGGACGCTCAAGATACTCAGACAGTGCATCAAGATCCCTCTCAAAGATCAATTGGCCTCCGTTTCCCAACTGGTAGAACTTGCAATACTGAACTTCCATCTATAAGAATTTTAGGATGAGTAAGTTAGTGAGGTGATCAAGTGTGTCCAATTTTATGTAGTAATGTAAGATTTTTTGAGGAACATGATTTTTTTTGAAAGAATCCAGGATAAGAGTGGGAATAGGTTTTCATAAATACTCACTTCTTTTGTTTTGAAACTAAGTTTTTGTATGGACGTCCATTCTAACTAGGGTTTCCTATGGTCAGGATGGCTCTGATACCAACTTATCAACACCCGGATTTTAATCCCAAATGCATGTTATGCCATACATCGCAATCCCAGGATTACCATTTTTGCGAGACATAACAGATTGGATATCATAGTACATCATCCATTACAAACCATAATAAGGTCTTACACAAATAAAGGATCTCATGATCCAGTCTTAATACAAACAAGCAGCGGAATAATAAGCGTAGTAGTGGGCTCCATCTTCAGGGTCACAGGCAATGCTGATGATGGGAGATGATCCTAGTTGTCATAGCCGTCCTGTTGTCCATCCTCCAGATAGTCCTCCTCATAATCTGGCCACGGGAATAGCCAAGGAGAAAGCCATGAGTACTCTTTAAGTACTCGCAAACTATCACTAACAAGTTAGGTAGTTCTAGTAGGAGTCCGAAGCTCTAAGTTTATTTGCAAAAACCAGATTTATCTAAACTGAGTTTAGAAGCAAAGAAAGTTAACTTAAATGTTCTAAGTCACTTAAGTTGGGAACCTATTTTTCATGTTCACAGCCCTGTTATGGTCAAGTCAAAGTCATAGTTTAGTTCACAAGTCATTTTGAAAACATTTGACAACAGAACAGTATGGCCACTCAAACTGTCCATGACCGCAGGCGCGGCTATTCGAATAGTTTGACACTCTGCAGAGGTGGTACACTTTCACCACAAAATTCGATACATCCGTCAGGGATAACCCTAATCATCATACTTTGTATGCAGATAATCAATCATAACCTTTCCTTTACACACTCTAGTATAAGCACCTCTCCTATGAGCTTGGCTCCTAGCCATGGCCATCTGCCATCTTGGGCACTACATAGGTGGACATCATCAAGAGGTAGCCTCATCTCAAACCTCCTCCGCGAGGGAACCCATACTAATGAATATAAACTTCCGGCTAAGCCTTATCCAATTTAGGTATTGTGGTTCTACGGTAAAATTGAAATGGTATCGCATCCGAACTCAACCATCAGTTTTTATAAAGGGCTAAGGCTCATGCCTCAACATTTTCATCATCAAATCCATTTGTGTTTCTCAACACATGTCAAAACACTTCAATAGAATGAAGCATCATTCCAAGGTTTTCATAATCATTTTCACCAAGTATTCCCATCTAAAGTGATCCAGTTTTATGCTTAGCACTAGCCACTAAGTTAAGAGTGTTCACTAATGAGGGATGCTAATCTCAATCTCATGCCATAGAATGATATCTAGTATAGGCCTAGTTTTATACTCTTTATGTTATCTATACTAAAAGTAAAGAACTTTAGTAAAGTAAAAGAAAGTAAAGCTTGCAAGTAAAACTTGGGATGGGTATAAATCAAAATGTATGGCATGCCTAGTGCATTGGCTTAATTTAACTTGCATCTAGTGATGGCTCGCAAGTATTAGCTTGCCAATAATAGCTTGCCTTGATTGGTGCAGTGATTGAAGTTTTCTTTGTCTTCTTCGGGGTAGAACTCCTCCTCCTCGTATCCTTGGTCGGTATTATCGTCTATAAAGGAATACGGGGTACACAATCACCAAACAATACTTAAATAAGTCATTATAGCACACTAAGGCTCACACTTGATGATCTAGCATCATCACAATCATCACATGCAATAATTACTAGTTTTATTTAGTTTATTTGAGAAAAGTAATTTCTACTCATTGAAATTAATTAAGATTTAATATTCTCGAATTAAAATATGGGATCATGTTGACACATGTCATCACCACATATTCTAATACATGGGAATGTGATTTAAAGGGTTGGTCACATTTTATAAAGTTTAAGATTACTATTTAATAGATTTAAAGTGTCTAGAAATGCCCTAATAGCATTCTTTTGGTACTAAAACTTAAATATTTTTACATATTCAAATAGATATTATCAAATGTGATTTTTGAGAGTTGGAATCAACTCAAAAGCTATTATGGTTGATTTTTGAAAAATGTTTGAAGTTGCAAAAGTCCCCGTCTTGTTATTTTTACTATAGATTAGCTCTAACTAGAAATGATTTAAATCCAATGGGCTTGGATAGATTATTTAATTATCTTTCTAACAAAATTAGAATCATGCAATTTGGTTAAGTAAAACTCTCTGAACTGAGTTTTGAAAAAGGTGGATAGAATAGGATTTAAAGTAAAAAGTAAAATCCTTATTTGAATTTTCAGGCCAGCGCGTGAAAGCTAATGGGCCGGCCCAACTGCACAGCGCACCGCGCGGTTGACGGAGGGGGTCCACTGGTCAGTGACTCCTTCTACGTGAAACGGTATCGTTGATTCTAGGCCCTATGATTAGAAGCAAGATCGACAGCTGAGGGTCGTCGTCGATGACGAACAGCTCCGGCGATGAGCTAAACCTAACATGGCGGTAGGGGTCTCATAGGGCTCACCTGGGCTCCAGCTAGACTCGGTGACAGGGGCAAACGGCGTGGTAGACAACGGCGAGGTGAGGCGTGGTCACGGTAGGCTCGGGGTGGTCGGAATCGACGGCGCCCTTCTCCTCTAGCGGCGGCGGACTCCGGTGCAATTCTGACATAGTGGTGCTCGCCTTGCTCCGGGAAGAGGTGTGGGAGGCTTAGTGGTGAGTGGGGAGTCGAATGGTGTGAGGTATGGAGGCTGGAGTGGCCTCCTTTTATAGCTCGACGAGGGGACCAGGCGGTGCGGCGGGTGAGCTCGACGGTGGCGTCGCTACATGCGGCTAATGGCAAGGGCGAGGGCGTAGGACGGTGCGGTGCTCCCTGGCGGTTCTCACGGACTTAAAGGCGCGGCGTGGGGCGGCGTGGTTTGGTCTGGCGCGTGCGGCGCTCTGAGCGGAGGCAGTGGTGTTTGCGGCGGCGTGCGACAGCTGCGGGTAGCGCGGTGGTGAACGGGGGTGTTTGCCGGGGTGCTGCGAGCATGGCGGGTCTGTGCACGCGAGGGGAGGTCAAGGCGCAACGTGTGCGAGCTGGTCGGGCGCGGCGCACTGGCGCGCTCTGGACATGGTGCAGAGAGGCGGTGCGTGGTGGTGCTAGTGTGGTCCATGGCTTGGTTGGGGGTGTGGCCTGGACGGGGGTGGCGGTAGGCTGCAACGATGCTAGTGGACATGCTGGTTGGGTACGGGGTGGTCTTGTGTGAGCTGGCCCTGGTTGGCCGGCGATGACCACTTTCGGGTGGCGCTCCATTGTGCCAGTGGCGAAGGGGCAGCTGGTCTGGGGCTGGGTTAGGCTTAGAGGGAACAGGGGAGTAACTAGGGGACAATTTGGTCGATGACCACTATATAAAACAGTGAAGCTAGGCTAGGGATTATTCTGTGCGTGCCAAATGTTTGATGAAATGGCCGCATGAAAATTACTTTTGAAATTTTGATTCAATTTTTTTGAGTGATCTTATATTAATCTTGATAGACTAGGTTTGCTTGGATAAGTCAAGGTGAATTCATTTGATGGGTTTTTGAAAAAGTGTGATCTTACCATATGAATTGGATTCAATTTTCAAATGTCCTTTAAATGGATTTGCTAGATGTTTTTGTAAGTTTGTAAAGTGGGCCTTGGTGCATCTTTACTTGGCTAGCAAGGGGTGAAAAGAGATAGAAATGTTTCTGTTAGAAATTCTCCTCTAGGAACACCTAAAGTGGCCTAGTGGTTTAAAATGGTCAAAATGACCATTTGGTTTATTTATTATTATTTGATTTCTTTCTCTTTGGAAATTGTTTGTAAAAGGTCTAGATGATGTGGCATTCACCCTTAAACCATTTCACAACATTTAGAATAATCAAGCATGGCATTTTCAATCAATTCTATACTAATGCAACACACACATGCATTCATGTTCATTTTCTTAATAAAAGTTTTTGTTAACCCTAAATTGGGTGATTAGAACTTGATAACCTTGATTAAAGTTTTGGGGTGTTACAAAGCCTCTTGCCATCTCGGTAAACACCATGGAAACCACAAGCAGTTATATATTTGACATCCATAAGTTTGGAGTCGTTGACAGGTTGCATAATAAGCAGTGGAATGTTCAGTGCTAGGACAAGGTGGGTTACCAATCCACCAATGCGAATGTCACCTTTCTTTTTGTTGCCCTAGTCGAGAAGGTTCTAGAGGAGAAGAGATGCAGGATTGGGGCTTTGCGGTACATTGATGAAGAGTGCCTTGGTGATCATGGCCATGTCCGCATTGGCCATGGAACCGGTATCTCCTCTTCCCAACAGTGTATTGGCGAGGAACAAGGCGAAGTAGCGAATTGTTGGGTTCTGAATGGTGGACATCTTCTTCTGGTAGATGTCCCTACCACCGTTAACAGAAATAACCTCCCAAGTTTCTCCACTTGAGACGCTATATAAATTTGTAACAGTTGACTCCCCATCGTGAGGGAAGCCAAAAGCATCACAAAATCATTGGAAAGTTATTTCATATGGCTGTTGGTTTATGGTGAAGCTTACCGTGCACGCATTACCCTTCTCCTTGTGTTCATCATAGAAAGAGGCGAGGAACTCATAGGTGAGCTCGGTGTAGGTATTGTGGCTTGCGTAGGCGAGTAGTGATACCCCTGCACACATGAGGTCGAAGTCTTCCCTTAACACTGTCGTGGTGAGAAAGCTATCATCGGCCCAACGTGTGGGCATCACCCTCCTTGATGAAACCATGGCCAACTTGTTGTTGAGCTCGGCCCGGAGCCCCAAGCTCTCACCATGTTGGCGCTTGATCTTGCGAAAAATGCTACCAATTTTGTTCATCTTGATGCACTAAAACATTTCACCATGAAACCTTAGGCATATAGTTTCTACATGATATACGAACGATTCTATGTGGAAAAATTTAATCCTAATGTGAGAAATCAAAAGGCAAAAGCAAAACAAGCTTGAGTTCATCCACTAGATCAATGTGAGAGTTTCAACCATGGAATTCTGAAAATAAAGCATGGATAGGGAGAGAAACATACTGATCTGTTGATTCCCCAACTCAAACAAATGAAATCTACGAAGAATCAAGAATTCTAGGTGGGTTTTGAGGGGTTTGGAGAGAGAATATGAGAGGAAGTGAGGAGGAGGAAGACCCTAGACGTACCGGTGCTTTAAGTGGTCACGACGAACTATACGGCCGCAACTGTACGGGCGGGAAAAGTAGTTCCCTCCGTATAGTTGCGGCAGCATCGACAATTAGGGTTTCTTTATGCCAGATCAACAGCTATACGGGCACAACCAACGGCCGGATCAAAATGGTCCCGCCGTATAGTTGGTTGTCAAACCTTCTGGAACCTCGAGATAAATTTCTGAGACATGCATCGATAACTATACGACCAGAATTTTTATTCCCGCCGTATAGTTGGTCGTTAAACCTTCAGTATCCTGGAAAAGAAATTTTACAAAGGCAACGATAACTATACGGCCGGAACTATACGGCTGGAATTTTATTCCCGCTATATAGTTGGTCGTTAAACCTTCAGTACCAAGCTTTTTTGCCCAAAATTTTCAGAGATTCACTTTTTAATATGGACAAAATGATTAAGCTAGTTTTTGTAGATAAAACTCAAACTTTTATTTGTATACTTATTCTACGCTTGTTCAATCGATATTTCTACTACTTTTTTATAGCTGCATCTTCACGGGCGCGCTTCCGCAAGAATGTCTGTGAAAAAGTGGTAGGAATGTGATGTACATTTTATTCTTTAATTTATTTTATTAATGTGATGGGTTGACTCCCATTAAGCATTTTATTAAGAATGGTTGAATAATTCAACCCCTTCTCTGTTCTCGAATTCTTACCTTGGGTTACCCCTTATCAAAGGCACTTACCACATGAACTCGTTTTGCCGGTGGAATAGATCTTTCTCCTGCTTCTACCTTCTTTGGAAAATACCGGATGATTTCAGCATCATAAACATTGAAGATTATTTTTCCCTCAGCACAATCAACTGGCGCTCCTGCAGTACTAAGGAAAGGTCTTCCAAGTATTATCGATAATTTTTCATCCTCTAGCATTTCAAGAATAATAAAATTAGTGGGAATAACATGCTCATCTATTCTAAGTAGAACATCCTCAATCATACCAATAGGTTGTTACCCTAAAAAAATAGGTTGTTTAGTGGACTTGTCAACCATCTGTAAAGTGATAGTAGTAGGGGAATACTCTCCTAATCCTAACATTTTATAGAGGGAATATGGCATTACACTAACTCCTGCACCTAAATCACACAAGGCATTGTGAATATTTGTTTTGCCAATTGAGCATGAAATAGTTGGTATTCCGGGATCTCCCGATTTAGATAATAGCTTCCCATTAGCAGGATAACTAGTCACCATGGCAATAGTTTCAGTTATTTCTTTCTTTCTACTAAGAATATCACGAGGAATTTAGAATAGGTAGGAACTTTTATTGCATCCGCAAATGGAATTTCCAGACGAAGATCACTAAGTGCCTTTTGAAAAGAATCATAGATTACCTGATCTGGTGCTTTCTTTTTTCGATCTGGATAAGGAAGCTTTTGCTCACCTTTCTTATTCTTGTATTTTACCTTTTGTGGGGGATGAGGCTCTTTTGTTGCTTTCTTTTGTTGCTGCTTATCACTCTTCTTCTTTTCAACTACAACAACTTCATCTTCATTGTTTATCTCCTTTTCTTCTCTTGGATCAACTGTCTCTGCATCAGAGTCATAATAGTCATCTTGTGCATCATTTTGCTCCTCCATGGTTTGATCTTCTGTTTCTTGAGCAGTTTCATCTTGAGGATCCACTAGTGTATCATCTTCTTGGCTTGCTTTGAGCAAGGATTTTTCCTTTCGATATTTTTCAGCTTCATATGTTGGTGGTCCTAATGGTCCTGTAACAACTGCACCTCCCCTTGTAACAACATTAGTAGAAACAGGAATATCTATATCATCTTGAAGAAACATTTGATAACCAGATGCTATTTGTTCATATTGGGTTTCAATCATACTAAGGTACTTGTGAAATAATTTTATTCCTTGGCCAATCTCATCATAATTTTCCATGAGTTCTGCCAAAATCTTCTTATATCTTTGAAATTGCTTATGCAGGTTATTATGAGATTTTGCTTGTCGATATTTTAATTCTTGAAAAAAAATTCTAGTTTCATCTTCTTCAGTAAAAACCGGTAACAAGTCTACTTTGTTTTCCTTAACAAGTTCAGAAGGTATACCTTTTTCTTTCATTGTTTTGCGTACTTTAGGCATAAAATTATGAGTTATACGAAGTATCCCTTTATCCAGCTTAGTGCAGAAATCAGGATTATATGAAGAATCATTCTTAGCCCTACTAGACATCAATTCCGAACATGCTTTAACAGTTAAAGTATTTATCGATCCTCCTGCTGATAAGTCAAGCAACTCTCTGCATTGTGTATTATGACCATGGTAAAATAAATGGCAAATAGTTGATTCATAATAGCCATGATTAGGAATACTATTGATCATTCCAAAGAATCTATCCCAGGCTTGTGGGTAGTTTTCTCCCATGTTCTGACTAAAGTTGCCTATATTCTTTCTAATTTCAGTTGCCTTTTTAAAAGGATTAAACCTATTTTTGAATTTAGCAATACAGTTTTCCCAACATTTAATGTAATGACGAGGAAGAGAATATAACCAGTCTAGAGCCTTACCTTTAAGAGACCAACGAAACAATTTTAGACGAGATAAGTCTCTTGGCAAACCTTTTGGTCCAACAGATCACATTGTCGAAATTTCTAAGATGTCTTCCTGGGTCTTCATCTTCCCTTCCACTGAAATCTTTTTCCTGCAAAATTTTAATAATCTCACCATCAAATCGATATTCTCTAACTCCAAGATTAGGAAATTCTATTGGTTGTTTAAGAAAAGAAGAATTTGGAGCACTGTATTCTCTGAGAGTTTTCTCGGGTTTCTTGGGAGTTGTCCTGTAAATGGACATGATTTCCAAAAAATCACTCAGGTTTTTAACTTCAACCTTTTTTGATCTTAAAAGTTTTTCAATAATTTCCTCGCGCCTTTGAATAGGTACACGCTCAATATAATCTAGTAAATAGGTCCTACCAGAGCGTGTAGACCTTTTGCTCCTAGGGAGACCATTTTGTAGTAGTAACACCTGAAATATCAAGATACAAACACTCAGCGCTTAGCTCCCCGGCAACGGTGCTAGAAAATAGCTTAATGTCTGCAAGTGCACAAATCGTTTGTAGCTAGTTTTGAAGTATAGATATCGATCCCACAAGGAGCCCAAAGGTAAGTGACATGGGTATACCCTACAGGTACTCGAGTTTGGTATATACGACATGAATACAACGGAAGCCCACAGTGTCGCCAAAGCCCAAACGGAGAACTCGAGTAGCCTACGGACTCTCGATTGCTTGAAGAACAAGAAGAAACTAAAGATAGAAAGTTCAAAGGGGAAAACCCTAACTTGTAACCGACTCGACCTGTTACCCGAGACCTAGCCTATCTATATAAAGGCTAGGAGGGGGCGGCGAGGAGGACACGCACAACCCTAGTTTCCACAACTCTCGCCAGATTGCATTTGCGCACCATTTTAATCCTCGATTCCTTCAATAATTCCACGAGAAGACAAGCAGGAGTAGGGACCTCTACGAGGCCTGAACCTGGGTAAATCTTTGAGTCCCCTGTGTGCTTGTTTGCTAGCCGATAGATGTCTCCAGCGCTCCCTCATTCTCCAAAACCCAAGTCCATAACCATGTGCATTGATGAGTTAAACCCTCGTCAATTGGTGCCATCTGTGGGAACTATGAGTGCTGATGTTGCGGCTTCTTCAGCCCCATAAACCGCGATCTACAACTCCGCAACAGCGGAGATTTGCCAGCTCTTCGGCGCGTTCTACTTCACCGTCCACACGCCGGCCACTCGCCCAACTTTCGAGTCCGTGGGCGACGGAATTAGTCTGGCGATCGGGAGCTTCCACTTCCAAGTTGGTCAGATGGGCACGCTTCGCATGCCTTACCAGCCGACGATACCATCGATTGCTCCAGCATTGTGGTTCCCTCCATCGACCGGCACCCTCAGCGAGCTCAATGCTCTGGCAACAGCTGGGAGTACGGATAGCGACAACAGTCGCGAGTCCGATCTGGGTGATCTAGCAACTGAAGACGAGGCCTACGGCTCCGGATCTGAAAGTTGCGGGAGCAACAACCTCCCCAATCATTTCATGTGTGTCGTCATCAATGCGGACTCCTTTGCCAACCGTGACAACACAGGCAACCGTGGCAATGAAATCGACCCGCCAAACGGCGGCACACCCAATGGCGGACCACCGCCGAACGGCGGCAACGGCGCCCCCGTCAACAACGGAGGAGCAGTCGAATCTCCAAGTATAATAAACAAGCAGACCGGCGAACGCGTCGTGATCAGGCTCAACAAACAAGAGTGGGCTCACTGCCGCGATGCCCTACGAGGCAACCCTCTACCCTTTGGATCTCCGCAAGAACTGCTAATGGGCTACCATTGGCTCCTGGAGGAGGAATTCAAGCGCCAAGTACAAACAATCGCGCAACTCGAGGCACACAAAAAGGCGGCGGATGAGTCGAGCCTTCGTCGTGCTGGGCTCTCCTCCCATGGAGGATCCTCCTGAAAGGGCAACGAGCGCATCGCAAACAAGAGGTGATCCCAGATGGCCCATCTCACTGAACAAGAACGCATAGAAGCTGCAAAGGTCCTCGACTTCAGCTCTATGACAGTCGACACGTGGGGTAATGTGGTCTCAAAGACACCACAAGCTGCAGTAACAGCAGCCACCATGTACCTCCTCAACAATCAACCGCCGGCCGGAGATCCTCGGGCCGCCATGCACCGATCTACGATCGCAGGCTTGGGGTTAATCGAGGCCACCCTCGACATGGAGCCAACACTGGAGCCAAAGAAAGGCAAGGCGCTAGCGAAGCGCTACTCCTCGCCCTCCTGCAGTGATGACAATCATGACCTGTCTCGACGCCACTGCTCACGGCGACATGACCACGACTACGACGCGCGTGATGACATCACACAACGCAAGGTCGACAAGTCAAGGGCGCGACGTGCCCGATCGAATGACTCAGAAGACGAAGATGTGGACCTCTGTGGAGCTAGATGCTTCAGCAGGGCCATCAGGCAAAAGCGAATGCCCAAGGGGTTCAAGCTCCCATCGGAGAACCCAAAGTTTGACGGTCTGCAGGACCCAAAAATCTAGCTAGAGGACCACATCTCCTCTGTCAGGCTCCATAGAGGGAGTCGAAGCACGGATATGCAATGCCTACAGCTGCAGCTACAGGGCGCCGCCCGAGCATGGCTCAACAACCTCCCATGCAGATCCATTCACAGTTGGGAAGAGCTGGTCTACAGCTTCGTATGCAATTTCAAGGGCTCCTACAAAAGGCCCGCGTCAATCGAAGAGCTGAGGTGCTGCCAGCAAAGATCGGGCGAATAGCTACGCTCGTACATCCAAAGGTGGTCCATTATCAAGAACTCCAAAGAAAATATCTCGGAGGACTGCGCAATCAACGCATTCAACGGCGGCGTCCACCGCATAGAGCTCAGGGAGGAGCTAGGCCGCTCGAAGCCCAAGACCATCGACCACCTGATGGAAATCCGGAATCGGTGGGCCGACGGAGAAGATTCGGTGAAGAGTCACGTTCACTCCGATGAGGAAGCAGAACTCGAATGCAGACGCAACCGCCAAAGTAAACACCGCATGCGCATCTACAATGACTGCGACGATGTCAACATGGACGCAGCCAGCTACGCTGACAGACGCGACGACAACCGCAACAGCGGCTACCGCAGCAGTGGATACCGCGACTCCGAGAAAACCACGCAAGTATGGCAGCGCCGCAATCGCGATGAGGCACTCGCAACATCCATTGAAGACAAGCTGTCCGGGCCATGCACTGTGCACTTCTACATCAACAAGCACGACGGAAAAAAGAAGTCTAGCCACCTCCTCAAGGACTGTCGCGAGTTGCTCAAACTGCATGAGGGATTGGCTCGCATGAATCGCAACATAGTCGAAAGGGGGTACGGAGCCGCCCCAGGCGTCGTGGCACATGGCGCTCTACCACCACCACCTGGACTACCCTCAAATGCAGCTGCGTCGGACCAGCACCAGGGAGGCGAACCATACCCACGGGCCATGGGTACCATGATGATCCAAAAGGGATGCCCCTCGAATAGGGTGCAGAAGGCCATCACTCGCCAAGTCAACTTGGCCACAAACTTGCCACCATCCACCACTGAGTACCTCAGCGGAAGCGAGTCCTGCATCACCTTCGACAAGCGCGACCATCCACCCCAAGTACCTCGTCCAGGCCATTGTCCCCTCGTACTTGAGGCGCAAATTGGAGGTTTCGACATGAGCCGCGTCTTCATGGACGAAGGAAGCGGCATCAACCTTATATTCGCGAGTACCTTGCGAGCAATGAGGATCCCTCTAACTTGCTGAAGCCTCGGACACAACATTCCACGGCATCGTCCCAGGCAAGGGCATATATCCCCTTGGCAAAATCAACCTCGACGTCATCTTCGGCACGCCGAAAAACTTTCGGCGCGAGTGCATCGACCTTGAGGTCGTCGACTGGCCCTCGCAGTACCACTGCATCCTCGGACGCGTCGCGTTCGCTAGGTTCATGGCGGTGCCACACTACGCCTACCTGCAGATGAAAATGCTAGGTCCTAATGGCGTCATCACAGTCAACGGGAGCTTCAAGAGATCTGACAGTTGCGACAGGGAATTCAACAGAATTTCCCAGTCCTTCGGCATGCAGGAAGAACTCGCGAGACTAAAGGAGTCGACAGACAACAGTCTGCCCCCCTGAGCCGGCCAAGTTCGCCCGATCTATCCTTCGACTCATCGGTGCACACAAAGAAAGTTCAGGTCCACCCATCGGATCCTGCCAAGACGGCCCTCATCGCCAACAACTTGAGTCCCGCATAGAAACTCGCGCTCGTCGAATTCCTCTGTGAGCATTGGGAAATCTTTGCCTGGTGTCCAGCAGACACGCCAGGGGTACCCAGGGAATTCGCCGAGCATGCACTCAATGTCAACCCAGACGCAAGGCCAGTCAAACAAACAATTCGGCGATTGTCTGAACCAAGGGCAAAGGCAGTTGGAATGGAGATCAACAGACTCCTCGACGCCAAAGTTATACGCGAGATCAAGGAAAGCACTTGGCTCGCCAACACGGTGCTAGTACCAAAAAAGGACACGGATATCCTGCGGATGTGCGTGGACTTCACCTCTTTGAATAAGCACTGTCCAAAGGACCACTTCCCGCTACCGCGAATCGACCAGGTCATCGACTCCACCGCGGGATGCGAGCGTCTCTACTTCCTCGATGCCTACTCAGGCTATAACCAGATTCGTATGAAGAAGGACCATCAAGAAAAAATAACGTTCACAATGCCCTTTGGTGTGTTCTGCTACAACACAATTCCCTTCGGGATAAAGAACGCATGAGCCACCTACCAGCGGTGCATGCAGGCTTGCCTCAAGAACCAACTTGGTCGCAACATTCAAGTCTATGTCGACGACATAGTAATCAAGACCAAAGAGGAAGCCTCACTAATCGACGATTTGCGCGAAACCGTCGCCAACCTCGACCGCTACCAGATCAAGCTCAATCCGGACAAATGCGCCTTTGGCGTACCATCTGGGAAACTACTCGGGTATCTTATCTCCCCGAGAGGGATCGAGGCAAATCCGAAGAAAATAAAAGCCATACTGGCCATGGACAAGCCGAAGAATGTCAGAGGCGTCCAGCAGCTGGGTGGGCGAATTACAGCGCTTAGTCGATTCATCAGTCGAATGGGCGAAAAAGCGCTACCCTTCTACCAACTCCTCCGCAAAGCTGACAAGTTCGAGTGGACCAATGAGGCGCAGGAAGCATTCGAAGACCTCAAGCGCTTGCTATCCACCTTGCTAGTACTGGTGACCCCACACAAAATTGTTGTTGTACATCTCCGCCACCAATCAGGTGGTCAGCACAATGCTCGTAGTTGAACGAGCTGAGGAAAACTAGGTCCACAGGGTACAACGTCCAGTCTACTACCTCAGCGAGGTACTTACGCCAACAAAACAGCGGTACCCGCCCTACCAGAAGCTGGCGTACGACGTCTTCATGACCGCCCGGCGACTGCGGCACTACTTCCAGGAACACCCAATCGTGGTAGTCAACGACGCCCCGCTGGGACATATCCTCAATAACCCTAATGCCACTGGGCGAGTAGCGCTTTGGGGAATCGAATTGTCCCCATGAGACATCACATACGAAAAGCGCGACGCAATCAAGTCGCGAGTTCTCCCTGACTTCCTCATGCACTGGATGGAGAATCAGCTCCCTGAAAAACCAGATATGTCCTACCTATAGACAATGCACTTCGACGGATCCAAACGGAAGGACGGCGCTGGTGCAGGTGTCATAATGACATTGCCCCAGGGAGACAAGCTGAAATATATTCTGCGAATGCAGTTCACCGCCTCCAACAATGAAGCTGAATACGAGGCCCTGCTACACGGGATGAGGATGGCAAAAGCCTGTAGCGCAAAGAGGTTCATTATATACGGTGACTCCAAGCTGGTCGTCAACCAAACAATGCACGAGTGCGACGCACTGAACGACAACATGATCGCCTACCGCGACCTCTACGACACACTCGAAGGGGATTTCCACGGTTGCGAGCTGCGGCACATAGGACGCGAAAGCAATGAAGAGGCGGACGCACTCGCCAACATAGGCTCCACCTGCGCCCCCATACCACCTAGGGTATTTCTCGAGCGCATATGTGAACACTCCATCAAGCCAAAGGCCGCAGAGAAGAAAACAAGCACAACAACGGACTCGGGGGCTGCACCGCCCAATGAGCCAATGGCACTCGATGAACTGGAGCTAGACACAGGACTCGAAGGACCAATGAGCATCATGATGATCGAACCATCCTAGACCCAACCATACACTACGTACCTCCTCAGCAAAAGGCTACCAGACGATCTGACTGACGCCCGTCACATCGCACGGCGCTCCAAGGCATTCGCTATTATCGACGGCGAACTATACAAGCGCAGCATCACATGAGTACTCCAACGATGCGTCTCCATGGCCGATGGAAGAGCTGTTCTCCTCGACATCCATGAGGGGACCTGTAGGCACCACGCCGACAGTCGTGCCCTCGTCGCCAAAGCTCTACAAGCTGGATTCTACTAGCCCACGGCCATGCGTGACGCCAAGGACATCGTCCAGAAATGCAACGCTTGCCAGCGATTCGCGGACAAGCAGCACGCACCTGGCGCAGAGCTCCGGCCAATTCCATTGGCCTGGCCCTTTGCGCAATGGGGACTCGACATGGTCGGCAAACTCCCAAGGTCCTCACGAGGAGGCTACGTCTACCTCTTAGTCGCAGTCGACAAATTCACCAAGTGGATAGAGGCCATGCCAGTGACTAATCAGTCAGGATACAACACAGTCAAATTCTTCGAGTCCATCGTCTACCGCTTCGGAGTGCCACACAGCATCATCACGGACAACGGGACAAACTCACATCCAAGGAGTTCCAAGAATTCTGTGAGAATCTGGGAATCAACATCAGCTATGCCTCCGTAGCACATCCTCAGACAAACGGTCAAGTCGAAAAAGCTAACGGACTCGTCTACGGCGACATCAAGAAGCGACTCCTCAGGCCACTCGAACAGGCCGCGGGGTGCTGGCCAAACAAGCTACAATCAGTACTCTGGAGTCTGCGCAGAACTCCAAACAGCACCACAGGGTACACCCCGTTCTTCATGGTGCACGGAGTTGAAGCGGTGCTACCCGCCGAAGTATGATACAAAGCACCGCGTGTGGTCACTTACAGCGAGCAGGAGTCAACTCTTGCACTTGAAGACTCCGTCGACCTCCTTGACGAGGCAAGGGAAATCACCGCGGAGAGATCAACGATCTACCAGCAGAACCTGCGCAACTACCATAGCAGGAGGCTACGCCCCAGGTCCTTCGTCGAAGGCGACCTGGTCCTACGACTGAAGCAGCAAGGACATCTCAAGCTCGAGTACTCCTGGGAGGGACCGTACGTGATTACAGAAGTAATCCCAGGTGGGGCCTATCGCCTTAAAGATTTAGAGACAGGAGTCACATACTCCAATCCCTAGAACGTCGCGCAGCTGTGGCGCTTCTACCCTTAGTAGTTTTGTCTTTACATTGCAAATAAGGCTATTCGGCCATGGCTACATAGCCACACATTGTACCTTGTACTATCCTGCGAATAAATAAAGCTAAGTGCCCCAAAAACTCTGTGTTTTCCTTTTATCTTTCGCACATTATGCACTCGGGGGCTACGCCACCCTACACACATCTGTTCTACGAACTAACGCGATATCCTGAGTAGTTGGCAATCAATCAAAACCCTTGACAAACACCAACTAGTTGCAATGCACCTGACAGGTTGGCAAGGGGCTCAGATACGCACAAGTCAGGCTAACGAAAAGGAATCGCATAAGTGCAACGCACTCGCAAAACATACCCGCTAAAACAAGCTCTTTATCTACATCAGTATAAGTCAATTATGTACAGCATATATATGAACTTTTACAACACTGGTACAACTATGTGCAGGATACAAACAAAGCTAATGTTGCAACAAAAGAACGTTGGTATGCTCCTCGAGGAAATTGACGATTTCCTCCGCCGGGCGATCCACCGCCTGGTAGTGCGGAACCATGTTCCAAGTCGAACCTGCCAGCGGCGCTGGCGATCCGGCCGCGATTGCTGCAACATCCACATCAGGTCTGTGCAATCGCACCAATGACAAAGCAGCCTTGGCGCCAGCCACCAACTATTGCCGCACACACTCGTGAACTGCGCTCAAGTCCTGAAATTTGGCAAGAAGGCCTAGTAGGCTTGACGGAACGACGTCCAGTGGAAACATCGTCCGATAAATGTTCTTCAAGCATGATTGCGACTTCTTCAAGAAATGAAGCACCCGTGACGCACGATCTTGCAGGGTCGCCAACGCGATCGCGCGATTATGGTCCACCTAGAAGTATCCACTCGCCTGAAGCTGCTCTTGGGTCAGGTCATTCATGCGAATGGCAATTCTATCCTTCTCATCCTACAGATGGCCCGCACTGAAAACTATACCAAGCAAAGGCAGAAGTATGAAGATAGCAAACTACTGCGAGTGCTTATAGGGAAAAGAGAAGAAAGAAGAGAACTAACACTTGAATTGGTCACCTAGCTACGTCACTTCCTCCAACAGATACTGTTCTCGGGCGACAGCTTTCTCTGCCTTCGATTTCCATACATCCGCATTACCGCGGAGTACGGGCAATTCACGCTCCAACTGCTTCACGCGGTCACGGAGTCGCGAGACCAGAGATAACTCATCCACCCTTGAGCGCGGCGGCACCAAAGTGTCATCAAGGGGTGGCGAATCCTGAGGTTCCCTCAACGGATCACTCGATGTGCCCTATCACAAGTCAAGCAACAGACAATAAGAAAGACTAAGGCGAAGCACAGACAAAAGACTCGAGTGCATTCAAGATTAGCAAAAGTATCAGCAGATACACTCGCCAAAAGGCATGTTTTTCGACAGAAGACATAAGCTATCTAACTATTACAAGACTACTAAGGAGCAACTACTTTCTTCGATTTGGAATTTTGTTTTGGGGGCCTCATCGAGTCCATGGCAGTATCAGATGCCACAGACTTTCCGCTGGCCCCTGCAGTCGTAGCCTTCACCGCCTTCTTGGCTCGTTGCAGCTCCTCAGAGTACTTTGAAACTGTGTTGATCAGCTGTGGCCCATATTTGCCACAAGCAGTTGCGAGAGGGGCAAAGACTACCTGCTGGCCGTCCGCGCTGACATGCATTGCCCTTCAGACTGCTGCAGGATCAACTTCGACTCCATGGGCTTGCACCATTGCGAGTGACATTGATGCACCAGCCGCATGGAGCGAGTTGTTGAAGCTCGCGGGAATGCCTCCGGCAAGAGATTCCACCAGCCTATCCAGATTTTTTATCAACTCAGCCTTGGGTGTCATCTCCTCCCGAAGACGGTTGAGCACGCCTTTAGCCTTGGCGAGTGTACCCTGCACGGCAGCGCTGTGGTCTTCAACTGCCGAGATGGCACCTGCCAATGCGTCATCACGGCGGAGCGCCTGTGCGTCAAAGCTCAGACCGCTGGCATCTATAGAAGAATCAAGCATTGGCACAACGTCAGCAGCAAATAACAACATCGAAGGCAATAGGAAAAGAGGCAATGGGTGAAATCGCAGACCAGCAAATACCTAAAAGAGCCTTGGCAATCGAAAAAAGCTGTTCTTCGAACATCTTCTCCATAGCTGCGATGGAGGCACGCAGATCCTCTTCGCGCTTTTGTGACTCGTCACGCGCCACGATTGCCTCATCGTGATTCTTCACAGCCACGGCGAGCATCTTTTCCAAGGTGGCGGCGTCGCGAAGAAGGGCATTATGTTCAGCTGAGAAACAAACAAAAAGGATAGACCATCATTCGAATACATAACAACGATGCAGAAGAAGAAGAAGTAAAAATCACTTACCTTCCACCACGCCATGGCGCGTATCCAACATTGCATTCTGGTGACCCATCGCAAGCACCTGCTCCGCCAGGTGAGCGGCTTCCTTCACAAGGAGCTGTCGTAAAGGAAAACAACAAAGGATCAGCAGATGACATAGATAAAATCGACTGCAACATCAGAAGAAGAGATACTACACTTACATGATCCTCCAATGACTCTGAAGTCGATTGATGGGCAGTCATCTGGGCAACCATCCGATGCTCCCCATTGTGTGGAGAACTTGATGAATTATGCCCGGAGTGGGCCGCCAATAGAGGGGAAGGAGCACGCTCAACCTATTTCTTGGCCCTAGAGGTCGCGACTCCAGATTCTGTCAAAAATTGGACGTCGCCAGAAGCTGACGACGCCTGCTGACTGCAAGACCAAACCAACATCAAGAAAGGGCAACTCTAAGGAAGAACCAAAAGGAAGACTCGTATACTTACCAATCAAAATTGTCAAAATCAAAGGAAGGGTCCCCCGACTATGACGACGACTCCTTCGGCAGCCGCATCTTCTTGCGGGAAGGTGGCGCCACGGCACTCACGGGAACGGCAGGTATCGGCGATTCAACACCAACAGCTGCACCTTCCGGAGTAGAAGGAGACGACGCATCCGAATCCTCGCTGCACGAACGCTTGCGAGTGTCCGGACCACTCGACTCGGGGGATTCCTCCTCCACATCAGATGGGACGGTCGACTCAGACTCGTCCTCCTCCAAGGCTTCATGAGGGATAACCCCCTCGGGGAGAGGGGGCATACAGGGTGACACCGCCCAATCCTGCATACAGAAAACAATTTAGCACAAAGTCACAAAACATCAAAGAAGTAGTCGACAAAACAAAAGCTACTATGTAGCACAATTATACCTCAGGAGGAGGGTTAGCAACATCGAATGGAGGAACGTCTGGTTCACTAGGGAGCACATCCTTGACGGTGTACTTAGTGACCAGTCGTACCCTCTTATCTACCTCACTCGCGGAAATGCCATCGGCAGATACGCGAGTGACATCGTCTGCGCCAGCCCACTGGAACATGGGATGGACTCTGGCCTACAGGGGTTGGACGCGACGGCGCAACCATATGCGAATGAGGGCACAACCTCCCTCCTCTTTACCCATGCGACTCTCGAGGTTGCAGACGCGCTCCTATAGCACATCTGTCTCCACGGACTTGCCAAGCATAATTACGTTCTTCTAGGAACGCCTCCTCTTGCACGGCGTCACGGGATCGAAAGGCGCGAGTCCGAAGTGGTCTCCGTCGGCCTTCAGGTCGCGGATATAAACCACTTGTCCATCCACCCTTGGACGGATGCCATGAGTTTGATATCAAAGTATGTGGCGGAGGAATTGACGTGGATTCCGCAATCGCTACATCGTAGACTACGTAGCCAGACGCCGATTGGCGCTTCAGCTTGAAGAGGCGTTTGAAAAGGCCGAAGTGCGGCTCGATTCGGAGCCAGCACTCGCAAAGGGTAATGTAGCAAGCTACATGGAGGATGGAGTTTGGGGACAGCTGATGGAGCTGGAGCCCATAAAAGCAGAGAAGTCCCCTGAAGAAAGGATGCAGGGGCAATGAAAGACCGTGGATGATGAACGCTAGGAACATCCCCCGAAAGCCAGCAGGAGGAGAGGGGATTACCTCACTGCCAGGGACGCACACATCCGCGACTACGGAAGACAAAACTCCGTCCTAGCCCAGAAGATGAAGCTCTGAATATTTTATCACGGATGCGCGCCACGCACCATTGGTGACGCGAGTGCCCGTGCCCTTCTTTTTTCCGGCGGCGGCGGTGCTGGTGCCCGTAGCGGCGGAGCCACCCTTCTTCTTTGTCGTAGCCGCGGCGGTAGTGGGATCGGCCGCGGCACCTCCTTTTTTCTTCCCCATTCTACAGCGGCGGTGTGACTGGAGGAAGTAGCTGGGAAATACGTGGAGATGGTCCAGCGCCGCGAAGGAAAGGAGCGCAAAGAAGCAGAAGAGCGACGGCAATGGCGATGGAGGCAAAGGCAGAAAAGAAGCAGATGTGAAATTTACCGTCGCCGCATCGCTACTTAACCCCCTAGAAGATGCAATCCAACGGCTAAGAAAAACCCTATCAGACACGTGGCGTTCATCGTGTTCAACACGTGGAGGACCTAAAGCACGAACCGTCCTCCACTACCCCCATTACGTGCAGAAATCGAGGAGGCGCAGTTAAAACAAAGATTACGCACTCCCGATCAAATCAGAGTCAGGAAATGGGACCCACCGCTCGTCACGTCCCGTCAAACTCGCTCACGTGGGCAACAGAGGTCATGGAATCGTCAGCACTGACGTCATCCAAAATTACGCAGCAGAAGATTTCGACTACTTTAGTCCTTGCTCGAGTCTTCGACTCCACCAAGCACTCGGGGGCTACTCCCATAGGGAGCACTAGTCGCGCAGCCTATGATTTTTCTTCTTCTTTTTACAGGAACATGGACAATCAAAGCAAACCCAGCCACTCGAAGCACGATTCGAATATGGACATGGGATACTCCCATAGGGAGCGTCGGAAGCAAATTCGATTGAAACAAGCAAACAAAAGACAACAGCAGTCACAACAGTTATTTAGTCCCTGCCTGAGTCTTCGACTCAACCAGGCACTCGGGGGCTACTCCATAGGGAGCGCTGGTCACGCACCCTATGATTATTTGTGCATCGTATTGTGTGTCGATAAACATCCGCACTCGAAGCTTATGGCGACACCGCCTCATGATTTTTCCCTACAAAGAGACTGCGTCTCCTGGGTCACCCGAATCGTTTCCGCAATGATAAAATTCGGATGCCGCGCTTGCAGCGTGAAGATAAGACCTGAATAAGGCCTGGCAACGCATTTGCTGTGCACTACCAGAAATATATCCGTGCCTACATGTACGATGAACATGCCTTGACGGACGCGTCGAGTGATCACACCCATACACGGGAATTCGACTCCTGTAAGACCTCTGCGGCTTGAGTCGAGTTACACCAGCACTTTTCCGGATTCGAGTCCCGGGACTCGAACCTGAGTAGATTCGTTGTTTTACCCTAAGGTAGTTAACTGATACCAATACATCGGTTAAATCAGGCACGCACATCAACAATCCCTATGACACAAAACAGAGCAGTCGAAAATATACTCATTCATGCACTCGAAAGGCTTCATAAAGTCCCCAGTCGAATCTGCGATTCCACCGGGCACTCGGGGCCTACTTGTAACACCCTCGAATCGGCCCTATGCAGATTTCAGCGCTTCCTGCCAAACCCGCATAGAAACGATTCAAGGACGCCCACCAGGCACTTGCGTGCGGGTGGAAAACAAAGTAATACCATTACACAATAGTTCACGAAGGAACCCACAGAAACATTTATATACAACAACGACTCAAAGAGTTAAGGATACAGATATACAGTACAAAGATCCAAATCACCTTGAAAACGATACAACATCCGAGTACGGATAAGATGCAAATGGGACTAAGAGCCCTGAAGAATAACCAATGGCGTCCAAAACCCTGCCCAGGCCAAGCCGGAAGGGTAACCCTGCTAACGACGTCGATCTCAACCTGCTAAAACAAAAGGGGTGCCGACAAAGGGCAAAGGAAAAAGAGGAGCATCAGTACTGAGGCCAGTACACGGCAAGGTTAGAATTCGGCGGCTCTCGCCTACATAGGTATGGTGGACTGAAGCGGCACATGCACTAGACAACCTATAGAGACTCGATAAACTGTCGGCTATTAGAGAGAGATAAGAAAGAACTATTCGGAACCAACCTTATACTAACACCAATCATACCCATCCTAGTATTGCCCCTCGAGACCAAACGAGGAAGTCAAACCGAGGAACTCACATAGTTGGCAGTTTTATTCATTCCATTATAGTTGAAGCACTTACTAGTCAGATACAGCTAGCATGAGTCATCCTGATAGCATAAGTAGTGGGCAGTTTTAGTGGACCATTCGGTTGTAGTTGCAGTACTTACTAGTCAGATACAATTAGAATGTGACATCCCAAACACAGAAGTTGTTGGCACTTTTATTTCATTGCATTGGAGTTGTGTTATTTACTAGGCAGGTATAACATGACAAGATACACCCCAGTTCCACCAGTTGTTGGCACTTTTATTATCCATTCCATTGTAGTGAAGCTGATTACTAGTCACATATTAAGTCAAATTTATAGCACTACTTTAGTTATGCTTGTCTATGATCGAGATACTGTGCTCCAAGTCGTCCATAACCGCGGACACGGCTTTCAGAAAGATTTACCCTGCAGGGGTGCACAAATAGCAACACACGCACGATCAACCTCGGAAAAACCAAATCAAAACCCAACGAGGCTTTCACGACAAAGTAATCACAGGATTCATAAAACATTTCAGGGGGCCACCCCACTAAGCTACCCGCAACAAAGTTGGCCGGCTCCGAGACGGACCTAGGGTTTGTGTCAATGGTTGTAAATGACTGGGAACCCGAAAGTGTGACTAGGCTTGTCGATACCGCAAAAACATTCCACGTTCCAAAACAGTACAGGTGCTCCACGCACAATCTTAAATAAAACAGTAAAGCATGGCATAAGTACAGGATAGTAATAAATCCCCAAACTACTTTGTGGCCCCAAGAAATAAGAAATGAATCAAGCTCTGGCTAAGGGGATTCATGGTCCCACATGCGTATAGTGCGATAGTCAAGGAACATGTATCAAGTACTCGGGGTCCTACGAGACACATGTGAGCGTGGAAGAACCAAATAACATCTATTGCCCACCGATACCTCTGCATTAGTTATATCTAGCAATTTAATATCAAGTTGTAATTATAGCCATGATCATCTCCACCATAAAGCATATGATAACATTCCAACAACTGTGTGGTACTTCACGACACGGGATCGCACCTGAGCAAGCGACTATGACTCGCAAGGCTATCTATCTACCAAACAACAGGTAATAGGATGTGTCCAAGGCAATATAGAGGCTGCATGGAATATAAATGGTGCATGGAAACTAAAGCATCGTAACACGGATAGCAATAGATCAATAGGAGGAAATAAAGACTATAAAAGCAAATTAGGTAGAAAGGGGGAGATGCTCGCCTGAGAAACATAGCCGAAGATACATTATCTGCAGAAGTTGTTGATACTCGCATCAACTCAACGGCCTAATCCGCGAAGAACCAAAGCACTAGAAGAAACACCATATGCACTATTTAATACTACGGCAGAAGAATCGGCATGTTTATGATATGATGCATGACATGGCATAGATGCGGTGCAATTAGGCAATATTAAGCGGAACTGGGGTCCCGACAATTAATTAATAGGTTCATGTTGTTTAGATACCCCACAATTTAAATGTTGTATTAACAAGGCAAATCATGGCATCGGTTTGCTACACAAATTTAAATGGGGCCAATATAAGGCTAGATTTGCCCGCATATGGGCTCCATATTTAATTATTAGATGAATCGGCATAATGCCCTCAAACCACACAATATGTATGCGACATGAATAATTTAATATGCAACAAGTATATATATGTCATATTATAGAAAAATATGGTTTAAGGCGGGGGCTCACGGTCTAGGTCCGAATGGTAGAGATATTCTTCGAAATGTCATGAAAGTAGAGGAACTAGCCGATGCCACCTTCTCCATATCCCCGGAGTGGAAGTAGACTAATTGGGCAGCATAATAAGAAAACACCCTCAAATCTCGTGCGGGAATTTGGTCGAACAGTTTACGTACAGAGCAGAGCAGGAAGCAGAATAGAAACGCTACCTTCGGGGACTATAAGAACTGCCGTCTATTGAGGCACGCTTGGAAGAATAGGTGGCCGAATTGACGGCTCTCGGGCCGATGCGCTACTGTTGCACTCGTTGAGAGGCAACAGAACCAAGCGACGCCTTGCCTCACAGTACTGCATCAGGTGGAGCTAACTGCTTTGCTGCTGCGGTCGATCGGGAGCGGGTGACCTGCACGCGGCCAAGCGAACAAGGGAAGCAGTAGCAGATGATGTAGGGGTTCCGCGCATAAAAACAATAAATTTTGCTCTACGCCCCCGAACCCCTGAAGCTGCCAGGACCTATCTATTAGTAATACAGTAACGGGAGGGGCTTTTCGCGAACTTACCCTCGAAGACCGAAAAGTGTTGTCAACGCTCAGGAGAGCGTGGTTGACGAGCCGAAGCCGACCTCAAGGTCGTGATGAAGTCCTGGTGCTCCTTCTGGCTCCAACGACTTGAGTGCCTCAAGTGTGACACCTCGTGGGATTTACACACGTCTGGTGCCTGACGATGACTCCCGCTTCCTCGATCCAGCAGCAGTTGCGGAAGTAGAGCTCCCGGATCTGAATCCCGCAGCGCAACGGCGCTCCGCGGTGAAGATGTCTCTCGCTCGTGCAGCCCAGACTTGGGACCACAGTCACGAGAGAGAGAGGGGAGAGAGAAAATATCAATTAGAGGTCCTCCAAAAAATGGGGAGACCTTTATTGATTATTGGGTGTATTTTCTAGGCCAAATACCCCACCTTATATAGGGGGAGGGGAGGTACTACCTCCCCTCAAGTCCCGGGGTGGGACTAAAGGAGAGGAGGGGGAGGGGAGGCCGCCGACCAGCCCCTGGTGGGCCCCGTGCAGGGGGCTAGGCCCAGCCGGCCAGCCCCTTGCCCCTTCTCCCTCTCTCCTTTCCCTAATGGGCCCTCTCCCTCTAGAAATTGGCCCATTAAGCCTTTTGACCTTTTAATTTATTTTCTCTTTATTAAATAATTATGAATAAATGATTAAATAAATATTTAACATTCATTCACACATTATCTAATCTCCATGGCCATGGAACACCTTCCACCTCCACTCCGGACATCCTCCAGACTTACCGAAACCCTTCCGGTTTTCTCCCTTCTTTTCGTCGGTGATTCTACCGATCCTATAAACACTCTCTAAGCATCATCAAGCCCTTAAGCATGGTACCCTACGGTTCGGGAACACTCCAGACATGGTCAGGACACTCCCGCACCAATGATCAACAGAGGGACCTGGATGGCCATGTGACCCCTGTGTGATCCACGAAGATCTTTCGTCGTTTGAACCGGGACAGTCGTGTCTTTTTCCCTTTGTCATTCGATACTTGCATTACCCGAGATCTGATCATTGACATCACCATGTCGGGTTCAATCTCGTTACTGAACAATGCTACTTAACTCATCCCGACAAGTGATATCCCCGTGAACCAATCACACGCTGCGCAGCTATTGGATATAACTTCTCCGAGTGGGCCCTTGAGTATTTTCCCATCACGTGGACGGACAAATCCCGCTCTCGACATATATTGCCTCTACGGTTTCCTCCGAATATGTGAACACACCTTTATAACCATTGTTTTACCAGATGGCGTTTGATGCTATCTAAGCACTCTCGAGAGACAGTGATTGATATAGCCTCACGGTCTAAGGAATAGTCTACGAGGATCCATTTCTAATCATCATAACTTGAACTTCGTGACATGATCGGGTCACGATGTTTAGGTTGGGTATTGGTTCATCATCTCATTCTCCGAATGAGATGACCTCATTTCCAACTGGCATAAATGCCACATGATCAGGAAACATGATCATATGTTGACCAATGAACCAGTGACTAGAGTTTCACTGGGAACCCCTGGTTGTTTGTATATCACACGTGTATTGATGTTTCCACTCAATACAGTTATAGCATGATATAAACTTAATCATAAACTATATGAATTATGATAATAGTCCTTACTACTATTTGTCTCTAGGGCATATTTCCAACAGTCTCCCACTTGCACTAGAGTACAAATACGCTAGCTGCATTTGTTCTCAATCATCGACACCATATATCCGGTACCCTGAACATGCTTGCTCATGGAAGAGGTTGAGTCTTGGGTCTGTACTTTACAGTCCCAAATCCTTTGCTACTTACTAATGTCACCTTGATTGACATTAATACTCTATCATCACATGATAGCATTTGTGTGTATGCATCGTCGCTATGGCAGCAGAACGAGGCCTGATTCCAGGAGCCTATAGTGGCATTAGATCAACCTCAAGGGCTTTCTCATGGGCACTGTGCCCTAGGACACATCATTCTATGTTAAAAGCGAATTAGCCCCGCCATAACATTATACAACACTTTAGATGGTACCCTTATTTATTATTATAAATGTATTCATCAAAACACTAGTGCACTCTGTGCAACTTTCGATGTTTTTGTTCACCTCGCTTCCTATTTGACTTTAATGGGTATCTACAGGAGTTTCCAACATATTCCCTTATAACATAACTCTTTATGTTTTAAGATATGTTATCCTTTATGGATTTGGAAAATATGTCCATAGTTCTCTACTAGACACTGCGGACAAACTTAGCTCAACGTTCTGTGATTTGGACTTAATCACTTTCAAACGTTCCTTAATCGCATTACATATTATGCTAAGTTACCATCATGGTTTACTAAGATAGAACCTATGTCTCAACATAGTGGATGACGATCATCCTTTTCTTTCTTTCAACCATTGATGTAATACTATTCCTAATTTGAGTTATTAAGGACCAGTTCCTTAATTAACTTTTATTCTGAAACACTTTTCAGAATCCCTTAAGGAATACTACATAATATCATAATACACCTATTATCAACTTCTACATCTTATAAATCATCAGTTATAAGTATTTGCACTTTAATCCTTAACTTACTTTAAGAATTACTCCTATAAGCTCCCACTCAAACAATGTTTGTTAACATATTTTGGTATGAGTCAGTACTCTTACTCAAACAATGTTCCTACATATTTGAATTTGAGTCTTATGTTGCTCCCACTTAAAAATATGTCAATCACATATTGTTTCAGGAAGGAAAACTTTCATAGCTCCCACTCAATTTTATGCAAATTGCATATCTCCTTTACTATTTTGAATAACTTCAAAATCCTTTGATCAAATATCAAACTTGGAGATTTACTATGAGATACTAGTACTTTACTAGTTTTAAATCCACTGGACATTTTAGCACACATGAATCAAATTCATTTTGAATTCATCCTATTCTTGATAAATTGTGCTTTTGTCATTTACCCCCTTTTCCTACTATGGCTTTGCAGTCATTTGGGAAAATTCCAAGCAACTCCTTTACTTGTGAGATTCAGCAACGAATTGCTTTCTAATCTCAAGAGAATTTTGTTATTAGGATTTCTCATAATTTAGTTTACCATTATTTCCTTTGAAGTTCGTAGGTATGTCATATTCCAAAAATCATGACAAGTGATTCACAAATGTCTCCATACAAGATATGGATTTACATTTTGAATCCTACTTCATATAGTGAATAACAATAGTGGACGGAAAAACACAATGATCAAAATCATTGATTCTTTCCTTCTGTGAAGAGAATCGTTCAGGAACGTTGTCCGTTGCGCTTCTCAACACTCTGATGCAGGGTTTTGAATCCTCATCGTGTTTTACACTAATTTCCATTTGCTCCATAATTGAGAAACATCACTAGGAGTGAGCTTTCTCAAGAATTCACCAAAATCCAAGCAATACAAGTTTTGCTTTCCTTTTGGTTTAGCTATGGATTTCGTATTCAAAGTTTCCAATGAATACTCTACAAGGACTTATTCGCTATTGTTTTGGTTATATCGAATAACCCCAAAACTTTCACGAATTCAAATGGTTCACTAGTTCAAATTGAGTGCTAACTATTTCTAACTAATGGTCTCTACATATATACTACAACGATTTATTCGGTGCCTTCTATTTAACCCCTTTTGATATCTAATATCACATTGTGATGCTTTGTATTTTGACGTTTCAAAACACTTTGCATTCCACAATTACTTTTATGCCGTTCTTATAAAATCGAACTTCATTGCTA
This sequence comes from Avena eriantha, assembly GCA_910589775.1. NCBI lineage: Eukaryota > Viridiplantae > Streptophyta > Magnoliopsida > Poales > Poaceae > Avena > Avena eriantha. The sequence continues at coordinate 329,447,209 of OU342744.1, forward strand.
TTGATCAAATCATAGCAATTGGATTCTCTTTTATATTTATACCCTTTGTTGATGAAACATTTTGATCAAATCAAATAGTTTCATATTCATGTTTCCTTTGGTAAACTACTTTACACGTTTAAACAATCATTTAATGATAATTACCATTTTCGTTAAAACACAATACATCGAATATGTATTTACTTTTAACAATTCATCAAACACTTTGTATTCAAGTAACACACGGTGTTCAAGTTATTTTGCCGAACTTAGGCATGATTTATATGTGAGAAGAAATCGAATGACTTTCACATATCATCATATAACTTTGAATTTAAACAATGGTTTCATTCATTAATGAAATATCATTAAGTTGGGTATTTTAAACGAGGCATTTTAATGTTTTACAAATGTTCATACATTATCAATTAGTTTCAAACAATAAGGATAATTCACATATAATCAAACAAGATATGAACACAAATAGAAATCATTCATAAAAGCAGAACAACTGTTTGTTACAAACTTATATGAATAACGTCTCACGAAGTGTGAGACACACTAAAGAAGTTCACAATCTCTTGATTACAAAAAATCATCCTAAACACAAACTAAATGATAAATGTCGAGGGAGTGTGTCGTCGGCTGTCATCATCATGCTCGCCATCAACACGCAACGTCACCTCCTCTCCAGCAAGCACCTCTATGCAGAAGGACCTGTTTTCAGTAAAATAGAACAAGTATCAGCTATACTTAACACTGCAATGTGTTTGCAAGATTATAACATTTATAAAACTGTATATCAAATATATACCTTTGTCGTTGACGACTCCAGCGACGTTGGGTTCATCTATCACATTTCTGAAATGTGATATGAACTCAAGGAAATCCAGTGTTTCCGTGTCACCTCTCATAACGCGGATCCTGTCTTGTGCTTGGAAGCTTGGAGAAAGCGACCGTAGCACAACTCCCATCGCAAATGAGCTTGAGTACCAGTTGTCCAGGTAGTATGCCTGACTCATATACGCATCGCAGAGGCGCAATAAGTGCTCATCCAGTGAGGTGCCCTCCTCCATCTTTATGGAGAGGAAGTCCCCCATCAGCTCATACTCCCACGTGCGCACTTGTTCCACGAAATGTGCTCTCAGATGTGCCATGACCATTCGGGGCTTGAGACTCCCCACCAATGGCCACAGCCCATCCTCCATTCCGAGGCGCATGGTCACTGATATAAACGTGGCCATCACACGACGCCGACAACGCAGATCCCGCTGCTCCTGGGTCTCATGAGAATAGGGTGGCTCCAAATACATCTCGCAGGTCATGTAGTCAGCTATATCATTCTCCCCAAGGAGATCAAAATAGGCGTACAAGCCATGCAGAAAAGTTGGATCCATCTAACTTAAGCTTTTCTCCTTTTAACCAATCGTCGATAGGAAAAGTAATCTCGGCAGAAACCATTTTCTACATTTATAATTGCAAAAGGAATTTAGACTAAGTTTATAATTAAATGAGTTAATAATAACTCCACTCAGAAACACCTATCCCCAAAGAGGGTTCCTAGTGATAACACGACCCCTATCAGCCACATCTCCCCCGATCATCACGGCCATCAATGTGGGTTCAAGGGTGGACGCTAAACGTCGGCCACATCATTCATGCGACTCGTGCTCGATCTTTCGACCATCCGCGTTCTGAGGCCACACTTCTCTAGCGTGCTAGGCTCACCAACTCAACCTTAGTGTATTCGCTGTGCAACATGGCTTGCACCCACTGTATGCGAACATAGATATGTCTGACACCCGATCATCACGGCCTGCCTCATACCAAAGAACTTTCTTGGTGGTGCACACTAAGGGGGAACACAATCGTTGGTTATTTTAACAGGGATCATCTTATTAGGCTACCGTCGAGTATCTAATACTAGCACACAATAAGACATACAAACAATAACATTGAATGTAAATGCTATGTGATATGGTCCTTCACGTCGTGATCTCCATCCGTCGTCACCGGGTTCCAGCGCCAGGGTTCCGGCGCTGTAGACACTAGGGTACCAGTGTCATTCCGGCGTGGTAGTTCATCACCTTCGTGACTATCTACTACTATGCAACAAAAGGTAATTACTTTACCTTTGCCATAACCATATCACAAAGCAACGCCCCCTTGCAAAACAAAGTTAGATGCCTCTAATTTATCTTCGCATGTTTTACGTGGCTGAATGAGCTTTCGTACAAGTACCGTACTTACCTACGAACTTTCAGCACAACGCTGATCAAGTAGTTGTCTCTACTACACCCCTTTCGGGGCCCTCCGTTGCAAATGGTATACCAACTAATGCGAGGGAGACAGACACCCCCTAAGCCACTTTATACTGTACAAGTCGTATGTCAAGCGTGGACCAGTCTCGCGAATGAACGCGTAAAGTCGGTTGGGGGCGCTTCATCAAGCATTACTACGGTATACACAAGTACACGTGGGAGGGTAACAACTAAAAGATCAATGCCCACACGCTATATCTCGTGTGTTCTACCCGTACTAGCATTACTACGCATAGATCTAGCTTTGATACCACTGTAGGGGTTCCGCGCATAAAAACAATAAATTTTACTCTACGCCCCTGAACCCCTGAAGCTACCAGGACCTATCTATTTGTAATACAGTAACGGGAGGGGCTTTTCGCGAACTTACCCTCGAAGACCGAAAAGCGTTGTCAACGCTCAGGAGAGCATGGTTGATGTAGACGAGCCGAAGCCGACCTCAAGGTCGTGATGAAGTCATGGCGCTCCTTCTGGCTCCAACGACTTGAGTGCCTCAAGTGTGACACCTCGTGGGAGTTACACAAGTCTGGTGCCTGACGATGAATCCCGCTTCCCCGATCTAGCAGCAGTTGCGGAAGTAGAGCTCCCGGATCCGAATCCCGCAGCGCAACGGCGCTCCACGGTGAAGATGTCTCTCGCTCGCGCAGTCCAGACTTGGGACCACGGTCACGAGAGAGAGAGAGGGGGGAGAGAGAAAATATCAATTAGAGGTCCTCCCAAATATGGGGAGACCTTTATTGATTATTGGGTGTATTTTCTAGGCCAAATACCCCACCTTATATAGGGGGGGGGAGGTACTACCTCCCCTCAAGTCTTGGGGTGGGACTAAAGGAGAGGAGGGGGAGGGGAGGCCGCCGGCAAGCCCCTGGTGGGCCCCGCGCGGGGGGCTAGGCCCAGCCGGCCAGCCCCCTTGCCCCTTCTCCCTCTCTCCTTTCCCTAATGGGCCCTCTCCCTCCGAAAATTGGCCCATTAAGCCTTTTGACCTTTTAATTTATTTTCTCTTTATTAAATAATTATGAATAAATGATTAAATCAATATTTAACATTCATTCACACATTATCTAATCTTTGTGGCCATGGAACACCTTCCACCTCCACTCCGGACATCCTCCGGACTTACCGAAACCCTTTCGGTTTTCTCCCTTCTTTTCTTCGGTGATTCTACCGATCCTATAAACACTCTCTAAGCATCATCAAGCCCTTAAGCGTGATACCCTACGGTTCGGGAACACTCCAGACATGGTCAGGACACTCCCGCACCAATGATCAACAGGGGGATCTAGATGGCCATGTGACCCCTTTGCGCTCCACGAAGATCTTTCGTCGTTTGAACCGGGACAGTCGTGTCTTATTCCCTTTGGCATTCGATACTTGCATTGCCTGAGATCTGATCATTGACATCACCATGTCGGGTTCAATCTCGTTACTGAACAATGCTACTTAACTCGTCCCGACAAGTGATATCCCCATGATCCAATCACACGCTACGCAGCTATTGGATATAACTTCTCTGAGTGTGCCCTTGAGTATCTTCCCGTCACATGGACGGACAAATCCTACTCTCGACATATATTGCCTCTATGGTTTCCTTCGAATACCTGAACACACCTTTATAACCACCATTTTACCAGATGGCATTTGATGCTATCTAAGCACTCTCGGGAGACAGTGATTGATATAGCCTCACGGTCTAAGGAATAGTCTACGAGGATCCATTTCTAATCATCGTAACTTGAACTTTGTGACATGATCGGGTCACGATGTTTAGGTTGGGTATTGGTTCATCATCTCATTCTCCAAATGAGATGACCTCATTTCCAACTGGCATAAATGCCACATGACTAGGAAACATGATCATCTGTTGACCAATGAACCAGTGACTAGAGTTTCACTGGGAACCCCTGGTTGTTTGTATATCACACATGTATTGATGTTTCCACTTAATACAGTTATAGCATGATATAAAACTTAATCATAAACTATATGAAATATGATAATAGTCCTTACTACTATTTGTCTCTAGGGCATATTTCCAACAGATGAAACGTGGAGCAGCTGCCATGCGACCTGGTGGTTAGCCGGCGCACGGCCCAAGCACGGCTGGTCGGCCGAGTGTGCACGCGTACAGGCGTATGCGCCGACGCGTGACAGGCAGCTGAAGCGAGTGGAGCACGGCAGCCCAAGGCAGGTGCAGCTGCAGCGATGGAATCTGGTGGCGTGTGGTGACTGGGCTCCTGGAGGGTTTGTCGCGCAGCAGAACCAGTCGGCATGCGCGCGCGCACGGGAGTATCTCTTCTTACTGGATGAATCAAAAGGGCGATTTGGTGGCTTGTTGTGCATGGATCGATTGGGTAGCTAGCTAGCTCTTGGAGAATCCTTCACCTAGTTGGTGATGATCCGCTTCTGTCTGATGAGAGAAAAACCCAAGAGCTGGCGGCGGTAGAGGAAAAATAAAGAGAGGGGAATCTGGCTCAGATTTGGAGGCTAAGGTTTGGGGGGAAAAGAGAAACGGGGTATTTATATAGTCCAAAGTAGACTAGATAAGGCTAGTTTTTGGCTAAAATTTTAGGCAGCTTTTTGCCTATTTTTGTTTTTACTAAAAATAAACAAACCTTTTGTAGTCTTATAATTGATCAAGCAATATTATTATCATTTTATTTCAAACTAATAAAAAGGAGGCGGCTCGATATGTATGGTACAACAAAAGAGCTAGCAAGTATATGGATGGAGTATATGGTGGCATGTACGGGTGGAAGAACAAAAGAGGTAGGAGGTATATAAGAGGGTTTAAGAGAAATAGAGATGTAGAGAATATAGCAAGATCACCAGATGTCGAGGGTGGCTCAAAAATAGCAAAGAATATGGAGTATATCCATTAGAGAAAGAATATATATGGAAGAGAGAAATAAAAGATATCAAATAGATATGACATCAAAATAGACTGAGAATAGAGATTGGCCCTAACAAGAATGGAATATAGAGAAGATTATCAAAACAAGAAGAAGAGAGATGGAATGGAGAGATGGTCTCATGGTATTAGATAGATCCACATATTCTCCGAATATATGTGATTTAAAACATAAGGCAAAAATAAATGGAACTCAAATATCATATGTGGTTGAATTGAAAATGATCATAAGGACTAGATAGATTCACAAGTTAGTGATAAAGAGAATTTAAGAGATGATGTCCCCAACTCAATTTGGGCATTTTGACAAATATAAAAATGGCAAGATTCAAGTAATAGAGTTTGGACATTATGGTTCCATATCAAATGGCACCAACTAGATATAGAATAGAGGGAGGTTAAAGTAGAGAGGAAGCAAAGTCAAGCTCAAATACAGATATCAACAAACAAACACAAGTGTAACAATTTGAATGCAATAATTTAATAATAGGTTCCATGCGGGGTGGTATGATGAGCATGATGATGCATGACGATGCTCAAATGCAATGTGGCATGATGACATGAATATGTGGTCATGATGATGCTAAAATAAAAACAACACACGATTTTCTAGTAGTGGTTTTACTGGGGTGCTACAATTCGACACCACTAACAATGGATCTCGCCCTCGAGATCCGCCTCATGGTACGGGGGAGAAGGTTGATGATCGGATACTGCTTACTTCGTGTAGATCCTCACGACACCACAACAAAGGTTCTTCTCCAAGTTGAAATCGGCGACACCACCAACAAGGGATTGTTGTTCACATTCGCTAAGAGAACACTCTGGAGAAAACAAAGGACAAAGGTAGAGGTCTCAAAAGATAGGCCACCTCTAACTTCCGTGAAAGGAGTAAAGTTGCATCGGTCCACCATACAATGTACAAAAGTGAATGCTAAGAGTAGTGGTATAGTCGCGACTCCATCCCGCACTCAAAGCATTACTCTGTACATGAACAAAAGAATCATGCAACCAACTCTCGGAATTCAGACTGATGATCTTCACAAACAGGTTCAGAAACAAAGGAGTGATGCAGACTCTTCTGATGTAGATGATGTCGTCGAGAAGGGAAACACCGGAAGCTAAAAAAATCATATGAAAAGACACAATGATTAGGTTTCACGATGGTTCCATTGGCATGAACAACACATGCCCAAGTTATACTCCAACTTCACCAATGCTCATCCTTCTCATAAGTTTTTCCACAATATGGATATCTGTCAAGGGGCAAATATAGATAAAGAGTTCAACGACCAAAAAGATTAGATGAAGGGTACAACAAACAAGATGCAGATTGATGATTGTAGATTCACCGTTATAAAAATGAGGAAGAGAAACCCTAAAGGTACTACGGAAACCCAACCACGAGGAATCCTGGACTCGAAGAAAAGATAAGAGAGCAGATTTAAAACACACAAAGGTAAGAGAAGAAGAGCATAGAGGTAAGGAGTAAAATCAGACCTAATCAGATCTATCCAACCGATTTTGCAAAATAGTTTTGACACTCTACTTCGTCTGTTAGCTAGGTTATCCTACAGGCAGGACCAGTGGGGTATCGCAACTGCTGAGCTCTGATACCACTTCGTAACACCCTCGAATCGGCCCTATGCAGATTTCAGCGCTTCCCACCAAACCTGCATAGAAACGATTCAAGGACGCCCACCAGGCACTTGCGTGCGGGTGGAAAACGAAGTAATACCATTACACAATAGTTCACAAAGGAACCCACAGAAACATTTATATACAACAACGACTCAAAGAGTCAAGGTTACAGATATAGTACAAAGATCCAAATCACCTTGAAAACGATACAACATCCGAGTACCGATAAGATGCAAATGGGACTAAGAGCCCTGAAGATACCCTGCCCAGGCCAAGCCGGAAGGGTAACCCTGCTAACGACGTCGATCTCAACCTGCTAAAACAAAAGGGGTGCCGACAAAGGGCAAAGTAAAAAGAGGAGCGTCAGCACTGAGGCCAGTACATGGCGAGGCTAGAATTTGGCGGCTCTCGCCTACATAGGTATGGTGGACTGAAGCGGTAGCGAAGCATGCACTAGACAGCCTATATAGACTCGATAAACTATCGGCTATTAGAGAGAGATAAGAAAGAACTATTCGGAACCAACCTTATACTAACACCAATCATACCCATCCTGGTATTCCCCCTCGAGACCAAACAAGGAAGTCAAACTGAGGAACTCACACAGTTGGCAGTTTTATTCATTCCATTATAGTTGAAGCACTTACTTGTCAGATATAGATAGCATGAGTCATCCTGATAGCATAAGTAGTGGGTAGTTTTAGTGGACCATTTAGTTGTAGTTGCAGTACTTACTAGTCAGATACAATTAGCATGTGACATCCCAAACCCAACAGTAGTTGGCACTTTTATTTCATTCCATTGGAGTTGTGTTATTTACTAGGCAGGTATAACATGACAAGATACACCCCAGTTCCACCAGTTGTTGGCATTTTTATTATCCATTCCATTGTAGTGAAGCTGATTACTAGTCACATATTAAGTCAAATTTATAGCACTACTTTAGTTATGCTTGTCTATGATCGAGATACTGTGCTCTAAGTCGTCCATAACCGCAGACACGGCTTTCAGAAAGATTTACCTTGCAGGGGTGCACAAATAGCAACACATGCACGATCAACCTCGGAAAAACCAAATCAAAACCCAACGAGGCTTTCACGACAAAGCAATCACAGGATTCATAAAACATTTCAGGGGGGCACCCCACTAAGCTACCCGCAACGAAGTTGGCCGGCAATGATACGGACCCAGGGTTGTGTCAATGGCTGTAAACGACTGGGAACCCGAAAGTGTAACTGGGCTTGTCGATACAGCGAAAACATTCCACGTTCCAAAACAGTGCAGGTGCTCCACGCACAATCTTAAATAAAACAGTAAAGCATGGCATAAGTACAGGATAGTAATAAAGCCCCAAACTACTTTGTGGCCCCAAGAAATAAGAAATGAATCAAGCTCTGGCTAAGGGGATTCATGGTCCCACATGCGGATAGTGCGATAGTCAAGGAACATGTCTCAAGTACTCCAGGTCCTACGGGACACAAGTGAGCGTGGAAGAAGCAAATAACATCTATTGCCCACCGATGCATCTGCATTAGTTATATCTAGCAATTTAATATCAAGTTGTAATTAAAGCCATGATCATCTCCACCATAAAGCATATGACAACATTCCAACAACTGTGTGGCACTTCACGACACGGGATCGCACCTGAGCAAGCGACTACAACTCGCAAGGTTATCTATCTACCAAACAATAGGTAATAGGATGTGTCCAAGGCAATATAGAGGCTGCAAGGAATATAAATGGTGCACGGAAACTAAAGCATCATAACACGGATAGCAATAGATCAATAGGAGGAAATAAAGACTATAAAAGAAAATTAGGTAGAAAGGGGGAGATGCTCGCCTGAGAAACATAGCCGAAGATACATTATCCGAAGAACTTGTCGATACTCGCATCAACTCAATGGCCTAATCCGCGAAGAACCAAAGCACTAGAAGAAACACCATATGCACTATTTAATACTACGGTAGAAGAATCGGCATGTTTATGATATGATGCATGACATGGCATAGATGCGGTGCAATTAGGCAATATTAAGCGGAACCGGGGTTCCGACAATTAATTAATAGGTTCATGTTGTTTAGAACCCCACAATTTAAATGTTGTATTAACAAGGCAAATCATGGCATCGGTTTGCTATACAAATTTAAATGGGTCCAATATAAGGCTAGATTTGCCCGCATATGGGCTCCATATTTAATTATTAGGTGAATCGGCATAATGCCCTCAAACCATACAATATGTATGCAACATGAATAATTTAATATGCAACTTGTATATATATGTCATATTATAGAAAAATATGGTTTAAGGCGGGGGCTCACGGTCTAGGTCCGAATGGTGGAGATATTCTTCGAAATGTCGTGAAAGTAGAGGAACTAGCCGATGCCACCTTCTCCATATCCCCGGAGTGGAAGTAGACTAATTGGGCAGCATAATAAGAAAACACACTCAAATCTCGTGCGGGAATTTGGTCGAACAGTTTACGTACAGAGCAGAGCAGGAAGCAGAATAGAAACGCTACCTTCGGGGACTATAAGAACTGCCGTCTATTGAGGCACGCTTGGAAGAATAGGTGGCCGAATTGACGGCTCTCGGGCCGATGCGCTACTGTTGCACCCGTTGAGAGGCAACAGAACCAAGCGACGCCTTGCCTCACAGTACTGCATCAGGTGGAGTTAACTGCTTTTCTGCTGCGGTCGATCGGGAGCGGGTGACCTGCACGCGGCCAAGCGAACAAGGGAAGCAGCAGCATATGAAACGTGGAGCAGCTGCCATGCGACCTGGTGGTTAGCCGGCGCGCGGCCCAAGCATGGCTGGTCGGCCGGGTGTGCATGCGTACAGGCATATGCGCCGACGCGTGACAGGCAGCTGAAGCGAGTGGAGCACGGCGGCACAAGGCAGGTGCAGCTGCAGCGATGGAATCTGGTGGCGTGTGGTGACTGGGCTCCTGGAGGATTTGTCGCGCAGCAGAACCAGTCGGCATGCGCACGCACGGGAGCATCTCTTCTTACTGGATGAATCAAAAGGGCGATTTGGTGGCTTGTTGTGCATGGATCGATTGGGTAGCTAGCTAGCTCTTGGAGAATCCTTCACCTGGCTGGTGACGATCTACTTCTGTCCCATGAGAGAAAAACACAAGAGCTGGAGGCGGCAGAGGAAAAATAAAGAGAGGGGAATCTGGCTCAGATTTGGAGGCTAGGGTTTGGGGGGAAAAGAGAAACGGGGTATTTATATAGTCCAAAGTAGACTAGATAAGGCTAGTTTTTGGCTAAAATTTTAGGCGGCTTTTTGCCTATTTTTGTTTTTACTAAAAATAAACAAACCTTTTGTAGTCTTATAATTGATCAAGCAATATTATTATCATTTTATTTCAAACTAATAAAAAGGAGGCGGCTCGATATGTATGGTACAACAAAAGAGCTAGCAAGTATATGGATGGAGTATATGGTGGCATGTACGGGTGGAAGAATAAAAGAGGTAGGAGGTATGTAAGAGGGTTTAAGAGAAATAGAGATGTAGAGAATATAGCAAGATCACCAGATGTCGAGGGTGGCTCAAAAATAGCAAAGAATATGGAGTATATCCATTAGAGAAAGAATATATATGGAAGAGAGAAATAAAAGATATCAAATAGATATGACATCAAAATAGACTGAGAATAGAGATTGGCCCTAACAAGAATGGAATATAGAGAAGATTATCAAAACAAGAAGAAGAGAGATGGAATGGAGATATGGTCTCATGGTATTAGATAGATCCACATATTCTCCGAATATATGTGATTTAAAACATAAGGCAAAAATAAATGGAACTCAAATATCATATGTGGTTGAATTGAAAATGATCATAAGGACTAGATAGATTCACAAGTTAGTGATAAAGAGAATTTAAGAGATGATGTCCCCAACTCAATTTGGGCATTTTGACAAATATAAAAATGGCAAGATTCAAGTAATAGAGTTTGGACATTATGGTTCCATATCAAATGGCACCAACTAGATATAGAATAGAGGGAGGTTAAAGTAGAGAGGAAGCAAAGTCAAGCTCAAATACAGATATCAACAAACAAACACAAGTGTAACAATTTGAATGCAATAATTTAATAATAGGTTCCATGCGGGGTGGTATGATGAGCATGATGATGCATGATGACATGACGATGCTCAAATACAATGTGGCATGATGACATGAGCATGTGGTCATGATGATGCTAAAATAAAAACAACACGTGATTTTCTAGTAGTGGTTTTACCGGGGTGCTACACTACTGACATGGGTATACCCTACAGGTACTCGAGTTTGGTATATATGGCCTGAATACAATGGAAGCCCACGGTGTCGCCAAAGACCAAATGGAGAACTCGAGTAGCCTACGGACTCTCGATTGCTTGAAGAACAAGAAGAAACTAAAGATAGAAAGTTCAAACGGGAAAACCCTAACTTGTAATCGACTCGACCTGTTACCTGAGACCTAGCGTATCTATATAAAGTCTAGGAGGGGGCGGCGAGGAGGACACACATAACCCTAGTTTCCACAACTCCCGCCAGATTGCATCTGCACACCATTGTAATCCTCGATTCCTTCAATAATTCCACGAGCAGACAAGCAGGAGTAGGGACCTCTACGAGGCCTAAACCTGGGTAAATCTTCGAGTCCCTTGTGTGCTTGTTTGCTAGCCAAGTCCATAACCATGAGCATTGATGAGTTAAACCCTCGTCAGTAAGTGTTTATGAATGAAGTCTCTGTCACACTCAAAGTTGTCACAGGTCTTCGAGTGAATTGACTGCAAGTGTGGAAATAAGAATGAAATTTGGATTAAACTAGATGTATTTAAATAAAACTAAAATGTAAACTTCAGGAATAAAAAGCATAAAAGTAAAGAATGATTCGATTGTTTGTGGTTTTCTACAGATGACAAAGAAGGCGCGGGGAGATACAGTTCATGGTGATACTGACTGTGCCTTGTGGACGAATGATAAGTATAACAATTATAATCTTATAAGTATATGTGTAGGCGAGCAACCCATAATTAGCCAGAACTCCTCTTGGTAGATTTCATCCCAACTTCAATAATCCTACTAGTCTGTTACCAAAACCATGGTCAGTCACTAGACGATTAAGATCTTCAGGTTGCTTAGCAATTAAGCTCCTTGGATCGGACTAATGCATTAAGCATAGTGGTTCCTCGTGATCCTCGAGTCAAACTAGTTTCCCATTGATATCCCCGTGTAACTCGGGGGTCGTCGGTCTACTAGCAAACAAGATCCTATCTATGTAGAACAAAGCATCATGTTGTCTGGGCCCTTAATTGGACAACAAGCATTAGGCATCCCACAGATAGTCAAGCACACATAATATAGTAATTAAAATCAATCACAAACTAATGGAAAATATATGGATGCACATCACATCTCACCAATCCCTTACATCTCCCATGCCCAAGGAACTTACTCACACATGAGAGAAGAAAGCATCATCGATATAATTAAATAAAGGGAGTCCTCGATATTACCCTGGAGATCCACAATAAGAATAGAAAGTTAATCCAACACAACTCAAGATAAGAATAAACAATCTCAAACCCTAATCATGCAAAGTGAAGATCTCTCTCTCTCTCTCTCTCAAGTACAAGTAATGGCTATGAGGCTGTAATGGCTAGGAGGTCAAAGATCGTGGAGCAAGATGAAGAACGTCTTCCCCTTCTTCTCCAGATCTCTTCTTTCTCCTTCCTGGATGGGATGGCGGCTGCTATGTTATGATTTCGCGTCTCGCCTCTTCATGAAAGTTGTCCCCTTTGATAAGACGGAGGCGACGACAACTATATGGCGGGAACTATATGGCCGGAAAATATTCCCGTCGTATAGTTGCTCGTTAAAGCTACTATATGCCTCCCTTGATTGCTTCCAAACAAAGACTTGCTTGTTTTCGCATGAATATTGTGTTTCTCTTGTTAAAACCTTCTGTTGATGTTCAGAACCTGAAACACACATTAAAAACCATGTTTTCTTCGCTACCGAAGTATTAGCGTTATGTAAAGCTAGAAAACGATCAAATCCAGAAGAAAACCTGTCAACACCCGGATTTTTAATCCCAAATGCCCGTTATGCCATACCTCGCAATCCCAGGATTACCATTTTTGCGAGACATAACGGATTGGATATCACAGTACATCATCCATTACAAACCATACATAAGATTTTACACAAATAAGGATCGCATGATCCAGTCTTAATACAACAAGCAGCGGAAATAAAAGATAGTGTAGCGGTGGGGTCCATCTTCAGGGGCACAGGCAATGTTGATGAAGGCAGATAGTCCTAGTTATCATAGCCGTCCTGTTGACCATCATCTTGATAATCTCCTTCATAGTCTGGCCATGATAATAGCCAGGGACAAAAGCCATGAGTACTCTTTAAGTACTCGCAAACTACCACTAACAAGTAGTATAAATCTAAGTTAAAGTGCCAACTCTATGTTTAACTATAAAGTTAAGTTTGAAACCTAAACTGAGTTCAGAAGCAAAGAAAGATAAAGTAAAACTCTAGAATCACTTAATTTGGGGAAACTATTGTCATAAACACAACCCTGTTATGGTCACGTCAAGATTCATCATCCTTTTCAAAGTCTTTAGAAAGCATCTAACAACGAAACAGTATGGCCATTCCAACTGTCCATAACCACAGATGCGGCTATTCGAATAGTTTGACACTCTGCAGAGGTGGTACACTTTCACCACAAGATTCGATACATCTGTTAGGGATAACCCTAAATCATCATACTTAGTATGCAGATAATCAAACATAACCTTCCCTTTACACACCCTAGTATAAGCACCTCTCCTATGAGCATGGCCTCCCAACCATGACCATCAGTCATCTTGGGCACTGCATAGGTGGACAACATTGAGAGGTAGCCTCAACTCAAACCTCTCCCGTGAGGGAACTAATACTAATGCATATAAATTTCCAGCTAAGCCTTACCCAATTCAGGTAATGTGGTTGTACGGTAAATTTTGGAATGGTATCACATCCGAATCCAACCATCAGTTTTATAAAAGGGTTAAGGCTCATGCCTCAAGATTTTCATCATCATCAACCAATTGTGTTTCTCAACACATGTCAAAACATCTCAATAGAATGACGCATCATTCTAAGGTTTTCATAATTCATTTTCACCAAGTGTTCCCATCTAAAGTGACTCAAGTTTTTTTTTGATCTACTCTAAACTACTAAGTTAAGAGTGTTCACTAAGGTGGTAAAGATGGGTTCAATCTCATGCCATAGAATGACATCTAAAGGTTTCTAAATAGGTCAAGTTTTATACTTTTTATGTTACCTTCAAAACAAGTAAAGAACTTTGTATAACCTAAGAAGGGTAAAACTTGTAACTAGGACTTGGGGTACTATTAGTTAAATAAGGGGGTGTGATCAAAGCATGCTTAAGGCATCTTTGCTAAACCATCTAGTTTGATTCTAGTTTGCTAAGTACTACACTTGCAAGTGCCAACTTGCAAGGGTTAATCTTGGATAGTGCTAGCTTGCTAATAGTAGCTAGCATTGTTAATGGTGGCTTGCCTTGGTTGGTGTAGTGGTTGAAGTTTTCTTCTTCTTCTTCTTGGTAGAACTCCTCCTCCTCGAAAGCTTGGTTGGTACTATCGTCTATAAATACATAGGGAGTGCACAATCACCAAACAATACTTAACTAGGCTAGATAGCATTCTAATACACACAATTGATGATCTATTATCATCACAAGCATCACAAGTTTAAATCAAAAGTTTCCTTCCTTTTATTTTAGAAAAGTAATTTCTACTCATTTAAAAATTATATAAAATTTAATATTCACCACCAAAACATGGGATCATGTGGACACATGTCCTCACCACATATTCTAACATGTGGGAATGAGATTTAAGGGTTGGATCAATATTACTTTGGTTTAAGTTCATTATTTAATGATTTAAAGTGACTAGAAATGCCTATAAAATATTACTTTGGTACTAGTCCAAAGTCACTGCATGTAAACCTTAATATTATTACATATTTGGATAGATATGGTGAAATGTGATTTTTGAGAGTTGGAATCAACTCAAAAGCTAACTTGGTTGATTTTATAAAAATGTTGCAAGTTGCAAAAGCTTCTGTCTTCTTATTTTTATTAGGAGAGATCTATAACTCTAATTGAATTAAATCCAACGGGCTTGGATAGATCATCTTAATAACATTCAGACAAAATTGGTTTCATGCTATTTGGATTTGTAAAACTCACAGAATGGATTTTTGAAAATACTGGACAGAAACTAGATTCAACTAAAAAGAAAATCCAGATTTGAATAGGTAGGCTAGCGCGGGAAAAGGAATGGGCCGGCCCAGTGACGCTCCGTGGCGCGGGGCTCAGCTGACAGGGGGGGTCCCACGTGTCAGCGACACTTAAAACGCGAAACGGTACGCGCGTTGTGGGTCGTGCGATTAGAATAGGAATCTACGGCTGAGGGTCGTCGTCGACGATGAACAGGTCGCCGGCGAGCTTGAACCCTAGCGGCTCGGTGGGGGTCTGCTGGGGGCGTACCAGGGCTCCAGCAGGGTCGGCGAGGCGAGCAAACAACGTGGAAGACGACGGTGAGGCGAGGCATGGTCGCGGTGGAGCTTGGGGTGGTCGCAATCAACGGCGTCCTTCTCCTCCTGCCGCGGCTGCTCCGGCTCCAATTTCGGCAAGGCAGAGCTCGCCTTCCTCCAGCTAGAGGTGGGTGAGGTTCAGAGAGGTGAGGGGGGTGGAATGGTGTGGAGAAGAGAGGCTGGGGAGGGCTCCTTTTATAGGCTCGACGGTGAGACCGAGCGGGATGGGCGGTCGACGGTGGCGACATGGCTATGGCGAGGTAGAGGCATGGCTGGGGGTGGTGATGGATGGGCGGTTCCCTAGCGGTGCTCTAGAGCTTAAATGCTGCCATAGGGGTGGTGGCACGCGGTCGGGGCGAGGTGGCGCTCTGCGCGGCAGAGGCGGCAGTGTCCACGGCGAGCGGTGGCTATGGTGCGTTGGGCGGCGAACGGACGTGTCCGTCGTGTTCCTTGTGTCGTGGCGGAGCGGTAGGCGCAGGCTGCGGTCGAGCGGCGGCTTGTGCACGCATGCCGGGTGCGGCGCTCTGGCGTGCGCTCGGCATGGTGCGGTGGCACTGGGCGCGGGCTCTCCTCGGTTGTCCACTGTGGGGCTTGGCTCAGGCAGGGGACAGTGGGCGGCGGTGAGGTGCTGGCTACCTCCTAGACATGGAGAGAGAGGGGGAGGTGGTCTGCTGGGGTGAGGGCAAGGTTGGCCGGCGAGTTGGTGCTCGACATGGCTTGGCCTTGCCACTAGGGGTAGGGGTTGGGGTGTAATTGGCCTGGTTAGATCATTTGGGGACAGAGGGAGGGTTTGGAGGAGAATTGGGTGCAAAACCCTGTTCAAAACAGTGAGCTAGAATTAGGGTGTAAATCATGTCTACCATGTGTTTGATGAAATGGCCGCATGAAAATTCTTTTTGAATTTTGAGTTCAAATTTTTTGAGTGATCTCCCCTAGTGATAGGTAGTCTCTGGTTGCAAGGGTTTTGAAAGTGGAGCTCAAAAAGATGGGTTTTGAAATAGGGGTGATCTATGCATATGCATTAGATTCAATTTTAAACTGTCATTTAAATTAGTTTACAGAATGTTTTTAGCAGATCAAAAGGTGGGCCTTAGTACCTCATTATGTGTACTAGCAAGGGGTGCAAAGATCAAGAATTGTTTCTGTTAAAATTTGAGTACTAGGAATAGCCAAAGTAGGCATGAGAGTTAAATTTGCCAAAATGACCATTTCTCCTTTTTAATTCTTTTTGATTTGATTTTCTTTAGGAAAAGTTTGGGAATGATGTAGATGATGTTTAAATCACCTAAGAAACATTTTACAAGCATTGGATCACTCAATCATGGCAATTCAAACAACTTCTGATTTAAATGCACACATATATGAATGCTTTCATATTAACTTTGGAAAAGTTTTTGTTAACCCGAAATTTGATTGATTTGATCTTGATAAGCTTGGATTGAAGTTTTGGGGTGTTACAAAACCATCGATAAAAACCATAAAAAATATGTCGAATCTCACAACTATCAAAGATCAGGAGAAAACAACATTTATCATGCCTTATGGCATATTCTGCTATACAACGATGCCCTTTGGCCTAAAAAATGGCGGGGAAACATATCAACGGATGATGCATAATTGCCTAGGAAACTAAATTGGCACAAATGTACAAGTGTATATCGACGATGTTATAGTTACAACAGAGCAAGGGTCCTCACTTATCAAAGATCTCCAAGAAACATTTGAGAACCTCGACAAATTTTGCATCAAACTCAACCTTACGAAGTGCTCCTTTGGAGTCCCAGCAGGGGAACTCCTCGGATACCTCGTATCAACGAAACCAACCCCGAGAAAATACAGGTGATTCTAACAATGAAAAAGCCAGCGAACCTTTGGGGCATGCAACAGCTGACTAGGCGAGTCGTAGCACTCTGCCATTTTATTGCTCGTTTAGGAGAAAAAACATTACCTTTCTACACCCTCATGAGTAAATCAGATAAATTCGAGTGGACGGAAGAAGCTTAGTGTGCCTTTGAAGATCTCAAAAGAACACTTTTGACATCTCTCGTTGTCGTGTCTCCACGCGAGAAAGAGCCATTACTTCTTTACATTATCGCCAATAATCATGTGGTCAGCACAGTTTTGGTCGTAGAACGGCCCGAAGAAGGGAAAACCCATGGTGTTTAGAGGCCAGTTTATTTCTTGAGCAAGGTCCTCTCGCCATCCAAACAAAGATACCTGCATTATCAGAAACTAGCGTATGGACTATTTATGATAGCAAGAAAGTTGCGCCACTACTTTTCGGAACACCCGATCATAGTGGTCAACGAAGCACCTCTATACAATATCCTCAATAATTCAGAAGCAACTGGACGTGTCTCTATGGGGCATTGAGCTTTCCCCCTGAGATATCACGTACGAGAAGCGCAATGCAATTAAATCACAAAATTTGCCTAATTTTATAACTGAATGGACTGAACTACAATGCGCGGGCCCGCTAAACCTTTCTAGCACAGGGACAATGTACTTTGATGGATCAAAAATAACAGAAGGAGTAGGGGCAAGAGTCATACTAGTATCACCACAAGGCAATAATATGCGATATATACTTCGAATGAGCTTCGCAAATGCGTCCAATAATGAAGCTGAGTATGATGCCCTGTTGCATGGTATGCGTATGGCTAAGGCTTGCAGTGCAACTCGCCTCAAAATATTCGGTGACTCTAATCATGTAGGACAGCAAGAAATGAACAAGTGTGACACT
Source organism: Avena eriantha (assembly GCA_910589775.1). Taxonomy (NCBI): domain Eukaryota; kingdom Viridiplantae; phylum Streptophyta; class Magnoliopsida; order Poales; family Poaceae; genus Avena; species Avena eriantha. The sequence goes on from OU342744.1 coordinate 329,465,423, forward strand.
ATCAGCGACAACATGATTGCATTATGGAGGCTCAGTTTGACGGATGAGAAGTATCGCACATAGAAAGATCAAGCAATGAAGTAGCCAATAATCTTGCAAACATCGGGTCCTTGTGCCTACCAGTCCCACCCGGGTTTTTTGGGAAGAAATAACTGAGCGCTCTATCAAGGCCATGAGAGTCTCTGAGGTCATAACGCCCAAAACAGGGAAAAAGATTAAGCCACTAAAGGATTCGGGGGCTCCACCATCTAGCAAAAGTACGAAGGAAATCATCAAAGAAGAAACAGAAGTTGATGAGGTCATGATAATAGATCCTACATGGATGCATCCATACATAGCATATATGACTCAGGGAGAACTCCCCAAAGACATGACAGAATCACTCGAAGATCAAAAATATTTAGAATGATCAAAGGAGAGTTATATAAAAGAAGTATTTCGGGTGTGATACAACAATGTGTCACACCCGACGAAGGAAAAGTTATACTAAAGGATATACATGAAGGAGTATGTGGCCATCACACTAGTAGCCGAGCAATTGTCGCCAAAGCGTTCAGGGCAGGATTCTATTGGTTCACAGCAGTACAAGATGCAAAGGATATAGTCAGAACATGCGAGGCATGTCAATGATTCACAACATAACCTGGCACACCTATTGCCGAGTTAAATCCCATGCCTCTTGCGTGGCCTTTCGCTCAGTGGGGACTTGATATGGTGGGTAAACTTCACAAATCATCTCCAGGAGGACATGTCTTTCTGCTAGTAGCAGTCGACAAATTTACTAAGTGGATTGAAGCAATGCCTGTCACCAGCCATGATGGAACTTCAGCTGTGAATTTTATCAAATCCATAGTGTTCCGGTTCAGCGTGCCGAATAGCATCATCACTGATAATGGAACTAATTTTACTTCCAATGAGTTCAAGGAATACTGCGAGGAGATGGGTATAAAAGTAAGCTATGCCTCAGTAGCCCACCCGCAAACTAATGGGCAAGTGGAAAAGCCAATGGCCTAGTAACTACTGGCCTCAAGAAAAGATTACTAGCACCCCTCGACAGGGCAAAAGGAGCATGGGTTGATGAGTTACCATCAGTTTGTGGAGTTTGTGTACTACTCCAAATAATTCAACACAAGAAACACCCTTCTTTCTAGTCCATGGTACTAAACCCGTCCTTCCAGTCGAAGTATCACACGAATCTCCACGAGTAGCTACGTATGATGAAGAAGCATCAAGAGAAACACTTGAAGACGATGTTGATGCACTTGATGAAGCCCGCGACAATGCCCTGCTAAGAGCCACTATATATTAGCAAAACTTGCGCAACTACCACGGTCGATGATTGTGTCCTAGGTCCTTCGTTGTAGGCCAAACCCGCATAGAAACGATTCAAGGACGCCCACCAGGCACTTTCGTGCGGCTGGAAAACGAAGTAATACCATTACACATTAGTCCACGATGGAACCCATAGAACATATATATACAACAACGACTCCATGAGTCAAGAATACAGATATACAATACAAAGATTCAAATTTCCTTGAAAACGATAGAGCGCCCGACTACGAACAAGATGCAAATGGGGCTAAGAGCCCTGAAGAATAACCAATGGCGTCCATAACCCTGCCCAGGCCAAGCCGGAAGGGTAACCCTGCTAACGACGTCGATCACAAACCTGCTAAACAAAAGGGGGCGCCGACAAAGGGCAAAGGAAAAAAGAGGAGCGTCAGTATTGAGGCCAGTACACGGCGAGGCTAGAATTCGGCGGTCCTCGCCTACATAGGTATGGTGAACTGAAGCGGCAGGGAAGCATGCACTAAACAACCTATAGAGACTCGATACAACTGTTGGCTATTAGAGAGGGATAAGAAAGACCTATCCAGAACCAACCTTATAGTAACACCAATCATACCCATCCTGGTATTCCCCCTCAAGACCAAACGAGGAAGTCAAACCGAGGAACTCACACAGTTGGCAGTTTTATTCATTCCATAATAGTTGAAGCACTTACTAGTCAGCTATAGATAGCATGAATCATCCTGAAGCAAAAGTAGTGGGCAGTTTTAATTACCATTCCGTTGTAGTTGGAACATTTACTAGTCAGATATAATTGTCCTGAGGAATCCCAAAACCCAACAGTTGTTGACACTTTTATCCCATTCCATTGGAGTTGCAATACTTACTAGGCAGGTATAGTATGACACAGATCACCACAGATACACCAGTTGTTGGCATTTTTATTATCCATTCCATTGTAGTGAAGCTGAATTACTAGTCACATATTAAGTCAAATTTATAACATTACTTTATTTATGCTTGTCTATGATCGAGATACTGTGCTCCAAGTCATCCATAACCGCGGACACGGCTTTCAGAAAGATTTACCCTGCAGGGGTGCACAAATAGCAACACACACACGATCAACCTCGGAAAAACCAAATCAAAACCCAACGAGGCTTTCACGACAAAGCAATCACAGGATTCATAAAATATTTCAGGGGGCCACCCCACTAAGCTACCCGCAACGACTTTGGCCGGCTCCGGAACGGACCCAGGGTTTGCGAGAACGGTTGTAAACGACTGGGAACCCGAAAGTGTGACTGGGCTTGTCGATACCGCGAAATCATGCTGCGACCAAAACAATACAGGTGCTCCACGCACAATCGTAAATAAAGCAGTAAGCATGGCATAAGTACAGGATAGTAATAAAACCCCAAACTAGTTTGTGGCCCCAAGAAATAGAAATGAATCAAGCTCTGGCTAAGGGGGATTCATAGACTCTCCCGTATGTGGATAGTGCGAATAGTCAAGGAACAGGTATCAAGTACTCGGGGTCCTACGGGACACAAGTGAGCGTGGAAGAACCAAATAACATCTATTGCCCACCGATGCCTCTGCATTAGTTATATCTAGCATTTTAATAGTTGTATTTAAAGTCATGATCATCTCCACCATTTATCATGTGCCAACTTGCCGTCAACGGTGAAACGACAACAACGCGAAGCAACACATAAGAAAGCAACTGCGACTCGCAAGGCTGACTATCTATCAAAAAACAGGCAATAGGATGTGTCCATGGCAATATAGAGGCTGCAAGGAGTAGAAATGGTGCACGAAAAACTAAAGCATCGCGACACAGATAGCAATAGATCAACAGGAGAAAATAAAGACTATAAATGCAAAATAGGTAGAAGGGGAAGAGATGCTCGCCTGGGAAACACTACCGAAGGTTCATATCCGGAGAACTTGTTGATACTCGCATCCACTCAATGGCCTAATCCGCGAAGGAGCAAAGCACTAAAAGAAACACCGGATGCACTATTTAATACTACGGCAGAAGATCCGGCATGATTATGATATGATGTAGATGCGGTGAAATTAGGCAGTATTAAGCGGAACCGGGGTCCCGACATTTAATTACACGGTTCAAGTTATTTAGAACCCCCGCAATTTAAATGTTGTATTGACAGGGCGAAACATGGCATCGGTTCGCTACACCAATTTAAATGGAGTCCGGAATAAGACAAAAGTATCCCGCATGTTGACTCCATATTTAATTATGAGGTGAATCGGCATAATGCCCCCAAACCACAGCCATGTATGCATGCATGAACAATTAATATGCAACAAGTTTTATATATAGCATTTATAAAATAGGGCTTGGGAAAAGGTTCACACATCTGGGTTCGGAAGATCTTGGGTTTCGGGGGTCCAGGGTTTGGTCTCAGGGTTCGACGGGGATCGGAGGTCGAAGGACTTGGTTTGGCGTTGGGGCGCATCGGATTCGCCCTAGTCGGTGTCGCTCTTGTCGTCATGAAGATCTTGTCGGGTCCTCATATCGGGTCGGTCTTGGCATGCGGGATGAAGAACTTGGCGTTCTGCGTCGGCGACCTTGGCGTCCGGGTTCTCGGGCATCGCAGCCGGGAAGGAGAGCTTGTCGCATCCGTGGAGATCTTGGTTCGGCCTCGGTCGAAGTGTTCGGAAGTATATCTTGGTGTTCCGGGGATCTTCCGGTCGGGGTTCCGGCGTCCATGAAGATCTTGTCGATCCGGCATCGGTTTCCATGGTGAAAACTCATCATCGGTGGCAATCGTCTTCGAGTACCATCGTCCTCGGTGGCGGCCGTCCTTAGGTTCCGACTTGTCGCTCTTGTCGCATGGTGTCTTGGATAGCCGCAGCAGTAACCACATCCACACAACAGAAGTACCACACACAACTGCATAAGCCGCACCTACTACACCAACACCTCACAACACGCATGAGCTCGGCCAGGAAACAAACAGAAGAAGGGCATCAGGTGGGCGCGGGAGAAAAGCGCAACCTGGCACGGCCGAAGGTCAGCGCGGAGACGGGGGTGCTAGGGAAGGAGACGGTGGCAGGCAGGTCTGCAGCGGGGAGGAGGACTCGCGGCGGCGAGGCTGCGGCCGGAGGCGGGGGGAGGCGCGCAGAGGGCGGAGCCTATCGATGCTGAAGAGGGGGCTCGCTAGGGACAAAGCCCAGCGGTGCTGCGGGAGGGGCAGCGGCCGGCCGGGCAGCGACACGACGGCTCGAGGAGCTCGCGGACGGGAGAGGTGAGAGGCCGCGGAGACGGCAGCACACAGAGGCGGCTAGCGAGCTCGGGGACGCACACGGGGCAGAACGGGGGAGCCGAGCATGGAGAGAGAAGAGGCGCTGCGGCGGGGAGGAGCTCGTCCGGGAGCGGCTGCTGCGAGGCCGGGGACGGCGAGAGCGGCGCCTGGCGAGGCCGGCGGCACCGGATCGGGGATGGGGAGCAAAGGCGAAGGATGACGATGGGGGTTGGTTCGAGCGAGCGAGGGCTACGCGACCTTGCCGGAAATGGGGAGGCGTCGGAGAGGTGGTCGTGGGATGGTGCTGCAGGGCGGCGGTGCTGCCGATGGCAGCGGGGCGGCCGGCGAGGGAGGAGGACGCGAGGGGGAGGGGAAAACGGCAGCGGTGGTTGGTGGAGGGGCGAGACGCGTGTGGGATGAGGACAGAGGAGCAAGGCAGGCGATGGGATTTGGGCAGGTGGTGGGACCGAGCACGGGGATCGGGGTTGCCTACGCGGGTGGACGCGGTGAGGGCGGTGGCGTGAGGCGCGGGTGGGGCCAGGCAGCACGCGGGGTGGACGCGCGGGGGGGGGGGGGGGTTGGTACATTGGTGGTGGGATTTGGGCAGGTGGGCGGCTACGGCGCGGCAGGTGTGCAGCGAGGAGGTGGGTCCGGTCGGACGCGGGTGGAGATCCCGAGGCTGCACGGGAGGGGTTGGGCGACGCGATGTGGGGGTGGGGCTAGGCCTCGCGTCGGTGGAAGGTGGCATGGGGCCAGGGAGTGTGCAAGCGGGCGGCGGTGTGGAGTTGAGGTGGTTGGCTGGCGTGGGGTCTGCGCCTGGGGATGGGCCCAGGTGGGGGTGCACCCGCCTGGGCGGTTGGTGGGTGGACCGATCGGTGGTGGGGAGGGATGTGGCGTGCGTGCAGGTGTGGTGTGTGTGTTGTGGTGGGGTGGAGGGTGTGGCGGCTGGGAGTTAGAGAGAGGAGGGGGTTGTGGTTAGGGTAGCTAGGACTAGGGTTTGGGGTTAGGACTAGATTTCATTTGGAGGTGGCCGGCTGGGCTTTCGGGCCTGGCTGGCTGCCTCCTGCAAAAATAATTCAACATTTTATTTTGTTAAAACAAGGCTTTTGCAACCGTTTCTAGACAAAGCGAAATAATCCGGAAGACCGGTGTTTGTATTTGAATCAAGACGGGGGATATTTAGAAAACAAAAACTAAACTTTTCGAAAATAGTTTTAGACAAACCATGCAAGATGATGACGATACTCAAATGCAATCTAGCATGATGACATGAGCATGCGGTCATGATGATGCAATGCACAAAAACACAGCGATTTTCTAGTAGTGGTTTTAGCGGGATGCCACAATTCGACACCACTAACAAGGGATCTCACCCTTGAGATCCGCCTCATGGTACCAGGAAGAAGGCCGGCGATCTGAATCCTCTCGCTTCGTGTAGATCCTCGCGACACCACTAACAAGAGGTCGTTGTCCGTGATCGCCAAGAGAACACTCCAGGGTCAAGGGCGAAGGTAGAGGTATCAACAAACAAAGCCACCCCTAACTTTGATAGAAAGAGAGAACCAATGCATTCTCATCCACTTCAATGTACACGAGCAAATAGAGTGAGTAGTCGGCATGGGGGCCAATCCATCACGCACCCAAACTATTACTCCGCACATTCGGTAGAAAAGCGTGCAACCATTCTCGGAATCAGACTGAAGATCTCGACGAGCGAGGTTCAGAACAAAGAAGTGATGCAGACTCTGCATCGGATCTGGCATAGCTGATGTCGTCGCGTCGGAAAACACCGGAAGGCACAAGAAGGAACAAAGAGACGTCCAACAGATGAAGAATGCCTCAGATAGCATGAAGACCGGATGTAGAAGCACCGTTACCAAGGGGGGAAGCGAAACCCTGAAGGTACGACGGAAACCCAACCACGAGAATTCCTGGACTTGAAGCAAAGATAAGAGAGCAGATTCAAAACTCGCAAAGGTAAGAGGAGAAGAGCATAAAGGTAAGGAGTAAAAACAGACCTACTCAGATCTATCCAACCGATTTTGCAAAATAGTTTTGACACTCTACTTCGGCCGTTAGCTAGGTTATCCTACAGGCTGGACCAGTGGGGTATCGCAACTGCTAAGCTTTGATACCACTTTGTAACACCCTCGAATCGGCCCTATGCAAGTTTTAGCGCTTCCCGCCAAATCCGCATAGAAACGATTCAAGGACGCCCACCAGGCACTTTCATGCGGGTGGAAAACGAAGTAATACCATTACACATTAGTCCACGATGGAACCCATAGAACATATATATACAACAACGACACCATGAGTCAAGAATACAGATATACAGTACAAAGATTCAAATCACCTTGAAACCGATAGAGCGTCCGACTACTGACAAGATGCAAATGGGGCTAAGAGCCCTGAAGAATAACCAATGGTGTCCATAACCCTGCCCAGGCCAAGCTGGAAGGGTAACCCTGCTAACGACATCGATCACAAACCTGCTAAACAAAAGGGGGCGCCAATAAAGGGCAAAGGAAAAAGAGGAGCGTCGGTACTGAGGCCAGTACACGGTGAGGCTAGAATTCGGCGGTCCTTGCCTACATAGGTATGGTGGACTGAAGCGGCAACAAAGCATGCACTAAACAACCTATAGAGACTCGATACAACTGTCGGCTATTAGAGAGGGATAAGAAAGACCTATCCGGAACCAACCTTATAGTAACACCAATCATACCCATCCTGGTATTCCCCCTCGAGACCAAACGAGGAAGTCAAACCGAGGAACTCACACAGTTGGCAGTTTTATTCATTCCATTATAGTTGAAGCACTTACTAGTCAGCTATAGATAGCATGAATCATCCTGAAGCAAAAGTAGTGGGCAGTTTTAATTACCATTCTGTTGTAGTTGGAACATTTACTAGTCAGATATAATTGTCCTGAGGAATCCCAAAACCCAACAGTTGTTGACACTTTTATCACATTCCATTGGAGTTGCAATACTTACTAGGCAGGTATAGTCTGACACAGATCACCACAGATGAGTTGTTGGCATTTTTATTATCCATTCCATTGTAGTGAAGCTGAATTACTAGTCACATATTAAGTCAAATTTATAACACTACTTTAGTTATGCTTGTCTATGATCGAGATACTGTGCTCCAAGTCGTCCATAACCGCGGACACGGCTTTCAGAAAGATTTACCCTGCAGGGGTGCACAAATAGCAACACACACACGATCAACCTCAGAAAAACCAAATCAAAACCCAACGAGGCTTTCACGACAAAGAAATCACGGGATTCATAAAATATTTCAGGGGGCCACCCCACTAAGCTACCCGCAACGAAGTTGGCCGGCTCCGGAACGGACCTAGGGTTTGCGAGAACGGCTGTAAACGACTGGGAACCCGAAAGTGTGACTGGGCTTGTCAATACTGCGAAATCGTGCCGCGGTCCAAAACAATACAGGTGCTCCACGCACAATCGTAAATAAAGCAGTAAGCATGGCATAAGTACAAGATAGTAATAAAACCCCAAACTAGTTTGTGGCCCCAAGAAATAGAAATGAATCAAGCTGTGGCTAAGGGGGATTCATAGACTCTCCCGTATGTGGATAGTGCGAATAGTCAAGGAACAGGTATCAAGTACTCAGGGTCCTACGGGACACAAGTGAGCGTGGAAGAACCAAATAACATCTATTGCCCACCGATGCCTCTGCATTAGTTATATCTAGCATTTTAATAGTTGTATTTAAAGTCATGATCATCTCCACCATTAAGCATCTCCACCATTTATCATGTGCCAACTTGCCGTCAACGGTGAAACGACAACGAGACGAAGCAACACATAAGCAAGCAACTGCGACTCGCAAGGCTGACTATGTATCAAACAACAGGCAATAGGATGTGTCCATGGCAATATAGAGGCTGCAAGGAGTAGAAATGGTGCACGGAAAACTAAAGCATCGCGACACAGATAGCAATAGATCAACAGGAGGAAATAAAGACTATAAATGCAAAATAGGTAGAAGGGGAAGAGATGCTCGCATGGGAAACACTGCCGAAGGTTCATATTCAGAGAACTTGTCGATACTCGCATCCACTCAACGGCCTAATCCGTGAAGAAGCAAAGCACTAAAAGAAATACCGGATGCACTATTTAATACTACGGCAGAAGATCCGGCATGATTATGATATGATGCAGATGCGGTGCAATTAGGCAGTATTAAGCGGAACCAGGGTCCCGACATTTAATTACACGGTTCAAGTTATTGAGAACCCCCGCAATTTAAATGTTGTATTGACAGGGCGAAACATGGCATCGGTTCGCTACACCAATTTAAATGGAGTCCGGAATAAGACAAAAGTATCCCACATGTTGACTCCATATTTAATTATGAGGTGAATCGGCATAATGCCCCCAAACCACAGCCATGTATGCATGCATGAACAATTAATATGCAACAATTTTTATATATAGCATTTATAAAATAGGGCTTGGGAAAAGGTTCACACATCTGGGTTCGGAAGATCTTGGGTTCCGGGGGTCCGGGGTTTGGTCTCAGGGTTTGACGGGGATCGGAGGTCGAAGGACTTGGTTTGGCGTCGGGGAGCATCGAATTCGCCCTGGTCGGTGTTGCTCTTGTCGTCATGAAGATCTTGTTGAGTCCTCATATCGGGTCGGTCTTGGCGTGCGGGATGAAGAACTTGGCGTTCTGCGTCGGTGACCTTGGCGTCCGGGTTCTCGGGCATCGCAGCCGGGAAGGAGAGCTTGTCGCATCCGTGGAGATCTTGGTTCGGCCTCGGTCAAAGCGTTCGGAAGCAGATCTTGGTGTTCCGGGCACCTTCCGGTCGGGGTTCCGGCGTCCATGAAGATCTTGTCGATCCAGCATCAGTTTTCGTGGTGAAAACTCATCATCGGTGGCAATCGTCTTCGAGTACCATCATCCTCGGCGGCGGCCGTCCTTAGGTTCTGACTTGTCGCTCTTGTCGCATGGTGTCTTGGATAGCCACAGCAGTAGCCACATCCACACAATAGAAGTACCACACACAACTGCATAAGCCGCACCTACTACACCAACACCTCACCACACGCACGAGCTCGGCCAGGAAACAAACAGAAGAAGGGCATCAGGTGGGAGCGGGAGAAAAGCGCAACCTGGCACGGCCGAAGGTTAGTGCGGAGACAGGGGTGCTAGGGGAGGAGACGGTGGTAGGGAGGTCTGCAACGGGGAGGAGGACTCGCGGCGGCGAGACTACGGCCGCTGGCGGGGGAAGGCGCGCAGAGGGCGGAGCCTGTCGATGCTGAAGAAGGGGCTCGCTGGGGACAAAGCCCAGCGGTGCTGCGGGAGGGGCAGCGGCCGGCCGGGCAGTGACATGAGGGCTCGAGGAGCTCGCGGACGGGAGAGGTGAGAGGCCGCGGAGACTGCAGCACACAGAGGCGGCTAGCGAGCTCGAGGACGCACGCGGGGCAGAACGGGGGAGCCGAGCATGGAGAGAGAAGAGGCGTTGCGGCGGGGTGGAGCTCGTCCGAGAGCGGCTGCTGCGAGGCCGGGGACGGCGAGAGCGGCGCTTGGCGAGGTCGGCGGCAGCGAATCGGGGATGGCGAGCAGAGGCGAAGGATGACGATGGGGGTTGGTTCAGGCGAGTGGGGGCTGCGCCACCTTGCCGGAAACGGGGAGGCGTTGGAGAGGTGGTCGTGGGACGGCGCTGCAGGGCGGCGGCGCTGCCGATGGCAGCGGGGCGGCCAGCGAGGGAGGAGGACGCGAGGGGGGAGGGGAAAACGGCGGCGGTGGTTGGTGGAGGGGCGAGACGCGTGGGGGAGGAGGAGAGAGGAGCAAGGCAGGCGGTGGGATTTGGGCAAGTGGTGGGACCGGGCACGGGGATTGGGGTTGCGTACGCGGGTGGACGCGGTGAGGGCGGTGGCGTGTGGCGCGGGTGGGGCCAGGCGGCACGCGGGGTGGACACGCGGGGGGGTTGGCACATTGGTGGTGGGATTTGGGCAGGTGGGCGGCTGCGGCGTGGCAGGTGGGCGGCGAGGAGGTGGGTCCGGTCGGACGCGGGCGGAGATCTCGAGGCTGCACGAGCGAGGTTGGGCGACGCGATGTGGGGGTGGGGCTGGGCCTCGCGTCGGTGGAAGGTGGCGTGGGGCCAGGGAGCATGCAAGCGGGCGGCGGGGTGGATTTGAGGTGGTTGGCTGGCGCGGGGTCTGCGCCTGGGGATGGGGCAAGGTGGGGGTGGGCCCGCCTGGGCGGTTGGTGGGTGGACCGATCGGTGGTGGGGAGGGATGTGGCGTACGTGCAGGTGCGGTGTGTGTGTTGTGGTGGGGTGGAGGGTGTGGCGGCTGGGAGTTAGAGAGAGGAGGGGGTTGTGGTTAGGGTAGCTAGGACTAGGGTTTGGGGTTAGGACTAGATTTCATTTGGAGGTGGCCGGCTGGGCTTTCAGGCCTGGCTGGCTGCCTCCTGCAAAAATAATTCAACATTTTATTTTATTAAAACAAGGCTTTTGCAAACCGTTTGTAGACAAAGAGAAATAATCCGAAAGACCGGTGTTTGTATTTGAATCAAGACGAGGGATATTTAGAAAACAAAAACTAAACTTTTCTAAAATAGTTTTAGACAAACCATGCAAGATGATGACGATGCTCAAATGCAATGTGGCATGATGACATGATCATGCGGTCATGATGATGCAATGCACAAAAACACAGCGATTTTCTAGTAGTGATTTTAGCGGGATGCCACACAGTTCTTCGCCTCAAGCAAGATGGTCATCGTAAATTGGAGTCGCCTTGGGAAGGGCCTTACATTGTTACAGAAGTTATTCCCGGAGGAGCATATCGGTTACAAGACAAGAAGACAGGAGTTAAATACTCCAATTTGTGGAACGTCGCACAACTGCAGCGCTTTTACGCTTAGAATTTATGTTTTCTCTAAATTTAAATTACAATAAAGCCTATTGCCTAGCTTCTTAGCCAGAATATTAAGGCCAACATCCTTTGCAGAAATCCGCCAAACAATATATCTTCGGCTTAGGAATATAAATAAAAGATAAGTTCTTCATACTCTAAGTATTTATTTATACTTCCTTACCGATAAAAAAGGGGATCTCTATTTCTCTATAAACATTATTCTAATAAAACTAACAACAATTATGAGCCTATGTCCAAATACAGACATCCGAACATAGCCTCAGGGGCTACTCCCATAGGGAGCGCTGGTGCACACCCGGCAGAAATTAAATTGTGCATGTAGAGTTAAATCAATTTTCACCAAGACCTATGAGTTTTACTTTGGTGTATCCTCAAAAGGTTAATCCCATCGGGAGATACTATAAAATCATTTAAAACAAAAAACTGATAAAATTCAGAAATTCCAGCAGCCAAATAAGGTAGGCGATAAAAATCAATACAAAAATCTTGGATCGCACCCGACGCAATAAAACTCCGAATGTCGTGTCCAAGACATAAAGGTAAGACCCCATGATTTGTCGTGTGTGGCCTGATAATCGCACAAGAATGCACTCTGCCAGTAAAAGATCCGTATCAAAAATACCATGAAAAATCCCGATGGACGAGTTGGGTATCCAATAAAATAGAACTGGGATTCAATATTCGATAAGACCTCAATGGCTCGAACTGAATTATGCCAGTTATAATTCTGAATGCAGCCCTAGGGACTTGAATTTGATGTAGGTTTACAGTGTTTTTGCCCAGAAGCAATTAACCGATTCCCGACCCGTCAGATGCATCAGGCCTGTTTTACCAAATCCCTATAAAACAAGAAAAGTAGAAACAAATCATAAAATCTCAGAACATGAAAAACTGAACATATCTTTTAGACTCAACTAGACTCTATGGTTCATGTAGAGTCTCGGGGGCTACTGACATGGGTATGATTACTCGGGTCCTTATGACTTGTTTACCTGACTACATAAAGACTCACGGCTCATGAAGATTCAAGATGATGGCCCAAGAAGCATCCGATGAAAGCCTTAGTTGTATTAGGAAAAGAAATATGAACGACATTCTGTTGATGTTATAAGCATACGTATGTAACTTATCCATATACGACTTTGAGACCCGACCTATTATATATAGGACGTGAGAAGCCTATGAAGAGGTACCGAAAAACCCCCAAGCGATCTGTAATAGTGTTGTTCATCAAGTAATCAGACGACTTCGACTCCCTTGTTTGCCTGACATCCGACGAAATTCCCAGCGTTCTCTTTTTCCGCAAAACCCTAAGTCCATCACCATGGGCATTGCCGAGGTTACCTATCATCACACACACTTAAGGGAAAGGAGCCCATATGGATTCGATCCATGTGGAGATTGGGATACGATCTAGATGGGCCTCAAGCATTCAGCCCAGCTAGGAGTGTATATAAGTGAAGTGACAAGGGATAGTCCCTGACCTAGTTATCACTTTCTCCACTCCCACTTCGGGATAAATAGGATCTAACAATCCTCTTCTTGGAGCTCCTTCCTGTACGTGTTGATACCGGTAGAGGCGTTGCACGTGCGGTGCTGGAGATGAAGGAGTTCATGAGGATCTGGACATGCTATACGTGGGATCGTTCGGCACGGCATCAACTGACGCGCTTCATCAATAATCCGCACCTGCACGTCTAGTGGTAAATCTCGTGGCCTCTCACCTGAGCTAGATCTTGGGAGCACGTGTCGGGGATAAGTTTTGTTTATCTCTGCGTGGCCCAACAACCATCCTCGGTGAATTTCAATGGAATTAGAAATTTATCCCTATGGAATTCTAAATCAGATGTATAGAGTACAATCCAGTCTGTTTTGGCAATAAATAACTTATGTGAAGTCCAAGATTCAGAAACGGATAGTAGTAGTGGATTGGCTGATTCAACTTCCCTGCAAATGAAGATGGACTAATCTGATTGATCTTGTAGAATTGTATAGAATAATAATCGATTACGATATTGTGGCAATTACAAGAGGTATATATAGAGGGTCTAGGTGCACCGGCCTAGCCCTATAACAAACCGACTAGAACTCTTAAACCTAACAAGAGTTGTATTCGGAGGCATAGTAGATATGTGGCCGTTTTGAGGGGGGGTATAGGGACAGAAAAACGCAGAAGAATTCCATATTGGAGAAAGAAATTTCGTTTTTTAAAGTTGTCAAATTCACGACCATTATCGCATTGGATAAATCTTATAGGAAGGAAAAAGTGGACCGAGATATAGCGCTGAAAATTAAGAAAAATATTGTGAACGTCGGATTTGTTGCATAAGGAAAAGGTCCAAACATAGTGTGTAAAATCATCAAGAATAACAAGATATACTTAAAACTAGAAACACTTTCTATTGCAGACGTCCATAGATCACAATGAAGTAACTCAAAAGAAAAAGTACTAGAGGATAGAGAGGAGATAAAGGGGAAACAAACATGTTCGCCTAATTGACACGATTGACAAATAGAAGAATTATGAGAATCTATATTACAAGGTATTGAAAATTCACTAAGAAGAGTAGATAACACATTATTATTGGGATGGTCGGGACGTTGATGCCACATATCAACAAAGGCCACTATAGATGATGGAGGGGCAGCGGCTGGAACACCATGAACGGAATACAAATCACCAGAGCTATGGAACCGAGCGATCTCGGCCTTGGTCCAGTAATCCTTCACAAACAAACCAAAGGGGTCAAATTCGATAGAAACGTGATTGTCATTGGTGAATTGGTGAACAGAAATCATATTTTTAATTAGTGCAGGAGCTATAAGAACATCGCGAAGAAGCAAAGGTTTGATTGGGGATTGGATTTGGGCTTGACTGACACAGTAAATAGAAATAGATGATCCGTCATCGAGAGTAATAGATGGAAAAGATGACGGTGTGCAAGAAGACAACAAATTACTTGATGTAGACATATGACGAGAAGCACCAGAATCGAAAATCCAATCTGTACCTGAGTTTCCTTGTGCAGCAAAGTTGTTCATGGCTTGTAGAAAAACAGCTTGGTCCTATCCATCAAGGTGGCGGTCGGATGTGCTTTACCTTGTCCACCTGGCGCACGCTGGCATGGCCGTGAGATTCCATCTGGCTATGCTAAAGTTGGTGTGGATGAAATCACAATGGGGTGGGACTCAATGGAGCTTGACATCCCTGGACCTGAAGGTGAGAGGACACTCGGAGAAGTACTGGGTGGTATCATTCTATGGGACAAGAACAACATCAAGCTTCCAGGCTGGACGCCAAAGCCAACACCGCCTCCGAGTGGTCGCATGTCACCTTCACCTCCATCACCTCCAAGAAGCCCACCCCATGACTATGACCACCATAGCCCGAGTCCATCTCGATCTCCGCCGCAGCCTCCGATTAGTACTAAACGACGCAAGAGCCCAAAACGACAAATGTCGCCCCTCCCAAGCGTACCTCATAAGGATCTTCCTATCAGACCTTACGATCGTACTGACGAGGAAACCGACATGATCGTAAAGGCCGAATGTGTTGCGCAGCTTTAAAAGAAGAAACCCGAGCCCGCCCCGGTATACACCGAGAAGCAAAAAGCGTATGCACTTTCTTTTCTGAACACAAAATCGCAATATGACTTACACCATAAGCCAGATGACTATCGACGCACACTTCAGAAGGAAGTGAAGAAGAGCAAATCAAGTAGAAGTGCAAGCGGGAGCAAATCATCAAGTCAAAGTGCAACCGGGAAAAGAAAGGACGTCCCCCAGCTCGGGGAACAGGCCAAAAATCGACCCCACCCCTCAAGGTGGTATCCTATGACACTCCCCAGCAGGATATGGAAGAAGCTAAGAAGCTTGCGGCCGCTATGAATGTGACTGTTGAGGAATTGCTAGGTTCCCAGGACGACAAGTTACCCAAGGCTCAGGAAGTCCCTACATATGTCCTAGGGAAGCCTCTGGTCATCTTTGAGCAGTTCCAACAACTGCCAACACAAATGTGGAGTTTACATAAATGGTACTTGAAAGCCGTAAAGGAGGAGAGAATAATGATCGTGGCGAAAGTCCCACATGACTACTACTTCCGAGAAGAAGAGGTCCATGTTGAGTTTCCAGAACTCTTCCAGTTATACACTTTCGACGCCCTCGACAAAAGTCTCATGAGTTGCTATTGTCTGTAAGTTGTTGAATTCATTGTCTATATATAAGCTGTTCATTTTTTTCAGTTGTTCAGTTCATTGCATGTAATTATCCTAATTATATCCTTTTGTACTCTATTATTATGCAGAATGAAGATCATGGAATGTAAAAGAAGGTCAATCTTCAGTGTTGGGTTCATTGACCCAGATAAAATACATTGTCGGACGCTAAAGGAAAAACCCGAGGACACACATGAAAACCTTCTAAGGTTTCTAACGGAGCAAAATTTCTGTGACCACATACTGTTTCCTTACAATTTCGCGTGAGTGTCTTACTCTATTGTACACATTCTCTTTTGCTTACTCGATGTTAAGTGTAACTGATGAGTTACTGATGTATATATAAACGTGTACAGTTTCCACTAGATTCTCATGGACATTCAACTTGATAAGGGAAGAGTTGAAGTCATGGACCCATTAAAGAGACCCCTGAACAATTTAGTGACATGCAGGACATGCTCCAGAGGTAATTTTCGCGCTATAGCGGTCTCTTTCGTTGATTTCCTGAGATATCACATAATAAATAACTCATTCATTTTCTTTACCGGGTAGGGTTTGGAACCAGTTCAAGAGTGCGGTTACGGGTGACTTTACTGAGAAGCTCACGTTTAAGCCGGTCTCGGTAAGTAGTAGGCGCATCTCTTTACTTCTAGTTTCAATTCAATTATGATGCTGGATTATTATTTTGATTGAATTCTATTCTCGTAAAGTGCGCGAGGCAGCCACATGGACGAATCTATGTGGATTCTACGTTTGCGAGTTCATTCGCACGTTTACAAGTGAGCTGAATGATTATAGAGTCGATGTAAGCAATACATTCATAACATTATTTTTATTACCGTCACTTTTTGTTATCATGATTGATATTCATATTGATCTCCTTTTCTTATATAGTTCGAGAAAATGCGGGATCAGCTCCTACCACAGCAACGCGTAGTAGCAATTGTTGAAGAACTGGCAGGATTCTTGATGAACGAGATGATAGATGACGTCGGAGAATTTAGTGTGAATAGGCGCCGATGATCCCCGACCGTGTAATTGAATAGACGGGCTCTAGTCCCGATAATTGTGATCTCCATGTGTAACTATCATGTATATATTTGTATGCTCGATCTTAAGAGAAGTTATCTTATGTATGCATGAACATGTACGGTATGTGGTAGCGTAGAAAACTATTTTGAAATGAAAAAAAATACAAATAAAATTCTCTGCCGCGGCAGAGAAAGTGCCTAAAATTCTGTCGCGGCAGAGAACCATTTGTCCCGGTTCGTAATACGAACCGGGACTAATGGGAGGGCACCCAGCACCCGCAAAGACAGCCACGTGGATGCTCATTGGTCCCGGCTGGTAAGAGGGCTGGGACTAATGGGTGGGCCTTTAGTCCCGCCCCTCCAGTCCCGGTTACCAGGACCGGGACTAAAGCCCCTTACGGGCCGGGACTGGAGGCCCGTTTTCCACTAGTGGAGGCTGGTGTAGACATGGGAGCTGGCGGGAGCGGCAGAATCAGCAGTAGGGCCGGCATCGGTGCATAGATAGAGCCACCATCATTGTACTGGGACATATTGTACTGCGGCATATAGGGTGAGGTTGTAGCACCATATGAAGCATAAGGAGCAACGTTGTAGACTGTTGGCGCGTAGGCGGGGGCGGCGTGGTACGCGGTCGTCGGCTGCCACAGCGCGAGGATAGGAGTGCCGGTGTGAGGGCGGGCACCGGGCTGCCAGCCACCAGTGTAGGCAGGCGGGGCACCATAGGGTGTCGGGGCAGACCAGGGCATAGGCCACGCCTGGACTAGCCCGATCCACGGATCAGGAGAAGGATGGCAGCCGGGGGCGGCGGTGATGCGGTCGGTGGTGCAGACGGTGGAGCCAGAGCTGAGGGCGGAGGGGGAGCAGGCGTCGTACGAAACTGCGGCGGTTTAGGGTTTCGACCCGTGTAGTTGGGACTTGGACGCCAGCCCGATGATTAAGGAGGAGCCATTGGAGGATGTGGCGGTGGTGCTAGTGGTCGAGGAGCAGCAGTGAAGACCTGAGGATGGGAGTCCTTGTTGGTTTGGGCACGATTGGCACATTGCAGCATCGAGCGAATCTTGGCGAAGGAGGGGCGTAGACGCATCATAGGGATGAAGGAGGCTTGTTTCTCGAACTGCTCGCTGAGGCCGACGAGGAGGACGCTGATGAGCTGCCGATCATCGATCGGATCACCGAGTTCGCGGAGTTCATCCGCGATCGCCTTAAGGCGTTGGCAGTAGACGCCGACAGGTGCATCACCTTGCACCGTGTTCCGAAGCTCGGTGTGGAGATTGTTGGCGCGAGCGTCGACGTTGTCCTGGAAGGGCTGACGAAGGGTTATCCACAGATCGGCGGCGGAGGCACCATCACGGTGTACGAGATTGAAGATTTCTGTGGAGACTCGCATATAGATCCATTGAATAATGGCGAGATCATCCTTGAACCATTGCGGATCGTGAGGTTGAGGGCGAGCGTCGTCGGCGACGTGAGAGCGGAGGTTGCATCGCCTGAGGTGGATGTCAAAGAGGTGACACCAATGGTAGTAGTTGTGAGTAGCGACCTCTAGAGTTACGGGTATGTAGGGGCTAATATCGGATATGGTGTCGGTGAAGGAGATTGAAGGGGCTATTGGTGGAGGTAGAGCTAAAGTAGAGGTAGAGGTGGAGGGGGCCCTGGCCGCGACGACCTTGGCGGCGACGATGGCGGCGCGCCGCTCGAAGTAGCCGGGCGGCGGCGATGGGGTCGGCAGGTGAGCCATACCCTAGGATCGGAAGTCTATACCATGTAGAATTGTATAGAATAATCGATGATGATATTTTGCAATTACAAGAGGTATATATGAGGGTCTAGGTGCACCGGCCTAGCCCTATAACAAACCGACTAGAACTCTTAAACCTAATTCTAACAGATCTCTACATGCTCAAACAATTAGTTCTTGGTAGGCTATCACATAGGAGCGTGATAAAACATCACTACTTATCAACCATAGCAAAAAAATTGTAATCACCATGAACGAGAATCATATAGTTGGGTGAGAGAAATTTTGTAAGAGCCATGATCTCATTGGAGTCCGTGTGAGGAATGAATGACAAATAATGAATATGGTGCAGAAATGTAGTGAAGGTATTAACGAGGGTGTCGCTTGATGCATGGAGAGCTTTTTCTTCTCCCAGGTGTGTGGGAGTTCAGAGGAGAACTCGAGGCAGCAGTTCTTCAGTTAGTCTTCAGGTATTCACAACACCTTCATTTAATAGACCGTGATGAAGCTCCCGAAGAAGTAAGAGCCGTTTAAGACATGACCTAGACAAGTCCAGACAACACCATGAAAAGATAGTGACTACATTAAGCCTTATCAAATCATAAAGACATTTAGTTTCCACCATCTTCTCCAATCAACCACTTGCCGAAACACTTTTTCTATTCTTTGGAAAGATAAAAAAATCTGCATATTATAGTGATTATCATAGGAGCCAAAATAGTAAAACTATAGAGATATGGAGAAATATGAATAATGAATCACCTCAGTTAAAGTACAAACAGGTCCTAGATCGTTTATTCGCTGCAGCAGCCAAAAATGAGAGCTCGGGATCAAGCCGCTAGGTAGAGGAGCCATGTTTTTGACATTTGATAGATTCCCCTAGAGAGTACCTCTTCCTTGGTTTGCCATAGTCATTAGCATGGTTGCAAAGATCCCTCATTAAATTAAATATGTAGCTCATTAGCTCATTGTAGTTACCTTCATTTAGTTTTGATAAACAAGATAGCAGACTGAAAACCTATTACAATGAAAATCCCAATTCAGTCACCTTTTCTGCTAAAAAACCAGAAACTTCTCTAAGCACCAGCCTCTTCTCGTGACCTGGTCTTAATCTAGGTTGTTGATTTCAAGTGTTTATCTTGGTTTTGGTGGACATAAAATATTGTTCACGTGAAATAAAAACAGTTGTATTGATAGCTACATGACAAAGTACCCTTGCTACAAAGAAACACACGAGAAAGCATATTTAACCAGCTGTTGATCGCATGCAATACAGGAACAATGTGCACACTCCTCTTGTTGTGATCAGAGACACAAGAGGAGACGACATTGTGGAATCCCGACGCAGACGGCGAGGCTAGGTTATATTAGCGGTGGCAGGATAGAAGGTGGTACACCATTTGGGTCTTCGATTTGTTTCTTGTCAAACGAAATACATATATAAATTAACTGTAAAACTAATAACTTGAAAGATATAGTGAATTCTGAAGACCCAAGCTAACAACAGATAAGGAATATATTTTGACTGAAAAAAACTTTTATATGTACCCAATATATTATCTAATGAAAGCTTGTATGCATCTCAATATTTGTGACGGTCTAAGAGTTGAAACCAGGGACCTGCCCTGATTGGAATAATCAAATTTGTATGATGAAACTAAGGGTCCACCTTATCTAATATTGTCTCTTCTAAAAGCGTGATAATTTCATAGAATCTAGCACATGTATCACATGACTGCTTTATTGTCCTTATGGTTCTGGTGTACAACACCAGCCAAAACATAGCCTCCGTTCATCATTGACCGTAGACATAGCAGCAGGAAGGGAAAACACCTTGTCTCCTCTATCTGTACGAATCACAAAACCAAAATATTAACCAACACTCCAACAGGACACACATCATCCAAATTCAATAAATTGATAGGAAACCTTAGTAACTACTCGAGGACAGGAGGATGTAGAAATTTCAGCAACACGTCTAACAAGCAACAACTTGTAATCACAAAACCTTAACATTATATTCAGCTCCACATTAGTAATATTTGGGTCCGACTCATACAATATGCCAACTAATTTTTTTTCGATTTTTTCATATCCTCCTACAAAGTAGAAGTAATTTAAGTCTATCGATATGACATCATAATTTACACATGTTAGCTCGCTTAGTGATACTCATCACTCCCCCAAAAAATAGACGATGTCCTTAGAGGAATATATGATATAGCACATGGCGTTAACTTCTATCTAACCATTGCACAATACATAAAACATCAATCTATCTCAGTTCTCAAGTCTTAATGGCTATTGACAAGGAGTACGTGGCAAAAAAAATCCACAAGCTACTGCATACATTTTGGTCTACTGTCGTGCTTAATTGCACGGAAGTATGTCGGAAAAATGGCTGCATGTCTTAAGCACTACAAAGTAAGCTTCGGAACTTCATTCTTAAATCTTAAAGAACTTAGTAATACATCTTCACTTGGGAGATTTTATTGTAAGATATGGCTCCTGGCCAGCAGAATGCACAACTCGTACTTCAGGGAAGGAGTCCTTCAGTCCGTTGGAGATATAATTCTCTTTTTTTTCAAATTGTGCAAATTTTTCAGTCATATGATAATCCTCAAGGAGGATAAATCTTGTGAAATGTAGTTGCACACCAAGACACAAATAACCATGGAAGTCAAAGATGCAAAAACATGATCACATTACGGTTGGTATAGCTATGGATACACAAGGTAAAACACTAAACGACTATTTTTTGAGTTAAAGTACTACACAACTTTAAGGACTACAAAACGAACATTATAATTTATATGAAGCCATCCAGAAAGGTTTCATACAATTTTAACAATAAAATTCCTGCAAAAAGGATAGATTTAATCTGAGAAATACATAAGTGGATATCACCAAGTTTGGGCTGCAAAACTCCTAGAATTTCATTAAAATTCAGAAACCCTTTATGCCTAGAGAGAATTCTCTACTTGGCTGCGGTTGAAATTTGGCTTCTTTTCTTGGCCCTGTAAACTTTTTTCTTCCCTTCTTGGCACAAAAGTTTGAAATGGTTCCTTATTTGGCCCTCTAGTACAATTTGAGCAATAACGGTGTTAAGTAGGTACGTAAGATGACGTTTTTGACCTTGATGCAATATGTGAACAAAATAGTAGCTGTGAGTGTTGTGATATATTTGGTCAAGGATATTGGACTAAATTAGATAACTAACATTTGATTCCCATTTGAACTAGGACTTCGACGGTGAATCCTGGTTGCAGTAAAGACGTAAAGTCGTTACTGCACACAGCAAGGACGAGATTAAAGTGGGTAAGGTTATGGATGGGATAATTAGGCAGGGTTGTCCATGTACTTCCGCAGTCCACGGTGGAGGGTCACCGGAGATGCTCCTCTAGCCATGAAAATCTTCTCACACAACGTCGGGCGCATGCAGACACGGTGCTCGCCTCTAGAGGTTGATGCCCACGCCACGCCGTGGAGCACCTCCAGCCGCCTATAGCCGCAACCACGCCCGCCATAGATATTGCCGACGGGTGCTCCACTGTTGCACCTGCTCCCTATGCCGCTGAACCTCTCGTCGCCATACCCGGGTCGCCATCCGCCACCGCACCTTCTCCCTCCCCCGAATCTGGGCCGACTTGCACAGCCTCCCCACCAGCCTCTCCCATGGCGGCTTTGCCCCTCCGCCGCCGACGTCGGTTTTATTGTTGTCGCTTTTCATAGAGAGGAGGGATAGGATGGCTCGGGACAAGGGAGGACGGATATCACCGCCGACGTCGATCCCTGTTCTAGGCTAAGCCACCGCCGCCGCCGTTTTTCAGAGAGGGGAAGGAGGGGACGGGTGTGGGACAGGGGAGGGGATGGGTGCGATTGGTTTTCTTTTTATGTTTTCTTTTTAGTCAACCTTCTATCGATCAGGCCAGGGGTATACGAGCCCAACAAAAAAATGTTTAACGGTAGGAGCTAACAGAAGCCGTTAGGCCAAATAAGGAAACATCTCAAGATTCCGTGTCAAGAAGGGAAGAAAAAAGTTTACAGGGCCAAAAAAGGAAGCCAAATTTCAACCGGGGCCAAATAAGGAATTCTCTCTTATGCTTAAGGTCCACAAACCCCAATATTTCATTTTTTTGTCAAGGATTGTATTTAATTTTCTCAATGCCATATGCGTAACATTCATAGGAGCTATAACATATTTTTTTATTAAAATGCAACTAAAGAGTGGCAAAACCTTGCTTCTCCTCGAATTGATCAATACTAAATGTAGACATTTAACCGTTGACTAGTAGCCCATAGCCACAATGTCTTGATAAACTTGGAAGCATATGCTCGATTTAGAATAAGCTTGGTGTAAACTTTTAGTTTACATTAGGTGGAATGCGCTCTTCGCCGTGCCGCCTACAACACGTTTTGACACCATGGTAAATTTGCATATAAATAAAGATTAAACTACTAATCTCAAGTAAGAAGTCATTCATTATCAATTATATGAATCGAGTTTTTAACCCCAAACTACAAAACACATAAACACATATAGTTTAGAGGATTAAAAG
This sequence comes from Avena eriantha, assembly GCA_910589775.1. Taxonomy (NCBI): domain Eukaryota; kingdom Viridiplantae; phylum Streptophyta; class Magnoliopsida; order Poales; family Poaceae; genus Avena; species Avena eriantha. The sequence continues at coordinate 329,488,453 of OU342744.1, forward strand.
TGAGATTAAGACAAATAAATAGGAATACACTCAAATCCCTTGATGTCGTCGTCTACTGGTTCGCGACCCTCGGCATTTCGCCACCAAAATCAAGGCCAAACTGAAATAAAAATAAAAAGATGTCCTTGTGTGCCCTGCAATGGTTTTCATACCTTGTTCCACCGGAAAATATGTTGCCTTGAACGGACATAATACTAGCTTCAACTTGGCAACATAAGTGAGTTGTATAGTACGGTGATCAAAACATCTGATGTTGCAATAAACATAAAGAAAAAAAGAAGGAAAACGTATGTGTTACATAGGATGCATGAAAATAGTGTATTGGTAAAATCTTGAATTCCTGATGTCAAATTAGGCACACATCGTTAATATTCGAACAGTTTCAGCATTTACCTCGCTACATCTACTTTGGTTAATGTACCAACACTAATCCTTGTCATATTTGTGTGAAAAGATTCATCTAAACTGAATATCAATAGTCCTCTTCAACTGATATTACCTAGACCCCATGTAGAACGAATATATGCACTTTTTAAGTGGAGCCAAAGATAACTGGATATTAAGCAAAAGTCTACTTCCCCGTAGACAGTTCAATTCTAGCTTACACAAAATTAGTAAGTTACAGGCTGTTTTCTAGTATGACCCATATTCTTGAAGGGAACAAACCACACTATGACACAACATGCAAAACCGAATATCACTTAGATGTCCTAGTATTATAAGTGCAAATGATAATAAACAAAGTAGCTACCGACAGAACGCAAATATATATACCTCACCAACACCCCTCCTCCCTCCCCATTCCCATTGACATGGGTATACCCTACAGGTACTCGAGCTTGATATATACGGTCCAAATACGTACAGGCCCACGGTGTCGCCAAGGCCCAAACAAGGGACTCGAGTGGCCTACGGACTCTCGATTGCTTGAAGAACAAGAAGAAGTTAAAGATAGAAAGTTTGAAGGGAAAAAACCCTAACTTGTAATCGACTCGACCTGCTACCTGAGACCTAGCCTATCTATATAAAGGCTAGGAGGGGGCGGCGAGGAGGACACACGCAACCCTAGTTTTCACAACCCTCGCCAGATTGCATCTGCGCACCATTGTAACTTTCGACTCCTTCGATAATTCCACGAGCAGACAAGCAGGAGTAGGGACCTCTACGAGGCCTGAACCTAGGTAAATCCTTTGTCCTCTGTGTGCTTGTTTGCTAGCCGATAGATGTCTCCAGCGCTCCCTCCTTCTCCAAAACCCAAGTCCATAACAATGGGCATTGATGAGTTAAACCCTTGTCAATTGGCACCGTCTGTGGGAATTGAGAGTGCTGATGTTGCGGCTTCTTCGGCCCCATCAACTGCGATCTACAACTCCGCAACAGCGAAGATTCGCCAGCTCTTCGGCGCCTTCGACTTCACTGTCCACACGCCGGCCACCCGCCCGGCCTTCGAGTCCGTGGGCGACGGAATCAGCCTGGCAATTGGGAACTTCCACTTCCAAGTTGGTCAGATGGGCACGCTTCGCATGCCTGATCAGCCGACAGCGCCGGCGATTGCCCCGGCGTCATGGTTCCCTCCATCGATCGGCACCCTCAGCGAGCTCAACGCCCCGATGGCAATCGAGAATACGGTCAGCGACAGCAGTCGCGATTCCGATCTAAGCGATCTGGCCACTGAAGATGGAACCTACGGTTCTGGATCTGAGAGTTGTGGAAGCAACAACTTCCCCAATCACTTCATGTGCGCCGTCATCAACGCAGGCGACACCTCTGCCAATCGCGACAATGGTGGCAACCCTGGCAACGACACCGATCCACCCAACGCCGGCAACGGTGGCAGCGGCCGTAACGGCGGCAATCGCGTTCCCGTCAACAACGGAGGAGCAGTCAAACCTCCTAGCATAATCAATGAGCAAACCGGCGAACGCGTCGTAATCAAGCTCAACGAGCAAGAGTGGGCTCGCTGCCGCGAGGCCCACCCCTACCCTTTGGGTCCCCTCAAGAACTGCTGATGGGCTACCACTGGCTCCTGAAGGAAGAATTCAAGCGCCAGGTGCAAACAATTGCGCAATTTGAGGCGCGTAAAAAGGCAGCGGACAAATCGAGCCTTCGTCGCGCCGGGCTCTCCTCCTACGGAGGATCCTCCTCAAAGGGCAACGAATACCTCGCTAAGAAGAGGCAGTCGCGGATGGCTCACCTCACCGAACAAGAGCGCATAGAGGCCGCGAAAGTCCTCGACTTCGGCTCTATGACAGTCGACACGAGAGGCAGCCACCATGTACCTCCTCAACAACCAGCCGCCAGCTGGAGATCCCTGAGCTGCCATGCACCGATCTACGATTGCGGGCTTGGGATTAATCGAGGCCGCCCTCGACAAGGAGCCAATACCAGACCCAAAAAAGGGCAAAGCGCTAGCAAAGCGCCACTCCTCGCCCTCATCCAGCGACGACAGTCACGACCTGTCTCGGCGCCGCCGCCCATGACATGATCGTGACTACGATGCGCGCGACGACCTCACGCAGCGCAAGATCGACAAGTCAAGGGCACGACGTGCTCGGTCGACTGACACGGAAGAAGAAGATGGGGAGCTTTGTGGTGCCAGATGTTTCAGCAGATCCATTAGGCAGAAGCGGATGCCTAAAGGGTTTAAACTCCCGTCGGAGAACCCGAAATTTGACGGTCTGCGGGACCCCAAGATCTGGCTGGAGGATCACATCTCCTCCGTCAGGCTCCACGGAGGCAGTCGAAGTAATGCCATGCAATGTTTGCAGCTACAGCTGCAGGGCGCCACCCGAGCATGGCTCAATAACCTCCCACGCGGATCCATTCGCAGTTGGGATGAGCTGGTTTACAGCTTCGTGCGCAACTTTAAGGGCATGTACAAACGGCCCGCATCAATCGAAGAACTGAGATGCTGCCAGCAAAGATCTGGCGAATCGCTGCGCTCATACATCCAAAGGTTGTCCATCATCAAGAACTCCGCGGAAAACATCTCGGAAGACCGCGCGATTGATGCATTCAACGGTGGCATCCGCCGCCTAGAGCTCAGGGAGGAGTTGGGTCGCTCAAAGCCCCAGACCATCGACCACCGGATGGAGATCGCGAATCGGTGGGCCGATGGACAAGATTCGGTGAAGAATTGCGCTCACTCCGACGAGGAGGCGGAACTCGAACGCAGACGCGACTGCCGAGGCAAGCGTCGCATGCGCATCTACGACAATCACGACGACGTCAACATGGTCGCAGCCGGCTACGCCGATAGACGCGATGATAACCACAACAGCGGATACCGTAGCGGTGGATACCGCGACTCCGGGAAAACCATGCAAGTATGGCAACGCCGCACTCGTGATGAGGCACCGGCGACCTCCATCGAGGATAAACTGTCCGGGCCATGCACGGTACACTTCTACATCGACAAGCATGACGGCAAGAGAAAGTCCAGCCACCTCCTCAAAGACTGCCGCGAGTTCCTCAAGCTACACGAGGGATTGGCTTGGATGAACCGCAGCGCAGTCGAAAGAGGCTACGGAGCCGCTCCAGGCGCCGTGGCACACGGCGCACCACCACCACCACCTAGGCCACTCCCGAACGGAGCCGCACCGGACCAGCACCATGGAGGAGAACCATACCCACAGGCCATGGGTACCATGATGATCCAAAAAGGGCGCCCCTCCAACAGGGTGCAGAAGGCCATCACTCGCCCAGTCAACTTGGCCACGCACTCGCCACCATCCACCATTGAGTACCTCAGTGGCAGCGATTCGTGCATCACCTTTGACAAACGCGACCACCCGCCTCAGATACCTCGCCTGGGTCATTGCCCCCTTGTACTCGAGGCGCAAATTGGAGGATTCGACATGAGTCGCGTCTTCATGGACGGCGGAAGCGGCATCAACCTCATATTCACGAGTACCTTGCGAGCGATGAGGATCCCTCTAACCTGCCTGGAGGCATCAGACACAACGTTCCATGGCATCGTCCCAGGGAAAGGCGTATACCCCTGGGCAAAAACAACCTCGACGTCATCTTCGGCATGCCGAAGAACTTCCGGCGCGAACGCATTGACTTTGAGGTCGTCGACTGGCCCTCACAATACCACTGCATCCTCGGGCGCGTCGCGTTCGCTAGGTTCATGGCAGTGCCCCACTACGCCTACCTGCAGATGAAAATGCCAGGTCCCAACGGCGTCATCACGATCAACGGGAGCTTTGAGCGATCTGACAGTTGCGACAGGGAATTCAACAGAATCTCCTAGCCCTTTGGCATGCAGGAGGAACTCGCAAGACTGAAAGAGACGACAGACAACAGTCTGCCCCCCCTGAGCAGGCCAAGCTCACCTGACCTCTCCTTCAACTCATCTGTGCACACAAAGAAGGTGCAGGTCCATCCATCGGATCCCGTTAAGACGGTCCTCATCGCCAACAACTTGAGTCCCGCATAGGAACTCACGCTCGTCGAATTCCTCCGTGAGCACTGGGAAATTTTCGCCCGGTGTCCTGCGGACATGCCAGGAGTTCCCAGGGAATTCACCGAGCACGCACTCAACGTCAACCATGACGCAAGGCCAGTCAAGCAAACAATCAGGCGACTGTCTGAGCCACGGGTGCAGGCAGTCGGAATGGAGATCAACAGACTCCTCGAGGCCAAGTTCATACGCGAGATCAAGGAAAGCACTTGGCTCGCCAATACGGTGCTGGTACCAAAAAAGGACACGGATATCCTGCGGATGTGCGTGGACTTCACTTCTCTGAACAAGCACTACCCAAAGGATCACTTCTCGCTGCCACGGATCGACCAGATCATCGACTCCACCGCGGGATGCGAGCGTCTCTGCTTCCTCGACGCCTACTCAGGCTATAACCAAATTCGAATGAAGGAGGAAGACCAAGAGAAAACAACGTTTACAATGCCCTTCGGTGTGTTCTGCTACAACACAATGCCATTTGGGCTAAAAAACGCAGGAGCCACCTACCAGCGGTGCATGCAGGCTTGCCTCAAGGAACAACTGGGTCGCAACATCCAAGTCTATGTCGACGACATAGTAATCAAAACCAAGGAGGAAGCCTCTCTAATCGACGATTTGCGCGAAACCTTTGCCAACCTCGACCGCTACCGGATCAAGCTCAATCCGGACAAATGTGCCTTTGGCGTACCATCTGGGCAGCTACTTGGGTATCTCATCTCCGCGAGGGGAATCGAGGCGAACCCGAAGAAGATAAAAGCCATACTGGCCATGGAGAAGCCGAAGAACATAAGAGGTGTCCAACAACTGGCCGGACGAATCGCGGCCCTCAGTCAATTTACCAGTTGGATGGGTGAAAAGGCACTGCCCTTCTACCAGCTCCTCCGCAAAGCTGAAAAATTCGAGTGGACCAATGAAGCGCAAGAAGTATTCGAAGATCTCAAGCGCCTGCTATCCACTTCGCCAGTGCTGGTGACTCCACGAGAAAGGGAACCACTATTGCTGTACATCTCAGCCACCAACCAGGTAGTCAGCACAGTGCTTGTCGTCGAGCGGGCTAAGGAAAACAAGGTCCACGGCGTACAACGCCCAGTATACTACCTCAGCGAGGTCCTCACGCCAACAAAACAACGGTACCCGCACTACCAGAAGCTGGCGTACGGCGTCTTTATGACTGCCCGGCGACTGCGCCACTACTTCCAGGAACACCCAATCGTGTTAGTCAGCGACGCCCCGTTGGGACATATTCTCAATAACCCCGACGCCACGGGGCGAGTCGCGCTTTGGGGAATAGAATTGTCTCCACGAGACATCACGTACGAAAAACGCAACGCAATCAAGTCGCAAGTTCTCCTGACTTCCTCGTGCACTGGATGGAGAACCAACTCCCGAACAAGCCAGATATGTCGTACCTCTGGACAATGCACTTCGATGGGTCCAAGCGGAAAGACGGAGCAGGCGCAGGTGTCATACTGACATCACCTCAAGGGGACAAGCTGAAGTATATCCTGCGAATGCAGTTCACGGCCTCAAACAACGAGGCTGAATACGAGGCCCTGTTGCACGGGATGAGGATGGCCAAAGCTTGTGGCGCCAAGAGGCTCATCATATATGGCGACTCCAAGTTGGTCGTCAGCCAAACAATGCATGAGTGCGACGCACTGAACGATAACATGATCGCGTACCGCGATCTCTACGATACACTCGAAGGAGACTTCGATGGTTGTGAGCTGCGACACGTAGGTCGCGAAAGCAACGAGGAGGCGGACGCACTCGCCAACATAGGCTCTACCTGCGCCCCCATACCACCTGGGGTATTTCTTGAGCGCATATGCGAACGCTCCATCAAGCCAAAGGCCGCAAAGAAGAAAACAAGCGCAGCAACGGACTCGGGGGCTACGCCACCCAATGAGCCCATGGCACTCGATGACTTGGAGCTGGACACCGGACTCGAAGGACCAATGAGTGCTGATTGAGCAATCATGGACGCAGCCGTACATCACGTACCTCCTCAGGAAGAGGCTACCGGACGATCCGACAGATGCACGGCACATCGCGCGGCGCTTCAAGGCATTTTCCGTTATCAACGGCGAACTGTATAAACGCAGCATCACATGAGTGCTACAACGATGCATCTCCATGACCGATGGAAGAGCAGTTCTCCTCGACATCCATGAAGGGACCTGCGGGCACCACGCTGGCAGTCACGCCCTCGTTGCCAAAGCTCTACGAGCTGGATTCTACTGGCCTACGGCCATGCGCGATGCCAAGGATATCGTCCAAAAATGCAACGCTTGCCAGCGATTCGCGGACAAGCCGCACGCACCGGGCGCAGAGCTACGGCCAATCCCATTGGCCTGGCCCTTCGCGCAATGGGGGCTCGACATGGTCGGCAAGCTTCCAAGGTCCTCGCGAGGAGGCTACGTCCACCTCTTGGTCACAGTCGACAAATTCACCAAGTGGATTGAGGCCATGCCAGTAACCAACCAATCCGCGCACAACGCAGTCAAATTCTTTGAGTCCATCGTCTACCGCTTCGGGGTGCCACATAGCATCATCACCCACAACGGGATGAACTTCACATCTAAGGAGTTCCAAGAATTCTGCGAGAACCTAGGGATCAACATCAGCTACGCCTCAGTAGCGCATCCACAGACCAACGGTCAGGTGGAAAAGGCAAACGGTCTCGTCTGCAGCGGCATCAAGAAGCGACTCCTCCGACCACTCGAACAAGCCGCGGGCTGCTGGCCGGATGAACTGCAATCCGTACTCTAGAGCCTACGTACAACTCCAAACAGCGCCACGGGCTACACGCCATTCTTTATGGTGCACGGAGCAGAGGCAGTGCTACCCGCCGAGGTACGGTACAAAGCGCCACGCGTGGTCGCCTACAGTGAATAGGAATCATCCCTCGCACTCGAAGACTCCGTCGACCTCCTCGACGAAGCAAGAGAAATCGCCGCAGAAAGATCCACGATCTACCAGCAGAACCTGCGTAACTACCACAGTAGGAGGCTTCGCCCCATATCCTTCGTCGAAGGTGACCTGGTCTTGCGACTGAAGCAGCAAGGGCATCTCAAGCTCGAGTCCCCTGGGAAGGACCGTACGTGATTACAGAAATAATCCCAGGTGGCGCCTATCGCCTTAAAGATTTAGAGACATGAGTCGCATACTCCAACCCCTGGAACGTCGTACAGCTGCGATGCTTCTACCCTTAGTTCGTTTTTACTTTTACATTGCAAATAAGGCTACTCAGCCAAGGCTACTTAGCCACACATTGTACCTCGCACTGTTCTTCGAATAAATAAAAGCTAAGTGCCCCAAAACTCTGTGTTCTCCTTTACTTTTTCAATTTATATACTCGGGGGCTGCGCCACCCTATACACATCTGTTCTTCGAACCAAAACGCGATATCCTGAGTAGCTGGTACATCAATCGAAACCCTTAAAACATGACCTCAACTCAGCTGCAACGCACCTGACAGGTTGACAAGGGACCGAGATAAAAGATGGCCAGGCTAACGAAAAGGACTCGCATAGTGCAACACACCTCACGCTCACAGAGCTCTTTATACACATTCGACAATTAATTATCTACAACATCTATATGAACTTTACAACACAAGTACACTTATGTGCAGGATACAAATTTGGCTACTCTTGCAACAGATGAACGTTGGTTTGTTCCTTAAAGAAGTTGACGATCTCCTCTGCGGGACGGTCCACTGTCTGATAGTGCGGTACCATATTTCAGGCAGATCCTGCTGGTGGCGCTGGCGGCCCAGAGGTAATGGCGGCAATATCCACGTCAGGCCTGTGCAATCGCACCATTGAGAGGACAGCCTTGGCACCAGCCACCAACTGCTGCCTCACGCACTCGCGAACCGCGGACAGATCTTGAAATTTGGGAAGAAGAGCCAGCAGGCTTGACGGAGTGTCATCCAGCGGAAACATCGCCCGATAAATGTTCTTCAGGCACGACTGTGACTTCTTCAAAAAAAGCAGCACTCGCGACGCGCGATCCTGCAGGGTCGCCAACGCAGTCGCACGATCATGATCTACCCAGAAGTATCCACTCTCTTGAAGTTGCTCCTGAGTGAGACCATGAAGGCGAATGGCAATTCTATCCTTCTCCTCCTGCGGATGGCGCGCGCTAAAAACTACACGAAGCAGCATCAATAGCCTGAGTACAACATACCACTGTGAGAAACTATAAAAAAAAGATGAGAATAGGCAAACTAACACTTAAACTAGTTGCCCAGCTGCGCCACCTCGCCAAGAAGATACTGCTCGCGAGCGGCGGCTTTTTCCGCCTTCGACCTCCACACGTCTGTGCTACCGCGGATCACGGGCAACTCACGCTCCAGCTGCTTCACGCGGTCACAAAGTCGCGAAATCAAGGATATCTCCTCTACCCTGGAGCACGGTGGTGCCACTGTATCACCAAGAGATGGCGAGTCCTGGGTTCCCCCCACGGGATCACTTGATGTACCCTACCACAAGTCAAGATACACGCAAATAAGACGACTAAATCAACACAAAGGCAAAAGGGTAAGATGCATTCAAGACCGGCATAAGTATCAACAGACACACTCGCCAGCAGGCATGTTCTTAAACAGAAGGACAATTAATCAACTATTACAAAAGGCTAACTACGGAGCAACTGGCTTCTTCGACTTCGACGGCTTCGGGGGCTTCATCAAATCCGTGGCAGTGTCAGATGCCACTAACTTTCCGCCAGCCCCTGAGGCCGAAGCCTTCGCCGCCTTCTTAGCACGTTGGAGTTCCTCCGAGTACTTCGCGACAGTATTTATCAAGTGATGCCCATATTTGCCACAGGCAGTCGCAAAAGGAGCGAAGACTACCTGCTGACCATCTGCACCAACAGGCATCGCCTTCGACACCGCAGAGGGATCAATCTCGATTCCGTGGGCCTGCACCATGGCGAGAGACATGGTCGCGCCAGCCGCGCGGAGGGAGTTCTTATAGGTGGAAGGCACACCCCTGGCGAGTGACTCCACCAGCTCGTCCATATTATCGACCAGCTCCGCTTTCGGCATCAACTCCTCCCATAGGCGACTGAGGGCGACCTTGGCCTTGGAAAGTGTATCTTGGACGACGGCGCTATGGTCCTCGACTGCAGCCACCGCACCTGCCAGAGCGTCATCGTGACGAAGGGCCTGCGGGTCGAAGCTCAAATCGCCAGCATCTGTACATGAACCCACACATGGATCAAAACTTCAGCGTCACTAGCAAAAACATTCGACGCAGAGAAGGACAACAATATCCACAAGCAAAAATACCTGATAGAGCCTTGGCGACTGAGAACAATTGTTCTTCGAACAACTTCTCCCTGGCCGCAAAGGAGGCACGCAGATCCTCCTCACGCTTATGTGCCTCGTCACGAGCCGCGAGTGCCTCGTCGTGACCCTTCACAGCCGCGGCAAGCGTTTTCTCCAAGGTGGCGACGTTGCGCAGTAAAGCGTTATGTTCATCTACATGGCAATCAAAAGTTGACTATCAGTCGACCATACAAACAAAGGAAAAGACGAAAAAGAATAAGTGTAGAACACTCACTTTCGACCACGCGGTGACGCGTCTCCAGCATTGCATGCTGGCGACCCATCGCCATCACCTGCTCTGCCACTTGCGCGGCTTCCTTTACAAGGAGCTGTCGCACAACCAAAGAACCATCAGAGGAAATATATAACATCGACTGCAACACTACAAAGGAGGAAACAACTATACTTACATGGTCCTCCAATGACTCCGAAGATGTTTGATGTGCCGTCATCCGGGCAACCATTCGATGCTCCCCTGCGTGGGGAGAGCTGGAAGAGTTGTGCCCGGAGTGGGCCGCCACTGGAGGGGAAGGAGCACGCTCGACCTCTTTCTTGGCCTTTGAGGTCGCGACTCCAGATTCCTTCAAAAACTCGACGTCGCCAGAAGATGACGACGCCTCTTGACTACAAGAGCAAAACTTACCTTGAGCAAAGGCAAACTCCAGGGCAAGTCAACAAGAAGAAAACAGAGAAGAGCAAATGAACTTGAAAACTTACCAGTCAAACTTGTCAAGATCAAACGTGGCCTCCGCCGACTCCGACGAAGACACCTTAGGCAATCGCATCTTCTTGCAAGAAGACGGTGCCACAGTCCTCACAGGGACGGCAAGAATTGGCGACTCCGCACCACCACCCGTACCTTCTGGAGTTGAAGGAGGCGACGCGTCTGAATCCTCGCTGCGTGAACGCTTGCGAGTGTCCGGACTCTCGGACTCGTGGGCTTCCTCCTCCACATCAGAAGGGACAGTCGACTCAGACTCGTCCTCTTCCAAAGCTTCTCGAGGAATAACCCCCTTAGGGAGCGGAGGAAAACACGGCGACACCGCCCAATCCTGCATACAGACAACAAAAATCAGCAAGAATCAAGTAAGCAACAGAAAAGTAATCGAGAAAATAAGCTACTGCGTAACACAACTATACCTCAGGAGGAGGATTCGAAGCATCAAAAGGAGGAACAACTGGCTCATTCGGAAGCACATCCTTGCCGGTGTACTTCGTAACCAGTCGAACCCTCTTATCCACCTCACTCACGGACATGCCATCGGCAGACACGCGAGTGGCATCATCGGCGCCAGCCCATTGAAACATGGGATGAACTCTAGCTTGAAGGAGTTGGACGCGACGGCGCAACCAGGTTCGGATAAGGGCGCAGCCTCCCTCTTCTGCGCCTATGCGACTCTCGAGGTCGCAGACGCGTTGATACAGCACGTCTGTCTCCGCGAGCTCGCCAAGCATAACTACGTTCTTCCAGGAACGCATCTTCTTGCAGGGAGTCGCGGGATCGAAGGGCGCGAGTCCAAAGTGCTCATCTTTGGACTTCTGATCGCGGACATAGAACCATCTGTCCCTCCATCCCTGGACGGACTTGGTGAGCTTGATGTCAAAGTAGGTGGCGGATGGGTCGACGTGGATTCCGCAACCACCTACGTCGTAAACTAAAGAGCCAGATGCGGACTGACGCTTCAATTTAAAAATGCGCTTGAAAAGACCAAAGTGTGGCTCGATTCCGAGCCAGCACTCGCAAAGAGTGATGAAGCAGGTGATGTGGAGAATCGAATTTGGGGACAGTTGATGGAGCTAGAGCCCGTAGAAACAAAGAAGACCCCTAAGAAATGGGTAGAGAGGCAAGGAAAGACCGCGAATAACAAATGCAAGAAACATCACTCGAAAACCAGCGGGAGGAGCAGGAATGGTCTCACCGCTGGGGACACGCGTATCAGCGACTACTGCGAAGATAACTCCGTCTTGGCGAACAAGACGGAGATCCGACGCCTTGATGATGGAAGGGCGCCATGCACCATTTGTCACGTGGGTGCCCGCGACCTTCTTCTTCCTGCCGGCGGCGGTACTGGTGCCCGCAGCAGCGGAGCCACCCTTCTTCTTCGCCGCGGCAGCGATGGCCGCGGAATCAACAACAGCGCCTCCTTTCTTCTTTCCCATTGCGCGGGGCGGTGAGAACGGAGGAAGTAGCTGGGGAAGATGCGGAGTTGGTCCAGTGCCGCAGCAAGAAAGAGCGCAAGAAAGCAGAGAGCAACAACAATGGCGATGGCAGCAAGGAAGAAATAGCGCAGATGGGAAAATTACCGACGCAGCGCCACTACTTAACCCCTGGAAGATGCAATCCAACGGCTCAGAAAAACCCTACCGGACGCGTGGCACACATCGCGTTGGACACGTGGAGAAGGGAAAGCACGAACCGTCCCTCCACTACTCCCATTACGCATGAAAATTGAGGAGGCACAGTTAAAATAAAGATTACGCACGCCTAGTCAAATCAAAGTCAGGAAGTGGGACCCACCGCTCGTCACGTCCCGTCAAACTCGCTCACACGGGCAACTGAGGTCATGCAAGCGTCAGCACTGACGTCATCAAAGCTACGCAGTGGAAAAATTCGACTACTTTAGTCCTTGCTAGAGTCTTCGACTCCACCAGGCACTCGGGAGCTACTCCCATAGGGAGCGTTGGTCGCGCACCCTACGATTTTTTATTTTTTATTTTTACAGGAACATGGACAATCAGAAGTAAACCCAAATCACTCGAAACATAATTCGACTTTGGACATGGGTTACTCCCATAGGGAGCGCCGGAAACAAATTCGACTAAAACAAACAAGCAAAAGACGACAGCAGTCGCAAAAGTTATTTAGTCCCTGCCTGAGTCTTCGACTCAACCAGGCACTCGGGGGCTACTCCCATAGGGAGCGCTGGTCGCGCACCCTATGATTATTTATACAAAATACTGTGTGTTGATAACATCCACACTCGAAGCTTATGGCGACACTGCCTCAAAAAATTTCCCCTACAAAGAGATTGCGTCTCTTGGATCACCCGAATCGTCTCTACGATGATAAAATTCGGATGCCGCGCTTACAGCGTGAAGGTAAGACCTGAATAAGGCCTGGCAACGCATTAGCTGCGCACTAGCAGAAATATATCCGTGCCTGCAGGTACGATGAACATGCCTTGACGGACGCGTCGAGCGCTCACACCCATATAACTGGAATTTGACTCCTATAAGACCTCCGCGGCCTGAGTCGAATTACGCCAGCACTTTTCCGGATTCGAGTCCGGGGACTCGAGTTCAAGTAGATTGCGTTGTTTCACCCTAAGGTGGTTAACTGATACCGATACTTCGGTTATATCAGGCGCGTATATCAACAATTCTTATGACACAAATAAAAGCAGTCGAAATGCACTCAGGCACTCGAAGACTTCAAAAAGTCCCCAGTCGAATCTGCGATTCCACTGGACACTCGGGGGCTACTGACATGGGTATACCCTACAGGTACTCGAGCTTGATATATACGGTCCAAATACGTACAGGCCCACGGTGTCGCCAAGGCCCAAACAAGGGACTCGAGTGGCCTACGGACTCTCGATTGCTTGAAGAACAAGAAGAAGTTAAAGATAGAAAGTTTGAAGGGGAAAAACCCTAACTTGTAACCGACTCGACCTGCTACCCGAGACCTAGCCTATCTATATAAAGGCTAGGAGGGGGCGGCGAGGAGGACACACGCAACCCTAGTTTCCACAACCCTCGCCAGATTGCATCTGCGCACCATTGTAACTTTCGACTCCTTCGATAATTCCACGAGCAGACAAGCAGGAGTAGGGACCTCTACGAGGCCTGAACCTGGGTAAATCCTTTGTCCCTGTGTGTTTGTTTGCTAGCCGATAGATGTCTCCAGCGCTCCCTCCTTCTCCAAAACCCAAGTCCATAACAATGGGCATTGATGAGTTAAACCCTCGTCACCCATTGCATGAAAGTTGTAGTAAATTCAAAAGGACTCATTTTCATAACAAATACATTATCAATTAAGTATAGCTAATGATGATCCCAAATTGTAAATTCAATCATTCTTTGCTTTCTACGTGGCCACTGCAAGGAGTACATGAGTGTATCAAACATGGATTCCCTGCAAAATGACAGTCTAATGAATTCTTTAATTTTTTAGAAGTACACTTCACATCTTCTTGTCTAGGGGAATGCACTAATATCTAGAATACATAAACCTAACTCCTATTCATATCACTTCTCATGAAGATCGTAAACAAACCGTCATCTCACCCACCACTACAATCTGGTGGCTAAAAAAATCACCCCGGAACTTGCCTCTAGTTGGGACTCCCACCTCCGATTGTCGGTAGTTAAAATTTGGCCTTAGGAAGCTTGCAGCTAACTAGAATTACAGCTTAGAGGTATTTTCGTCATCAACATTCCACCTTAACACTGAAACTGCAGCGGAGGTGTTAACTTATGTATGACATCTAAATAAATTGGTGTAGTACAGCTGAAAATGGCCATAACTTCCATTGAGTCCTAAGATCAACCGTTTTAGAAAATGTAACTAAAATATGGGTTTTTAAATTAACCGAGAGGTAACATAACTCTACTTATATGAAGGTTTCATTTTATAGACCCAAATGCTCTAATTTCTCATTTTGATTGAAGAAATCAAGGTTCTCTTTCCATAATTGACCCGTAACTAAAATTCACATTTTGTCATCAAGATTCCATGTAAAAACTGCAACTGAAACCAACTTAACAATTCTCAATACATAGGCCATTTCTATTAATTCGGTCTTATACTTGACCGTATATGTGCTTCAGTGCATGAGAAAGTTCTGCTGTCGGACTCAAGGAAGCAAAAATAACGATAATTAATCATGGATGCAATATTGTGCTATTTTGCATATGCAAATTCATCACATTTTGACTGTTACATGTGATACAGCGAATTCAAAAACAACTTAACAAATCTCAAAGAATAGGCCATTTGTGTTGATTCGGTCCTGCGCTTGACCGAACATGTACATGTGACTACTGTGCTATCGGACTAAAGGAATGAAGAACATTGATAGTTAATCATGCATGCAATATTCTGCTATTCTTACAGAGGAAAATTCATCATATGTCAATTGGTTCAAGAGCTAACACAGGTGGAAAATAAAAAAGCGAAAACCTGGTACATCCAAGAGTGTAGAACTTTCTATTTGATAATTGAGTGCTCGCTTATCTGGAAAAAAAATGCGCCAATGGATCCGTTCAAGGTCCTTCCTAGTCTTTCCTTCGTGGAAAACAAAATGCATTACTTTCTTGAAAAATTCATGCATCTATATATAGGTTTCAAAGACTCTCACTAAAAATGAAATCATTTTTGTGAGACGAAATATTCCAGGCCACGACCATGGTAATCCCCACTAGAATAACACCTGGAAGATTACCCACACCAAGTAGCATACATAAAAATGTAGATGAGATATTTGCTCTGCATGAGAGATCATGGCATGCCGCATTTGCTGAACTTCCAGCATCATTCTCGAGGGGATGTCTGCTTGTCATAGCGTCATGCACAATAATTAGTATGATATATACATTTAATATCAGAGCTATCATATAAGGGAAATGATGAATATATAGTTAGGAACTCTTCTATCTTTTCTACATATATATGAAAACTCCATCACAGTAATTCAAGAAGTTGGGGCTGCAACTCTTCATTCGTAACTTCTCAATCATTTTTTAGTTTGAGTAGAGTACTTCAATACCAACCATGAGTCGTGAATACAAACCTTTGATAGTAGTTGAGTTTTGTCAACAACCTGGTATTCCCTTGCAAACTGGTGGTATAACCGAGCGCATTTTTTGTTGTATGTCTTCTTGACTGATTCAAGATTCTATAAATTGCAACACAAATAGAAGAGGTTAGCGAAAAATTTAGAGGGGAGCACGTATAGATAAGTAGATACTTAAATCGACATGTGTACCAATATTATGTAGGTTCAGATTATGATGTTAAGAATTTTCATACATCTGAATGTCCTCAAACAGATTCAGAATATGATCAAATGCCTTTGTATTATCCTTTAAAATTCAAACTAACCTTACTAATCGCGGAGGTAGGGGCGAAGGGAGATAGGGCCAGAGCCATGGGACGCAGACGCCACACTTGACGACACCGGACACCGCTATCTGTCTCATCACTACTAGCCACCGGCGCTGCGGATGGGGAGAACATGACAAAGGGAATCAGAGAAGCGGAGTGGCTAGCGACCTGTGGGGTATGAGGACATGTGGCAAGAAATCTTAGGAGTTGTTGTGCGCCGGCCGGGTTGGATGGGAGGCGGTCGGAAACCCTATGCGTGGGGCAGCCATGAGGAAGATGGGAGATGAAAGCCATGGAAAGGGGTGCGGCCATGCGGGTGTAAAACTAGCGTGTGCAAGGACAAACCGACTGTCAGTGTCAGGGCCACCTAGCAGTAACACAACAACGGGTAGTGCCAGTTACATGCAGAGCGGCATACCCCAGGCCCACAAGGAGAGGCAGCTAGCGCGACAAATAGCTTCAGAAGCGTTGCATGCCATCAAGTTTAATCTATAGAATGATACCTCATATTTATCCCCATCCATAGATATGTTTAAGCAGCAAGACTTGTCATGTCCAACCAAACGGTGCTAAAAAGTATAGTGCAATCATCTAGAGGATCTGATGGACGCATATGAGAGTTTTACTACAGTATGTCACATTTATTAATATTTTCTCCGATCCAAATTAGTTGACTCAGATTTGTCTAGATTCGAATGTATCTAAACGTATTTTAGTGCTAGATATATGTGAATTTAGAAAAACCAGAGTCAATTAATTTAGATCAGAGGGAGTAGGTATTTGGAAATTAAGTGCCATGCAAATGGAGATTTTGGGTATTTTCTGTACCTATGCATCAACTAAATACTACATTATTTCATGGGGATTCCAAAATCTAATGGGGAGATAAAAATAACTATTTAAGAGGATACAAATCAGTTATAAAAAAGCCATGTATTTACCTTTCAATAATGCACAGCAATATGGTATGTTTCCACGGATGTTTCACAAAATAAAACCCAGGTCAATAATAATTATTGGAGGTATGTCGCTATGGTCTTTGTTGCCGAATTGCGGTGAGCAATTTCTAGGAGAAGCTAGCAAACAGAGAAGAATCATTGACGAGGGACACTGGGTGGTCAAAACCTTGCATCGTCCAGAACAATATATATATATATATATATATATATATATATATATATATATATATATATATATATATATATATGCAAAATAGTGGGTATCATGGATACTACCTATGCATATTCATCCAACCATTAGCTCTTATAGGGAACCAAAAATTAGCAACGGGAGCACATATGTTTGTAACCGAATATTCCGCCACCGTCATACCGAGAGCACATGTAGTACTACTACACCACACCACATAGCAAAATAGTCTGCACATCACATGGTCCATGAAAGCTGTAATTTTTTTAATAATCCAACCAACCAACTACGCTAACCAATACATACAATCTAGTACACCTCACTTTATCGGAGCACAGACGGTTTTAACAAAAGCACAAAGCAGTTTCTACATGCACATCACATGGATCATGAAAGCGGCAATTTTTTAGCAATCCAACCAACCAATTTTATCAGTACATGCAACATACTAGTATCACACCTTACTCTTCGGCACACGGTTGTTTACAGAGAGCACAAATCAGTTTATTAGTTGGACGCACCCCATCAGCAAGAAAAAACATACAATCCTGGTTGCTTCCTTCTCAAGTTTTGGCGCATGCCAGTAAGTTGTCTTTGCTTATTGATCCTCTCACTCAACTAGAGGAAGCTTTTTTTGGTTTTGATTTTTGTTGGGTTACATCGTAGGGGACCCAAAAACAGTTTGTCGCATGATTAGTACCAGTGTGTGTGTGTGTTAGCTGCATGATGCATTCCAAAAATCTGCTCCACGCTCTCTTAAAATCGTCGATTCAGCTGATATGTACTGTTTTTCTCTACCGCCAGCTGATTTTCACAATGTTTTGTGCGAGTTCACCTTGGTCGCTGCCGACGCATGCAGTCCACGACACCACGCTCAATAGGGCATGCACCCTAACGAAGCAGACGAGTACGACCAAAGCGACGGGAGCGCAAGACCATGGCAATCGGGTGCGAGCCTGACGGACTTCGAGGAGAAAGATGGAACTCGGAGGATATAGGAGAACAACGCCGGAATATGGGACTGATGCTCTTGGACTCAAGCACCCTACATCAGTTAGAAAACGGCCGCTACAGTGCCGTCGTCCCCGCGCGCAAGTAGATGGGTGTTATCTGTTTGATTTTCTATATTTTTACCACCCTTTTAAGCTCCCCCATGAATTAGCAAAGTGTTATTATTCCTATGACCTTTTATAGTATGCTACCCTACCGAAATGGCTCTACCTGTACTGGTCTCTTAACATTCGGTGTCCACATCTGCATACAATGATCGCTGAAGACCAACACCTCCTTTTGGGTGTTTTTGATGTGGTCATTTTAGAACACAAGAGCTGATGACACCGGTATCCAATAAGGCAAAAGATTCCACCCGAAACCAACCGGCTGTAAAAACAAGTAACTAGAACATTATGCTAGACCGCTACACACACCCGCGGTCTCGCTAGACAGAAATACCATTATATCAGCCGTCAGACAAAACAACTAAACAAGCAACTCAACCATCAATCCATAATTGATCAGCGCCCGTCAGTGCATTGTTGTTTTGCTCACTGTGTGTGTAGGGATGTAAATGGTACGGATAATTTCCGCTCTGAATCCGTATCCGTGTCCGTTTTTGAGGATATGGTATGCATTTTTAGATATCCGGCGGATATGGACGCGGATGCGAATATTTATCGAGCGGATATCCAACGAATATGGTAGCGGATATGGAATTGATGATATGCGACGGATAAGGATAATCCGACGTTCTATGCGGATTATCCGAGGTACTCAAATAGGATAATCCGATAAATTTATGGCAACCCCAATATCTAGACAACCTAGGTAGTCTATCGGCTAGCTATGCATGCTACATATGCATGTTATATTATGCTATTACCAATCTTGCATATTTATACTATTGTTATCTAGTGTTGCACGTATTCTTGTCATTTTTTCTACATAAACTAAATAAATTTTTATTTTCTATGTGTATTTGTTCGATTATCCTCTTCTGATCCAAGTCCGCTCCGAATCCGCTTCATATCCGCAATCCGCTATAATCCGCATTCGGATTCGCATCCGGCAACGATCTGAATCCACCAAAAAAAATACGGTAAAGGATATGGAAATAGCAATATCCGATCCGATCCGATCCGTTTACATCCCTATGTGTGTGGCTGAGGTACACCTCATATATATACAAGGGAGTTGTTTAGCGATGGGTACTTGGAAGAATGCAGTGAAACTGACGCGGGAAAAACTCCTGGGCTAATTAGAGAAATACACGCGCAGAAATTATAGCTCAAAATCGTGCCCTGCTAATGGATACTTAAAATAACGCCATCATGGTCCACTTCAATGGCCGATTAAATGGAAAGAAAACACGCAGATATGTTTGCATACACCTACATAGCAAGCACAAATTTATGCCAAAAATAGGCTGCTCGGTATGCTCATGTAAATGCTTGTCGTGTGGTTTGGGAAGTAATCAGAGATGACACCATGAAGTGCATGTATGTTTCTTGCTCCCTCTTATTTAGACAGCTAATAGAACTACTTTCTATATCCAACGACAATAAATGCGTGCAAAAATGCATGCGTAGGTAGCATCCTAGATAGTAATTCCGCGTTGATATATATAATATTGATTGTTAGAAAAAAGCGACCGGCAACCAAAAAATTATCACTGAAACAAGGTGAGGAGAGACATAATTTTCGGAATCTGGATTTTATTCGCTCACATAAAAGTGTACATGAAATGGTGGTTTATGGTTTACTTGGTGGCACACAACGATACAATCAACACGGTCCCAAAGACCTAGTAGTTTTCTTCTGACCCCCCGGGGTTCAATAAAAGATCTTTTCATCTAAAAAAAGATCTTTCACTAGGGGTATATTATCCCATCACTTTGGAATATAGCAACCTCCAAAACCAATTCATAAATCAAACTTGACCTCTTCACAAGCTTCACAAAGAGATCACTGATCTATGTATCTATGTCTCCACTAAGCCAAACTTGATTCACCCATTGAATTCGTTGGGAAACTTATTACTCGTAGGTTGTGGAGAATCCTAGACATGTGGAGTCGGCTTGAGAGCATTCTAGGTTTTGGATTTAGCCAATAGGTCTATAAAGGCATGAAGATTGCTTACGGAAATGATATTTTGTTGGGTGAGCCTCTCGGGTATGAAGGATCATTGTGACTTTTGTGGGCTTTGCTTGCCACGACCTCTTCGATAAAAATTAAATTCCAAAGGACTCGAACTTCCAGATAATTCGATATATTGTTGTGTGTTTTCGCTCTTGATTATTTCTACCCTCTATGGTTATTTGTACTTGGTTTACGTCTAAACTTGCTTAACATATATATCTTGCTCGTTAGAGTAATATTGTCATATAGGTTGATTTAAGTTGCATTTTAGAGATCCTTATATCCAAACTTTCCTAAAGTCGTAGATTTTGAATAAAGTATATAATACCTATTCACCCTTTTAGACGACATCTTCGCTCCTTCAAAGGTGCGTAGTCGGAATAAAAACTATGACATGTTTGCTTGGGTAATCTAGGGGGAAAAGAGAAATGAATATTTGCTAGCTAATACTACTCACTGAATTTACTAGAGAAACTAGTTTCCACACTTATTGGCTGGTGTAGGGCTACCGAAGACACGAAGAAACAAATGCAAGTTTATGCTCGTATATGTTTGCTCTCCGGTGAACTCGGAGGTCTACAAAGCATTTAGAAAAATCCTCTTTATTTTAAAGATTTCCTTGTATAAGGGAATCTGAAGTCTTGGTCACTATAGCCACCTTGGACCATCAATTTAAAGACTTATTGGATATGGGTAGGTGAATTGAAGTTGCATGAAGATGATTCCTTTCTCATTTTTCTTTTATATCAGCATGTCCTTTTTTTCTCCGTCCACCCCTCCCCGCCGTGGCGCCCTCGGAAAGCGGACAACCTAATGGGAAGCGAGGTAGGAAATAACTTCCATGGAAGATATGAACAATGAAGATTGAGACATATTTAGTTTGGCAGGTGTTTATGTTTTGGTTGGACTATCAAAAAAATCTGTAAATGTGTGTGTTTATTGATGTGATACTGATTCGGGTCGTACCATAAAAACACCTGCAATACTTTTACAGATAGTCATAAAAACAATTGGATTTTTACGACCTGCAATACTTTTACAGATAGTCATAAAAACAATTGGATTTTTACGACATTCCTACCAAATATTCTACTCGATCCGTCCAGAAATAACTGACTTGAGTTTGAATAGATTCGAATGTATTTAGACGTAACGGAGTGAGTACTATGTCATAAATAAATCTTCAAATCTAAGTTCAGTCTACGCAATGAGTGAAAAAAATACAATCTAATAATTCGGTAATATGATGCTAAAGACACTTAATATGATGAAAAACAATTACACTGTACATAAAACCATCCGTGCACTGTTTAAAAAGTTAGTATCATGGCGTCATTTTTCTACTCGCTCTGATACATATTAGCATTCGCAACTTTATCTAAATTTGGATGTATCTAGTTAAATATTTAGACTAGATACATTGGTATCTAGACAAAATTGAGAATATTAATATAGACTGAGGGAGTAAATCATATTTTTGGACCAATTTCAGAAAATAATCGAGGAAGAAAGAGAAAGACCGAGGAAAACACACGGGCCCGGTGCGGCGAGGGCGAGGCAGCGAAACGCCCGAGCCGATTCGACTGATTCTTCTCTTTTTCTTACCTCCCTCCTCCCTCCCTCCCGAAGTCCAAACCCTAGCCGTCTAGACCTCGCGATCCAATCCACACCTAACCTGCCCGCGGAGATTTCGGCGGCCAATGTCCCCGTCGTCGCCGCCGCGGTCTCCACGCGCCCTCTCTTTCTAGCTGTCAGCTTGCGCTCCCCCTCACAGCCTAAAAATCCGCGAAGTAGCGGCGACTCCGAGCGTCGGCCGGCCGGCAGCCATGAGCAGCGCGTCCAACAGCGCGTTCAGCGAGGCGATACTCGCCGACAAGCTCGCTAAGCTCAACAACACACAGCAGTGCATCGAGAGTATCCTTGACCTGGTTTTCTCGGCCAAATCTCTAGAGAGATCTGTTTGGTGACTCTTAAGTTTACTGTCGAGTTGCAATTTTCTGCGCTGAATATTTTGTACTACTACTTCCGTAGAAAAAAACACCCCTTTTCCTGATTTGTCATCCTTAGTCCTTGCGCACCACGCTATGTCTGTCCAATTGATATCCACCAGCTTATTCAAAACCATATATCTGTATGCTACTGCTTCTAGTAATGCAGTAGTTTTCTCTGGCATGCTTCTAGAAATGCAAATCCTTGTGTGTCCATTTTATGCCATTTTTTCTTACATCGCTGGAGCTCTCTGCATGCTACTTGTTTGCCTATATAAAAGCACTAAAGCCTACTTAAAAACGGTGCTGTTTGAAAACGTGAGATGTACTTAGGAGTATGAATCGATACTTTTTCTCTGTTATATCCCTTACCATGATCACGATGTTGCCTTGACTTTTACCTTCTGGTCACTAGCGCTGTCACATTGGTGCATTTACCATCGGAAAGATGCAGCGCTAATTGTCCAGACGTGGGCCAAGCAGATCCAAAGCTCTGGAAATGAACAGAAGGTCCCTTTCCTTTACCTTGCTAATGACATCCTACAGAACAGCAAGCGCAATGGCACCGAGTTTGTAGAAGAATTCTGGAAGGTGCTCCCAAGCACACTTAAGGATGTAGCTGAAAAGGGCGATGACCGTGGGAAGAAGACAGTCTCTAGGCTGGTGAGTATCATATATCTCTACTTATAGTTGTTCAACTCTGGTTTGCTTTATCTTTTTAGGACATAATCACAATGTAACACTTTTAAGACTGCACCAATGTATTCTAGGTTGATATATGGCAAGAAAGGAGAGTTTTTGGTTCACGTGCTGGGGGCATCATGGATGTGATGCTTGGAACTGCTCCCCTGCCTATATTAGATATGACCAAAAAACGCTCTCAGAGTTCAGCCATAAAGATTGTTAAAAGAGATTCACGTTCTGTAAAACTGGTAATATTTCTCCCCCATTTGCTACACTTTGTGTTTCACCACTAGAGTTTGCGCTAAAATTCATAAAAGTTCTATTATTGTTTTTTCAGAGACTAGGCGTTGGAGGAACTGCCGAGAGAATTGTATCGGCGTTGCATACTGTTCTCAGTGAACAAGCAGATGAAGATGCTGACCTGGAAAACTGCAAGACATCTATGCGTCATGTTGGAAAGATGGAGAAGGATGTTGACAGCGCCTGTAGCAAAGGTACTATTTGTTAACAAGAGTCCTCCATCACGGCTATCTTGGCACATTTTCTGATGTTATTCTTTCCCTGTAGCTGAGGATCCTCGTCGTGAGCCTCTTTGCACAAAATTGAAGAATGAAGAGGCTAGCATGAAAAAATGCATTGAAAAGCTCAAAATGGTTGAAGAAAATAGAGCAGCTGTTGTGTCTGAATTGAAGGAGGCATTGCAGGACCAGGTCAGAATTACTTCTCTATCATTAAAATAGTACTGTATTTTAAATTATTGCCTGAGTTGATATTTGGTCCATATGATTCATTACTTATGGATCTGTGTAAATGTTACTTGTAATGTTATTCAGGAATCTGAGCTGGAGAAGGTTCGCACTCAATTGCAGGTAATGTTTCCCAAAGATGCCAAGTTATCCAAAGGTTGATACTTGTAGCATGTCTGTAACATGTATGTGTAAATCATTCTGATGTTTCTATTCGCAGCTGGCAGAAGCAATGGTAGAAGAAGCAGCCAACATGCAACGGAGACTCAACAATGAGCCAATTGTTCCATCTTCCAAGCTAGCATCATCAGTAGATCCAGGAAATTCACTCTCTAACGGGCAAGCAAAGGGCCAGCAGAAGACAGCTGCTGCTATCCTTGCTGACAAGATCGCAGCATCATCAAATTCTCAGCAGCTACTCCAGTCTGCACTTTCTAAGTTTGCTGCAGAGAATTCATCCGAGATACGCTCAGAGAAGAGGATTAAAGTCGAACAATCCTCACAGGTGCCAAGCGTTGCGAATGCTGCCGCTTTCGTACCAATGCCACCAATGATCACCACAACAGCACAGCAACCCCAGACAATCTTGGTACAGCAAACTCCTGTCCAAAGCCAAACTCCTGTACCTCAGCCTCAATACACTATGTACCAGGCCCCTCCACAGCACTTTGTGCAGCAGCCTGGAGGTTTAATGATGGGCATACCATACAGCATGAACGCTATGAATCCACCGCCACCACAACCTCCGCAGATGATGAACCTAGCAAGGCCCTCACCTTCAACACCTCAGCCACAAATGGGTGTAATGACACAGACACAGCAGCAACCACCTGCACAGCAGATGCTTCAGCAGCAAATGCAGATGAATGTAGTGCCCCCGATGCAGTTCACGCTTCAGCAGTCCGGTGCACCACCTTTCAGGCCTTTGCAGCCACCTCCAGGGATGCAATTTTTCCATCACCAATCTCAGTGAAAATTTTGGTAGAGTTTCCAGCTCTGTTAAACTTTGATAGTTTCCAGTTTAGTATTGACTGGTAGAGAGGAACTGACAGTTGTAGGAGATATACCATTTGGTTTCTCATTTTGTGAAGTTGTTGTACATGTAACTTGAGGGAGCAAAGTGCTGTTGACATATGAGCCAGTTTCTTCTTGGCCCAATTTTCCAAAGGTCGTAGGTTGATATTAAGGGCCTGAGTGATCATGTGTAGTACATCAACGAAAGCAATGTCATTGAGTTCCATGCAAGCTGTGAGCTATACTAAGAGAAGATTGTAGTGTGTGATGCCTCATTGGTACTTACAGACTTAATTGATTAGTGGATTTCTTTTGTTCGAACAAACTACATAATCTTTTCGTTTGCTTGGTTGATAAAAAGTATGCTATACAATGAAACTTCAATGCTGTAAAATGTAATTTTGCAGTAATTGGTTTCAAATTATTGCCATTTTAGGGAAGAGCCTTTTGGATTTGAAGGCTTTAGCTTCATGTGGTACGATATTTCTTCCATGTACATTGCTTTTGAGACTAGATATGATGAACTTGTTGGCGCAAAAGCTTCTGATGACGGGGAAGTTGTACTCTCAGAATAGTATTTGGAAAAGATTCCGAATAAGAAGGTCCGTTGTCCACTTGCATCTTATATTTGTGCTTAGTTATGATGTTTCTTTGCGGCAACACTAGCATGTCTTTGTGGTTTACAGACTTACAGTACTATTTTTATCCCGTAGTTAAGTTGAATTGTTTTTGCTGGCCATGTATTTCTAGCATACTAAAACTGCTGCTACAGTTGGTTTAAGTTATTCTTGATGAATGTGGTTCATACTTGACAATGGTCCATCTTCTGTTTATTTATTTGTGTTTCTCAGTAGAAATATGAAAAGGGACTGACGGACATGTCTTAGGAACTTGTATGTTCAAGAGGCGGCAACTGTGGATAAGGTCTGGCAGTCATTTTTTTTCTATTTTTATATCTCTGTCTGGTTTGCTCTGCATTATTTTGTCAGCTGTATCGAGCCAATTCGTTAGATACAGTTTGTTCTCCCCTGGAAAAGATCAGGTCAGCTATATATGCAATGTGAAATGTTTCCATTCTCCCAAAGTTTAGTTCATTTTTTTTACTTCCCATGTTCTTCAAGGTTGTTTCGACATATTTTTTATTAGTAAAAGAGTAAACTGTACCGACTAGTGAGAGTGTCAGTTAGGTGCAAGAACCTACATTTAGATCCCTTGTATAAATAGGTAAAAGAAGGGCTGGAGTCCTACTTTATTATTACTAATTGGAGATGGCAAGCACCTTAGCTCAATATAAATCTCAATTTGACCATGTGGTCATTATTCTAAATTGTTAGAGCATTAACCATTAAGATTTAATTTCCTTAAGATTGTCATGTCATTGGACAAATTTTAGGAGCTTTTTAATAATTGACCCATGATCAGTCTGATGGTCAAGCTTGTCTTACATAAGGTCTAAAACTCAAAATGCTGCCTGATCATTAGCGTAATTACTGCAGCTTGAACTCTGGGCCTCTACTGGTACACCCTTAGAAGAATATCAACCTAAACTCTAATTCTCAGGTTTAGTGGCCCAAGCGACAAATGTATAAGAGTTCGAAACCTACGGTGCACTTTGCTACTAATGTTTTTCATAAAAAAGGTTTGCATTTTTGTTGCCAATTTAGAATTTTAGTTAACCTTTCAAATGTTTAACCTCATTGATATTATCATGCCAACAGTTAGAGACATGAGGTACCTCCACATTAATTTTCAATTACATACAAACAATTCGTATTAAAGTAAACCAGCAGAACTTTCTTCACTTTTCTCAGTGTATTTTGCTAAACTTGAGAAGGTTCAAGAGCTAGGAAAAAATGATCTGGCCAGCAGCTCTTACAAACCAAAAAGCATCCAGTTGAATGTACGTGGCAAAGCTTAATCTATGGACCTGTGCCATCTTTGCGTATATAGGGCAGGCACTGTTCTGAATGGCTGGGAGTTGGTTTGCTGTGACACTGTCTGTAAGCGCTTGTGCGTGTTTTATTCACCTAGTCTGCAAACAAAATTTTCTGGTATGGTTATATTGATTCAGTAGTTGCTTCTGGTGTAGCAAATGAGCTCACTGGTAGATGAATGGGTTTGGCTAGTGAGCTAGGATCGATGTGATGGCACATATAGCAATCAAAAGGCAGGTCATTTCTTACAATGGACTGCATGTTCCTTGTCATGCCTGTTGATCTGTATATTGTACATCTTTCAACGCTAGAATAAACCATGTGTGCATGACATTGTATGTCCAAGCTGATGAAGCTCAGGACATGTTCAGTTCATATTGTTGCTCCGGCTTCTCAGTCTGATGCCACATATGTAACTGCTGGAAGCTTACTGTCTTCACATTGCCTGCTTTGGTCTTCTCATGACACAATTCTTATAATTCTCTGGTAGGGCACTCTTGCATTGGAACAAAGCTCTGTCCTGCGGATCGCCAATCTGGACCAAACATGGATCTACTGTGTAAACCTCTTGTAGGCATTGACAATGATTCACTGTTAAAATTGCCCCCTTTTTTTTGAACAAAAAATTGCCCCTTTGGTTGCTCAAAGAAGATGTTCTTAAGTATTGATCTGATACCAGATGAAGCTGAAACTGAAGGTAGGTTTTTAATAAATGTCTAGTATGTGTTGTGTTTGAAATCTTTTACTGTTACTAATATGGAGAGATTATTTAGTTCTTTACTGCTTTAAATTAATTGCTGTCTGTTCCGTTGCTAGTCTCCTGCCTGCTTTTAGGGAAAGGTTGGGGGTGTGCATCCATCACTTGTCTATAGTGTCGTTGTATCTTGGCGCTGCCCGGGAAGTGCTTTTTAGCTCCGGTGCTCCCTATGTGGTTTTTTTTATAAAACTATACTTATAAGTTCTAAAAAAATCTTGAAAAAAATCCTAAAAGTTGATAATGATGTATCCTACAAACACGCAAAACCTCAATTCAAAAATGTTTTGTTTTCCGAGCTACACAAAAATGACGAAGTGTGACTGTTTTAAATTTTTGAAATCACTGTATTCCGAGCTACACAAAAATGTTTGAAATCACTATACTATAGGTCTACAATTTTGTCATTTTTGTGTAGCTCAAAATACACATTTATTTTGAATTGAGATTTTGCACTTTTGTGGTATAAATCATGGGCTATATGGTAATTTATTTTTCTAGATTTTTTTGGAACTTAAAAATATTATTTTAGATTTTTTCTAAAAGAGCGGGATCACCATGTGCACCAAATATCCACTGGGCGCTGCCTCATTATATTTGTGAGCTGTTTGACTGCAAAAATGTAACACAAAAGCAAACCTATTCAGAACATTGTGTCCATGTAAATGGAACGGTAAAACGTGATTCTGTTTGGTTCATCAAAGTAATGGTATGGAAGTAACTAAATCAGCGACAATTGCTCCCTCCATTCCGGAATATAGGGTAAATCACGGTTTTGTAGAGATTCTGAAGCTGATGTATGCATTGATTGCCCCGATTGACTCCTTTCTAATTACTCTCACCAATCCATCTTCCTCACTCATGCAGTTTCCTTGTGTTCTGCGTGAGGAAGGATTGACTGGTGCATGCGCCGGAGGATAGCCCCGTCTCTAGATGTTGCATGTTTTTCAAAAGTTAGATGAATCTATATACTAAATAGTGTCTAGATTCATCCAAAATTTGAAAAATATGTGGCATCTATTTTAAGACTGAGAGAGTATTTATTACCGAATACATCGAGGCTAAATTCGTTTTCCTCTCTTCTTTCTCACAGCCAATAAATAACCACCTTGGTCTCACGGTTTTGCTAAATTAGGCCTATAATCTGGAATTGAGGGAGTATTGTGGATCGGAGGGAGTACAATAAATACACCATTTGGTTCGAAGAGTCTTTCGTAAGCTGAAGAGATGGTTAGCAGGGCCGGGCGAGCGGGAGTGCAACTTGTGCACTCGCACAGGGCCCATAATTTTCTAGGGCCCCTAATTTCCTAGCACACACGCTTTGTACTAAACATAATTAGTCGGCAGTCCATTTGCTGGAATTAGGAAGTTAAAAGTAGTACTGGCCGTTGGTACTTGCCCGTCGTCTGCCTCCCGATTTCATTAACAGGCTCTTGTATTAGGCCCCTGCCTCCCAGGTCCCAGCGCCGCAAGTCGCACGTATTCCCTATTCTACTTGTCAACGCCTCAGCCCCAGGCCGCCACCGTCAGCGATAGTTACTGTTCTTGTCGGCGGATCAGCAAACCAAAACGAGTCTTTTTTATTCTCCAATTCTGATCAACATTGGCATAGATTGGCCCTCACCTTCCCAGTTTCCTATCGTTGGTTCAAGCTTAACCGGACATGATCACACACCCAGCAGGAACGAGGTGATTTCAGTGATCATCTAAACGCTAATAAAATTAGCAATCTTTTACTAGTACAATTGATCAATGCGACCTTTAATCTTCTGTATCATTTGTAAATAAATCTAATTCTTAATATATCCAATGGCTATGTAAAATATTATGAGATATTAAGTATAATTGTCGAATAGTTTAAATATTTCTAGTGTGATAGGGCCGGTATTAGAGTTTCTACAAGGCCTCGAATTTTGCCGGCCCGGCCCTGATGGTTAGCACAAAGAGATGGTTAGCACATCATTACTGAAGAAACGGATTGGAAATCCAACTTCTGGAATAGAAGCGCAGATTCGATAAAGCATATTAGGCTGGTTCTAGTGGGAGTATCATAGCTAGTATCATGCATGGCATGTGGCAAAAATCTGATGTGTCACAACAATTAATAAAAAAAGATGGTTAGAGTATCATAGGTAGATACCGTATCATAGCACGTAAACTAGAAAAACCTCATACAAATAAATCTTGTATACAATTTTGCATTGATATTATACAAATCATTAAATATAGTACTAGTATAATACTACTGTATGATACCATATACTATGGAGATAGTATCATACACTAGTAGTGTATGATACTACCACTATGACCAACCTTACTCCAATTGGTAGAGTATACGAACACGCTGACTGTTCTGCTGTGAGTCCTTATGACCAATGAACCATGGAAGCAAGCTTCCACTCTCCATATATGCCACTAACAATCTTCTTAACCATTGCGCGTTAAAAAAACTTCTTAACCATTGCACTGTAATGATCATCCATAGCCAACCATCCTCTTTTCCCTCTCATCTCCACCCCCTCCATTTCCTAAGGTCTTATTTACTTCTCTCGTATTTTTATCCACTAGAGTTTTGGGGATATGCGAAGATTTCGTGTTCGCGCAATACTCTTCAATCCCCGCAAATACTCTTCTCCGAAAATACTCTACCATGTAGGAGAGTTTTCAACCTAGAAAAAAATAAGAAGGATTTACGGGGATATACCGGGATTATCCCGGCCAAACCCGGAGTAGTAAACGGACTACATGGATTTTCTGAGAATTGGAATAATCCCCTTCATTTCCCGCAAATACACTAGTAAATACCAGAGAAGTAAACAAGGCCTGAGGGTCACTCGCTCCTTCCCAGCTTGCCTTCCCTTCTCGGGCGGTGTGAGGGGAGGCTAGGTCACTGTTGTAAATAGTAGAGTTAGGACTATACCTGGGCATTTTTCGGGCCGGGCCGGGCTCGGGCCGGGCCTGACAAAGCCCGCCCGTGCAAAACCCAGGCCCGAGCCCGGCCCGGTTGTCGGGCCTGAAACTGGAGCCCGAGCCCGGCCTGCCATGCACGTATTCCTCCGGGCCGTCGGGCCGGGCCTTTTCCTATTCTACCCATTCCTCTGGCCTGAGCCCGGCCCGTGAGGTTGTCGGGCCTCAATACTGCAGCCCAGGCCCGGCCCGCGGGCCTGAAAAGCCCGGCCCGACGAGCTTTTTTCGGGCCGGGCCGGCCTGCCCATGCCTAGATCTGGTTAGGACTAGGTCTAGGTTAGGCTGTGCCCTCGTGCCCTTTGGCTTCATGCCTTTTCGAAGGTTCTTCCCAGTGTCTGCGAGTATAGTCGCAAGGCGGTTGGGGCACCCGTCTGGTCATCACCGTGCATGGAGGAAGGTACTTGTGCACGGATGTGGACGGAGCTTCGCTCTTAAGCTTGATGATTATTCCTCCTTTCCACTCTCTTCAAGAAGACATCGTGATGCCGAAGGCTGGCCTTTTGGAGCTATGGAGTCTGTAGATCTACCTTAGCTAGTTCAACGTTGTCTCCTTTTCTTCCTTCTAGCCGAATTGAGGTCTAAAGGGAAGCCGCTTAGCTTTAGCTGGGCATTTACATCTTCCACCTATACGTGAGTCCTAGTGATGGCAGAGTGGTGGTATGAAATTTTCGTCCCTGAAGTGGATTCGTTCCTGACGATTGTGCAGTTGGTCGTGTGCTGAATCTTCGTCGGATGACCAAATTGCAACCTTAGTTTTCAACCTGGGAGTATTCCTGTAAAATTTGTGAAACTAGGTTATATTGTTTATATTCTTCCGGGTCATTGTAATAGATGTATTGCCTCTTTAATATATAACACATCTCTTGGCCCTCTGGGACTCTTCGGTTAAAAAGACAAGGTTGATGGTTATGCAATTTCCCTAAATTATTTCGTGATACCCGCCACCTTCTCTGTACTATGTAAGGCACCACTTTCTTAGAGCATTCCAAAAGGCTTCTCATAAACGGTCCCTAATTTCCTCTTTCATCCCCTTGTGTGAGTGGCATAGGGCCTCCTATACCTTAATTTTGTGCCATCACATTTCACTCTTTTCATCGTCCTCTCTCTCGTTGTCACCTCCTCTATCCTACATCGCATGTTCCCCTCCTTTTTGACCACTTCCTCCCCTCCCCCAAGATTGTCGTTGCCCCATCTCAACCTCCCTCACCACACTCCCGTGTCATATCATGGAGGATCGACTCACCGTATACCCTCCACCGCCTTGTGACCTTCCTCCATCAGACTCCATTACCAAGTCGAGGCCGCCCAATGCAAGCTAACTCGAGGTGAGTTTATTCCTTTTTCTCCTTTTTGGTGAAATTGACTACAACGATTTGATATATGTATGAATTTTGTGTATTGAAGATGACCGATGAACTTGATCAATGGTGGGAGGAAGTGGAGTCTAATGATGACTTCTTTTCATTTCCTCTTCCTGTTGACATTCTGGGCATGCGAGGAACTATTGTATGGCTTTGACCATGTATGCTATAAAATTATTCTTTGAGCATGTATGATATACATAAATATTTGTAATTTGATGGAAAATAACACAAGTCACACACACATATGATGCAAGGTGGAGCTATGACGGACGTCGATGATGCAGACCTTGGCTTTTTGTTTCCAGAAGACAGACGTTTGTTTCTAGGACCACATGCTCGTACCACATCACGAGACCAAAGGATGAATTCTTAGATTTTTGTTTCTAGGAGACAGACGTTTTAATGACCCGTCGTACGACTGGAGCTGCCCATACCATGCGATCATACCGTACCCGGAGCAAACATCAGGAATTAAGAAAAGGTACTGCACACTTAACGACCAACGATACATGGGCGTGCGACCGTACTGTGTGTCCGTACCGAGTGCATCGCCTATAGTCTACTTTGACCCCAAGGTAATGACACACGGTACGGACGGGCTGCGACTGTACCGCTCGCCCGTACTACCTTTTCGACCGCAATTTTAACCCTAGGGAGGAGGTAAACCTAAACCTAAAACACTTATTCTCTTTCTTGTTCCTCCAAAATCCAAACCACCCCATTAGATCTTCAATTCTACTCGTTCTTTTTTCGATTTCTCGCACACAAGTGATCCAAGGTATGTTTCTCCTTCGATCCCCTACTTATTTCCATCAAAATCTTGCTCAATCCTTTGCCATTATCAATCACTAATCTTGATTATGAGCATGCTTAGTTTTGTTTTTAGAGGAGATTCTTTTGTAGAAAGTGTAGAGGATTACTTTTGCTATGTTTCTATTGGATCAAATCATTAATTAGCTTTAGTTTTATTTTTAGATGAACACAAGGAGCCGTATGCGTGTGATGGCTACGTAACAAGCCGCACAACCCATTGAAGAGATACCCCAAGTCACTTGGTATCGAGTTCACCAAGGAATAACACCTCAGCTGTTTCAACCATCTCAAGAGCTGAGAAATCAAGTCCACCAAATGAGCGTGTCCTTATATTCTTAACCAACTAGGCCTTGGACATGATTTCAATTTATTATGCAACAATGTTGGTTTGTTTCACTTTGTTTTTGAGGACGTTGCCACTTATCGCAGCTTGACACTTGAGTTCCTCAACACCTTGTCACATACGGTGTGTCGAGTCTATTGCTCCGAGCAAGATAGCCCAGGGGTTGATCACATCACCTCCCGCTTAATGAACCCTGAGTATGACTTAACACTTGATCAATGGGCTCAATGTTTTGGGTTTGCTAATAACACCACTGACATCCGCTCCACAAGTTTCATTTTGAGTCCTACGCCCTTGGAATATTTTAACTATATGAGAGGTCCTTCAACTACACCCAAGGGTAATTGACATGGGTATAACTACTCAGGGTCCTTATGATTAGCTACCCCGGTTACATGATGGCTCATAGCCCACAAAGCCCAAGAAGAAGGCACAGGAAGCATCCGACGGAAAACATAGCTTGCTAGATAAGGAAATAGAAACCAATATTGTATTAGTGTTGTAATTGTAAGATTGTAACCTATCCGTATATGGCCTCGGTACCCATCCTATTATATATAGGCTGGGTGGAGCCAACGGAGAGGCATCGAAAAATCCTTGAGTGATCTGTAATCGATTTGACCATAATCAATCAGGCAACTTCGACTCCCTTGATTGTCTGATCAGCCCACGAAATCCCCAACGTTCTCTTTTCCACGAAACCCTAAGTCCATAACCATGGACATTGCCGAGGTTACCCTTCGTCAGTAATCAAATTGAGTATCTTTTTGTTCATTATTTGTTCTATGTTATTCCTTACACCTTGCAGGAATATGGTGAGTTTACTAGAGTCAATGAAGAGGACATAATGATCCTCACAAGAGCTACTATTCCCAACTGTAACTTAACGCCAAATTTGGGTGCTCTTCTCGTGTTTTATCTTAAGCATCAAGCTCTTAAAGTCCATGGTCCCATATGCGGAGGATGATTTTTCACCGCTCTCGCTCGAGCACTCCACATCAACCTAGGTAATATCCAACCGTTGGTAGGTGTTCGTCGTCTCGATTTCACTACTCTCAAAGCTTATGGTATGATTTCTAAATTACATGGTAGATACTTCTTTGATGTACCTAGAGCCAATCACTTGATCCATGCTCCTTTGCCTAATGGTTCATTCCCTATCAAGAATGGACGTTTGCATTATGACCTACAGGTTGAAGCAAGACTACCCCAACAAGAAGAACTCATGGATGAAGAAGGATGATGTCTACGCCTTCTATTCTTGTAGACAGTTGTTGGGCCTCCAAGTGCAGAGGTTTGTAGAACAGCAGCAAGTTTTCCCTTAAGTGGATCACCCAAGGTTTATCGAACTCAGGGAGGAAGTGGTGAAAGGTATTCCCTCTCAAGCAACCCTGCAATCAAGATACAAGAAGTCTCTTGTGTCCCCAACACACCCAATACACTTGTCAGGTGTATAGGTGCACTAGTTCGGTGAAGAGATAGTGAAATACAAGTGGTATGGATAATTATAAGTGGTAACGGTGCCAGAAAATAGCTCGCTAGCGTGTGGTTGACGTGGGAAAAGACTAAAGGCAAACTAAAATAAAGAAGGAAGCAAGCAAACATGTAACAGATCTAATTGCAAACGGTGTATCAATGCTTAGAAACAAGGCCTAGGGATCATACTTTCACTAGTGAACACTCTCATATAAATATCTTCTCTTCATGATACTACTCTTAACTACTCTCCGGTTGGACACTCTAATCCATGGTAGGGCTATAAAATCACACCTCAAAGTAAGCCTTTCCCATCTAGATAACCCCACACTGTCACCTTGAGCACTAGATGGTTCAAACAAACACCACAATTTCAAAGAAACATCCAACTCCAAATATAACTCATAACAAGTATTTGTAGTCTCTAGCCTAAGTGCCACCATGGTCTGCACACTGTCAACTTCACACACATGGGGAGAGCAGAGATCTATTAAAGCACTTGAGTAGCAAGGTAGATCTATAGATTACAAGCTCATGATCTCAATAAGATCATGCAT
The DNA here is from genome assembly GCA_910589775.1 of Avena eriantha. Lineage (NCBI taxonomy): Eukaryota > Viridiplantae > Streptophyta > Magnoliopsida > Poales > Poaceae > Avena > Avena eriantha. Next base: position 329,523,289 of record OU342744.1, read on the forward strand.
AGAGAGAGATGAACACATAGTTACCGGTAGAACCCTTAGCCTCGAGAGAGAACTACTCCCTCCTCATCATGGGAGTCAGCAATGGTGATGGAGATGGTGGTGGAGATCGATGGAGATGGCTCCAGGGGCACTTCCCCGTCCCGGTAGGGTGCCGGAACAGAGACTTTCTGTCCCCCGAATCTCCCCTTCGGTGGCGGCGGCGCTGCGGAACTTTTCGTGGCTGGAGGCTTGACGATTTAGGGTTTTTGCATCGGAGACTTCTTATAGGCGAAAGGGCAAGGTCGGTGGGCGGCCAGGGGGCCCACACCACCTGGTGGCGTGGCTAGGGCTAGCCCGCGCCACCACATGGTGTGGCCACCCTGTGGCCCCTCTCCGTCTCGTCTTCTGGCTCCGTGAGTCTTCCGGTAAAATATCAACTTTGGCTTTTGTCCCATCCAATTCCGAGAATATTCATGTTCTGACTTTCTCAAACCAAAAACAGCAGAAAACATGCAACTGACACTGTGGCATCTTGTTAATAGGTTAGTCCCAGAAAGTCTATGAAAAGTACTCCAAAGTTGGAACAAAACATAAGAAAGTAGATAAAACCAAGCATGGAACATCAAAAATTATAGATACGTTAGCAACGTATCAACATCCCCAAGCTTAACTCATGCTCGTCCTCGAGTAGGTAAGTGATAAAAAAGAAAGAATAATTTTTGAGGTGACATGCACCATCACAAACTTGATCAAAGTATTCATAAAACATTGATAGCTGAGATCATAGTACTTCAACATAGCATGAAAGATAAAGTTCTAACAATAAGACATAGCAACTATGTTGCAACATGAAAAGGTACAAACAAAAGATTCATGAATAACAATGCTTTGCAAGACGTTTGTTTGTTTCACATAGAGAAAACATAGCATAATAGCATTCAGCTTGTCCCTCATAGAGTAGCAAATATAAATGCATAGGACACCTTCAAAGTTCATAAGAGTGACTAGATACGAATAGTTTAAGACAAGCAATATCAAGGTATGCATCAATCAACTAGTCTTGGGACAATGCACATAGAACTAAGAATGGCTACTGTGCTCTCAAAGTAGGTGCATAAAGATAGAAGGTGGAGACTCAATATAATGGTGGAATAAAGGCCTGCATAGAGGGAAGCAAAGATTCAAGTTTCATAAAGAGCTTGCAAAAATTATGGTACTTATAGCTTTCAGCTCCCATTGTCCCTATCATAAGCATCTTGAAGTGATTAAGGTTAAAGTGAACAAACTATGGAGTATATGCTTGACAAAGTATAAGTTGGAAATCTCATGTCCCTTGAATACAAGGGCCGCTCCTCATGCTACTCAAGTTTAGTTACTGGTAAGTTCTTGTCATCGTAAGTACATGTGTATCATAGAGAACCGCCAACGGGGTACCCCTTGCCCGGTGATACGAAAGAATCCCCATATCAAAATGACAAGGCAAGCAGACAACGAGCATCTCAGTAATCTTCTTATTTACCATGGGAATATGGTGCTTTTTTCTCTCTTTCCTCTGTTCTCATATTTTTTCTTTTTCTCTTTTTTTCTCAAATCTGACTCTTTTTTTAAGAAGAATGCTTCATAGACAGCTCATTATGGTTAAGCTGCAGGTTTCCACCATGTAAGCATGGATTAGACCAGCGGCTCAGGCATTTCTCTAACACATATACATAACTCCATGGACTTACAAGCTCCCCTTTCATTTCACACCGACGACATCCATTGACAAAAGAGCATGATATCAACTAGGTACAAAGTACCCGTGCAATGTTGAAAGCGTTCCCCATGACAACATGGTTCTGCTAATCCCAACAAATAAGTGCAAGCATCTACAACATAGACGACACAGTGGTTCAAGTTTATTAAGGGCAAGAAAAGTAAAGTGTGCCATCAAGTTCGTGAGAGCTTTAATCACTAGTTTTCTCATAACAAGTTTAATTCGGAAGGTAGAAAAAACATGAATATACTTGGAATAGCATATGCTAGTAGGTAGGTATGGTGGACTCTTTGGAATAACTTGGTTTAAGGAGTTGTATGCATGAGTGAAACTCATACTTGGTTACGGAGGCTAGCAAAAGACTGGGAGCGACAAACTAAGAGAGCAATAATGGCCATAATCATGCAGAGCGACAAAACATCATGGATCAAAGCATAAAGTGATACTACAAGTTGAAAACTAAAGGATCATAAAGGCTATGGTAACTTGGGATAGTCATAACATGGTGTGAGCATGTGCCAAGTCAACCCAAATAAAGCATCAAAGGAGAATACCACAATACTATGCTTTAATATGCTAAAACAACGCATGATCCTTCCAAGGTACATTAAGCAATCTCAACTGTTTATAACAAGTCATGCTACATCAATAATCACTAAGCATAAGGCCACAACAATATCAAGCATGACATGATAAAGTCTAAGTCACAATAAAAAACAAGCTCCTTTTTACCACTTAAGCATGAACTTTCCTACTCTTTTCCAATCCAAATCAACTTATTTGAAACAACTCACAAAGATAATAATAAATAAATATCTGTGAGCTTGTATCACAAATCCAAGAAGAAGAACTAAAAAGTTCTAAGCTGAAAGCACAAGAAAACTAAGGCTAAACACAGTGCTAGCAAAAGAGAGCACTCATAAAATAATAAGAATGAAAACTAGAGTGTTCCACGCAATGAATAACAGGATGTGTCTCTCTCCAAAAGAAGTGTGTTGGGATCCAACCAACTTATTCAAGCAAACTAAGCAAACGAAAACTAAGAACAAAAACAAAGACGCTCCAAGAACAACACAACAGTGCATGAAACAATATAAACGAAGTGTCTAGAAAGACCTGAGATTTTCATTGATTAAGAAGGGGATGCCTTGGGCATCCCCAAGCTTTGACGCTTGTACTTCTTGGATATTTCTTGGGGTGACACGGGGTGGCATCCCCAAGCTTGATCTTTTGTCTATTCTTCATCTCATTACATCATTTTTTCCCTACACCTGAAAATTTCCTTCATACAAAACTTCACCCAATCTTCATTAGCAACATTAGTGCACTCAAGATAATAAGTATTTAGGTTCAGTTCTAACACCAATAAAACTTGCATTAAAACACTAGCTACTGTAGAACTTCCCTCAAAAAGCGCAATTCCCCAAACAGAACTCAAAAACAAACCAACAAGAAGCAAATGCAAATAATGGCAGAAATCTATCAAAACAGACCAGCAGGTAAAGACTATTTTTTTCGAAGACTTTCTGTTGCTCAAATAAAAAAGTGTTGAACTAATGAAAGTTAGATAACAACCTGAGGCAGAAGCACAAAAATTCACGCCTCAAAAGGACGTACAGAGATTTTACACGAAGTTTTACGGTGAAGCACAAAAATCTGTTTCGGGACAACAACTTTCCCAATCATTACTTCTCTCTCATTAGAGGTTACTCTTGGCACAAAAAGCAAATAAAAAGATAAGGAGCGGTTATTACGGAAGTAATAACTTCCAAGACTCATCTAAAACTTTTGGGTTATCTCCCAATAAGTATTTTTCTTTAACGCCTTTAAGTTAGGCATGATAGTTTGAGAAGATGCTCACATAAGGAATATGAATTGAAGTAAAAGAGAGCATCAAGAAGCAGATTCAAAGCACATTTAAGTCTAACCCACTTCCTATGCATAGGAATCTTGTAAATAAACAAGTCATGAAAGCACAAAGCAACAAGCATAGGAAAGCAAAACAAGTGCAACTTCAAGACTTTCAACATAAAGAGGGGAAACTTCATATTATTGAGATGCATAAAACCATGTTTCCCTCTCTCATAATAACTTTCAGTAGAATCATGAATAAAAGTAACAATATAACTATCACAAGAAACATTCTTATCATGAGCCACATGCATAAAAGAATTAATACTCTCCACATAAACATAGTCATTCTTATTGATTGTAGTGGAGCAAATTCAACAGAATAGCTATCATTATTATTTTCATCACCATAATCATCAAATATAGGAGGCATATTGTAATCATTAATTTTCTCATCAATAGTAGGTGGACTAAAAATATCATATTCATCATTGTAATCATCATATATTGCAGGTTTTGTATCATCATAAGCAATAGAATAACTATCTTCCAAAGCTGGAGAACTAAAAAGATCATTTTCATAAAAAACTAGCTTCCCCAAGATTAGACTTCTCCATAGTATTAGCAATAATGATGTTCAAAGAATTCATACTAATAACATTGCTATTAGCATGCAAATAAAGTTCCATAGGTTTTCTAATTTTCTCTTCAAACTCTTCATGTCCTAACTCAAGATAAATATTATAAAGCTCTCTAATTTTGTTGTTGTTTTCCATTAAGCCTAACTAGTGAAAAATAAGAAACAAAAAGACAAAATTGCAGAATCTAAAGGAAATAACTTCGAGCACTCACACCGTAGGATGTGAGTACCTTTTACCTTACCTCCCCGGCAACGGCGCCAGAAAATAGCTTGATGTCTACGCACTTCTATTCTTGTAGACAATTGTTGGGCCTCCAAGTGCAGAGGTTTGTAGAACAACAACAAGTTTTTCCTTAAGTGGATCACCCAAGGTTTATCAAACTCAGGGAGGAAGTGGTCAAAGGTATTCCCTCTCAAGCAACCCTGCAATCAAGATATAAGAAGTCTCTTGTGTCTCCAACACACCCAATACACTTGTTAGGTGTATAGGTGCACTAATTCGGCAAAGAGATAGTGAAATACAAGTGGTATGGATAATTATAAGTGGTAACGGTGCCAGAAAATAGCTTGCTGGCGTGTGGTTGACATAGTAAAAGACTAAAGGCAAACTGAAATAAAGAAGGAAGCAAACAAACATGTAACAGATCTAACTGCAAACGGTGTATCAATGCTTAGAAACAAGGCCTAGGGATCATACTTTCACTAGTGAACACTCTCATATAAATATCTTCACTTCATGATACTACTCTTAACTACTCTCCGGTTGGACACTCTAATCCATGGTAGGGCTATACCATCACACCTCAAAGTAAGCCTTTCCCATCTAGATAACCCCACACTGTCACCTTGAGCACTAGATGGTTCAAACAAACACCACAATTTCAAAGAAACATCCAACTCCAAATATAACTCATAACAAGTATTTGTAATCTCTAGCCTAAGTGCCACCATGGTGTGCACACTGTCAACTTCACACACATGGGGAGAGTAGAGATCTATTAAAGCACTTGAGTAGCAAGGTAGATCTATAGATTACAAGCTCATGATCTCAATAAGATCATGCATAGAGAGAGATGAACACATAGCTACCGGTAGAACCCTTAGCCTCGAGAGATAACTACTCCCTCCTCATCATAGGAATCAGCAATGGTGATGGAAATGGTGGTGGAGATCGATGGAGATGGCTCCGGGAGAACTTCCCTGTCCCGGCAAGGTGCCGGAACAGAGACTTTCTGTCCCCCGAATCTCCCCTTCGGTGGCAGCGGCGCTGTGGAACTTTTCGTGGCTGGAGGCTGGATGATTTAGGGTTTATGCATCGGGAGGCTTCTTATAGGCGAGAGGGGATACCGAGGGGGTGCCGGAGGGGCCCACACCACCCCCTGGCGCGGCTTGGCCTGGCCCGCACCACCAGGTGGTGTGGCCAACCCCTGGCCCCTCTCTGTATCGTCTTCTGGCTCCGTGAGTCCTCCGAAAAATATCGACTTTGGCTTTTGTCCCGTACAATTCCGAGAATATTCATCTTCTAACTTTCAGGAACCAAAAACAGCAGAAAATAGGCAACTGGCACTGTGGCATCTTGTTAATAGGCTAGTCCAAGAAATCATATGAAAAGTACTCCAAAGTGTGGACAAAACATAAGAAAGTAGATAAAAGCAAGCATGGAACATCAAAAATTATAGATACATTTGCAATGTATCAACGGAGAAGATGAAGAAGTAGAACAAGAAGGCCCCGAACAAGAGGAACAGCCACCAAACTACTACACCACCTATGAAGACATCTACGCGCTCGAAGGAAACATCCAGAACGTGAGAAAACTCTTCATTAACCTTCAAGATGCCATCGAAAATCTCTCAACCCAGTTCTCTAGTTGGAGAAGCCAATGGAACTTTGGAGATTAACCACCACCACCACAATGAGCACCAAAAGGGCTTGAAAAATCCTAAGCTTGGGGATGTGTTTCCTAAGCATTTATATTTGTGTAACAATGAGGTTGTACTCCAGCTCCGCGAGAGCTTTGAAACACTCGTGTTGGGTTGTTCCAACATTTTTCTATTTTTTTTGCTTTTTTGCTTTTGTTTTCCTTTTTTCGTTTGTTTGTTTTATTTTCTTTAGTATCTCGCATGGTCGCAAGTATTTTCTATTCTTTAATCCCCATCCTAAAAAATACAAAAAACATTTTTTTACCTTTTATCCCTTTTCGTGAAAGTGGATTTGCGTATTGCCGCTTTGCTTCAATATTATTATGAGAGTGTTTTGACTTGAGTTTCGAAGGAACACATCCCCATAAGTAAAATATCCAGTGAAGTCACTCATGAGAGGTATGTCCTATGTCTCCCAATTTATAAATTTGAAATGTTTAACCTAGTTATTAGTTGATTTGTTAAGATGTTATGCTATCGGGAGTAATTCAAAATAGTTGGAGTAAAGATTTTTATTTGTATGGACAATTAGTTGAGGAAGATTTTGCTCTAGTTCTTGTAGCTAAGTGAGTCTTGACTTGGAAATAACATTCCCAAACAAGTACAATAGGAAAATTCTCCAATTTATGACTTGTATGTTGAGTGATTGTCTCAAGAGTTTACCTTTGAAGATACTTAACCCCATAGATATACTAATAGACTTGATGGCACTCTTGAAATGAGTTGTTTGATTGAAATGAAGTCTAGTGGTAATTGAGATGCATGCTAAAGCTGAAAGTTGTGAGTCAAAGTATGTTATTGCTTATTTATAAATTCTTGATGCACACCTTTGGGATGCCAACAACTCCGCTGGCCTACGAACAATCAATGGTACAACCCCTGATTTTGGCTATTGAGTTGACAACATGGGTAACAACTCATACCGTAATTGGCAAAAATATTGGTACTCTTGAAGGTTGTGTAAAGTATTGCTAAAAATACATTAAATGATCCTTATTGGATATTTTATTTGAAAGAAAGTCATAGAAGAGTCTTTGGCATGGTCTTGTTACTACTACATGAATTTTCTTGAAAGACAATGAATGGAGTAGTAGTGTTTTTATAGTCTTGATCTATTGATGTGGGTGTCAATAAGACACTTTATTGTTAAGCTATTTTGGACATGATCACCCATACTTAATTCTGCTATTAAGAAACTTCCTAGTGTTCCATGGCAAGCTGAGAGTTAACTATAGGAATTAGAATGATTGTTACACCTCTGATTGTTTATACTTATATCAACTCTGCTTTGATTGTTCTAAGTTAATGAAGCTTGTATAATACTCTTGGCATTTCTCTAATTTTTATAAGCCTTTCAAATGGAAGAAGTGTTGGATGAATATGACTACCAACCATAACTGAATTCATCTTCTCGTCATTTCAGTTTGAACGTTGAGTTCCTTATGGTTTATTTTGTTTATTGCTCGAGGATGATCAAGGTTTGAGCTTTGGGGAAGTTGATGGCTATGAAAATGGCCATCTTTCTCCATGTATAAATCACACTTAAGTCAAGTACTTGACCAAGAATATCTCTAGTCTTGCTACTAATGACTAATTATTGCAAAGATGTGAAATCCTTGGTTTTAATTTGTGTTGTGCAGGAAATCACACTTTTAAGGCGAAATCAGGAGTATTCATTGCAGATTATCACATTGTCTACTCAACCAAGTTAACTGGGGATAAAAAGGAGTCGTCTACAAGCTTAACGACTTGTCGTACGGGCAAGGCCCGTTGATAACCCCCAAGTGTAGGGGATCACCGTAGTACAATTTGATAAGTATTTGAGTTTTGAATCCATGAGGAGCTGAAGGTAAACTTTGTATTCTCTAAAGCCCTATAACCCTCTAATATGGCCTTCTATGCAAAGCTAGGTTCTAAGTGTGTGTTTTGTTTTGGTACTAGGTAGAAAATAAATGAAGTATGTGTTAGTGGAAACTTCAAGTAAACTAGTGCAAGTTAAATTGATCTAATGAAGTGGAGCGGAGTGGTGGCAAGTTTTCTCAAGTAGCAAGTTCCTTAAGTAGCAAGTTTCTCTAAGGGAGCAAATGTTTAGGCAATTGTTATTTCATTCGTTTGTTTGGTTGCTTATTGTTTCTTCCAGGATGGAGCCTTAATTAGGTGCAGCTAAATAAATATGCATACACAACTCTTATGATGGATCCTAAGGCCATGTTACTGAGAAAACATAGGAATTATTAAGACATAATTGTCCCACCATAGCTATAAACTCTAGGGACACCGATATATGTCCCCCCTAATGTAACTTTATGGATTGGACCACGGTTTTCTGTCCTCCACGGTCCTCCCCATGCCATTACAGTACGGTGATCACCTTACATGCATTCCCCAACATATGTGTGTACTCATATATTGTACAAGAAGATAATCATAAAAGATAACAACGCTATATGCAACCAATAAACAAACTATTTCACTTTTGCCATAACAATTCACTACTCAAACAAAGACATGGAGACACAATAGACCAAGGGAAAATAATATGGTGCTTCACACATTGTGTTTGCCAAGAGATTACAGTATGGAGAGGGAGGGAATATTCTATAGGTGTTGATGATGAACACGCCGAAGGGGGGGGGGGGTGGAGCCCTCTGGAGGTAATTTTAGCGGCGTTTCCCCCCTCCGATCTTCTCTGGTGACTCTTTGTTTCTTTGTTTTTGATCTCCACCTTCGTCTGCGTTGAGGATCGCTGAAAGGGGTATATATAGTACGTTTTAGGTCAAGACAAGTCATTTTGCGAAAGAATCGACAGCATCGGAGACTCAAGGGAGGAAAGAGTATACCAGTCGTGGCCAGGGGGTGGGCCACGACTGCTGTGCCCGTTCCCTCCTCGGTCTTCTTTTCTCGCAGATCGTTGGCCCATCATTCTTCATTCTGATAAATTCTAGGTCCCATGAAGTTTCAGGTTAATTGGATATCGTTTGCGTACCTGAAAGTCAAAAACATTGAAGTAGGGGTTTTCTGTCTCGGTAGGGTTAATTCCAAAGCAGTATGGGAAGTGTGAATTATTTCCAATAATCATTATAAAACATGAATATAATCTATATATGATGCAAATATGTTGGATTATCAAGTAATAAAGTGTAAAGTATGAAGGTGAATTTTACATGCATCAATATCCCCAAGCTTAACCTATACTCATCCTCAAGTATGAAGGTGATAAAACTAAGATGGACTTTGTACTTTAATACTATTTTGGATATCAAAACTGATTACTATTTCTACACAAATTCAAATGATTCATTCTTCAAAGGAATAGCAATATGCAAGATAGATAGTGAAGTGATATCTCATATACAATGAAAGGATGATCAATAGTAATTCACAAAGTGTAACATAGAAGAAAGAGCTATGGACCAAATGAATTCAAAATGCAAAAGCAAAAGTAAAGTAAAAAACATCATATAGTGGTCATAGAGTTTTCTTCTAAATTCTGAGTATTAAAGTGGACATTTTGGAAAGATAGATAATAAGCAGAGATTAATCATGAATACGTTTTATATAGCTTCCAAACGCCTCCTCTTATGATTATGTTTGAACTATGGTATTCATTAGCTTTGAGATCTCATTTCCCTCTATCATTAGCATCTTGAATGGTTAAGGTTAATGTGATGGAAAGTATGAGGTATATGCTTGACAGAGTATGAGTTGAATGTCTCATGCCCCTTGAATACGAGTACCTAAACCACATGCTAATCAACTTAGGTCCCAAATAAGTTCTTGTCATTGTAAGCATACGTGTATCATTGAGAACGCCAACAGGGTACCTCTCGTCCCATGATATAGGAGGTTTCCCATATCAAAACAACAAGACAAACAGACAATGAGCATCTCAGCAATTATTTTTATTTACTATGGCATAGCTTTTTTTTATTGAAGATGCTTCATCGAATGATCAATATGGACTGCTGTAAATTTCCACCATGAATGATGCATGGCTTGGGTTAGCGGCCCAGGCGTTTCTATAACACATATACAAACTCCAAGCTTACAAGTTTCCAACTTATTTTACATCGATAGGCATCCATAATGTAACACCCTCGAATCGGCCCTATGCAAGTTTTAGCCCTTTCCGCCAAACCCGCATATAAACGATTCAAGGACGCCCACCAGGCACTTTCGTGCGGGTGGAAAACGAAGTAATACCATTACGCAACAGTCCTCGATGGGACCCACAGAACAGATATATATACAACAGCGACTCAACGAGTCAAGAATACAGATATACATTACAAAGATCCAAATCACCTTGAAATCGATACAACGTCCGAGTACGGACAAGAAGCAAATTGGGCTAAGAGCCCTGAAGAATAACCAATGGCGTCCATAACCCTGCCCAGGCCAAGCCGGAAGGGTAACCCCGCTAACGACGTCGAACTCACACCTGCTAAAACAAAAGGGGTGCCGACAAAGGGCAAAGGAAAAAGAGGAGCATCAATTCTGAGGCCAGTACACGGTGAGGCTAGAATTCGGCGGCTCTCGCCTACATAGGTATGGTTGACTGAAGCGGCAGCGCAGCATGCACTAAACAACCTATAGAGACTCGATTAACTGTCGGCTATTAGAGAGAGATAAGAAAGACCTATTTCGGTTCCAACCTGATACTAACACCAAACATACCCATCCTAGTATTTCCCCCTCGAGACCAAACGAGGAAGTCGAACCAAGGAACCCACACAGTTGGCAGTTTTAATGCATTCCGTTATAGCTGCAGCACTTACTAATCAGATATAGATAGCATGAGTCATCCTGAAGCATAAGTAGTGGGCAGTTTTAATCACCATTCCGTTATAGTTGGAACATTTACTAGTCAGATATAATTGTCCTGAGGAATCCCAAAACCTAGCAGTTGTTGGCACTTTTATCACATTCCATTAGAGTTGCAATACTTACAAGGCAGATATAGTATGACACAGAACAACCCAGATCCACCAGCTGTTGGCATTTTCAATATCCATTCCATTATAGTGAAGTTGATTACTAGTCAGATATATTAAGTCAAATTTATAGCACTACTTTAGTTATGCCTGTCTATGATCGAGATATTGTGCTCCAAGTCGTCCATAACCGCGGACACGGCTTTCAGAAAGTTTTACCCTGCAGGGGTGCACAAATAGCAACACGCATTCGATCAACCTCGAAAAAACCAACTCAAAACCCAATGAGGCCTTCACGACAAAGCAATCACAGGATTCATAAAATATTTCAGGGGGCCACCCCACTAAGCTACCCGCAACGAAGTTGGCCGGCTCCGGAATGGACCCAGGGTTTGCGAGAATGGCTGTAAACGACTGGGAACCCGAAAGTGTGACTGGGCTTGTCGATACCGCGAAATCGTGCCGCGATCCAAAACAGTACGGGTGCTCCACGCACAATCTTAAATAAAGCAGTAAAGCATGGCATAAGTACATGATAGTAATAAAGCCCCAAACTACTTTGTGGCCCCAAGAAATAGAAATGAATCAAGCTCTGGCTCAGGGGGGGTCCATAAGGCCTCCCGGATGTGGATAGTGTGAAAAATCAAGGAACAGGTATCAAGTACTCGAGATCCTACGGGACACAAGTGAGCGTGGAAGAACCAAATAACATCTATTGCCCACCGATGCCTCTGCATTAGTTATATCTAGCAATTTAATAGTTGTGTTCAAAGTCATGATCAACTCCACCATAAACATCTGCCAGCATTCCATCAACTGTGGTACTTGACAACACGAGATCGCACCTGAGCAAGCAACTACGACTCGCAAGGCCAGCTATCTACCAAACACAGGTAATATGAGGTGTCCAAGGCAATATAGGGGCTGCACGGGATATAACTGGTGCACGGAAACTAAAGCATCGCGACATGGATAGCAATAGATCAACAGGAGGAAATAAAGACTATAAATGCAAAATAGGTAAAAGGGGGAGAGATGCTCGCCTGGGAAACACTGCCGAAGAAACATATCCGGCGAACTTGTCGATACTCGCATCAACTCATCGGCCTAATCCGCGAAGAAGCAAACACTAGGACAAACACCGGATGCAATATTTAATACTACGGCAGAAGATCCGGCATGCTTTATGATATGATGCAGATGCGGTGCAATTAGGCAATATTAAGCGGAACCGGGGTCCCGACAAATAATTATATGGTTCAAGCTATTCATCTATCCCGCAAATTAAATGTTGAATTAACAAGGCGAACAGGGCATTGGTTCGCTACACAAATTTAAATGGAGTCCGGAATAAGACAAAGATATCCCGCATAAACACTCCATATTTAATTATGAGGTGAATCAGCATAATGCCCCCAAACCACAGATAGGTATGCATGCATGAACAATTTAATATGCGACAGTTTATAGTGTCATATTATAAAAATAGGGGCTTAGGGGCACACATCTGGGTTCGGAAGATCTTGGGTGCCGGGGTTCGGGGTCCGGTCTCAGGGTTCGACGGGGGAACGGTTCAACGGGATCGGTCTCGGACAATGGAAGGAGAGCTTGGCATTTCGGGAAGAAGGACTTGGCGTCCGGGAATCTTCGGGTAGGAGATCATGCCGCTCGGACTCGGAGAACTTGTCGGTTCCATGTCGGCGTACTTGGCGTTTCGGGTCTTCGGGATCTGGACGAACTTGGTGTTCGGGACGGGGACCTCAGTGGGATCGGTCTTCGGAAGGTCTTGGCATTCATGACGGAGATGTTCAGGTCATCGAGTTCGTGATGGATAACTTGGCGTTTTCCGCGGGTTCGGTCCCGTGAAGTAGATCTCGGCGTCTTCGGGAATGAGAAGGCGGTCTTGGGGCTCCGTCTTCTAGGCTGTCTGGTCAACGAGGAGATCTTGTCACGCCAAACTTTTGTCAGTTCACCTTCGGAAGATCCGGCGGTGGTACTTCTATCCTGTGGTCCAGGGACACACCGGTAGCCATCTTTGTATCGTCTTTATGCGCAACAGGGTGGAGCTGTGGCTGCTGCAGGGAAGGTTGACGACGGGCGATTCGAGGCGGCCAGAACCCGGGAGCTGCAGAGGGTTGGTCACGTCGGCGAACGCGGAGGGGCGGTGCTCGGGGCAGCGTGGTTGGGGAGGATGGGGGCCGACGGCGAAGACGCACGGAGCACAGGCCGCGGAAGGAGGAAGCCGAGGCACGCGAGGGGGCTGCAGGGAGGGTCGAGGAGGCGTGCGCAGGGCCTCACGCGGCGGGCCTGGCGACGACGGGGCACGGACGAGGAAGAGAGGCGATGGCGGGGAGGTGAGGTGCGGCCGACGGAGCTCCGGGACGGCGGGGATCCGGGTCGAGCGAGCAGCGGATGCCGCGGCACTAGGTGGCCGAAGGGGAAGGTGCGGGCGGCGCTGTGAGGTAGATACGTTGAGGGAGCGGCCGACGGCGGGAGAGAGGAGGCCGCGAGGTCGATGACAACCGGCGAGGAACCGGCGGCGCGTCGCGGTTGGAGGCCACTGGGGAAGCTCGAGAGGGCGGTTGCAGGGAGGCGGGCCGCTGGGGCCTGCGGGCTCCCGTGGCGGCGGGGAGGAACTCGTCTGGAGGCGCATCCTGCAGGGCCGGGGACTGCGGCGGTCGCCTGGGCGAGGGGAAGCGACGGAGATGAGGGAGAGGGAGAGAGGTACGGGGTCAGCAGACGCGTGAGGTTGGGCCCGCTGTGCGACGCGGGACACGTGGGGTGGTGAGCGTCGGTGCGAGGGTCCGTGCAGAGCGAGGGGGTGGGGTGCGTGTGGCTGGGAGCGTGGCTGGCATGTGGTGGGGTTGGCATGTGGTGGGCCATGTGGATTGGAGGAGGGTGACGCGGAGGATTGGGTCGAGGAAAACGGGCAGGTGGCGATCGGTGGGATCGAGGCAGGGAGTGTGTCAACACCCAGATTTTTAATCCCAGATGCCCGTTATGCCATACCTCGCAATCCCAGGATTACCATTTTTGCGAGACATAATAGATTGCATATCACAGTACATCATCCATTACAAACCATACATAAGGTTCTTACACAAATAAGGATCTCATGATCCAGTCTTAATACAACAAGCAACGGAAATAAAGATAGCGTAGCGGTGGGGTCCATCTTCAGGGGCACAGGCAATGCTGACGAAGGCAGATAGTCCTAGTTATCATAGCCGTCCTGCTGACCATCATCTTGATAATCTCCTTCATAGTCTGGCCATGGTAATAGCCAGGGACAAAAGCCATCAGTACTCTTTAAGTACTCGTAAACTACCACTAACAAGTATACTAAATCTAAGTTAAAATGCTAACTCTATGCTTAACTATCAAGTTAAGTTTGAAACCTAAGCTGAGTTCTGAAGCAAAGAAAGATAAGATAAAACTCTAAAAGCACTTAAGTTGGGGAAACTATTTTCATAAACACAACCCTATTGTGGTCAAGTCAATATTCATCATTCTTTTCAAAGTCTTTAGAAAACATCTGACAACGAAACAGTATGGCCATTCCAACTGTCCATATCCGCGGACGCGGCTATTCGAATAGTTTGATACTCTGCAGAGGTGGTACACTTTCACCACAAGATTCGATACATCTGTCAGGGATAACCCTGAATCATCATACTTAGTATGCATATAATCAAACATAACCTTCCCTTTACACACCCTAGTATAAGCACCTCTCCTATGAGCATGGCCTCCCAACCATGACCATCAGTCATCTTGGGCACTGCATAGGTGGACAACATTGAGAGGTAGCCTCAGCTCAAACCTCTCCCGTGAGGGAACTAATACTAATGCATATAAATTTCCAGCTAAGCCTTACCCAATTCAGGTAATGTGGTTGTACGGTAAATTTGGAATGGTATCGCATCCGAATCCAACCATCAGTTTTATAAAAGGGTTAAGGCTCATGCCTCAACATTTTCATCAACATCAATCCTTTGTGTTTCTCAACACATGTCAAAACATCTCAATAGAATGACTCATCATTCCAAGGTTTTCATAATTCATTTTCACCAAGGGTTCCCATCTAAAGTGACTCAAGTTTTTGATCTACTCTAAACTACTACGTTAAGAGTGTTCACTAAGGTGGTAAAGATGGGTTCAATCTCATGCCATAGAATGACATCTAAAGGTTTCTAAATAGGTCAAGTTTTATACTTTTTATGCTACCTTCAAAACCAGTAAAGAACTTTGTATAACCTAGGAAGGGTAAAACTTGTAACTAGGACTTGGCTTGGGGTACTATTAAATAAATAAGGGGGGGGGGGTGTGATCCAAGCATGCTTAAGGCATCCTTGCTAAACCATCTAGTTTGATTCTAGTTTGCTAAGTACTACACTTGCAAGTGCTAACTTGCAAGGGTTAATCTTGGATAGTGCTAGCTTGCTAATAGTAGTTGGCATTGTTAATGGTGGCTTGCCTTGGTTGGTGCAGTGGTTGAAGTTTTCTTCTTCTTCTTCTTCTTGGTAGAACTCCTCCTCCTCGAGAGCTTGGTCGGTACTATCGTCTATAAATACATAGGGAATACACAATCACTAAACAATACTTAACTAGGCTAAGTAGCATTCTAGGACACACATTTGATGATCTATTATCATCACAGGCATCACATGTTTAAATCAAAAGTTTCCTTCTTTTTATTTTAGAAAAGTAATTTCTACTCATTGAAAAATTAACTAAAATTTAATATTCACCACCAAAATATGGGCTCATGTGGACACATGTCCTCACCACATATTCTAACATGTGGGAATAAGATTTAAGGGTTGGATCAATATTACTTTGGTTTAAGTTCATTATTTAATGATTTAAAGTGACTAGAAATGCCTATATAGCATTATTTTGGTACTAGTCCAAAGTCACTTCATGTAAACCTTAATATTATTACATATTTGGATATATATGGTGAAATGTGATTTTTGAGAGTTGGAATCAACTCAAAAGCTAACTTGTTTGATTTTATAAAAATGTTGCAAGTTGCAAAAGCTTATGTCTTCTTATTTTTATTAGGAGAGATCTATAACTCTAATTGAATTAAATCCAACGGGCTTGGATAGATCATCTTAATACCTTTCAGACAAAATTTGTTTCATGCAATTTGGATTTGTAAAACTCACATAATTGATTTTTGAAATACTGGACAGAAACTAGGTTTAACTAAAAAAGAAAACTCCAGATTTGAATCGGTGGGCTAGCACGAGAAAAGAAATGGGCCGGCCCAGTGGCGCTCCGCGGCGCGGGGCTCAGCTGACAGCGGGGTCCCGCGTGTCAGCGGCACTTAAAACGCAAAACGGTACGTGCGCTGTGGGCCGTGCGATTAGAAGCTAGATCTATGGCCGAGGGTCGTCGTCGACGATGAACAGGTCGTCGGCGAGCGTGAACCCTAGCGGCTCGGTGGGGGTCGGCTGGGGGCGTACCAGGGCTCCAGCGGGGTCGGCGAGGTGGGCAAACGATGTGGAAGACGACGGCGAGGCGAGGCGTGGTCGCGGTAGGGCGTGGGGCGGTCGAAATCAACGGCGCCCTTCTCCTCCCGAGGCGGCAGCTCCAGCTCCAATTCCAGCGAGCTGCTGCTCCACTTGCTCCGGCTAGAGGTGGGTGAGGTTCAGAGAGGTGAGGGGAGTGGAATGGTGTGGAGAAGAGAGGCTAGGGGGTTGCTCCTTTTATAGGCTCGACGGTGAGACCGTGCGGGATGGGCGGTCAACGGTGGCGACATGGCTATGGCGAGGTAGAGGCATGGCTGGGGAGGACGATCGATGGGTGGTTCCCTGGCGGTGCTCTAGAGCTTAAATGCGGCCGTAGGGGCGGTGGCACGCGGTCGGGAGCGGGCGATGCACTGAGCGCGAGCGGCGGTGTTCGACGCAGTTCTTCCGGGCTGCTGGTCGCGTGGCTGCGAACGAGGATGTCTGGGCGGTTGTTGGGCCTGCTGCGGTTGCTACCACGCAAGGCTAGGGCTTGGCGAGGCCGGTGCTGCTCTGGCGGGTGCGACGCTCCGGGGTGATCGGCATGGCGGACAGAGGCATGGGCGTGAGCAACTGGGGCTAGACCTCCTCTCGATTTTGGTCGGGGGCTGGTCGAGGCAGTGTGGTGTGATGGCGCCTGTCGGCCAGAGGGCGAAGGAGAGCGCGGGGCGACTTGGGGCGAGCTGTCCATGGTCGACTTGGCGCATGGCGTCGGGCGGCTTGGCACTAGAGCAGCTAGGGGAGGGGGAGAGAGAGCTAGGGCCGGGGTTTTAGCTGGGGGGACAAGGGGATCGAGTTAGGCCCAAATGGTGACAAAAAATCACTGCACACTATAGTGTTTTGGATTTGGCAAGATTTGTGTCTGCCACCTGTTTGATGAAATGGCCGAAAGAGAAAAAGTTTTGAATTTTGGTTTCAAAATTTTTGGGTGTTCTCCACTAATGCTAGGTAGTCTCTGGTTGCAAGGGTTTTGAAAGTGGAGGTCAAAAAGATGGTTTTTGAAATAGGGGTGATCTATGCATATGCATTAGATTCAATTTTAAACTTTCATTTAAATTAGTTTACAGAATGTTTTTAGCAGATCAAAAGGTGGGCCTTGGTACCTCATTATGTGTACTAGTAAGGGGTGCAAAGATCAAGAATTGTTTCTATTAAAATTTGAGTACTAGGAATAGCCAAAGTAGGCATGAGAGTTAAATTTGCCAAAATGACCATTCCTCCGTTTTAATTCTTTTTTATTTGATTTTCTTTAGGAAAAGTTTGGGAATGATGTAGATGATGTTTAAATCACCTAAGAAACATTTTACAAGCATTGGATCATTCAATCATGGCAATGCAAACAACTCCTAAATTAAATGCACACATATATGAATGCTTTCATATTAACTTTGAAAAGTTTTTGTTAACCCCAATTTTGATTGATTTGATCTTGATAAGCTTGGATTGAAGTTTTGGGATGTTACAGCATGGGAGGTCGGTGGGGTGGGACCAGGGGACGAGCAGGTGGGGGTGTGGTGTGCGTGCTGCGCGCGGCTGTGTGCGTGCCTGTGCGTGGGAGTGCGGCAGGTGGGCTGAGGTGGCGGCCGGGGAGTGGTTTGGTGTGCGTGGCGTTGGGCGGGAGTTGGCGGGGTGAGGCGCGCGCGCGTGCCAGTGCGGCTGGCGGCGGCGGCGGCTGGGAGTGGAGTGGAGGCTATGGTTAGGATTAGGGCAGTGGGGTGGTAGGTAGCTGGCTGCTGGGCCTTCGGGGTTCCATGCAGACTAACAATTCTAGTGATGTACAGCTCTGCTAACTTCGCACTCTGGTAGGTAGTCTTGATAGGTATAAAGTGGGCTACCTTGGACAGTCTATCAACTATGACCCAGATTGAGTCATTTCCCCTACTAGAAGTAGGTAAACTGGTGATAAAGTCCATTTCGACGGAATCCCATTTCCATTCCAGAATCTGCAATGGCTGCAACAGTCCTACAGGTCTCTGGTGTTCTGCCTTGACTCTTTGGCAGATGTCACATTTGGCGATGTAGCTTCCGATCTCTCTCTTCATCTTGTGCCACCAAAATTGCTCCTTCAAATCATGATACATCTTTGTTCCTCCGGGGTGGATAAAATAAAGAGTATCATGAGCCTCCTTCATGATAACTTCCTTCAGCTCCGAATCTGCTGGAACATAGATACGTCCTTTGTACCACAGTACTCCTTCTTCGTCTTCGGTGAATCCAGGTACCTTTCCTGTACCAATACAACGTTTGATTCCGTCGATACTTTCATTCCCCTTCTGGGCTTCCTTGATTTGGCTAATCAAAGTGGGTTGAAGTTCAATACTAGCTAGGAATCCTTTGCTAACTAATTCAGTCCTGAATTGCTCCAACTCTTCATACAAACTTGGTTGCTTCTCCTTGATCATGGTGTTAAGCCTACACGGCAATCTGCTAAGAGCATCCGCTACCACATTGGCCTTGCCGGGGTGATAGTGAATGTCAAGGTCATAATCCTTGATTAACTCTATCCATATTCTTTGCCTCATATTCAGCTCTTTCTGAGTGAAGATATAGTTCAAGCTCTTATGATCTGAGTAAATCTCACAGCGATTACCCATCAAATAATGACGCCATGTCTTCAGTGCTAGAACTACAGTTGCTAGCTCAAGATCATGGGTCGGATAGTTCTGCTCATGCTGCTTCAGTTGTTGAGACAGATACGCGATGACTTTGCCTTCTTGCATCAATACACATCCTAGACCAATCTTGGATGCGTCACAATACACATCAAATGGCTTCTTGATGTCTGGCATGACCAAAATTGGGGCTGATATCAATCTCTTCTTCAGCTCCTGGAAACTGGCTTCACATTTGTCTGTCCATTCAAACTTCTTTTCCTTCTTCAACAATTGGGTCATTGGTCGGGCTACGCTCGAGAATCCTTCTACGAACTTGCGGTAATATCCCGCTAATCCGAGAAAGGCACGGACTTGGGTTTGAGTGGTTGGGGCTTTCCATTCTTCAACATCCTTGATCTTTGTGGGATCAATAGAGACTCCTCCGGCAGACACAATATGTCCTAGGAATCCTACTTCTTTCAGCCAAAACTCACACTTGCTGAACTTGGAATATAACTGATGCTCTCTCAGGGTTTCTAGAATGATTCTCAGATGTTGCTCGTGTTCTTCTTCTGACTTAGAGTAGATAAGGATGTCGTCGATAAACACAACTACAAACTTATCCAGGAATTTCAAAAAGATCTTATTCATGAGATTCATGAAATAAGCAGGGGCATTGGTTAATCCAAAAGACATAACCGTATACTCGTATAAACCATATCGAGTAGTAAAGGCGGTCTTCGGAATATCCGTTGCACGAATCTTAAGTTGGTGATAACCAGTCCTAAGATCAATCTTTGAGAATACCTGAGCTCCGGTCAACTGATCAAATATCCTCTATCTTTGGCAAAGGGTACTTGTTCTTGATGGTGACATCATTCAATTTTTTTGTAATCTGTGCATAGACGATTGCCTCCAGCTTTCTTGTCGACGAATAACACTGGTGATCTCCATGGCGATGCGCTTGGTTGAACCAAACCTTTGGCTAGCATAGCATCCAATTGCTTCTTCAGTTCCACTAACTCTAATGGGTTCATGCTATAGTGTCTCTGGGCTATAGGTCCGGTTTCGGGGATTAGTTCGATAATGAACTCAATATCCCTATCAGGGGGCATACCTGGCAATTCATCTGGGAATACGTCGGGGTATTCACAGACTACTCTGACTTGGTCAATGGTGGGCAAGGCTACACTCTGGTTGCACTTGAATTGACGGGGTAAGGTTTCAGAGATATGCTCTACTGTGACTCCATAACTACTGGTCATAGTGATGGCTTTCTTAGCACAGTCTATCAATCCTTTATGCCTTGACATCCAGTCCATACCTAGTACTACTTCCAAACCTTTGGTTCCAAGTACAATTAGGTTGGCATAAAAATCTATCCCATGTATTCTGATAGGTACAGCTTTGCAAATTTTTCTAGCTCTGGTTGTTGAACCGGGGATTTGAACTATCATGACATGCTTCAGGTTGGTTGGACGAATCTTACTAGTGCATGCAAATTCTTCGGTGACAAATGAATGCGATGCTCCTGAATCAAACAATACTCTTGCTAAAACTGAGTTGACAGAAAACATACCCAGCACTACATCTGGCGCTTCCTGGGCTTCTTCTGCATTCATGTGGAAGAGACGGCCATTGCGGTTGTGAGGGTTCCCTGGGGCAAATCTCCTTCCTGGCTGAACACGACGCTGCTGCTGAGCTGGGGCATTCACATTGGGATTGGCCGCAGTCTTCTTGGGACACTCATTGGAGTAGTGATCCTTCACTCCACACTCGAAACAAGTGATCTGGGACTTGTCCTTGACTGCGACAGGCACATCATTGCTGCCAGTTCTAGGTGCAGTGTTGTTGTTGTTCTTGGGAGGTGCACGGTTGAAATTGTTGGCATTACCGGAGTTGTGATTGTTTCCTCCGGACTTCACATTGCCTCCGCTACGGTTGGGGTAGTTTGGGCGAGAATTTGGGGGTCGGTTGTTCCTTGGTGCATATCCTGGTGAAGGGTTGGGACGGTACTTCTGGTGACTATTGGATCCAGACTGCTGCGTCATACGGCGCTTGCGGTTGTCGTTTGCCTTGTTAATCTTCCCTTCCATCTGGATGGCAGAGTCGACTAGCTCTTCGAGATCCTAGAAACGGATGTTGACGAGGACAATCTGCATCTCATCATGCAGTCCATTCAAGAATCTCTCCTTCTTGGCCTCCGTATTGATCTCGTTAGGTGCATATCTGGAAAGTGACAGGAATTTGTCACGGTACTCCACCACCGTCATTCTTCCTTGCTTCAATTCGCGGAACTCATCTCTCATCCGGTTGACTAGACCTTGCGGCACGTGGGTGCAGCTGAACTTGACTTTGAATGCTTCCCAGGTCATCGCTTGACCATGGTTCATATTGCGGATGCTATTCCACCAAGCTCTGGCATCTCCCACTAGATAGTGGGTGGCGAAGATCACTTTCTCATTTTCATCCACTCCTGCAACTTCGAGGTTGTTCTCCATGGTCTACAACCAGTCATCAGCATCTAGTGGGTTCTCAGATTGGTTGAAGATCGGGGGATTAGTGTTCTGAATTTTTTTGAGTTTGGATCCATGGTGGTCCTGATTTCCATGTCATTGGTTGTTGAGAGCCATCTGGGCGATCTGTTGAAGTGTTGCTAAGTTGGCTTGGCGTTCTGCCCTGCTTGCTTCATGGTCCGCGATGAGATTCTGCAATATCTGCAGCATTGGGTCCTGCGATGAGCTGCTCCCTCCTTGGTTTCCACGAGTCATCTAAAGATTGAGATATAGGGGTAAGAGGGAAATTTCTAAGGTTCATGGTTTTGGGTTTTCAAAGCTAAAACTTTGAGTTAGACTCAGGTTTTTCAACTAACTTCATTTTCATTCATGCAAGCAAGCACACGATACAACACACACCACAACAATCAAAGGGAAAACAGATGGTTTGAAGAACCATTCAGCAAGCTAAGATACATTGACATCGAAACATCTCATGCTACGACAGTGCCCTAGTGCATCTACTCATCGTCGATGAAGTCGGAGTCCTCATCATCAGTGTAGAAATCCACGGCATCCTCCTCCAGAAAATCATCATCGTTGCTGAGGTAAGAATCCATGTCTCCCTGGATGTCTTCACCCTCATCTTCTTCTCCTTGGTGGCAAGCTGAGCTTCCTGCTCCTTGACAGTATTCTCGAGGTCGGCCACCTTCTTGCGAAGACAGGCGATGGTGCGATCCTTCTTGGCACGCTGGCGGCGAAAAGACTGACGGTCTTGGACAAGCAGTGCGAAAGTCTGGGCCTTCTAGTCGGCAATGACACGGTTCTGGTTGGCTAACTCTCTGGCATTGTCTAGTTCCCGCTGTCTGTCGTGAAGCAAGAAGTCCAGGTTCTCCACTTGACGCCTCAACTCAGGGTGGCCCGGCATTTCCATTGGCAGTCCCATGAAGTCACGTCTTGCATAGTGAGCAAAACGGGTTCCTTGGGTCTTGTTGACGCTGAGGGCACATAGACGTGCGAGAGCTTCATGCATTGCCCTGGCTAATCCATCTAGCCAGTTGTTCTCTCTCACAGAGAACTGAATTCTTCCAGAAGTTGGTGCTTCAATGCTTCCACTAAGATCTGCGGTGACTAGCCACTTTAGGTCTCCTCCTGGGGGTCCTGGAAGTTGAGCTCCAAGAAACTCCGGGTGCGGGTGTCCCAGTAACTTTGACAGTGAATCTAGATCCCTCTCGAAGATAAGATGACCTCCGTTGCCCAACTCGTAAAACTTGCTGAACTGGGTCTCCATCTACAAGAATTAAGGATGAGGAAGTTAGTGAGGTGATCAAGTGTGTCAAATTTTAAGTAGTAGGGTAAGAGTTTTTGAGGATCATGAAGTTTTTGATAAAGAATCCACAAGGGTAAGAGAGGAGATAGTTTTTCATAAATACCCACTTTGGTTTGGAAACTAAGTTTTTGTTTGACGTCCATTCTAACTAGGGTCTCCTATGGTCAGGATGGCTCTGATACCAACTTGTCAACACCCGGATTTTTAATCCCAGATGCCCGTTATGCCATACCTCGCAATCCCAAGATTACCATTTTTGCGAGACATAACAGATTGGATATCACAGTACATCATCCATTACAAACCATACATAAGTTTCTTACACAAATAAGGATCTCATGATCCAGTCTTAATACAACAAGCAGCGGAAATAAAGATAGCGTAGCAGTGGGGTCCATCTTCAGGGGCACAGGCAATGCTGACGAAGGCAGATAGTCCTAGTTATCATAGCCATCCTGCTGACCATCATCTTGATAATCTCCTTCATAGTCTGGCCATGGTAATAGCCAGGGACAAAAGCCATGAGTACTCTTTAAGTACTCGTAAACTACCACTAACAAGTATTATAAATCTAAGTTAAAATGCTAAATCTATGCTTAACTATCAAGTTTCTGAAACCTAAGCTGAGTTCTGAAGCAAACAAAGATAAGATAAAACTCTAAAACCACTTAAGTTGGGGAAACTATTTTCATAAACACAACCCTGTTGTGGTCAAGTCAATATTCATCATTCTTTTCAAAGTCTTTAGAAAACATCTGACAACGAAACAGTATGGCCATTCCAACTGTCCATATCCGCGGACGCGGCTATTCGAATAGTTTGATACTCTGCAGAGGTGGTACACTTTCACCACAAGATTCGATACATCTGTCAGGGATAACCCTGAATCATCATACTTAGTATGCATATAATCAAACATAACCTTCCCTTTACACACCCTAGTATAAGCACCTCTCCTATGAGCATGGCCTCCCAACCATGACCATCAGTCATCTTGGGCACTGCATAGGTGGACAACATTGAGAGGTAGCCTCAGCTCAAACCTCTCCCGTGAGGGAACTAATACTAATGCATATAAATTTCCAGCTAAGCCTTACCCAATTCAGGTAATGTGGTTGTACGGTAAATTTGGAATGGTATCGCATCCGAATCCAACCATCAGTTTTATAAAAGGGTTAAGGCTCATGCCTCAACATTTTCATCAACATCAATCCTTTGTGTTTCTCAACACATGTCAAAACATCTCAATAGAATGACTCATCATTCCAAGGTTTTCATAATTCATTTTCACCAAGGGTTCCCATCTAAAGTGACTCAAGTTTTTGATCTACTCTAAACTACTACGTTAAGAGTGTTCACTAAGGTGGTAAAGATGGGTTCAATCTCATGCCATAGAATGACATCTAAAGGTTTCTAAATAGGTCAAGTTTTATACTTTTTATGCTACCTTCAAAACCAGTAAAGAACTTTGTATAACCTAGGAAGGGTAAAACTTGTAACTAGGACTTGGCTTGGGGTACTATTAAATAAATTAGGGGGGGTGTGATCCAAGCATGCTTAAGGCATCCTTGCTAAACCATCTAGTTTGATTCTAGTTTGCTAAGTACTACACTTGCAAGTGCTAACTTGCAAGGGTTAATCTTGGATAGTGCTAGCTTGCTAATAGTAGTTGGCATTGTTAATGGTGGCTTGCCTTGGTTGGTGCAGTGGTTGAAGTTTTCTTCTTCTTCTTCTTCTTGGTAGAACTCCTCCTCCTCGAGAGCTTGGTCGGTACTATCGTCTATAAATACATAGGGAATACACAATCACTAAACAATACTTAACTAGGCTAAGTAGCATTCTAGGACACACATTTGATGATCTATTATCATCACAGGCATCACATGTTTAAATCAAAAGTTTCCTTCTTTTTATTTTAGAAAAGTAATTTCTACTCATTGAAAAATTAACTAAAATTTAATATTCACCACCAAAATATGGGCTCATGTGGACACATGTCCTCACCACATATTCTAACATGTGGGAATAAGATTTAAGGGTTGGATCAATATTACTTTGGTTTAAGTTCATTATTTAATGATTTAAAGTGACTAGAAATGCCTATATAGCATTATTTTGGTACTAGTCCAAAGTCACTTCATGTAAACCTTAATATTATTACATATTTGGATAGATATGGTGAAATGTGATTTTTGAGAGTTGGAATCAACTCAAAAGCTAACTTGTTTGATTTTATAAAAATGTTGCAAGTTGCAAAAGCTTATGTCTTCTTATTTTTATTAGGAGAGATCTATAACTCTAATTGAATTAAATCCAACGGGCTTGGATAGATCATCTTAATACCTTTCAGACAAAATTTGTTTCATGCAATTTGGATTTGTAAAACTCACATAATTGATTTTTGAAATACTGGACAGAAACTAGGTTTAACTAAAAAAGAAAACTCCAGATTTGAATCGGTGGGCTAGCACGGGAAAAGAAATGGGCCGGCCCAGTGGCGCTCCGCGGCGCGGGGCTCAGCTGACAGCGGGGTCCCACGTGTCAGCGACACTTAAAACGCGAAACGGTACGTGCGCTGTGGGCCGTGCGATTAGAAGCTAGATCTACGGCCGAGGGTCGTCGTCGACGATGAACAGGTCGCCGGCGAGCGTGAACCCTAGCGGCTCGGTGGGGGTCGGTTGGGGCGTACAAGGGCTCCAACGGGGTCGGCGAGGCGGGCAAACGACGTGGAAGACGACGGCGAGGCGAGGCGTGGTCACGGTGGGGCGTGGGGCGGTCGAAATCAACGGTGCCCTTCTCCTCCCGAGGCGGTGGCTCCGGCTCCAATTCCGGCGAGCTGCTGCTCCACTTTCTCAGGCTAGAGGTGGGTGAGGTTTAGAGAGGTGAGGGGAGTGGAATGGTGTGGAGAAGAGAGGCTGGGGAGGGCTCCTTTTATAGGCTCGACGGTGAGACCGAGCGGGATGGGCGGTCGACAGTGGCGACATTGCTACGGCGAGGTAGAGGCATGGCTGGGAAGGGCGATCGATGGGCGGTTCCCTGGCGGTGCTCTAGAGCTTAAATGCGGCCGTAGGGGCGGTGGCACGCGGTCGGGAGCAGGCGGTGCACTGAGCGCGAGCGGCGGTGTTCGGCGCGGTTCTTTCGGGCTGCTGGTCGCGGGGCTGCGAATGAGGATGTCTGGGCGGTTGCTGGGCCTGCTGCGGTTGCTGCCACACAAGGCTAGGGCTTGGCGAGGCCGGTGCTGCTCTGGCGGGCGCGACGCTCCGGGGTGATCGGCATGGCGGACAGAGGCATGGGCGCGAGCAACTGGGGCTAGTCCTCCGCTCGATTTTGGTCGGGGGTTGGTCGAGGCGGTGCGGTGTGATGGCGCCTGTCGGCCAGAGGGCGAAGGAGAGCCCGGGGCGACTTGGGGCAAGCTGTCCATGGTCGACTTGGCGCAAGGCATCGGGCGGCTTGGCACTGGAGCAGCTAGGGGAGGGGGAGAGAGAGCTAGGGCCGGGGTTTTAGCTGGGGGGACAAGGGGACCGAGTTAGGCCCAAATGGTGACAAAAATCACTACACACTATAGTGTTTTGAATTTGGCAAGATTTGTGTCTGCCACCTGTTTGATGAAATGGCCGAAAGAGAAAAAGTTTTGAATTTTGGTTTCAAATTTTTTGGGTGTTGTCCACTAATGCTAGGTAGTCTCTGGTTGCAAGGGTTTTGAAAGTGGAGGTCAAAAAGATGGTTTTTGAAATAGGGGTGATCTATGCATATGCATTAGATTCAATTTTAAACTGTCATTTAAATTAGTTTACAGAATGTTTTTAGCAGATCAAAAGGTGGGCCTTGGTACCTCATTATGTGTACTAGAAAGGGGTGCAAAGATTAAGAATTGTTTCTGTTAAAATTTGAGTACTAGGAATAGCCAAAGTAGGCATGAGAGTTAAATTTGCCAAAATGACCATTCCTCCTTTTTAATTCTTTTTGATTTGATTTTCTTTAGAAAAAGTTTGGGAATGATGTAGATGATGTTTAAATCACCTAAGAAACATTTTACAAGCATTGGATCATTCAATCATGGCAATGCAAACAACTCCTAAATTAAATGCACACATATATGAATGCTTTCATATTAACTTTGAAAAAGTTTTTGTTACCCCAATTTTGATTGATTTGATCTTGATAAGCTTGGATTGAAGTTTTGGGATGTTACAGCATGGGCGGTCGGTGGGGTGGGTCCAGGGGACGAGCAGGTGGGGGTGTGGGGTGCGTGCTGCGCGCGGCTGTGTGTGTGCCTGTGCGTGGGAGTGCGGCAGGTGGGCTGAGGTGGCGGCCGGGGAGTGGTTCGGTGTGCGTGGCGTTGGGCGGGAGTTGGCGGGTTAAGGCGCGCGCACGTGCCAGTGCGGCTGGCGGCGGTGGCTGGGAGTGGAGTGGAGGCTATGGTTAGGATTAGGGCAGTGGGGTGGTAGGTAGCTGGCTGCTGGGCCTTGGGCCTGGCGGCTGACTGCCTCCCCCACAAAAAAAAGATATTTGTTTTATTTTATTTTTATAAAGCCTTTTGCAAACAGTTTTTGGACAAAGCAAAATATCCGGAAGAGGCCGGGTTTTAATTTGAAAAACAGACGGGGCGTTTAGAAAACAAAACTAGACTTTTCGAAAATAGTTTTTAAACAAACCGTGCAAGATGATGACGATGTTCAAATGCAATGTGGCATGATGACATGAACATGTGGTCATGATGATGCAATGCACAAAAACACAACGATTTTCTAGTAGTGGTTTTAGTGGGGCGCCAACATAACAAAAGAACATGATATCAACTAAATACAAATAAGTGCAATGTTGAAAACGTGCCCCATGAAAAACTTGGTTGTGCTAACTCGCAACCCATAATATGACGAGCACATACCTCATAATATAGTCACAATGGTTCAAGTTCATTATGTGCAGGAAAATAAAATGTGCCATCAAGTTCGTGAGAGATTTACTAACTAACTTTCTCATAACAAACACAATCATAAGCATTTTAATTTGGAAGCTAGATAAAACAATAAACCATGATAAATATACTTAGAATAGCAATTATGCTAATATGTAGGTATGTTGGACACACTGGAAAATTTTGGTTCAAAGGGAGTTGGATAAATAAGTTTTAACTTGTTGGGTTTATTTTTGGGTTAGCAAGAGGGAGAAAGTTGACCGTCTACATGCATGCATAAGAGTCCATAGTTCTAATCAATCCATGTCAAACAATGTAAACTAATAGCAAGCATCAAAACATGAATACAAGATAGCTCTACATAACTCACTTGCAAATTAAATTCATTCAAAGCATATGAATCATGCAACTATATATATCCTTTTTGAATCAACTTCAACATCCCTATTCCAACTCTTTTATAGAATCCAAGTTAATTTATTTCTACAGAAAGTATATATTGATAATGGTCTTGGCAACATGAACAAAATGAAAACTAAAAATAAAAGAAGTAAGATACAAACGCTCCAAGTTTATGCGATAGTAATGTGTTGCTCGAAAAACATAAAGTAGACGTGTGCAAACCGAGAGTGTGGTTGGTCCAGTGGGGTGCATTGGGCATCCCTAAGCTTATGGTTTTCACCATCCTTAGATAGCTCTTGGTGCATGATCCATTGAAAATGTATCTATAATTTTTGATGTTCCATGCTTAGTTTTATCTACTTTCTTGTGTTTTGTTCCAACTTTGGAGTACTTTTCATATGATTTCTTGGACTACCCTATTAACAAGATGCCACAGTGCCAGTTGCCTGTTTTCTGCTGTTTTTGGTTCTAGGAAAGTCAGAAAATCAATATTCTCGGAATTGGACGGGACAAAAGCCAAAGTTGATATTTTACCGGAAGACTCACGGAGCCAGAATACGAGACGGAGGAGGGCCAGGGCCTGGCCACAGCATTTGGTGGCGCCGGCTAGCCCTGGCCGCCCACCGACCTTGCCCTCTGGCCTATAAGAAGCCTCCCGGGGCATAAACCCTAGATAATCAAGCCTCCAGCCACGAAAAGTTCCGCAGCCCCGCCGCCACCATATAGGAGATTCGGGGGACAGAAAGTCTCTGTTCCGGCACCCTGCCAGGATGGGGAAGTGCCCCTAGAGCCATCTCCATCGATCTCCACCACCATCTCCATCACCATTGCTGATTCCCATGATGAGGAGGGAGTAGTTCTCTCTCGAGGCTAAGGGTTCTACCGGTAGATATGTGTTCATCTCTCTCTATGCATGATCATATTGTGATCATGAGATTTGTAATCAAGTAGATCTACCTTGCTACTCAAGTGCTTTAATAGATCTCTGCTCTCCCCATGTGTGTGAAAGTGACAGCGTGCTCACCATGGTGGCACTTAGGCTAGAGATTACAAATACTTGTTATGAGTTATATTTGGAGTTGGATGTCTTTATGAAATTATGGTGTTTGTTGGAACCATCTAGAGCTCAAGGTGACAGTGTGGGGTTTTCTAGATGGGAAAGGCTTACTTTGAGGAGTGCTGTTATAGCCCTACCGTTGATTAGAGTGTCCAACCAAAGAGTAGTTAAGAGTAGTATCATGAAGAGAATATATTTATATGAGAGTGTTCACTAGTGAAAGTATGATGCCTAGGCCTTGTTTCTAAGCATTGAAACACCTATTAGATCTGTTACATGTTTGCTTGCTTCCATCTTTATTTCTGTTTGCCTTTAGTCTCTTCCACGCCATCAAGTTATTTTCTATCACCGTTAGCACTTATAATTATCTACCACTTGTACTTCACTATCTCTTTGCCGAACTAGTGCACTTATACACCTGACAAGTGTATTGGGTGTGTTGGGGACACAAGAGACTTCTTGTATCTTGATTGCATGGTTGCTTGAGAGGGAATACCTTTGACCACTTCCTCCCTGAGTTCGATAAACCTTGGGTGATCCACTTAAGGGAAAACTTGCTGCTGTTCTACAAACCTCTGCACTTGGAGGCCCAACAACTGTCTACAAGAATAGAAGTGCGTAGACATCAAGCTATTTTCTGGCGCCGTTGCCGGGGAGGAAAGGTAAAAGGTATTCACACCAGAGGATTAAAGTAGAAGAACCTCCCACGGAAAACGCCTATTTTCTGGCGCCGTTGCCAGGGAGGTAAGGTAAAAGGTACTCACATCCTTCGGTGTGAGTGCTCGAAGTTATTTCCTTTATATTCTGCAATTTTGTCGTTTTGTTTCTTGTTTCACTAGTTAGGCTTAATGGAAAACAACAACAAAATTAGAGAGCTTTATAGTATTTATCTTGTGCTAGGACATAAAGTGTTTGAAGAGAAAATTAAAAAACCTATGGAACTTTATTTTCATGATAATAGCAATGTTGTTAGTATGAATTCTTTGGACACTATTATTGCTAATGCTATGGAAAAGTCTAAGCTTGGGGAAGCTAGTTTTTATGAAAATGATCTTTTTAGTTCTCCAACTTTGGAAGATAGCTATTCTATTGCTTATGATGATACCAAACCTCCAACATATGATGATTACAATGATGAATATGATATTTTCAGTCCACCTACTATTGAGGAGAAAATTAATTATGATTACAATATGCCTCCTATATTTGATGATTATGGTGATGAGAATAATAATTATAGCTATTTTGTTGAATTTGCTCCCACTACAATTAATAAGAATGACTATGTTTATGTTTGGAGTATTAATTCTTTTATGCATGTGACTCATGATAAGAATGTTTTATGTGATAGTTATATTGTTCCTTTTATTCATGATGTTACTGAAAGTTATTATGAGAGAGGGAAACATGGTTTTATGTGTCTCAATAATATTAAGTTTTCCCTTTTTATGTTGAAAGTATTGAAGTTGCACTTCTTTTGCTTTCCTATGCTTGTTGGTTTGTGCTTTCATGACTTGTTTCTTTACAAGATTCCTATGCTTAGGAAGTGGGTTAGACTTAAATGTGTTTTTAATTTGCTTCTTGATGCTCTCTTTTACTTCAAGTCATATTTCTTATGTGAGCATCTTCTCAAACTATCAAGCCTAACTTAAAGGCATTAAAGAAAAAGTACTTATTGGGAGATAACCCAAAAGTTTTAGATGAGTCTTGGAATTTATTAATTCAGTAATAACCGCTGCTTATCCTTTTTATTTGCTTTTTGTGCCAAGAGTAACCTCTAATGAGAGAGAAGTAATGATTGGGAAAGTTGCTGTCCCGAAACAGATTTCTGTGCTTCATCATAAAAATTCCTGTAAACTCTATGAACGTCTTTTTGAGGCGTGAATTTTTGTGCTTCTGCCCCAGGTTGTTATCTAACTTTCGTTAGTTCAACACTTTTTGATTTGAGCAACAGACGATCTTTGAAAAAATTCGTCTTTACCTGCTGGTCTGTTTTGACAGATTTCTGCCATTATTTGCATTTGCTTCTTGTTGTTTCCTTTTTGAGTTCTTTTGGGGAATTGACCTTTTTGAGGGAAGTGCTACAGTAGCTTGTGTTTTAATGGAAGTTTATTGGTGTTATAACTGAACCTTAATACTTATTATCTTGAGTGCACTAATGTTGCTAATAAAGATTTGTGAAGTTTTGTATGAAGGAAAAATTTCAGGTGTATGGAAGGAATGAGTAATGAGATGAAGGATGGACTAAAGCTCAAGCTTGGGGATGCCACGCGTGTCACCCCAATAAATATCCAAGAAGTACAAGCGTCAAAGCTTGGGGATGCCCAAGGCATCCCCTTCTTCATCAATAAAAATCTCAGGTTTCTTCCAAACGCTTCATTTTTATTGTTTCATGCACAGTTGTGTTGTTCTTGGAGCGTCTTCTTTTTCGTTTTTGTTTTTGTTTTTTGTTTGCTTGGTTTGCTTAGTTTTCTGAATAAATTTGTTGGACCCCCTCTTTCATACATTGGTTTTCAAATAGTTTGGTTTGGATTGGAAAAGAGTAGGAAAGTTCATGCTTAAGTGGTAAAGAGTGCTTGTTTTTGACTGTGGCCTATGCTTTGTCATGCCATGCTTGATATTGTTTTGGCTTTATGCTTAGTATTCTTTGCTGTAGCATGACTTGTTATAAACAAATTGAGATTGCTTAATGTGCCTTGGATGAATCATGCGTTGTTTTAGCATATTAAAGCATAGTATAGTGGTATTCTCCTTTGATGTTTTATTTGGGTTGACTTGGCGCATGCTCACACCATGTTATGACTATCTCAAGTCACAATAGCCTTTATGATCCTTTAGTTTTCAACTTGTAGTGTCACTTTATGCTTTGATCAATGATGTTTTGTCGCTCTGCATGATTATGGCCATTATTGCTCTCTTAGTTTGTCGCTCCCAGTCTTTTGCTAGCCTCCACAACCAAGTATGAGTTCCACTCATGCATCCAACTCCCTAAACCAAGTTATTCCAAAGAGTTAACCATACCTACCTACTAGCTTATGCTATTCCAAGTATATTCATGCTTTTGTTTACCTTCCAAATTAAACTTGTTATGAAAAAACTAGTGATTAAAGCTCTCACGAACTTGATGGCACACTTTACTTTTTGCATCTAATAAACTTGAACCATTGGGTCCTTCTTTGTTGCGTATATGCTTGCGCTTTATAAGTTGAAATTAGCAGAACCATGTTTCATGGGGAACGCTTTCAACATTGCACTTGTACTTTGTACCCCGTTGATATCATGTCCTTTTGCTTACAGATCTCGACGGTGTGAAATAAAAGTGGAACTTGTAAGATCATGGAGTTTGTATGTGTGTTAGAGAAACGCCTGGGCCGCTAGCCTAAGCCATGCCTAATCATGGTGGAAACTTGCAGCATCACCATAATGAGCACTCTATGAAGCATCCTCAATAAAAACCTATGCAAATAGCAAATAAAAAGATCGCTGAGATGCTCATTGTCTGCTTGCCTTGTCATTTTGATTATGGGAAAGCTCTCGTATCATGTGCAAGGCGTACCCCGTTGGCGGTTCTTAATGATACACATATACTTACAATGACAAGAGCTTACTCGTGACTGAAGTTGAGTAGCACGAGGATCGGTCTTCATAAGTAAGGGGCATGAGATTTCGGTTTATAACTTGTCAAGCATATCCTTTTAGTTGTGTCACTTTAACCTTAATCACCTTAAAGATGCTTATGATAAAGGCAATGAGAGCTGAAAGCTATGAGTACCATAATTTTTGGAAGCTCTTTATGAGACTTGAATCCCTACTTCCTTTTACAAAGGCTTTTCTTCCACCATTACATTGAGTCTCCACCTTCTATCTTTATGCACTTACTTTGAGAGCATAGTGGCCATTCTTAGTTTTATGTGCATTGTCCCAAGACTAGTTGATTGATACATAACTTGATATTGCTTGTTTTAAACTATTGTATCTAGTCACTCTTATGAACTTTGAAGGTGTCCTATGCATTTATATTTGCTACTCTACTGAGGGACAAGCTGAATAGTATTATGCTATGTTTTCTTTATGTGAAACAAACAAACGTCTTGCAAAGCATTGTTATTCATAAATCTTTTGTTTGTGCCTTTTCATGTTGCATCATAGTTTCTTTGCTTATTGCTAGAACCTTGTCTTTCATGTTATGATTGAAGTACTATGATCCCAGCTTTGAATGTTTTGCAAGTACTTTGATCAAGTCTTTGATGGTGCCTGTCACCTCAAAAATTATTCTTTCTTTTTATCACTTACCTACTCGAGGACGCGCAGTAGTTAAGCTTGGGGATGTTGATACATTGCAAATGTATCTATAATTTTTGATGTTCCATGCTTAGTTTTATCTACTTTCTTGTGTTTTGTTCCAACTTTGAAGTACTTTTCATATGATTTCTTGGACTAACCTATTAACAAGATGCCACAATGCCAGTTGCCTATTTTCTGCTGTTTTTGGTTCCAGGAAAGTCAGAAAATCAATATTCTCGGAATTGGACGGGACAAAAGCCAAAGTTGATATTTTACCGGAAGACTCACGGAGCCAGAATACGAGACGGAGGAGGGCCAGAGCCTGGCCACACCATGTGGTGGCACCGGCTAGCCCTGGCCGCACCACCAGGTGGTGTGGCCCCCCTGGCCGCCCACCGACCTTGCCCTCTGGCCTATAAGAAGCCTCCCGAGGCATAAACCCTAGATAAGCAAGCCTCCAGCCACGAAAAGTTCCGCAGCCCTGTCGCTACCGAAAAGGAGATTCGGGGGACAGAAAGTCTCTGTTCCGGCACCCTGCCGGGACGGGGAAGTGCCCCTAGAGCCATCTCCATCGATCTCCACCACCATCTCCATCATCGTTGCTGATTCCCATGATGAGGAGGGAGTAGTTCTCTCTCGAGGCTAAGGGTTCTACCGGTAGCTATGTGTTCATCTCTCTCTCTATGCATGATCATATTGTGATCACGAGCTTTGTAATCAAGTAGATCTACCTTGCTACTCAAGTGCTTTAATAGATCTCTGCTCTCCCCATGTGTGTGAAAGTGACAGCGTTCTCACCATGGTGGCACTTAGGCTAGAGATTACAAATACTTGTTATGAGTTATATTTGGAGTTGGATGTCTTTATGAAATTGTGGTTTTTGTTGGAACCATCTAGAGCTCAAGGTGATAGTGTGGGGTTTTCTAGATGGGAAAGGTTTACTTTGAGGAGTGCTGTTATAGCTCTACCGTTGATTAGAGTGTCCAACCAGAGAGTAGTTAAGAGTAGTATCATGAAGAGAATATATTTATATGAGAGTGTTCACTAGTGAAAGTATGATCCCTAGGCCTTGTTTATAAGCATTGAAACACCGTTTGCTATTAGATCTGTTACATGTTTGCTTGCTTTCATCTTTATTTCTGTTTGCCTTTAGTCTCTTCCATGCCATCAAGTTATTTTCTATCACTGTTACCACTTATAATTATCTATACCACTTGTACTTCACTATCTCTTCGCCGAACTAGTGCACCTATACACCTGACAAGTGTATTGGGTGTGTTGGGGACACAAGAGACTTCTTGTATCTTGATTGTAGGGTTGCTTGAGAGGGAATACCTTTGACCACTTCCTCACTGAGTTCGATAAACCTTCGGTGATCCACG
Organism: Avena eriantha; assembly: GCA_910589775.1. Taxonomy (NCBI): domain Eukaryota; kingdom Viridiplantae; phylum Streptophyta; class Magnoliopsida; order Poales; family Poaceae; genus Avena; species Avena eriantha. The sequence goes on from OU342744.1 coordinate 329,558,349, forward strand.
TAAGGGAAAACTTGCTGCTGTTCTACAAACCTCTGCACTTCGAGGCCCAACAACTGTCTACAAGAATAGAAGTGCGTAGACATCAGTGCAGCTCCTCTAAATCCTGTGAGAAAACTTCAACACAAAATTTTCTCCCATCTTTTTTTTACAGGGTGACATTAGTGGGCATAAAAGACATAATATTTGTTGTAAGAAATCCTTAAACAAATGTATATATGAAGTTTCCAGTATGTATATAATTTTTTATGCTTTCTCATAAGCTCAAATTAATCAAAAATATTTAACTTAAAAGCTCAAAGAATGCATCAAACAAAATGGGACAGAATCTGTCTAGAAAAACAGCAGCAGCAAAACATAGTAAGTTACCCTACTTAAACATGCCCATTTTTTTAGAAAATTTTTACGAGCATACAGAGGATGGAAAGTTGTAATAACAATTAAAATTTGAGATCAATCGGAGTTACATATTAGAAATGAAAAATCATATGGTAAACAGATTCGTGCAGGAATTTGCAACTCCATATATATGTTCAACCCTTTCAATCCAATATGGGTAAAACTTGGTACTTTGTTACAAATTCCAGAACAAAAACAAAAACTAAGGTCTCTTGTTATAGAAATAGGACACAAATAAAATCATAACAAAAATAATCGGGTTGCCTCTCGCAAAGCGCTTTCTTTATAGCCATATAGCTAGGCTTACTTACTTGATATCAAGATGGTTTGAGCTTATGAGGTAACTTGGACATCCCCAATTTTGAATGCCTGTATCCCTTTGATACATGTGGGGTTCTCCCAAGGGTAACATCCCCAAGCTTGAGTATTTGTCCTTCTTAATCTTCATTCATCACCCTCAACTCTTTCACTTGAAAACTCTTTCCACATAAAACTTGATTAGAGTGGTTAGTGCCTCCATAAATTAAATCCCAATAGGTACAACAAATACATATCATGAAATAAACATTATCTACTGTTACTATGGTTCATATTGCTCTTTTATAAAAAGGAACCGCACAAAACAAAGGTAACAAGACTAATGCATAATAGAAATAAAATCTGTCAAAAACTAGACAGTCTGTAAAGAAGTGAATTTTTAGAGGCACTTACATTGATCAAATAAAACAACTTTGAATGAATGAAATATGGGTAAAGAGCTAAATATTGCTAACATGAAATTTCAGGTCAAAATTCCTCTTCTGTAATTTTTAACATTTTTTGCAGTGAAGCTCAGGAATCTGTTTTCTAGACAGCAAGTTACAATTGTTTGATCTTACCTCTCAAAAGAGGTTATTATTGGCACAAAGATGAGAAAGTAAGATACAAGGGTGATGTTATAGTAGTAATAAACACTCTTTTTTATTTTGTCTTATAATGGGAGAAGATTTAATGATAGATATTTTGCAATGGTTCCATTGGCATGAACAACACATGTTCAAGGTCGACCCTAACTTCTCCATTGCTCATCATTCTCATTTACTTTCCCAAAATTTATAAAAGTTAAAATCTTAAACTAATTGTTAGAAATCAGTAGGTAAAGTTATTTTACATGTTACATGGATATCAACGTGTGCTCAAATTTAATAGTATTTGAATGCATGTGGAGCATACCACAAATCACATATACATTAACTTTTAAGTCTAACTCTCTTCCTATGCATTGGTATTTTATATGTAAATAAATAGCAGAAAGGTTGTGATATCTAATGCATATAATGATCAGTAGCTTGCATTTTAAATAACATAGAAATATAAAGAGGGCTCTTATCTCTTCCTCTCTTATAATAGTTGCAAACATCAAAAGCAAACTTAATCTCATAGTTTTGAATAGATTCACCGTATAAAGACAAGTCATCTAATGAGCATATTGGATCATCTAACTCAATTATATCACTTTCATCCTCCCATAAATTAGTCATAATTATTCCACATAGAGGACTACTAAACAATGAAAGATCATCATCGTTAATAAGAATGTGTTCATTACCATTGTTGGGTATAGGAGATGGGTAGCTACTCCATTCTTCTTCCACTTGTTCTTCCTTTTCCTCTTATTCTTGGGGTGGCATGGACATCCTTAAGCTTAGGCTTTTTTCATCAACTTCCTTGGCACTTTTAACATTATCTCTTGCATCCAAAAGGTTAGTGCCCAAAAGAATATATTTGACATAAAAACATATATCTCATGGTTAATCTTGGGAAAAGGATCCATATAATTTTTTGGGTTTTAGTTTTATATAAAATAAAAGGTACAAAATAAATTAGCAATGCAAGCAAGAATAAAAGCCTAGCACTACGCTCCCCGACAACGTCGCCAGAAAAGTATCTTGATAACCCCAAGTGCGGGGGATCACCGTAGTACAATTTGATAAGTGTTTGAGTGTCGAACCCACGAGGATCTGAAGGTAAACTATGTATTCTCTAAAGCCCTATAACCCTCTTATATGGCCTTCTATGCAAAGCTAGGATCTAAGTGTTTTTTTGGTACTAGGTAGAAAATAAATGAAGTGTGTGTTAGTGGAAACTACAAGTAAACTAGTACAAGTTAAATTGATCTAATGAAGTGGAGTGGAGTGGTGGCAAGTTTTCTCAACTAACAAGTTCCTCAAGTAGCAAGTTTCTCTAAGGGAGTAAATGTTTAGGCAATTGTTATTTTATTCGTCTGTTTGGTTGTTTATTTTTTCTTCCAGGACGAAGCCTTAATTAGGTGCAGCCAAATAAATGTACATACAGAACTCTTATGATGGATCCTAAGATCATATTACTGAGAAAACATAGGAATTATTAAGACATAATTGTACCACCATAGATATAAACTGTAAGGTCCCCGATATATGCCCCCCTAATGTAACTTTATGGATTAGACCATAGTTTTTTGTCCTCCACGGTCCTCCCCACGCCATTACACTACAGTGATCACTTTACATGCATTCCCCAACATATGAGTGCACTCATATATTGTACAAGAAGATAATCATAAAAGATAACAATGTTGTATGCAACCAATAAATGAACTATTTCACTTTTTCCATAATAATTCATGATACGTCCATTTTGCATCACTATTCTATATCATAATTTATTTTTATTTGTTGATTAATTTCATATTAATAGATAATACTTATGTTATTTCATCTATTTTTGCATGGTTGATGACTTTTGGAGCATGAACTGCTGTAGTCAGGATTCTGATGAAAAAGGTGCTGTTTGGAGGCAAAATTCGTGAAGATCAGAAAATCCGGGAAAATACATGGAAAATCCTATTTTTCCAGAAGACGAAGAAAGCCAGAAGGGGAAGTGGAGATGGGCCACAGGGGGCCCACACCACCCCCTGGCGCGGACCACCTTAGGCTGCGCCACCAGGTGGTGTGGCCGCCCTGGTCCACCCCTGGCTCTCCCCTCTAGCGTATATTATCCTCCCGAAACCCTAAGACTCGGGGAGCGACCACAGAAAGATTCTGCCACCTCTATGGGGCGAAAAACACCGAGAGAGAAAGATCTCTCCGGCAGACAGAATTCTGCCGGGGAATTCCTCGGAGAGGGAGATCATCGCCATCCACACCACCATCAAGTTGGACTTCATCGGGATCATCATCATCATCACCACCATCATCATCACCAGCACCATCATCAGCACTTCATACCGCTGTAACAATTGGGTTGAATCTTGCATAGTTCTTAGGGGAAACTTTCCCGGTGTTGATTACTCCTTGTAGTTGATTCTATTGAGTGAACCATTGAATTATTGTTTATGTTCAGATTGTTACACACCATTATTTCATCTCTGATCATGATCCATATGATGTCTTGTGAGTAGTTCGTTTAGTTCTTAAGGACATGGGAGAAGTCATGTTGTTAGTAGTGGAATTGTGTTGAGAAAGATTCAATAGTTTGATATTTAAGTTGTGGTGTACTTCTTCTAGTGGTGTCATGTGAACGTCGACTACATGACACTTCACCTATATGGGCCTAGGGGAATGCATTGTGTATTTTGCTACTAATCGTAGGGGTTGCTAGAGTGACAGAAACCTAAACCCCATTAGGAAACCATTGCACAAGGAACGTCGGGGTCTTAGAGTTTAAAGCTGTGGTTAAGTTTCTACCTTAATTACTTTCTTGTACGTGTGGATGCTTGCAAGGGGTATAATCATAAGTATATTAGTCCTAGGAAGGTCGGTACATTAGCACAGGTTCACCCACACAACACTTAGCAAACTAAAGAGAATTAATCAACTATATGAAGCAAAAGCACTTGACAATATTCCCATGTGTCCTCGAGAATGTTTGGTCATCTTAAGTAATGCAACCGGCTTGTCCTTTGCTAAAGAAAGGATTGGGCCACTTGTTGCATTTATTCTTATTGTCTTTTATTTACTCGTACTTTATTTACCTGCATTATCAAAAAACCCTAAAAATCCATTTGCTAAGTATTTACAGAGAATTCCTGGTCCTAGCCACTCGCCAGCACCTTCTGCTCCTCGTTGGATTCGACACTCTTACTTATCTAAAATACTGCGATACACCCCCTATACTTGTGGGTCATCAATTCACTACTCAAACAAAGACATGGAGACACAATAAACCAAGAAAAAATAATATATTGCTTCACACATCATGTTTGCCAAGAGATTACAGTAGGAAGATGGAGAGGATCTTGCTGTAGGTGTTGATGATGAACACGCCGGAGGGGGGTGGAATCCTTCGGAGGCGATTCCGGCAGCGTTTCCCTCCTCTGATATTCTCCTGCGACTCTCTATTTCTATGTTTTTGATCTCCGCCTCTGTTTGTTTCGAGGATCGTCGAAAGAGGGTATATATAGTAGGTTTTAGGTCAAGACAAGTTGTTTGCAAAAGAATGGATGGCATCGGAGACTCGAGGGAGGAAATAGCATACCAGCCATGGCTAGGGGGTGGGCCGTGGCTGCTGTGCCTGTTCCCTCCTCAGCCTTCTTTTCTCATGGATCTTTGGCCCATTGTTCTTCATTCTAATAAACGCTGGGTCCCGTGAAGTTTCAGGTCAATTGGATGTCGTTTGGGTACCTGAAAGTCAAAAACATTGAAATAGGAGTTTTCTGCCTCGGCAGGGTTAATTCCAAAGCAATATGGGAAGTGTGAGTTATTCCCAATAATCATTATAAAACATGATATAACCCATATATGATGCAAATATGTTGGAATATCAGATAATAAAGTGCAAAGTTCATGTATGCATTTTACATGCATCACCCGCCTGTACGACCTGCCTGTACTGTGCGGCGACGGCTTCGTTAGGTCAAATGCTGCAACTTTCGTGAATACGTCTATATATTTTGAGACTCTAGCTGTCGTGCAGAGAGCCGCCATTCTCAAATTGCATCACAATACCACCGAGGGAAATTCACCACCATAGGTCATCCTCTCCGTTCTCCATCCACTCCATAACCATAGCCATTATCTTTTAGCTGAGTTCTCCTCGTGATTCAGTGACCATTGTAAGAATATTTGATTTCAATCTAAATATTTGCACAATATTTTTCTATCATTAATCTTATTGTTATGAGTGAGTAACCTCGTGGGCTACGGTTTGGGGTGAAATATCGCAGCGATTATGTGCATATAATACATGAGAATATTGTGTGGTGATTGATATGAGATATGTATTTTTATTTCTTTGTCTCTTGTCTCGATCCATGGATTTATAGGTACCCAAGATCCCAGGTATTGATAAAGGCTCGAGGTAAGATGAGTGGTGAACGAAAATTTCACGCAAAATCCAGTGAAAACAAGAAGAGTACGGTTTTTAGGGATCCACTTGGGAGTAACAACACCCTAACCGTTTTTAATGCTTGGATCTATATTTTACTTAATAATTATTATAGCTCGATGCTTCGTGGTATAACGATTGGATCAAAAGACTATTGCTATGTCTTTGGCTCGTAGGGCTTTAGTGGTTATTGATGTGGTGCTCACACCCCTATCTACATTAGATCATTTCACACATGAGTGTGTTTATTATTATCTTTGTCCCATATATATGTGCAGTTGTAGGTGAATATTAACCTTGTCTTATTTCCATCCATTGCAACAACCAACAATTCAAAGTAAATTAGAAAGGTCCAGTAAATATAAAATAAAACGAGTAAAGAAAGTTTTGTAGATGTGTCTTATTATTTCATACAACGGTCATTTCCCAAGATTTGATAAACCTAGGTTTATTAGAAAAAAAGCTATTATACTATATTTGTAATCCGGATTGAAGCTGCGCCTGGAAGCCACCGAGCGATGACATCGACTACCAAGAGCTCTACCGCCACCCATGCATGATCTAAGCGGTTTCTACTGTTTTATCTATTTTTTAGTTCAAAATCGCCGAACTTACCCATGTAATTGCCTCTAATATATGTAAATTTCGACTAAATTTGGTTAAGTTTGCTTGTATTTCGATGTGTTCAAATTATTTCGCCATTGTGTCATTGAGATCATGACCGTGGCTCGAAATTCTCACCATCCGACGCTAAATAGCGCCGGAAAACGGCATCGGCCACGAAACAATGGAGATTTTGTGCTTTGAAGAACCGAGACAAGGTCTCTCAATAGCTGTTTAGGGGGGCTGTTTTAACTATTAGTAAGTGCCAAATTTTAGTTAAAAACCGCTGGACTTACCCATGTATGCTGAATTCCCTCTAATATATGTAAATCTCAACAGATTTTGGTTAAGTTCGCGTGTATTTAGACGTGTTCAAATTATTTCTCCATTGTGTCCTTGAGATCAGGATTGGGGCTCGAAATTCTCACCATCCGACGCTAAATAGCGCCGGAAAACAGCCTCGCCCACAAACGAGTGGAGATTTTGTGGTTTGAAGAACCGAGACCGGGTCTCTCAATAGCTATTTAGGGGGCTTTTTTTAAAATATGTACGCTCGTGGGCCAACATTACTTGTATTTATAACTGTAGCAATACAAAGACGGTACGAATACAAGTAACAAAAATAAGGAGAAAACAAACGGTTGAACAGCTGCAAACCGTTCTCACCGCAACTACTAAGGACCCAAATCCTTCGCCGTCGTCGGAGAAGAACATCCCAAGCATCTGGTCCGTACTTCGGCACTGAAGAAACCTCTAGCCATAAGGCGTCAATAAGCCTCAAAAACCACCAGCACCGTAAGACTGGATAGCCTGTTGCTAAGGAACATCGGCCAGAGGAGCCCCCCGAGCATCTTCAACGCCGGATCCGGGGCCAGCACCACCCCACCTATCAAGCGACTGGATCCTCCACCATCCACCACAAACCAGCAGCAAGCCGCACCGTCACACTCCAAGACCGCTAGGAATAGATCGACGACAAGATCAACACCACACAAAGTCGAAGCACACGTCCGACAAAGACATAATCCCCATAAGCTTTTTGACGCCCTAAACGTCACCAAGATGGGGTTGAAGTTGGGATACCATTATTCGATGTAGCGCACTACCGGCATCTGAGTTGCGCCACCACGACACCACAAAAATGCTAACATTAGGGACCTTGAAGAACACCGAGCATAGGTACTGGGTCCCCACCCCTTGTAGCCCGCGTGGCGGAAGCAGGGGAGGCGCGGACCCGCGGATCGCCGGTGGAGAGAAGGCTGTGGCTAATTTTTTTTTGAGGAGGCGACGGCTGTGGGACGGGGATAGCTTGGGCCAAATTTAACTGTTGGGGCTTGTTTGATTCAAAAGAATCACGTAGGAATTTTGGAGGATTTTGATCCTTAGGATTTTTTTCCTACGTGCATCGTTTGATTCGTAGGATTTGATCCTTAGGAATTTTTCCAATAGGATTGCATTGCACTATGTTTTGGAGGAAACTTTTCATCCACCTCAAGCTCATATTACAATTCCTTTGCTTTTTATGTGAATTAAACACTTCTTTAAGAATTTTTTGGTAGACTCTAAATCCTATAGGATTCAACGGACGTAACATTCTAACCCTGTGTTTTTCCCATTAGTACGTTTTTCCCATCCCGCGAATCAAACATGCCCTTAGTAAGTGCCAGATTCAATCGAGCGATTTTAGTTTTGCTTGTTCGAGAGCCCCGTTTCCCCCGACCCCCATCTCCCCGCACGCCAGAGGTGAACAACGGCGGCGGCTGACTAGGGTTTCGGCAGGCCGTACCGCCGGCCCCTCCTCTCGCCGGACGTCGACAACCTCCCGTCCCCATCCCCCCTCCTCTTCTAAGCTCATCGTCCCAGCCAGTCCGTGATTTCCGCCTCTCCCTAGCCTAATCTCCCCTCCCCTTTTTATTAGGGAAGGAGGATGGAAGGTGCTCACGAAGACATCGGTAAGCTGATCCCAATCTTGCGTTCGACGCATTCAGCTTCAAAAGATGCAATTTTTAAGCCGCGAGAGTGGTCGTCGGCAGATGCAGAGTTCCGATTTCTTATTTTTTTCTGTGGGACATTACTTTTCTTTCACCATTTGTCCATTTGTTTGTCTTACAGATTTCATTTTTTTTAGCACAAATAGATGCAGTTTTTTTTCCTGGCGAGCAAGGGCCTAGGCCGAATCGTATTCAACTCTCCACTTGATTTTCCAATTTCCTTGTAATTCCGTTCGTCACAACAGCTTGACCGTCCGACTGTCCGAGTCCGACTAATAGATGTATCGGGCCTTGTTTTGCTATATACTGTATAAACAAGCCTACAGGCACATAACATGAAGTATATATCTTACAATGACAGGACCTTATGCAAGTTCCAGTTGGTCGGACCTTCCGACAGATCTCCTTCTCAGCATCCTGCAACGCCTCAAGCTTCGGGAATCCTTTGCTTTTGCATCCGTCTGCACATCGTGGTGCTCTGCTGCGGCGGCTGCTGGCGTCCCACTTACTTGCAGACCGTGGCTCATGTCTTGGGCCCACCTCGTCGAGAAAAGTGAAGCCAAGATCAGCGGCAGCTCGGCTGTGACCTGCCAGTTCCGCCATCTCCTGGACGTCAACAAGACTTACGATGTTGATTTTCCCAAGGGTTGCTTTGTTGCATGTTGCGGAGCTTCTCATGGATGGCTCGTTCTGGTAAATGAACTGGCCAATCTCGTTCTCTTCAACCCCATCACGACGGAGATGCTCCCTCTACCCCCGATAACCGATTTCACATTTGTGGAGGCAGTATATGATGACCAAGGAAGCATACAAGGTTATCGTCTTTTCTACGAAGATAAACTCTATGATGCAAAAGATGTGGCAACATGGTTCTACCAGAAGGCAGTTTTGTCCTCTACTGCATCCAAAGGTGGGAACTACGCTGTCATGATCATTCATTATGATAGCAATTGGCTCTCTTTTGTTGGGGCAGGGGAGACAAGCAAGTGGCAAGTGGTTTCAACTTTAGCTATGAGCGAACGAGATCGGGAGGTTCTACACTGTGACGTACCAGGGAATAGTAGAGAAATATGAGCATGATGAATCAAATGGACCAATAAAGGAGGCGATTATTACGCATAGAAACTTTTCATGTGTTCTTACTAGGCACTTGGTGTCTACACCATGTGGGGCGATCTTTTGCATGCAAGTCCGGGTAATTTCTGCAAAGCGCGCGGAAAATGTTAGATTTGACATTGACATAGTCCATCCCGAAGGATGCAAGAAGGTATCGTTGCACAACTTGACGGGGCATGCCATTTTTGTTGGACTCAATCACTCGTCATGTTTACCGGCAAGGAAATTCCCTGGTTTAAGACCTCAATGTATCTATTTCTCTGCTCCATGGATGACATATAAATTTGAATCAATGGGCCGATGTCGTGGCTGGGGAGGTGTAAGGTCCTATGGCATAGAAGGTTTCAAGCATGTTTTCCCCTTAGAAGGGATGCCTAAAAGATGGAGCTTGAGCTTGCATATCCCGTCAGAGGTATGGATCACACCGAATATGTAATACTCAGGGCCAATATGTCTCCAAAAGTGGTGTTTCTTTTGTCATTTGACGCTATAGCCTTATAGTTAGATTCCACGAGCCACAGTTTGGTATATGGTAGAACAGCTAGGCATGTTTTTTCCATGCATGGCACAAATATACATTTGTGAATTCCAAAACAATTCTTCATTTCTCCAATTAGTACATTGAATCAAGTTTTCATATATTGTAATCGACATTGCAATTGTACAATGCAGATAGCTGCCCGGAGTAGGATAGAAAGAGACATAATGCTAGATGAACTGAAAAGGAGGAAAGGACGAGAGCTTGTCTTAACGAGATGCTCCCGATACAATCGAATTAGACCTAGCTTCCGATACAGAGTCGAATTAGACCTAGCTCCAGGATTTAATTACGGTATTAATTCGCTGCATCTAGAAAGGGAAGTTGGTAATAGCCAAAACGGGAAGGACATGAAGAAGTAAAGCACGCAAGATGAGGGTTTTAGGGTTTATTCATGTCAAGCTTCCACTCTCCATGGTTTTATACCCTGCCCTACTACCGCAGTTTCCTGAGATTGTTGCGACACAGTGAAGCCTTGTTGGCTCTAGCCCGCTGTGCCTCCACGGTTAGCTCTGGCTAGAAATGTTAGTAACGAGACTACGAGATGATCGCCTGCTCATGCACGTGTGCGCTTTTAATGGTTGTGTACATCCCTAGTTGGTGCAGAGGCCGGGAAAGTGAAATCTTCCCTCTATTTTTTACCCTCCAGCGTATGGAGCTCCGCGACTTATTTGTGGAGGGATGTACGCGATTGGAGGACACGGCGAGATATATTTTCTCTCGACATAGATGACAGCGTGATCTCCGTATTGATCAACATTAGCTCGAGACGTTTTATTTCTAGAATTTTATGTATTTTTCTTCCTATTATGTTGAATCTCTGGCGTGTGGTTGATCGGTTGTATGCATCCTAATTATGCAAAGACCGGGTGTAAACATTGCTTTTAAGTAATATATGCGTCCATTCTATAAAAAAAATGCACGTGTGCGCAATGCGGTCAAGGAAGACCAGGGAAGGAGAGAACCGTAGTTTGGCCTCGCTTTTGTACCGTGAGCATGCGGTAGTAGGACCTAGCCCTCGTGGCGCCGTAATTTGTTGGGCGGTGAGTATTTATGTTTAGATGGTGCGCATTTCTTAACTTGGAGATCATAAGCATTGAGGATATACACTCGCCCGTCAACATCGTTCTGTCATAAATCCGCGCCACGTTAGTTAACGGTTAACGAGGTAGAAGACCTAAGAACTCCACGTGTAAAACTTTCAAACTTGGACAACCCCCAATGTGTCTCTACCGGTTCTTCTTTGATCGAAGTCGAACGGCTATTGCATGTTGTGACGCAGCAGCCTTCCTACCGCCATAGTTGTCTCAACACATTTGATTTAAACATGTGTATGGACCGCAAAGTCGTCCTTGTTATTTGCCCATTAGTCCGACACTGGTTCAAGCAACTACACGCTTTCATCATGTCAAAAAATACTACACTTTTTCATGTTTTGGATGGCACACACCCATTGCATGTGTATCATTGCCTTCAACTAATGTGTTTTATCTTGTACTCCCTCCATTTCCGTGATCAAGAAAAATATTTTATTTCATTAAAACAAGCCCTTGAACGATGATTACTTTTTTCATATGTGATTAATGTGATACAAAATCAGTACTCCTACTCAGTGACACAAATTTCATGGCATATAACCTTTTTGTTCATTGAACAATTATTGGTCAAAACTTAATTTAGCGAAGAAAAATATATCTCACTTTTAGGAACACAGAGAGTAATAAACTTGACATAGTTTGTTAACCGAGATCTGTCGGAAACTCTAGAATTCAAATCATTTAAAATCCCTAGCTCCGTTTTACAAGTGAGAGCTAATTATATCATGCATCATGTATTGCATCCACCATAGTACCACACTAATTAGCCAAGGATCCGGATCACAACAACTGCATGAACCGAATGTTATTGGTGTACAAGAGACGTTGAATGAAGTAGACAAAAGAATTCAAACCTTCACACTGTCTTTGTACCCTGCTTGTCATGACTCACTATTATAGACACTGAAGTTGTGTCATCACAAAAGATATCTCAAACAATGAGTATGTCAATAGATAGGGTGAACAAGACACATTCAAATCAACCACATGGCATATGTGGTGAGCAACCTGCATTAAACAATATCAAGATAAAAAAAGACACATTTGAATCATAAGTTGCACATGTGTGTAGAGATCGCCAAACTAGACAACTAGTGAGTTAGGGCACGAGTAGCATCAGGAATTTTACCCTTGTCTATGTTGACCTAACAAATGGTGATTCACTTGCCAGGATGGGAGATATGAGGTAGCCGTGTGCCAGATCTAGAGTGAAAATAGTTGATCGGTCGGCATGGATTTAGCCGAACAGAAGTGAGCGATCGCACGCCGAGACGCTCCTGAAAAACTAATCGCTCATTGGCTGGTGCAATGCTATCAAGTAACGGTGTTTCGAAGGACTGCTCTCCCAAACAACATGCACGTGATGTGATTGCCTAAGTGGGGAAACTTTGAAGCATAGCACATAATGACAGGGATAAAAGCGAGCGAGAGAGAAGAACCTCCTTTCCCTTTATAGCGAGCAGATAGCAATGCTTAATACAAGGTAAATGACTAATTTTGCCCCTGATTATGTGAGCCTAACTTTTGCTTAGCGCGTCAATATCTAGAGAAGCCTAGCAATAGTAGCCCACCATTGGAAAAGAAGTGTGCCCTCGATCCATAATAACTGTCGCTGATTGAGTATAAAGTTAGCGACACATATTATTGATGTGAGGGAGTAGTAGACACAACCCACATATACATATTATTGATGTGAGGGAGTAGTAGACACAACCCACAGATGGTTTAGTTTGCCTTCGATGTCTGCCCGCCGCTATCCATCGCTGTTCCTAATTGCCAAACAATCGAAGGCGGTAGGGACAAGGGAATTCATGTAGAGGCTTGTTTCGGTGTCCCCCCTCTCCCAACCACCAACCAAAACTTGAATGGGTAAGTTTGTCGTGGACCGTATTTTTGGCCGACAAAACCCATATTCAGGCCCTATATACCCTCATATCAGTGTACGAGGTAGAATTGGGTATACTCCGCGTCCCCATATCGAGGCGATGTGGGCGACGTAGTTATATATACTCCGACTTTCCACCTCCCGCAAACATGCACACCCGCACACGTACACCGTTGTACCGTGCGTATACGTCCGAGCGGGCCGTACGGACTACGGGTGGGTTCGTATGGGCTTCACACCGAGATGGTATTGAACAATCCAACCATCATTACGCGTTTCTGTTTGCCAAAGTTTAGAGGAGGGGAAACACCGAAACAAAAGTGATTCATGTTAGTTTACTTCTTCACTCTAATTACTATTGGCTCGAATACCAATCGTTTTGGCTCATCTCTGAAATGTTAGATTACTTTTTGCTTTCACCGTATATAGATATAACTTTTTTGGAAAACTATAAAAGTAGAATTCTAGGAACTACAGACGTGAATATGAATATTATATTAGCATATGTTGGGTTATCCCCACTTGTTTTGTTGATAAAGAGAGAAAGAGATCGACTCAAAATCTTTTCAAGCCAGCTGGTTAAATCTGTTAGATTGTATATACGGTTGCCCTTATATTTGTACTAATCGTGTACCTAATCCTAACCGGCGTAGTGTCTAATATAAATACCAGAACCCCATGACCCATCGTGTGTGGCTCCTCCCTAAATCTGTCTACATGGTATCAACCTCCCTCTGATCCTAAACCCTAGCCGTCGCCTAAAACCTATGTTGTCGCCGCCTCCCATATCTAGTTGTCGCACCCTCCTTCCGCTGCTTCGATGACGATGCAGGCTGCCCTCTCCGATGGCACGTCCAGCACGATCGTCAGCTCCGCTGTCGGCACGCTCGTCCCCATCGCCGTGCCCGTCGGTGGTGCCCCTAGATCGACCGGCCCAATCATCCTGTCCTTCAATAACGACAACTACACCAAGTGGTGCATCTACATGCGCGTTGTACTCGTCCGCGCCGGCTACATCAGCCACATTGAAAACACCACCGTCGCCGCTCCGATCGACGCTGCGTGGAGCATGGCAGACTACATTGTCCTCAATGTCCTACATGCCGCCATCGACGAGGACATTGCCGACATGATCCTCACTGGAAATCAGACCACGCGTCAACTCTGACTCGTGGCTGGCGATCTCTTCACCGCGAACAAGCCAAACAAGGCGATCTACCTCGACAACGAGTTTCACCAAGTTCTGCAGGGGGCCATGTCCATCCATGAGTATTACCGTTGCCAGAAGCAACTCGTGGATGCCCTCGCCGGTATTGACTCGTCGGTCTTTGACCGCGCGCTCGTCCTCAACATACTGGGCGGCCTCGGTCCACGCTTCACCTTCGTCGATATCCATGACTGAACCTCTAACATCCTTCCTCCAGACTCGCGACATGCTTCTCATGGAGGAGATGTAGCAGGCGAACGCCGCGTCTACTGCCATCGTCGCTCAAGCTCAAGCCTGCGGCCTTGCTCCTCCCTGCACTAGACATGGCTAACATGGTGACTCCGCCAACACCTCTAAGGGCAAGCAACCGTCCAAGCCAAAGAACAAGAACAGCGGGCGCGACGGTGGCGGCTATGGCCAGGCCAACCACGAGATGCCCGACCCCACTGGACCATGGGTGTGCTTCTCCCCGGGCGCGGGGGAGTGGCGTGCACTCTCCGGCCCCGTCTTCCTTGGCCCTCGCCCGCGTGCCTACCACACCACGTCAGCGCCAGTGTACTAGTCCGTGCAACCGGGGCCCTCTAGATCAACTTGGGATAGCTCCTCCCTCATCGCCGCAATGAACAACCTTGCCCTCTACATCAACCAGCCGGCGTGTTTCGGTTCTCTCCAGTGTTCGGTCGCAAGCGCCGTTCCGGTGACCCTACCCGGAACGGGCACTGCGACTGCCCACCGGCGTTAGCCGTAATGCGTACAGTCAGATACTCCCAAAGCTCATCGTCGTATGCCTCTCTGTACACTCTTCTCCGCCCTATCTTCTTGTACCGAGAGTGTCTTGTTCACCTCGGAGGTACACCTCTGCATGTCGCTTCTTTCTCTCTTCTCGTCTCAACTTTTGTGCCTGACGCGCAGGAGCCCGCCAACTCGACGGCGGTGATGTAGAATACTACGTGTGGGAGGTGAAGAAGGCTGGTCTGGACCCAGACTACGATTACGCTTCAAGCTACCCCTAGCCTCTCGCACCTCCGTGCGGTCATAGGTTGGGAGTTGCTTTCGTGATTTGTTAGTCTGGGGCTTCTCTCGTGACGCGGGAGGTCAACCAAGGTGTAAGTACCATCTTTTGTATTCTTTCTTTTTTCGATTTATCTTTTTCCCCTTTTACTTTATCTTTTCATCATTTTATCTTTTTCCCCTGTTTTCTTTCTTGCGTGGTGTGTTTAAATTCTTTGAAAACTGAAAACATTGACAGCGAATCAGTCAAATGTGATTACGTTGAATGCGAAATGTTGACCGTGACCGTTTTAATTCAATATGTTTGAATTGGATGAGATGAAAATGTAAAATGGAAGTCGGGTGACTAGCGATGAAATGGGATCGAGGAAGTTTAACGATTGCTTAGAAAATAAATGTTGAAAACGCGAAAACATTTAATGCGAATATGTGGAATGTGTGAATGTTGAACGGGAGTATATTGGCTACAAAATGTTTCTAGCGAACGCGTGAAATCATGTTGTACTAAATCAACGAGATGATAAAGGTTAAATGAAATCCGGGTGAATGACGGTGAAAACGGAATGAAGAATGAGCCGCGTTACCATTGCTCAGAAAATAAAAATTGAAAACCGAACACGTTGGATGCGAGTAAACCGTGTGTGAATACGTTGAATGCGAGAATGTTGACTGAGAAGGTACCGAATCGTGTTGTTCAGACTCGGTGAGATGAAATGGTAAAATAAGAAACATGCTAATAACCATGCGAACAGACCGAAAAATAAAACAGGTTAACATTGCTAAGAAAATAAAGAAGACAGTAACTGAATGCGAGTAAGTTGAATGCTAAAACGTTGAATGCGAGTATATTGACTGCGGTTGTTTTGAAAATCAAGATAGCTAGCTGAGAAGAGAGCATAGCAAATCGTTGTTCAAAATGGACAGAAAGTTGAATGCGAACATGTTGACTGCGGATCGTGATTTTCGAGATCGACAAGATAAAAAAGGTTGACAGAAAACAAAGAAATACAAGTATAAGATAAATACGAAAATAATAGACACGAGTATATAAAATATAGGTTATTTTCCTGAATCTATATCCTATATCGATTTAATCTATTGTCATCTAATCATGAACTGTCTAGCTTTCTCTTCTACCGATATTATCTGGCTAAACGCATGTCTTAGACTAATCTCGTAGACACATGATTCATTTGGTTTCTGTTGAAATACGCGTTGAATTATCGAAAGAAAACTTCAAAACCGTCACGCGTCATTGATTATTTATATCAGTTAGATTTGGCCAAACGTATGGTCTAAAGCATGTTGGTTACACGCGTGGTTCCATCAAAATAATGAAAATAAAAGCGAACAGACTATACAATACATGTTTTGAATAACAGACTGAAGGGCTCGAACATTTCGCTCACCACGTTTTGCCTAATAATAGCCGGTATGTTTTTTCCAACAGGCCGATGCTCTGCGATATTTCATTCCACATGGTCAAAAACGGTGGGCTGGTAAACTGTGACATTATGTTCGTTGTGAAATTACACAGAATAGTGTGGGACGTTTTAGTCCCACCTCGCCAGTTTACGACGAGCCCTACCGGTTTATATACCCAGCTGAGATGGCTTGCATCAGCGTTTGTACATCTTCTTTTGGTCGCAGATTGTGAATGCGACAAAACTTTTGATCACAAGAAGATGTCCATCCGTTTTTGCTAGTCTTATCGCCGATTTTTCGTTAAAAAATTCACAACTATGCTTATCGGAGTACCCATCAACCGTGTCAGCATCTTCCTCCTTCGCCACGATCTAAAAATTCCCTTCTATTGTGTCACCTAACGATTTCCTAGCTCACATCACGGTATCCGCACTCTGAAATAATGTAAAGCTTCTGCGATAATTGCACAGTGTACGCCATTCAACATCCGTGTTAACCTGTCGTAGATGTATAGTCAAACGTTGTCTAACGGCCATGCCTCGGGTCGTAGGGAGAAGTCTAGTAACTTTTATTCATATTGCAAAATACAGTCTCTATTTTGACTACCAAAACTTACTATATATCTTATTGTTTTTTAACCTTTGATGCCTCTAGTTCTACCACCCCTCCCCATCCCCTATCTCGAATTTCTGGCTCCAGTCTCATACGCTTGCATAAAATGATGCACCAATTATAAAATAAATCTTCTATTTCCTTCAGTCCAACTTAATTGTCTAGATATGGATATATCTCGACACATTTTAGTGTTAGATACATCCATATCTAAACGAATCTGAGTCCATTAATTAAGATTGGAGGGAGTACCAAATCAATTCTTGAACTCGTGGCGTGGCGGGGCAAGTCAAGAGAGTGAGCCACATGTTGCTACTTTTCCCCCATGCAATAAGAGTAGAACAACTTACTTTTATGTTGTTCATTATCTTTCTCCATTAGTAGTATGTTACTAAACTCACTATAAATGACATGCAAATCAAAATGACCTTTTGAGATTTTCAAGGATTTATACATGAAATGGGATGCATATGTCCCATGAACCATAAAAAACCACAATTAATTTACAACCTTAAAAGAAGTAGTTAGATTTTTCACTTGTTATATCCCCTGTGGTAAGATTTTTTTTAAATCCCCTGGACATTCAATTCCTAAATCTCAAAACTTCGACGATAATGAAAATCTTGTACAAATGTGGTTGCATCTTACAATAGATTGGTTTTCTTCATTCTTGTTGCCATGTACAAACAACTTTACTATTGATTTTCTTAAGTTCTCTAAGCTGGAGTTGTAAATAATATCCACTTGTTTCTTCTTTCTTGTATAGAAAGAAACCCACTTGTTTCTTTAGACCAGCTGGCTGGAAATATCTAATATGTGAACCTATAGGAAATTTAATAACTATGGTTTTTGATGGATGCATCGATATTTGTTGATCAATCTGCAATGACAGTATCAATTTTTTACGAGAACCCGCAGGAGAACTATGTGTCATTGTATTAAGTTTGAAAGAGGGGGGTTTTCAAATGCCTAAGTAGGAGAAGATAGCCCATGGAGAGGTGTAGGCACTACTCACTCTACATTTCGTGTTAGCCCACCTCCACATCTACACGATAGCCACAAACGCCACTCCTCAAGAGGATGCCATCTAACACTTTCACGACCGAGGTGGATTTTGCACCGAAGATCCTAGTGTTGCGCTCTCAAAGGGATCGCAAAACTAAAATGATGATAGCGACAGTACCATGTTCGAAAGCTTCTTTTTTTTACAATATAAATGTTCATTGCTGGTGTTGTTGATTATGGTATTTATTGTTTATATGGTTGAACATTTTCTCAACTTGAAGCTCGTTCATATGCTTTGACGCATGCTAATATGTACTAGTGACCATGTTATAAAATCATCATTGTGATGGGACAATGTACCTAGATGACTGTTCACAACTCAATCAGCTTAGGAGGTGCGTGCGTGAAGGTGTTTCTTCCATTCCTTTGTATGTTTGACAGGTGAAAAAAGTCAAATGTCTTCGTTGACAAAAGCAAGATGGTAAGTAATTAGCTAGTCATGGCTAATGGTACTTGGTATTTCCTCTTGATAATGCCGACATAAACTAGGATATTCATCATTTTATTCTGTTCCGGTACTTTTCAATCAGGTGCATAAGGAGGTGCCTCGTGGACTTTGGCATTGAAAAAGAAGGAGGAATGCAAATGGAAACATGGTGCCCTCACTTCTTCAAGATCAAGAAGTATGTTTCGCCGAAGAAGAACAAGACAATGGATACGGTCATCTTAACGACTGGCTAGGCTGATGTTGTGAATGCCTTTGAACTGAAGGATAAAACAATATGAGTCTTTGGCTTCAACATTGAAACTTATGTCGCTCGCCTAGCTATAACCCCCGACATGGGTTAATGTATTAAGATGTCAACTGTTTGTCCATGTTAGACTTTGTAGTTTGTTCATGTGAGTCGGTCTGGTATATCTCATAATATTGGGTGCTTATATTTGCCAATATATAGTTGGCAAATATTCCTGGGCAGCAATAAGTTTGTTGTTTAGTAATTCATGGTATGTATTTTGGATACTTTTCTTTATGGTTTCTGGTGATTGGCAATATATCTGTGAGCGTAGATATGTTGGTGTTTGTTTTGATTGTGAAATACACGTTGGTACCCTAACATATTGTGTGTTGGTATTACAATGGACATGGTTTTCCTCAAAATAACCATGTGGTAGAGAATCACAAACAATTCGGCGGACATAATCGTGTGTCACCTTCACAAACGAATTAGAGACATGAAAGCGTGTGTGTTGCGAAAGGCCCGTCAGGGCCCATTTGGTGGAACCCTACCTTTATAAAAGGGGACTAGACATCCCATACGACAGCACTCCACACCACAGTCGTCACTTTCTTTTTTGGGCTTGCCTGTACCCTTGGTCGGAGCTATGTTGCGAGGCGCTGCATCAGCTACTCTCTGACAGTTCTCCGGTGTAATGTTCATCAACGTCGACGAGGCGATGCATCTGCGTTGGCACATCCTCTTCTTCCACGCGGCATGGGATGGCCAACTTCTCGACCTACGACGCCACAGATGTTTCCTACTAAAGGTTGTTAAACCCTTCACATGCACTACCTAGTCTTTTAAATCACTTCAAATACGTAGTTGATTTAATTACTCTTCTTGGTGGAACCCTGCTTTAGATCTACATATATGCACTATACCGATCTTTTGTTGGTATTTTTAATCTCTTCACATGAACGGTGGATTTATTGATTACTTTGATGTTAGTTTGATTCTGCATTTTACATCGAGATATGCACTAGGACAACCTTATGTAGGTATTTTTAATCCCGTCAAATGCACAATAGATTTGTTAATTATTTTGTTATTAGCATGGTTGTGGACTTTAGATCTACATATGCACTATGCCGACCTTATGTTGCTATTTTTAAACAATGAATGATTGATTTGTTAATTACTTTGTTGTTAATACGGTTGTGTACTTTAGATGTATATATGCACTTTTATATTTGTGTTGATATTTTTAAATTCCTTCAAATGAAGTATGAATGTGTATAGACATCTATATTAATATATTTTCATAATATACTTGTATAATAGGGATATTATTTTGGTAACACTGCATAGTACGAAGGCAAAGGAAGGGCAAGGATGTGTGGTGTTTAGCAAGCTAAAAGAATTGTGGCATTCAAAAATTACGGAGGCTCACCTTCATTTGCCTTCTCCCACGATATCCGCAGCTGCATGCAAGTGAATAATTACTTGAATTTGCACATGTAACGATCGTTTTTATATGTTTACATTTCTCACATTGAAGTACATGTTGTACTATAGTTGCAGATCCTTGGAGCAATACTTGCAAGAGCGGAAGTGTCTGACCTACAGCGTGGGGTGTCTACCCTCTTCAGAGAAGAGATATCATGAATCTATTATTTCTGCTACACGATGATGATGACTCAGAGATAAGTGGAGAAATTTTCCATTTTATTCTTGCAAGGTCATCAACACGAAGACAAAGACATAACCAAGACAAACTATATATTTTTCTCTTTTTGCGTATCTTCTCATTTGTATAGCTACAAAAATTAAGCTATGTCATAAATGTATATAAACATATTATGTATTCAATGTGCAATCAAATAAATGAGATTCATCTTGCGTTTGCACTAGAGATGGTTCAGAGTAAAAAATGTTTGCAAATGTCCAGAATCAGCATACAGCTAATTCTAACTAATCATGTGCAAAATGAGATGAGAACATACGATGAAATAACACAAGTCGTTTTCAATCATACGAAAACATGGGCAGTCAATAAGGAAAACACATTTGCAAAGGCCTTGTATTTCCATACGGTTGAATTTATGAAATTGTTTGTCCTTCGCATATGGGAAGATAAACCGTGCGTGTGCAGTAGAGGCTCATCGTCCACCCACGAGTTGCGACGGTTCACTTCACCGTGTGTGAAACACAACTTTCACTGTGTGCGAAGGCCCAATCTACACTAGTATATGCTAATTCGTTCTAGTGAGTGTGCTATCAAATTATAAAACCTCCATCTTTGGCATCCCCAAAATGTGAGAAAGTCATAAAAATGTGTCTAATAAACACTATGTATTAAACTTGTGAGATTCTCGGCCTGCCAATGCTCCACGCAATGAGCATTGTAGATGCTGAATTTTGTCCAATCAGGGACAGCCACGGGTCGCCACCATTTGTTACAGTTTGTCTTTTTACATTTTTACACTTTTCGATAGTAATTTCTCGGTGCACCTTCCTGGCCCTGATTTTTCGATGGTAGCTCCGACATGACTTCTCGATCCTATGGTAATTTTCTGATGTGCATAATTTCCTAGCCGTGATTGTACGTCTCTTTTTTAAACTGCTCGCCGATAGTTCTTCGATGAACCTTTCCGTCCGTAATTTCCGACCACAATTAGCCTACGCCTAAGACAGTAATTTTAAGCTTATTTTTACTGACTCGACGGTAACTTTTGGGGAACAACTTTTTGCAATAATTTCCCGGTAGTAACGTATTTAGATTATGTCTATTTACCACGGTATTTAGCTTATGTCTATTAAAATATTTACTTAGGGCAGATTATTTTAGCTTATTTTAATGACTTGACGATAATTATTACGACACAACTTTCCGGCTGTAATATCCTGAGGGTAATTACCCCACATTTACGACGGTACTTTTATTACATCCCTTTACTTACCGGACATCGCACCTTCCCGGCCGTCATTTACAACGGTAGTTACCTTACGTCTACGACAATATTTATTTAGCTCATTTTCTTAACTAATCGACGGTAATTTTCTGACAAAGCTTTTCAGCCGTAATTTTCTGTCGTCAGTTAGCCCATGGTAACTCCTCGATGGCTAATTCTCTAACCGTATTTACCCTTATTATTATTATTTTATTTTATTCCTATTCTTTGACAATAATTTTCCATCACACTTTTTCAGCTATAATTTTCACACGGTAATTACCCTTTGGTAATTTTTCAAGGCATGGTAATTTTTCGGTCGTACAACAGTAATTTAATTTTTTGTACTCCCTCCGATCCAAATTAGTTGACTTAGATTTATAGATTCGGTTGTATCTAAATATGATATAGTATTAGATACATCCGTATCTTGATAAATTTGAGCCAACTAATTTGGATCACAGAGAGAGTACTTTTTAATACTTTGACAGTAATTCCACTCCCTGTCTGCTCTTTTGTACGGGCAAAATACTACTATTGTATTCTGCCGTAACTTTGGACAAGAATACGAAACTATATATGTCGTAATCTCGAACAATATCTTTACATATTTTCTACTGTCATTTCTGCGTGGTAACTACCAATGATACCTTTAACTGACTATTCGACAACGATTGCCCCGTCAAGGATCCGGGCGTGACGCCGTGCCAAGTTTCCTAGTATCACTTAATAGTTGTTATACTTTGTTGATAATCACCTCAGTCCTCAGACATCAAATATGGACATTCAGATCTCTGTCAGAATAAGCGCAGTGAGAAAAAAAATAGAATTGTGCTGGCCACTAATGATTGATGAAGATTCAGAAATACTAAGTACAGTACAACCAAATTGATAATTAATAGGAGCGATGAAAATATATATTCGGAAGCTTCAGGCTTAGTAACCAAAATATCAATGTACAGAGAAATATAAATGTTGGTGTATAGCAGTTCATCATTATTCGATCCAGAAGCATTTGGGAACGCATTTGGACCAGGAAAAACATGTTAATTTACAATCTACGACATACATTTTCTGTCTGATTTCAGCATTCAAAATTGCAACAGGTAAAAGGATTATGAGTTCTTCAATTTAGAACACCTTTTACCTCCTTGTCGGTCACTTTTCTTCCTGTAAATGGTGTCTGCAGTGATAAGGATCGTATGGTTAGAACAAAGGCCGACGAGCACATGAGAAATAGATTCCTCGGTGAAGCAGAATAAAATTGAACAGCTTAATCATAAGCATAGACTGGATTAAGTTGTGTTAGGACTTGAGAGCGGTGACGAAACAAGCTAAGTAAAACTCAACTTAGATTGAGCCGATTGAATCAATTTAGCTAGGGAGAAAGCGGGAGAGAAGGGAGTCGTGGAATTTGCCTAGTGTACACTTTTTTTTTTTTAAATTTCACCGATCTTTAATAATCATCAACAGCGGTACAAAGAGATCCAAAAGTAATAAAAATTACAAATAGATCATTCGACCACCTAGTGACGACTACAAACACTAGTGCGAGTCGAAGGCGCGCCGTCGTAGTCACCCCTCCATCACCGGAGCCGGGCAAATCTTGTCGTAGTAGAGCTTGTTGTAGTAGACAGTCGTCGTGCTAAGGCCACAAAGGACCAACGTACCAGGACAGCAACCATCGCCAATGATGACAACCGTAGATCAGAAGAGACTGACCTAAGAACAAACCAACGAACACGAAAACGACCAGATCCAAGGAGATCCGTTGGACAAACGACGCCACACGCTCTCCGTCGATGCTTGATGCACCACCGGAGTGAGGATAGAGCGATGAGGTTCTGACTTTAGGACGTAGCCGTCGTCTCAACATCCTGAAGAAGACACTGAAAACATGCTAAACAAAGAACAAAAAACGTCCCACCGGCGAGAGGCCGTGGTCCATCACATCTCCAAGGCCCTAGGGCCAGATGGTGGCAACTTGTGGAGTATATCATAACTAAGCCAAGCGATACTAGGGTAAAATCGGAAATAAAAAATGAAGTAAGATATATAGAGAAAAAAAGCTTTGGTGCTAATGTGTAGCACATGTTTTATTGCACATTTTTTTATGTACGAGAGATCTTGTCCTCACCGGCACAATCCGATGCTGAGCTCACCGGCCCCGCCGGTTGAGCGAGGTGGAGGAGAGGCACCGGCGTCCCCTATGTGCGTAGTAGGGTTAGGTAGCTAGCCCCGTGCCTGTAGTTGGCGCCATGTCGTAGGGCTTGCCACTGTGTTTCTCTAGAAGGATTCGGCGGTGGTGGTCCGTCCCTCCTCGTGTTGCCTGTGCGGCGGTGTGGTGGAGGCTGAGGGCCGCCTGTGCCCTTAATAAGGCCCCTCCAGGTGTGGCCCTGGGCGTGGCTGCCGCCCTCCTCTTCGGCCAACCGTGGTGACGGGGAAGGTGGCTTGGCGTCGGCGGCCCGTCTTGTTTCCTCACCTACAGGCTCCTCTGCCCCTGCTGCTCTTGCATGGCAGCCTGGGGCGGTCCGCGCTCGCTCTTCTCCGGTGAGGCCCATTGGTGGGGTCTCACAGTCAGTTGGGGGTTGACCGGGAGCCACCTTAATAAGTGTTGTGCTTCCTCTTGCTCGGGCGCATCGCTGCTGCTTCTCTCTTGCCGGCCGGCCATGGTGGTGAGGGGCTAAGGGATTTGTGTAGGGATGTTGCCTTGATCTATTAACATGGACTTGTTGTTGCTTCTCTGGCCGGCCGTGGTGGCGAGGAGAGGAGTGAAGTTGAGTCCTTGTTCTGTAGCTCCGGGGAGTGGAAGATCCTTGCCTCTGTGGTGCTATGTTGATGTGTTTCTTCCCGGGAGCTTCTCTCCGGTGTTTTCTTGGCGGCTCGGCTGCCAACGCGCCGGACCTTATGTCAGTAGGGCTGCCACTCCGCCGTTACTCCTCCTCTGCGCCGGTGCTCGTCATCACCTCTTCGCCAAGTGGTTCGTCCCCAGTGGCTTGGTGGTGGCCGGTTGCGAGGTTTTTCTCGCCGGTTTGAGTGTGGTCGAGTCCTTTCTCAAACCTCGTCGATGGCGCACCTCCGAGGTCGCCGACGTTTGTGGCAGAGGCGCCTAGTCCTTGATTGCATTTGTTGTTCGTTTTCAGGGTGTTTTTGTATTTGGTGAAGGTCCTTATCTTCGAACGTAGTTCCTTGCGAGTATTGTTTGGACCTCCCTGTACGTCGTACCTGCCACGGGTTCTCTTTGCAGCAATGAAAAATATTCCGGGTGCTTTGCACCCTTAATCGTTAAAAAAAATACACTATGGTACATGTACAATTGTTCTATACATTTATCTACATTAAACAAATTATTATTTTGGGCTCATGCCTTCATCCCGAAGGCAAAGCTGTACGACCTGCCCGGGTTTTTAAAAAGGTGTCACGATCCATCCACATCGTGGACGGTCGTTCAACCCAGAAAGAGAGAACGACTCTTCTGCCGTTTTCCTTCTCCCGTTAGGCTCGTGGACGATCTGGGACAAATCGTGGACGGCATTACCCAACCGCGTCGCAACTTGGCGATCCAATGTTCCAGAGGTTTCTTTTTGGCCATGGAGTTTTCCGTGGGATCTGGAAGGAAAAGGATGGCAGATAGTACTTGGATAGGGCTCGTAGAATTGCCGGTTGCCCAGAATAATCTATGGATACGGTCCACGATCGGCGGATTTTTTGCCAATGGCTAGCGCGGGGCTGAGTATAGCTATTTTCGGGAGATAGCTGATTAGTTAGGGCATCTCAAACACAGGTTTTAAATTTTTGGCGTTCTAAGCTTTTTCAGAAGCCCTAAAATACAGCGCGGAGCAGACATTGCTTTACCTGTGAGTATAAAATTGGCTCCAAAATTTTACAAAGAAGACCCTGCACATATTTTAAGAAAAACAATCGGGTCCTTTAATCACAATTACACACATGGGGAGGCCGGCCGTGGTGATGGAGCCTGCACGCGCGAGGCCCAGTACACACCGGCCATGGTGGTGGAGCGCGCGGGGTCGGAGGGGAGGCTAGCGGATGGGCGGCGACGGATGGGCGACCAGGGGTTGGTAGGATGACGGACGGGCGGCGATGGGCGAGCGGCCAGGGGATGGCGGAGGACCGACGACGGGAGGACGTGAAGGGGATGGCAGAGGCGACAGCAAGGCGGTGCCCCACGGTGTCGTCCCACGACGTCGGAGCGCGGCGTCCACGGCGTCATCGGCGGCGCGGGCGGTGGAGGGCCGGGTCAGCGTGGACGAGAAAGGCGATGCCATGGTCGTCTGTCTGCACGAGCGGGAGTGGACCAGCGGCGACGGGCAGCCGGCCGGTTGCTGGCGGGATTGGACCTCTCGTCAAGCGGGTGGCGGGAGTGGGCCAACAGCGACGGACGGCTCCTGCGCGCGTGTAAAATTTCCGTTGGCCGTAGGGCTTCGCGCGTGCTCTCGATTTTACAGCCAGCTTTAGCCCGCGCCTCAGCTGCAGCCTCTGTTGGAGTACGGTCTTTTGCCTTCCACGCGCTAAAACGGTAGTTTTTAGCACGATGTTACCGGCGTTGTTGGAGATACCTTAGAGCTACTACGCTGTTTTTGGGA
Source organism: Avena eriantha (assembly GCA_910589775.1). Classification (NCBI taxonomy): domain Eukaryota; kingdom Viridiplantae; phylum Streptophyta; class Magnoliopsida; order Poales; family Poaceae; genus Avena; species Avena eriantha. Next base: position 329,584,852 of record OU342744.1, read on the forward strand.
TTTTGTGGAAGTCTTTACGTATCTCCACATCTTTTGTAACTATAATTTTATCCCATAGGATGCCGCCATGATTTGTGAAAGTTAGCCCTGTGATTTTTTAATACTATTCCCTCCGTTTCTAAAATATAATATGTTTTAGCTTATATGAAATGAATGTATTTAGATACATTTTAATGTATAGATTTGTAGTGAACTTACACACTAAAAGTTCAGACACACTCATTTTATAAAAACTAAAACATTTTATAATATGGGATAGAGGGGTACATTTTTACCCGTGCGTTGTCACGAGATATTATACTATAGCTTAAGTGTGAGCAAAAGCGAGCCATCCATTTATCTGCACGCGTGTTTGTGGTCGTCTGATCTTCACTTTGAGTCATTTCAACCGTACAGTTTCAGGTATTGACTATAGTCTTACGAGTTGATCCCTCCCGTTCCTGCCCCCAACCACATCGCCATCTCGATCGCGTTTCCTCCACCCGAGCTCCCGCTCCTCCCAGCCCCTCATCTGTATCCCTCAGCAACATGCGTTGCCCCCTCCGCTCCTGGGCTCTCCCTCTCAGCTCCGCTCCCTCCGCCCCCTCCACTCACGATAACCTCTTCTCCCATCATCTCCTCTCTTCTGGACCTAGCGCGGCCCCTTGCGTGAAACCCTAGCATGGGTGAACCAGCAGCTATACGGGGTTGAGATGGTACCTCCGTGTCTGCTCCTCCTCGCCTCCGACAACCCACCGATGACCGAGACTCCGCCCCGGTGCCCCTCCTCCCCCACTAGACCCTCTTTCCTAGGCAACTACTCCCCCACGGTCAAGCTCCGCTGCTAGGTACTTCCCTCGGTGGTCTCCGCTTCTTGGTCGCTCACCCCCGCAGTAAGGCACTACAAGAAAAGTTGGCTTTTACAACGAACGATTTTTGTGGTTGAAGGCCCGTTTTTTGTGGCCAAATTCCGCGATGGATGGCCTTCGTGGTAAAAGCCCCGTCAGAAATGAATCAACCACGGGTTTTTTTTCCAACCGTGGAAGATCGCACCCTTCAGCCACGAAAACTTGTTCCGTCGTAGATCTGTTCGCCAGCCGCATTGACTGCTGACGTTATGCAAACTGCCACGTGCCAGCCGCCGTTAACGGTCACAGAAACCGTGGCAGAAGCCAGGCCCAGCCAAGGCCTGCTAAATACTAACTGGGCCAGCCCATGAGGAGAGCCTAATAAGAAGATGACTCGTTACTATTTTGTCTTGCACTGCTTGATTTTAGCCCAATAATGCAGCTAGCAGTGGCCCGCGAACTTTTAGGCCCCATACTGTTTTGGCCTACAGAAGACCCATGTTGGTCCAACACTGTGCATCACATTAGCAGTCTGCGCAAAATCGCTCATGTACACACGGTTAGCCCATCACTATTATCGCAGCCCGTTGTGGGCCGCCTACTAACGGCCCTTCTTTGAAATGGTCTGTTACTCTTCTTCTCTTTTACTGTTCCGGCCGTTAACTATTCAGGCCCACAAGCGGCATGTTACTGTTTTAGCCTAGTAAATTTGTTGGCCTATTACTGCCCTCGTCTGAAAATTTCTCGAGTAGTTACTGTTCAGGCTTGTTACTGTTCTGGCCTTTATCTGCTTCGGCCCTTTACTGTTGCGGCCATTTACTGTTGAGGCCCGCTACTGTTCTGACCCGTTAATTCTCTGGCCTGTTATTGTTCTACCATTTTTACAGTTTATTGCATGTTACTGTAATGGCATGTTTTTGTTCTGGCCTGCTACTGTTATGGCATGTTACTATTACGGTCTGGTACGGTTACGGCCTGTTACCACATGTGGGTTGCCCCATTACGTTTATGGACTTTTATAGTTTTGGCCTTTCTGAAGTCCATGCCAATATCATAAAACGTGTATAATAGCATCTTTTACTGTTCATCGTCGGCCGAATACAAGACAGGCCAATAACAAAGCATGATAATGTTCCCTAATCGACCTGCCTGACGTAGTTACCGTAACGACTACCGCCATGTGTGGGCGGCGTCAAATAAATTGCTACATGGATTATTCGAGTTATCTAGATATTAAATCAGCTGAAAACTTCTTAAATTTCTCAAGGGAAAGAAAATTCGGCATTTCAGTTGACAATCAAGTTGATAGGATAATCCTCAATTTACTTTCTCAATCGATCATCTGCATCTTCCTTTGAGTGTGACAGCTACATTGGAGGAGGCATGATCTTGCATCCTCTTCTTTGGTGATGATGGCAATAATCGCAGTCTGAAACTAAGTAATAACGAGTTAATATATCAAACAAGACAAACTAAACATTTAACTAATATGACAGGAGCTATGAACTGGAGTTTAGAACTGGTCAATGGTTCAATTATTGACCAACACATTAAATAAGAAGGACAAGCAAGCACACATTAAACAAGTGTGCCTACCATGAAACGAGCAATCAAAAAATATATGTGTATGGCTTAGAATTTTAGCAAATATAAACTAGCAAGGTCATTTCAACAAATATATATGGAAGCAATTGTATACCCTAAAATGCAAGAGACATTGGGTGACTCGGAATTTGCGTTGAGGCACAATTGGTATGCAGTTACTGTCGTAGCGAAGAATGAACCAGATGGAAATTATAACGCATCATACGAGAACTTGTAGAGCAGGAATGCAAAGCACGAATGAACTAATGTAGAGGATAGTTATGTCGTGGCTTAGGATGAACCAGAACCAGATGCGAGATATAATGGAGTCGCTTGTGAACCTATAGAACATGACAAACAAGCATTAGATAAGTGCGCGTAGAATGAAATGAGCAATCAAACAAAGTGTTTCTTAGAATTTCAGCAAATATAAACTAGCGAGATCATTTCAACAAATATATATGAAAACAGTGGCATCTCCTGGAATGCAAAGATTCGTTGGGTGACTCAGAATTTGCGGTGAGCTACACAATGGCATGCGGTTACTGTCATAGCTAAGAACCAACCAGATAGAAATTATAATGGCATCATAAGAGAACTTATAGAGCAGAAAGGCAAACCACGAGTGAATTACATAGTAGAGGATAGTGACACCGTTGCTTAGGACGAACTAGCACTAGATAAGAAAGTAATGGCATTCCTTGTGAACCTGTAGAATAGGCATTGTTCCATTTTGAGCTCTATGCAAGAAAAAGAAAATAGTTAGTGATGCAGCTTTTGAAGAACCAGGTGGCAACAACAAAATTATAATCAAATTAGTATGAAGAGTTTAAACGGCTACTACAGGATAGCAGAATATGCCAATGAGGAAATAATAGCAAGAACTGATCTCAGGACGAACCAGATAGATTCAGCAACTATAGAGCAGGGAATCCATACTAATATTTTCTGGTGACTCCAGATTTTGCAAGAATTACACGGTAGCATGAAATTACTGTTGTATGGAGTAGCTAAGGACATGTGCATGAAAAAATAACAAACATATGTAAGACTTGAAATTTGTAGAGTAGCGAATACAAACCAACATGTCTAATGAACTTGTATGTACTAGAACGAAGAACAGGCATGCCCAGTGACTTGTATATACTAGCACGATTAAAAAAATGCAGTTCACTGCGACAAGCTTGAACCTGCTATATTGCTGACAAAACAAAAACAGGTTTAAGATTTGGTTAACCTTGGTTAGAGAGGCGCCTAAGCATCGTCGGTACCGTGAAAGTGACGTCCAGGTCACCGATGGTGTTGTGGTTGCGGTGGCTATTGGCATCAGGGAAGCAGATCTTGGGCGGTCAATGCCAACTTGAGCGCGGTGGACAAGAGTGTCGTCGAGGCAGATCCGGTGCAGTGAACGACGATGGCCGTGCAGCTGGTCTAGAGCGGTGGACATGAAACCACCCTTTGAACTAGATCACGTCCGGTGGACACCAGTAAAGCGGATCCAGTACAGTTGGGTAGCTTTCGGTGGTGAGGAAGCAGAACTTGGGCGGTCGATGATGCCATCAGCGTGGTGAACGACACCGCAGCTCCTAGATATGGTGGGTGAGCGTCAGTGAAGCGGCTCCACAACGGTGCACGAGACCGCAGCTCAAGCCGGTGCGCGCGCTGGTTGTGGAGTGGACAGAGGAGCTTGGGATTTTTGGGAGGGTCAGCGAGAAAAACTGGGCGAATTGGGACCATAGAAGTGAGAAGAAAAAATAATTACGATCATGCCCCTGAGCTACCGACTTTAGCATGCCCATTTGTCGTTTGAACAATGGATAGATTTGGAATTTTAAATTCTAAAGTTTTTGAAATGGAAGGGCACGAAATGCTTCAAGGTTGGTGTGTGGTTTTGCCGCTCGATTGAGATTTTGAATTTGGCTAGCGCCCATCTAATAATAATAGAAAAATGGTACTCCTCCGGTTAGTGGGATATTTGACTCAAAGTTTGTGAAACGGTGGGGCGGGAAATGACTCAAGGTAGGTGGGTGATTTTGCCGCTCGATTGAGATTTTGAATTTGGCTAGCGTCCATCTACTAATAGAAAAAAGGTAGTAGACTGTACGCTATCTGTCTAGGAATTTAAGGCCGAGAGTCACATCAACTGATCATTCATAACCATATTTTTGCACAGAAACTTGGATACCTTCCGATTCACACACCGTAGGCGGTAAATTTTGCTGCTTGAGTCAGATTTTAAATTTGGTTAGAATCCATATAATAATATAAAAATGGTACTACTTTGGTGGGAGATTTTTCCTCAAAATGTTTGAAACAGAGGGGGTGCGAAATGCTTTGGGGTCGGCGGGTTATTTTGTCGCTCGATTATGATTTTGAATTTGCCTGTTGGCCAAGTTTTTACTAGAAAAAAGGTTGTGTAGACTGAACGCCATCTGGTCAGAAATTTAAGGCGAGAGTCACATCAACTGATGCCTCCGATTCAAACGGGATAGGCGGTAGGTTTTGGCGGTCAACTGTGATTTTGAATTTAGAGTTTGTCCAAAGAATAATTACAAAAATATGCCGTTCTCCCTCTATTTTAGGGATCCAAGTTGGGGGGAGTGATTATCTACCATGCGTATGAAAATGTAGATCTCCGATACAAGAATGTTTATTTAACATAACAACAAACAAATGTCTGAAGTCGATTTGATTCAAATATGTGAAAATGGTGTGCAACCAAGGTCTACTAATTATTTAGGTGTTGGCACAGACTCTTCTACAGGAAGCACTAACTAAATGATAGTACTAATTCAGATCAAATAAAAAGCCTGCTACGAAACAAATACTCCTACTACTGCATACTATCAAAACACAAACACCAGCTAGAAGTATATGTAGAAAACATAAAACAAGATTTCATCCCGCATACACTACTATATAGAGAACATCATTTAATCATATAAAACAATGTTTTATTATACACACATAGGCCACCAAAAAGAATAGACAACTCTAATATTCTAGCCCTTGTTGCGGTGATTACAACACAAACAAAGGTGCCGCCACATTTCCATCAGCTACCAAAACAAACAAACATCAGACTGTAGTTCCAAATAACAGAACCTGGGCAAACACATGCTTGCCCAAACAAGTCTTGCTTGTTCATCTAAGTGTTATTTTCATCTCCTTGATGTTGTAGTCTGAATCAGCTGTGTTGCTAACATGATTTCCTTTTCTTTCTTTGATTTAGCACTCCGAATCATGTCGGTTGCTGAAGGAAATGAACAAAATGATCAGCAAAATCATAGGTATACAAAAAATGCAAGGGTTGCACATGAATGACTACACTAGCCAGGTGTCATTATGTAGGGATGTAAAGTACACCAACATTTACGAGATCTGAACTTCTTAGACTTCATGCTACTGAGATCTAATTCGAATACTCCCTCCTTTGCTCATATAATCACCATTTCTCTATTCTCAAATGCGTAGAGTAAGATTACTACATCTTTCCCACCATATGCCCATGATTTCTCAAGGCCAAGGAGAGTATCCAACTCAACCTTTATATGAGGCACCCAAGCTTTCCATTTGCCTGTTGATGATCTTGCACTGGACCACGTGTTTTGAGTGAAGTCTCTTATAACTACAAGGGCAACATCTCCATTATGCCCCTTAGCGATGACAAAATTGCGTCTAGAAATATCATGTGTCTCATGAGGACACTCAATATAACACAGTTTTGTTGTCACGTTGTCGAAGGCAATTATATAACTGGTGTTCAATGTTGGCCAGTACAAAATGTCCCCTATGAGAGTTGACGGCCTGCGATCAATCTGAGCCAGCATCTCAGCAGGTTCAATCCAGTCCTCCCATTTTCCGAACTCTAGTGAGTACCTCTGCACCAGTGCTTGGTTACCATTGGTTACTATCCAAACAACCTAGAAAATGCTGCAGTAGTGTGAAGACAATTGCCCATGGTTTCTCGAACAGAGAATTGTGCCTCTATCATACTCACGTCTCCGCCAAATTGGTGGTTCTAGTATCACTGTTTCACTTCCACTGATTGGATCCCAGGTCTTTATCATGTTAGACCCTTGCGGATAATGAAGTAGCACCCTACCATTGGGACATTCGATTACATATGGTTTGTAGGCTTTATGTACTTCCACCATCCCATTCAGCTTCTGGAAGATGGATTGGTCAAGATTATGATCTGTTAAGAATTGAGCATCCTTGGAGTTGTTGGTGAAAAATCCAAGTAATGGCATTCCTCTATTGTGTGACAGCGTTAGCCTTTTGAAATCGTTCCTTCCCATGAAGTCCATCCAACGTTTTTGGGCGACTGATACCCTCAGTATGCATGATGGGTGCGGAGGAAGCCTGACAAAAATCTAACCAAATACATTGCCTGGCAAGTCGTTGATTGTTGCATATGTTCTTCCACCAAAGCTGGTAGGATGATGCAAATAGCACAAGTGCATCATCAGAATTAAGTAAACAACACAATGCACAATCCTAAAAAAGAATTAAGTCAGCACCACAATGCATCATACAATTTAACAGGAAAATTTATCATCGAAATTTCCTAAACTGCACACATCTGAAAAACTACCTAAAAAGCAGAGTATGTCAACAAAATAACCAAAATGGCACAAGGAATCAACTAGAGTAGTATGAAATCACCGCAAAATGCTCTATCATGTCGGAACTGGGCAAAGGGAATGAAGAAAAAAGTTAGGTCACCGGGGAGGACAGAAAGGCCCCCCCTGAATTTTCTGGGTTTATCATAAAGAAGGGGAGAAAAAACGGACGCGGCTTTAGTGACTTGGTGAACCCAAGTCTCACGGTGACTTGCCACAAGATCCACCTTCCATCTTAGATCCAACGTATGACAATAGCTCAGATTTTGAACTAAAAAGTAAAACTATTCGAAAAAATTGACAAAAAAATCAATAAATCATAGGTGCCTAGGTTTGAATACTGTGAAAGTTTCATCCCATTTGGATCACTAGTTTGTGATTAAATAGATTTTTATGTTCCCAGTAATACTAGTTTAAACTAATATCCCCTTCGTCCAAAAAAAACCCTAGAGCAGAATACACAAAAGAGGGAGGGAGTTAGGGAGACAAAATCCAACGCAGAACTTACAATGGGGTCGATGAGTTCTGAGAAGATGGAGTAGGTGCTGCTGATGAATGACGAGCCACATCTGTTGATGCTGAAGAAGCACGACCACGAGCTGACGCATACCTAGCATCCCATGTAGTCCTCGCTTTCGCAGCGGCAGCCAACAAAGCCAAATTTGTTCCAGCAGCAGCCAACGAGGATTTCGACTGTGCCTCCACCGCTTTCCAAGCATCAATCAACACTGTCCAAGACTCTGATGCGGTACAAGCATCGACCTCCGCATCCGCTTCACATGTATCCACTGGTGCTGCTTCAGCATCCACCTATGCTTTACAAGCATCCACCAACGCAGCAAAAGCATCCATAAACACCAATACCATTTCCTAAAAACGCCACTAGCTTATTTAGTTTGCAATGCCCAAAATAAATGCATTCTATCCTTCAAAAAGCCCGTAATGGATGGAGGTTGGGGACATACATACCAGCGAACGGCGGTGCATTGGTGTTCAATGGTGGAGCGGGGGGGGCGGTCCGGTCGAGGGAGGGCGGTCAGGTGGATAAGATGACGATGCGGTCGAGGGGCACACGACTTATCTTCCTCGAACTCGAAACTAAACTTTCGCCCAACTATATATATTTTGCGAACCCCGCTTTTTTAGGGAAAAACCGCCGTTGTATTAATAGTAGCAACCACATAACTGATACAAGTTTGTGCACTTGTGTTGCTCAATTTCCTGCCTACAGACATCAATTTTATGCACTTATTCATGTGATACAATGAATTGCTCGGTACAAAATATTCCAGGTGGTAGAAGCCTGCCCGTTCTATGACATCAAGATCTAGAGTTCAAACATCGACCTGAAATTCCATAATCTACAACTACAAGTTTTGGTTTACTACCAGAAACATGCTAACAAATCACTCGCAACTGGCATTAACATCATCATTAATAGATCTCAGAAGGAAAAAAATTGATAGATAAAAACCACTATAAGTTTGAATAAGATGACTGTTGTTGCCAAATATAGTCACATAAAGCCAGGTACAATATATATGTCATAATAGTACATCAAATATATAGATTCGTGGACACCACACGCCAGTAGAGCAAAAAAATAGTTATAGTACCTGACTTAACAAACAATCATCCTCCCAAGAGACCCAAACCCTTCAAAAATGAAAGTAGAGCGGTCAATATGGTTTACAGATTTCCTCATCTTTTGCAGGATCATGACTGTATGGTCTTGGAGAATCTCGAATTTCTGTCAAGGTCTCATCTGCTTCTAGAGCCAAATTGAAAATATTGCCAGCTCGCATTCCCACCTGTTCCAAGATTCGGTCGTACACTTGGCCAATCAGCTCGTCGCCATCCATATCAGGTGACTTGGGAACTAAGTTGTTAGCCACGAACTTTTGAAAATCCACAACAGCATCATGAGCAACTGAAATTGATGTATTACATCCTGCAGTCAAAATAACTGTCCGCTTAGTGGATATGGCCACTTCTTCCTTCAGGCGCCTAATCTGGTAATCCTGGTGTTTCTCTTTCTCTTGAAGGCACGAAATCATGTGTCTATGAGCTTTGTATTTCTCTCGAAGACGGAAAATTGTCAAATCCTTATAGTGACCAGCACCATTATGCCATGAGCAATATGAATAAGGTGGAAAATGTAGATAACAAATCCAAAATTAAACTAGATTCTCGTTTCAAAAAAATTAAACCAAATTCTCGTTTCAAAAATAATAATCCAAATTCAGCTTCACACATCGTTCAAGCTCCATAGTGGTACCACAAATGGCAAAGAACCATAGAGGCATATTGCTCAAACATGGGAAGGGCCGTACTTCAGGGTTTGCCTTCTTAGCTGGCACATGAGCAGTTCTAGCCTTAGTAAGTGTCAACAGATCAGAATGACTTCGTTTCTGCAAATCATGATGCAACAAAAATGATCAGTATATTTTAGGGGACATTTTAAGTAATAAAGCGCTCTTTATCGAAAAAATTGTTTTCAGGGACAAAGCATAGGTTACTGAAATTCTAGCAAAGCAACTGGATACATAAAAACACTTGCCACTCGATAATGCCTCCTCCACAGGTGGGACATGCGCATGATGCTAAATGAAATGCAGCAAAACCAGTAAATTTTAGGAAAGAACACATCAACTTCACAATGCAAAGAAGGATACGTGCATTAATCTGATGCCAAGGATTGAGCGTGTTCCCCATGAATGAAAATTATAATTTAAAGAACTCATCAATGTAGGACACCAGCAAACAACAATCTATTTATGAACGATATGCAGCAAATTATATCTGCATTGTTCAGCAGAGGACCGTTCTATGAAATAAAGCCAGGGCAAGCTTCCCATCCTCATAAGACTCTTCTTGGCAACATATACTTACCTATTTTCAGTGGATATTATAACTAATTCCATGGATACATCCATGGTGATCCCATCTTCCTAATGTGGCATATAGATCTACTATTTCAAATAGTAATCACCTAAACAACTATCCGGATGGTTGCAGACTCACCGAAGATTGCGCTGATACGATGAAAAGGTGGACGCTGCTGGGTAAAAAAGGTGCGCGACGGGGGAGATGCACAAATGTGCAAAAAATGTAGCGAGACTCGTATATAGATAGACATAGCAGTAACACATAAACCAGATCAATTAGTAGTAACCACAAACTCCAGACAGACTGTAAGTAGACTGTCAACTACTCCCATTAATCTAGTGTAATTTAACATGGTAGTACAATAAGATGGTGAGTACTAGTAAACAAAAGGGGATTACTTAATTATTAGTGGAATCTATAGCCAACCACCGAAAACATCATGAGTACCATACTTGGTTAAGAACCTAATGTCCAGCTCTAATTACATAAATCTAAGAGCACATATCTTATTTACGACTAAGCGCAGTGAGTTGGATACATCCGCTAACTCTGTAGCCATCTCCTCGGCATGCATCTGATGGTGCTCCTGATCCTCCTCTTCAAGGTCATCGTGGATCCCGAGCTATAACCATAGCGACGTCATCGCACGCTGCAGCAAAAGTGAGTGCGGTAGATCTACCTAGTGGATGAACGTGCAGCGCTCACATTCGTAGTTGCAACCCAAGAACCTGCGGCTGAAGTTCGTTCCCTCGAACGCAGCACGACGACGGGGCGCTAGGGCGCAGTCGCACCAAAGCCGAAGATCCACATTGGTAACGATGCTGTACCACTCCATTTCTACCATCCGTGCCAGGATCTAAACCTGGGAAACATCGTCAATCGAGAAGGAAAGAATAGAGAAAAACCCCAAAAGGAGATAACCCATAAGCTGAATTCGAGAAAATAAACTGAGGCCGTTAACTCTGGTGTACTTACCCTAACCCGGTCGCCTTGCGCATCAAGATCCCCCGTCGTTCGCCGGACCGGCATGACTGAATCGGCCGGCATTGCTCGAAAAACGAGCGTGCCTTCAAAGTGTAGCGTAGAGGCTTCGTGGAGAAGGAAGCGGCAGGGGAGCCGATGCTCACATTCGCTGGCTACTATTGGATTTAACTCGACCACTGATAATTGGGGCCCGTGCTAGATATCCCGTGGGCCCCCAAACATCACTGACCTAGTTTAACTTGCATTACATGTACTTTTGGAAAACAAATCAAAACTCAATAAATAAATAAACCAAATGCCCCCTCTCTTTTTGCGAAAACCCACTACAAAACGGAGATGCTCACAAACGCGTACACACACTCACCCCTATGAATGCAGGTACGCACACCCTACACCTATGAGCACTTTAGAAAGACTAGATCTTAAGACTGATCCGGCGGGGCTTGAGCTTGACGAAGTCACCATAGGCACCTTGCTATATATTGACGGGAATGTCGCCTCTCACTACCCTCATAACCATCCTTCAAAACCGAGCGTTGAGTCTTCGTGGCGAAGGAAGTGCTAGGGGGTCAGAGCTCATATTCCTTGGCTGCTATGGGATGTAACTGAACCACTAATAATGTGGCCCCCAGTAGTGAGCCCATAGACCCTAGACACCAGTGACCATTACAATTACCTTGGGAAAACCGAGAAAAACTTAATATAAACAGAAGACCCATCTCTCTCTTTTTTGCGAAAACCCACTACAAAACGCACACACTCACAAATGCATACACACACTCACCCCTATGAACGCATGAACACACATCCTACCCCTATGAGCACCTCCGAAATATTGTGTCTTCAGACTGTCCGGTGGGGGGCTTGAGCTTGACGAAGTCACCATAGGCACCTCTCTATCGACGGGAACGTCACCTCCTACTGCCCTCGTAACCATCCTTCAAAGCTGAGCATCGAGGCTTCGTCGAGAAGGAAGATCTAGAGGAGTTAGAGCTAACATTCGTTGGCTGCTATAGGATATAACTGGACCACTGATAACAACAGGGCCCCATGATAGTGAGCCCATAGGCTCCAGACATCAGAGCAAGCACAACGTCAAGTCTTAAACATATGTCTAAACGGTGGAGTGGGTGGTTCTAACAAAAAGATTCTTTAAGATGAGTCTAGTGCTAGACTTATGTCTAAGAGAATCAATTGGCAGGAGGTCCCACTAGTCAGTGGATAACAATCTGTTTCCTTTTTCTTTTTTAGCATGGCTGTGTGGACCAGATAGGGACCCACTCATCTGAGTAGAAAGAAACAACAAATAAAACCTCTAGACACTAATGAATGGGTCTAATTGCCATTTGATTCCCTTAGACATGTGTCTTGTATAGACCCAGGGTCCAAAAAACTTAGCTAGACTCACCCTCTCCGTTGTTTAGACCTAGGTCTAGTAATCTTACCACTATATAGTATATGAATAACTTTGAATATTGACCGTTGGATCGAGACTCACGAATCCGAACATTTCTAGTCGTTGGATCTTCTTTTCCATTCTAGCATCTAGAAGATTCTATTGATAGTCTTCAGCATAATTAATGCTATGCACAAACCTCAAAACACACTTCTCCATCATACTAGAATCTTCTCACTCGTTTCTCTAGACCATGTTACCAAAAAATTTAAGTGTTAGGTAGCTAATAATCTTTGACTTCTACACATGATGATACAGAGTAGAAGAACCAAATATACACCCATACTTTATTAATATTGATCAAATTTATATTTTTCTTCTTTACCTATTATAATTTTATATAGTGATGATATGTCAGACGTCTATTATCTAAGCCTCACGTGCAGGGCACGTGCAACTTACTAGTTAAGAAATAGATTCTCTTAGAGTACACCCCAAAATTCCAATGATGCACCATGCTCTTAGTGACCTAGTTTGACTTGCATCATAGGTACTTTTGGATAACCGAGCAAAACTCAATACAAACCAAAGGCCCCTCACACATTTTTTTACGAAAACGCAATACAAAACACAAACAGTCACAAATGCATACACACTCACCCCTATGAACGCACGCACACCCTACCTCTATATGACCACCTATGAAATACTGTGTCTTGAGACTAATCTGTGGCGGGGAGCTTGAGCTTGACAAAGTCACCATACACACCAAGCTATAGACGGGGACATCGCTTCCCACCTAAGAATAATATTCCGCCTTTTATGAGACACCAAAGTGCCAAACTTCATGGGGTTTGAACTCTGGTGGGGTAGGGGGCACCACTACACTCAGAACCATGCAACCACGGGTTATTAGCTCGATCTCTCTCTCTATCTCTCGTATATATAGTACACGGTACACAATTAAATAACTAGCATACAAGAAATTAGGCGAACACACTTTGTAAGCTCTTTATTGTGACCGAGCTCTTAACGAGTAGCTCGGGAAACTCTTTAACTATATTGTTTAGTACGTTAACATTAACGAGCAAAAAATATTGCTCACATAAGTTCGTTAAGAAAGTAAACCAAGCTCAAACGAGTCGACTAGACGAGCTAGGTCTCATTAAACTTGCCACACGAGATCTTGCCACCCCCCCATTTTTAGACAAATGAGTATATATGTGTTTAGGGTTTAGGGTTTGGGGTCTACGCGTTTTAAGGTTTAGGGTCCTTGTGCTAAATACATGGACTTGGATGCAATTTTCATTTATTATGAGGTCCTTAATGTAACTTGTACTTCCACCGACCGTGTTAAGTCAAGCACCTCACTCCTACGGGACTAACCATAGTTAAAAGAAAATGCAACCGCTCCAATTATATATCACACAAAGTGGACCACAGTTTCTTATACGTAATACCCAAGTTTTTAGTACTAGCTAGGAATTTTCAAGCTTCCTAGCTAATTTCACACACTTTAGAGACTTCTTGCCGATTTAATGAATTGAGGTCAAACTTGAGCTACAAGTAAGCACGATAGATTGCTCTTGAATTAAATGTCTTTTCAAAGGTAGATGGGTGCATCTAATTTTAGTAAACAATTTCGTCGGTGTGAGTTTCCAACTATCAGGAAAGAACATTCTCACTTTCCCGTGTGATGTCACGAGCCAAAAATTTAACAAAATTAAATGTCCTTTTGAAGTTATATTAGGTCGAATTTGAACTACAAGTAAATTGTAGGTTGCTTTGAAAGTTCTATGAAAAAGCTTTTGGAGGTACCCATTAGGGGTCAATTAATATATCACAAACCACCTAGAGTTTTGACGATAGGTTCAACTTCTTTCTAAGATTTTGTATCTTGACAATTTAACAAAATTAGGTCAAACTTGAGCTACAAGTAAGCGAGATAGATTGCTCTTGAATTAAATGTCTTTTAGGAGGTAGATAGGTGCATATTATTGTAGTAAACAATTCCATCAGTATGAGTTTCCAACTATCTCAGGAAAGAACATTCTCAATTAGGTTTTCCTAATCAATTAGGTCAATATAATATTTGGATCTCTGATGCTAAGACAAATCTTGTGAGGGTTCTCAAAAAAATGTTGTTTTCCTAATCTTATCCTATACTCCCTTTGTTTAATATTACTCACCATATTAGGTTTAGTCAAAGTCAAATGTTACAAAGTTTGACCAACTATATACAGTATTAAAAAGTATACTCATTGAAAAAACTCAATATTGTTGAAACACAATGAAACATACTTTAATATATCAGATAGTATACATCTAATATTGTAGATATTAATATTTTGCATGTTATGTTTGCGTAAACATTACAAAAAATGACTTTGACTTGGTCAAATGTATGAGAAATATGAAATAGAGAGAGTACCACTATATAGTGTATGAATAACTTTGAATATTGACCGTTGGATCAAGACTATCAAATCCTAACATTGCCAACTGTTGGATCTTTTCCATTCTGGCATCTAGAAGATTCTATTGATAGTCTTTACTCTTTAGCACAATGAACACTGGTATGCCCAAACCTCAAAACACACGCCATTGCTTAATTTCAGGGTCTTTGTGCTAAATGTATGCACTTGGATGTAATATTCATTTTTATGAGGTCGTTGATATAACTTGTACTTCCAAGGACCATGTTAACTAAAGCACCTCGCTCCTATGGGACCTACCACAGTTAGAAGAAAATTCCACCGCCCAATTATCAGACAAAGTGGACCATGGTTTCTTATAATTCCAAGTTTTTAGTACTAGGATTTTTGAAGCTTCCTTGCCAAGTTCACACACTTAAGTTACTTTTTGCTCATTCAACGAAATTAGGTTAAACTTGAGCTAGAAGTAAGCGCAATAGATTGCTGTTGAATTAAATGTCTCTTTAGAGTTAGATGGATGCATTTCCTTGTAGTAAACAATGTTGTTATTATGAGTTTCCAACTACGAGGAAAGAACATTCTAATTTTTTAGAGTGATGATGAGATTGCTCTTTTCTATAAAGGAAGTCTGAAGTCTGGAGTTAGGTTCCCATGTTTTATGAGTTTTTAAGCTGCCCAGCTAACTCCACACACTTGAATGACTTCAAGCCAATTTATCGAAATTAGGTCAAATTTGAACTACAACGAAATTGTAGGTTGCTTTTAAAGATTTATGGATAAACTTTTGGAGGTACCCAACGGGGGATCAATTAATATATCAGAAACCACCGAGAGTTTAGACAACATGTTTAACTTCTTGCTAAGATTTTGCATCTTGACAATTTAACAAAATTAGGTCAAACTTGAGCTACAAGTAAGCGCGATAGATTGCCCTCAAAATAAATGTCTTTTTAGAGGTAGATGGGTGTATTTTCTTGTAGTAAACAATGTCGTAGGTGTGAGTTTTGAACTATCAGGAAAGAAAATTCAATTCTTAATTTTCCGAGAGATGACAAGTGAAGTTGTTATTTTTCGTAAACAATGTCCGAAAATATGGATCTAAATGCCACAATCCAGGTTTTCATACATATATAGTGGACCAACATGTTGTACTGACGATACCCATGTTTAATGTGCTTGCAAACTTCCTATCTAACTCTGCCAACTTGAATGACTTTATCCCAATTTATCGAAATTATATTAGGTCGAATTTGAACTACAAGTAAATTGTAGGTTCCTTTGAAAGTTTTATGAAAAAGCTTTTGGAGGTACCCTTCGGGGGGAGGGGTGAATTAATATATCAGAAACCACTGAAAGTTTTGATGATAGGTTCAACTTCTTGCTAAGATTTTGCATCTTGACAATCGCAATAGATTGCTCTTGAATTAAATGTCTTTTTGGAGGTAGATGGGTGCATATTCTTGTAGTAAACAATGTCGTCGGTGTGAGTTTCCAACTATCAGTAAAGAACATTCTCAATTTTTCAAGTGATATCAAGATTATTCTCTCAGTAAAGGAAGTCCGACGAATATCGATCTAAATGCCAGAAGCCGCAAGTTTTCACTCACGCACGCACACACACACACACACACATATATATATATATAGTGGACCAACAGATTATACTTATGATTTCCCGTGTTTTATGAGTTCTCAAACTTGCTACCAAACTCCGCCCACTTGAATGACCTTATGTCGATTTATCAGAATTAGGTCAAATTTGAACTACTATAAGTAAATTGTAGGTTACTGTGAAAGTTTTACGAAAAAGCTTCTGGAGGTACCCATCGGGGGGTCACAATTAATATATGAGAAACCATCCAACAAGATTTTTGACAACAAGTTTAATTTCTTGCTAAGATTTTGCATCTTGTCAGTTTAACAAAATTAGGCCAAACTTTAGCTACAAGTAAGCGCAATAGTTTTCTCTTGAATTAAATGTCTTTTCAAAGGTAGATATAGGTGCATATTATTGTAGTAAACAATGCCACCAGTGTGAGTTTCCAACTATCTTAGGAAAGAACATTCTTAATTTTTCAAGTGATGACGATATTTTTCTTTCCCGTAAAGAAAGTCCAAAGACTATGGATTTGAATGCCACAAGCTAAGTTTTCACACAAATATAGTGGACCAACATGATGCACTTACGATTTCCCATGTTTTATGAGTTCTCAAATTTCCTAGCTAACTTTGTTGGAGATATGCCCAAGAGGCAATAATAAAGTGGTTATTATTATATCTTTGTGTTTATGATAAATGCTTACATCCCATGCTATAATTGTATTATTAGGAAACACTAATACTTGTGTGTTTTGTAAACATAAAAGAGTCCCTAGTAAGGCTCTTGTTGAACTAGCTTGTTGATTAATAGATGGTCATGGTTTCCTGAACATGGACATTTGATGCCATCAATAACAAGATCATATCATTAGGAGAATGATGTGATGGACACACACCCATAATAAGCATAGCATAAGATCAAGTCATTAAGTTCGTTTTGCTACAAGCTTTCAAATGCATAGTAACCTAATCTGTTGACCATGAGGTTACATTATCACCATCACTAGATGAGTACTTTGATGGCATCAAATGCCACTTCGTAACTGGGTGGTTATAAAGGTGGCATTGGGCATTCTGAAAGTATGTGTTGAAGCGCATGAATCTAGAATGGGATTTGTCCATCCATATGATGGACAGATATGCTCTAGGCCCTCTCGGTGGAATGATATGCAATTAACTTGCAAGCATGTGACAATGTCACAAGGGATGTCATACCACAGTACGAGTAAAGAGTACTTATCAGTAACGAGGTAGAACTAGGTATGGAGATACCGATGATCCAACCTCGGATACGTAAAGTATCGTGTGACAAAGGGAATTGGTTTCGTATGTTAATGGTTCAATCGATCATGAAGTCATCGTTGAATATGTGGGAGACATTATGGATCGCCAGGTCCTGCTGTTGGTTATTGATCGAAGAGGTGTCTCGATCATGTCTGCATAGTTCGTGAACCGTAGGGTGACACACTTAAGGTTTGGTGTTGTTTAGTAGATATGGAATATGAGTTGGAGACCGAATGTTGTTCAGAGTCTCGAATTAGATCCAGGACATCACAAGGAGATCCGGAATTGTCCCGAGAATAAGATTCATATAATGGAGATCAATTTCTAGGCTTTGGAAACGTTCTGGAGTATACGTATGGAGCTTCTAGAAGGCTTCAGAAAGTTTCGGAAGGTTCCAGAAGGGTCCATAGGGTTTACTTAAAAACCAAGAAAGAAAAGGGGGAATACTTGGGGGGAAGAAAACTCCCCCTCCCTTGTACGCCGGTCCTAGGAGGGCAAAGGGAGCAACCCTAGGCCACCCCCTCTATATATAAAGGAGGGGAGGGGCACCTCCCCCTAGCCCCTTCCACCGTGCCCTAGCCGCCACCCTCCTCCGCCGCCTTCCTCCTGCTCCGGCTTAGGCGAAGCCCTATAGGATCTCTCCTCCACCACCACCGCCACGCCGTCGTGCTGCTAGATTCCGTGGAGATCTACTACCTCCGTTGCCCGCTAGAACAGGGAGAGGAAGGTCTACATTGACTCTGTATGTGTGACCGAGTGTGGAAGCGCTGCCAGAATGCGGTGCCGAAAGGATCGTCTACTCAATCTTGAGATCAGCAAGTGATCATCTACATCAACCACACGATCCGATCTCGCTCATGGCTTTGGATCTACAAGGTTTAGTTTCCAATCTATCTCGTTGCACTTATCTCATAGTTTAGATCTTGGCTTTTTCCTAGATTGGATCTTGGTTTTGTTCGCTCTCGTGGTAGAGATTTTTTGTTTTCCATGCAACGAACCCATCAAACTTCTCCCACTTGAATGATTTTATGTCGATTTATCGAAATTAGGTAAAATTTGGACTATTACAAGTAAATTGTAGGTTGCTTTGACAGTTCTACAAAAAAGCTTTTGGAGGTGCCCATCGGGGATCAATTAATATATATCAGAAACCACCAAGAGTTTTGATGACAGGTCCATCTTCTTGCTAAGATTTTGCATCCTAACCGTTTAATGAAATTAGGTGAAACTTAATCTACAAGTAAGTGCGATAGATTGCTCATGAATTAAATACATTTCAGAGGTATATGGGTGCATCTTCTTGTACTCTAGTAAGAAGTGTCGTCGGTGTGAGTATCCAACTACCAGGAAAGAACATTCTCAATTTTCCAAGTGTGATGACAAGATCGTTCTCTCCCGTAAAGAAAGTGTGAAGAATATTGGATCGGAATACCACAAGCCAAGTTTTCACACATATATGGTGGACCAACAACATGTTGTATTTATGATTTCCCGTGTTTTATGAGTTCTCAAAATCCCTAACTAACTCTGCCCACTTGAATGAATTTATGTCGATTTATCGAAATTAGTATATTTGTTTTTTTAAGGTCACATAGTAGGCCTTATTAAGGTGTGTTTTTTTACACAATGCGGGAATAGTATATTTTTTTGCTTAGAAATATGGTCACCTCTGTCCACACGTTGTACATGCTGAGAGAATAGAACATTGGCAAGGGAAGAGGGTAGCAGCAAAGTGGAGTTGAAGGCGGTTCCATGTCAGAGAAAAGTTATGATGGGTTCCTGACACGAGGTACTCCTGTGGACTTACAGTGTAGACTCTACTAGTAGTAAATTTCAGGACCAACAAATCGTATGTTTTCTCTCTTATTCGCTATCCTCCATCTCTCCTCCCTTTTCCCCTCGCGCACCGGCCCGACTGATCTCTCCCTTGTCCACGGTGTGGCGCTGTGCACATGTGCCTTGGTACGGTGGCTCTATGTCTCTGGCGTGTTCGGAAGTCGCGCGTTGGTGTGGAGTAGGGATGAGGAGTACATAGGAAGGAAACCACTTTGGTCCTTGGCGGCACAAAAATTCAAACTTTTCTGGTTTTTGAAATTTTCACTTACTTCCCAAACATTAGGACGGAAGGTTATTCAAAAGATCGGCCATTCACAATACTATACTTCTTATCTTATCTTTATCTTGTCTTATCTCTTACAATACCAGACCACTTCATATAGTGTACGAATTGACTTTGAACATTGACCATTAGATCAAGACTGGCAAATCTAAATATTGCTAACCGTTGGATCTTCTTTTCCATTCTTAGCATCTAGAAAGATCTTACTGATAAACTTTAGCATGATGAATTCTAGTATGCACAAACCTCAAAACACGCAGTACTTCATTGCTCAGTTTCAGGGCCCTTATGCTAAATGCATGGACTTGGATGCAATTTTCATTTTGTATGAGGTTCTTGATATAACTTGTACTTCCACCCACCGTGTTAACTCTCAAGCATCTCGCTCCTACGAGACCTACCATTAGAATGCCCATTCGTAGTACTTATTATCTTATCTTTATCTTGTCTTATCTCTTACAATACCATACCACTGCATATAGTGTACATATCAACTTTGAACATTAACCGTTGGATCAAGACTAGCAAATCCAAACATTGCTAACTGTTGGATCTTCTTTTCCATTCTTAGAGAATGCTAGTATGTGCAAACCTCAAAACACACAGTAATTCATTGCTCAGTTTCAGGGTCCTTGTGCTAAATACATTGACTTGGATGCAATTTTCATTTTTATGAGGTCCTTGATGTAACTTGTACTTCCACCCACCATGTTAACTCTAAAACACCTCGCTCCTATGAGACCTACCATTAGATCGGCCATTCGTAGTACTTCTTATGTTATGTTTATCTTGTCTTATCTCTTACAATACCACACCACTGTGGCATAGAGTACGGTATAACTTTGAAAATTGACCGTTGGATCAAGACTGGCAAATCCAAACATTGCTAATCGTTGGATCTTCTTTTGTATTCTTAGCATCTAGAAAGATTCTACTATTAGTCTTGAGCTCGATGAACGCTAGTATGCGGAAACTTCAAACACACACTTCATTGCTCAGTTTTCAGGGTCTTTGTGCTAATAAATACATGGACTTGCATGCAATTTTAATTTTTTATGAGGTCCTTGATGTAACTTGTACTTCCACCGACCGTGTTAACTCTCAAGCACCTCACTCCTACGATACCTACCATTAGATCGGCTATTCGCAGTACTTCTTATCTTATCTTATCTTTATCTTGTCTTATCTCTTACAGTACCATACAACTACATATAGTGTACGGATAACTTTGAACATTGACCGTTGGATCAAGACTGGAAAATCCAAACATTTCTAACCGTTGGATCTTCTTTTCCATTCTTAGCATCTAGAAAGATTCTATTGATAGTCTTGAGCACAATGAACGCTAGTATGCGCAAACCTCAAAACACACACTTCATTGCTCAGTTTCATGGTCCTTATGCTAAATGCATGGACTTGGATGCAATTTTCATTTTTATGAGGTCCTTGATGTAACATGTACTCCCTATGTTTCATAATATAAGATGTTTTAGAAAATGTTCCGACAGCACAAAATACCCGAATTGGACAAAACTACCCTCACAACATGTCTCGGTCCATATTTTGAATTTTGAATCTTCCCGATCACCTCCAGCTCGCTGGAATCAATCCCCCCATCAGAGCACCCCGCGTCCAGCTGATCACCTCCGTGACATAGGAATCTATCCACCAGAATCGATCCACCAGAGCACAGCTTCTAGCTGAGCACCTCCACAGCAGATCCCGGTAGATCCAGCAGAGCACCTCCACGCGAGGCCGGCAGATCCAGCAGAGCACCTCCACACGAGGCCGGCGAGCACCTCCACGCATGGCTAGCACCGCGTCCAGCACCTGGAGGTCCAGGTGCACCCTCAACCTCCCAGCTGCGCAAGAGGGACTACCGGCAGCTCCAGTAGCTCACCATCGGCCTCCCAACTACGCAAGAGGAATCACCGGCAGCTCCGACAGCTCGCCCCCGACCTCCAGCTGCGCAAGAGGAACTACCAGCAGCTCTCCCCTGGTCTCCCAGCTGCGCAAGAGGAATCTTCGGCAGCTCCGGTAGCTCGCCCCCGCCTCCCAGCTGCGCAAGAAGAATCACCGGCAGCTCCAGCAGCTCGCCCCAGCCTCCCATGCTCCTAGCTACGCAAGAGGAACACTGATAGCTCCGGCAGTTAGCCTCCAACCTCCCAGGTGCACAAGAGGAAATACCGGCAGCTCTAGCAGCTCGCCCTTGACCTCCTAGTTATGCAAGAGGGAATGCCGGCAGCTCCTGTAGCTCACTCCCGTGTGCCCAATTGCGCAATAGGAAACACTGACAGCTCGCCCCGACCTTCTAGCTATGTGAGAACATCGGTAGCTCTAGCAGCGTGCCTCCGACCTTCCTCTTGCTCTAGTCTTTCTAGAGGCCCGAGAACGTGTTGCCAGACGCCGGCAAGGCCAAGCACATCGCCGCCAATACCTCACCGGCTTCCTCCTTGTCGCCCGAGGACTTTCTTCTCGCCCAGTACCTCGCCTCCAGTAGGCACGGCAAGGATCCTACTCCGACAAGGGATAGGAGAGATCGGACCTCAACTGCAAGAATGGCGCAACCACTTTTTTACCTCAACTTCACTCCACCACCTGAAGAACAATAGGACGATCAGAATCAACATGCAGGTATACTAGGGCAGACTTATGTGTATGAGCCCCAAAGAAATGCACCTATCATTTATTCTTCAATACATGTGTAGATGAAGAAATGGAAGAACAAGAAATGGGAGAACAAGAAATGCAAGAACAAGAAATGGAAGATCATGATGAGCATGATGCTACGGGTAGTTGTGACAATGAAAATAGTATATATTTAAGGTATACACCATAGTATCCCAGATTATGAGTACCAGATTATATGACAATAAAAACAGGTTTTAGCTAAACAACATTGCATGTGCTGAATCTATTTTACTCCCAGATTATGAGTACCATATTATGAGTACTCTAGGTTCAGTAGTAGTTTTCCCAATAGGTTTTATAGTGAAATTAGAAGGAAATACAGTTTTATTGTGTTCGCTTAGACTAAATACAGTTTTATTGTGCTCAGACTAAATACAGTTTTATTATGCTCGCTTGGACTCAGCAGCTACAACACTAGGAGGAGATCTAGAAACAACCTTAACTTGGTCAGGAAAATAATGTCTTCTACATGAGAGTTATAATAGCATAACCACATCTTTTTGTTTGCGAAATGATCATGTTCGGTCTTCCATCCATATCTGCAGCCAGAATACATGCTTTCAAGTAAATTTTGAGCGAAACCTCATGCATAGGAAAACCATTAACCTTGAGCTAAACCCTAGCAAAGGATTTTTACTCATATTCTGAATAAAAAGTGAATATCCAACAATATTGTTAGCATTAGCAAGTAAAATGCCATGTGGAATGAACCCTACAAATGATTTGTACTCATATCTTGATTGAAAATTTAATAGTGCAAGAAAATTGAGTATATTAACGAAAGAGTAATTTTTGTTGCAGGTGATCACGAAATGGCTGAATAAGAAGTGGATGCGGGAGGGAAAATAGTGAGGCGTAGAAAATTTCTCGATGACCAGCAATAATTTGCAGCGTACGTAGCAATGCATTTCAAGTGTATGAAGAATGGTGACAAGTTTAATAAAAATGACAAGAAAAATGTAGCAACGTGTTTTGGGGCTGGCATCCAAATCATTCAACGGATATGGAAGCTTTCTATGCGACAACTTGCTGAGGGTTTGGAGGTGGATGTCTCAAACAATAGAAAGGGAAGATTTGGAAGGAAACCGTTAAACATAAATCTATCTCTTGTTCCCACTGTCCCACTGAACCAAATGTCGACAATAAGGTCACTAGCTTGGCAGTTGGGAGTCAATCTGACTACACTCGTCAAAAGATTCCAAATGGATCACATAAAGAGACACCCCAATTCCTTGAAGCCATCTCTAACAGAGAAGAATAAGAAGGACAGACTCCAATTTTGCATGTCAATGATTGATGAAACTACAACAGGGGATGCAGTCCCAAAATTCTCAAAGATGCACAATATTGTTCATATCGATGAAAAATGGTTTTATATGACCAAGAAGAATATGAACTATTACCTTCTTCCAGATGAAGATATCCCTATAAGAGCAGTTCATAAAAATTGCATCAGAAAAGTGATGTTCCTAACTGCCGTTGCTAGACCAAGGTTCGATAATGCCAACAATGTCACATTTTCATGAAAGATAGGTATCTGGCCATTCGTGAAGGAAATACCAGCAGCAAGAAGAAGTGGCAATCGACCAAAAGTGACACTAGAGATAAAATCAACCAAAGTCAACGGGGAAGTGATGAGAGAGTTCATAATTGAGAAGGTATTGCCTGCTATTGTAGCTGCTTGGCCTGCAGAAGATGGTGGGCAAATAATTATGATACAACAAGAAAATTCAAAGAAGCTACCGTAAAATTTGCGGCCAAAACTGGATTGACCATGAAGCTGATTCAACAGCCAGCAAATAGCCCAGATTTGAATGTTCTTGATCTTGGGTTTTTCAGGTCTCTGCAGTCTCTAACTGATACCAAAAGCCCTAAAACACTACAGGATTTTATTCAAGGTGTGGAGCAAGAGTTTGATGCATACGAGGTTTCTAAGCTAAATAAGATCTTCCTAAGTCTACATGCCTGCATGATTCAAGTCATGAACTATGGATGAGGAAATGGGTATGACCTCCCTCATCTGGGCAAGGAAATATTGGAGAGACTGGGTATGCTACCTACAAGGCTTAAAATTCCAGCAGAAGTTTATGCAAATGTCAAACTAATCCTACAAGTAGCAATTGAACAAACGACAAGAGAAAAAGATGCAAACGAACAAGCGGCAAGAGAAAAAGATGAAACAAGTGACAAGCAGCAAGGGAACAAGAGGCAAAGGAAGAAGAAATTGCAAAAAAGCAAGTGGAAAAGATGCAAGTGAACAAGGGGCAAGTGGAAAAGATGCAAGCGAACGAGGGGCAACTGAAAAAGATGCAAGCAAACAAACATCAAGTGAAAAGGATGCAACAAGTGATAATAAGCAAGGGAACAAGAGGCAAAGGAAGAAGCAAGTGCAAAGAGCAAGTGGAAAATATGCAAGCAAACAAGCGGTAACAGAAAAAGATGCAAGCAAACAAGGGGCAACTGAAAAAGATGCAAGCGAACAAACATCAAGTAAAAAGGATGCAACAAGTGACAAGAAGCAAGGGAACAAGAGGCAAAGGAAGAAGCAAGTGCAAAAAGCAAGTGGAAAAGATGCAAGCAAACAAGGGGAAACTGAAAAAGATGCAAGCAAACAAGGGGCAACTGAAAAAGATGCAAACAAATAAGCGGCAAGTGAAAAGAAGCAAGGAAACAAGAGGCAAAGGAAGAAGAAGCAAGGGAAAAAGATGCAAGCGGACAGATCCTAGGCCAAGATGCAAATGTCAAACAAATCCTAGGCCAAGATGTGCAAGAAGAAGTGTATGAAGATGTGCACTAAAGTTTGTTGTGTGTTTATGTGTTATTATGTTCTGTGTCAAACTACACAGACTTGCAGTGAACAAGCTATTGTTCAATTCAATGCAAGATACTGTATTTATTTATGTGCAAGCTCTAAATTTAACAATGCAAGTACAGTCAAACTTTGGAGCACAAGCACAATTATTTTTTCCTCAGCACCAAAATACTCCATCTTTTATAGATAAACAATGAAGCTTGAGTAATTCACAAGCACAATTTTGGTGGAGTAGCTAACACACATGATGAAAGCAAGCAAGCACTATACTCCTACTCATAATAATTTAGTGAATATTAGGAGTACTCCTAATATTCAGCAAGCAAGCACTCCAGGTGCAAGTTGTTACTGCAAAAAAATCAATGTAGGAGTATTTAGTACCGCACAGAAGGCAAGAGCTAATCAAGATATAATCAACTATACTGATGGATGCATACCATCATGTCTCCTAATATTACTGGAATATGTTTAGTACTCTGCGGAATAGGTTACTTGTGCTTGTGCAAAACAGAGGGAGTAAATAATACTTTTGCTTGTGCTTGTGCAAAAAAGACGGAGTATATCGTTCGAGTAATCGATATATTTTCAGCCTAGATTTCTTGCTACAGAGGGAGTAAATAATATGCAACCAATAGTTGTCCCACAGTATATGTCCTATAATAGCAAGCAAGGAATCAAAAGCTACAGATTATTTGTTCGAGTAATGTGCTGAACATTCATGTCCTATAGTAGCAAGTAAGGAATCAAATGCACACTATGGCATACTATTTGCAAAATCAACAAACTTCATCTTTGAATGGATATTAGTTCTACCGTACATACTCGTTGAGTGGGTGATTGATGAATTCCAAGATCGTAGTGTGGTGGTACCTGAGATGCCGAGGTCATAGTTGAAGAGGATGTCGTTGCTGCCAACAACGATGCAGGACAGGAAACCGAAGGAGGTGATGCCGACACTAGCGTTGGGAGCATGCCCAGTATGGCCGCGCTCTTGGACCAGCTCGGCGTACTCGAGCGCATCGTCCGCTCTATCCAGAGCGCCACCACAGATCATGGGGGCGACGAGCTCCAAGACCTTCTCCAGAGGTTCCTGTATTTCAGCGTGCCACACCACCACCACCTTATCCTCCTTGCATTTGCTGAGATCTGGGAGGAGGTCTTCTCCGGCTACAATTGGAACTCCGCACCACTACCACCATGATTGGAGCTCCGCCCTGACCTTGGCTCAACAGAACGTGCACCACCGCGGAAGATCTAGCCATCGTGTGAGGAAAAAATCGCATCTTTACCTCAACCTTGATGCATATTTGTTGGAGAGCGCAGGAGAGGGCGTCGGTGACGTGCGTGGGGAAGAGGACGCCTGCGACATGTGAGAGGGAGAGGGCACAGATGACGCACTGTAACATCCGAAAACTTCAATCCAAGGTTATTAAGATCCAAATCATCAAAATTTAGAGTTAACAAAAACTTTTATAATTAAAATTATTAAAGCATTCATATGTGTGAGCATTTTAAATAGGAGTTGTTTTGAATTGCCATGATTAAGTGATCCATTGCTTGTAAAATTATTCTTAGGTGAAATAAACATCATATAAATCATTCCCAAACAAATCCCCAAGAAAAACAAATCAAAATGAATAAAAGAAAGAAATGGTCATTTGTGCCATTTTAATCAACATGCCTACGTTGGCTATTCCTAGGACTCAATTCTTAACAGAAATAAATATAGCTATTTTCACCCCTTGCTAGTACATGTAGTGGTGTACCAAGGCCCACTTTGTGATCTGCCAAAAACTTTCAAACACTAATTTTAAATGGCAATTGAAAATTGAATGTAGTTCATATGGGAAGATCCACTTATTCAAAAACCACTCAAATGAGCTCCATTTTCAAATCCCAAGCAACCATAGAGGTTTAACCATGTGTCTAGCAAATCCACCAAAAATCATCCAAAAATTCAAAAGTTGATTTCTTTCGGCCATTTTCACAAACACTTGGTGGACAGAATTCAAATAAAACACACTACACTATTTGGAGCAATGTTTGAACCAAATTTGTCTCCCATTTTGCAACCACAGCCACCCAGTGCACTCCCCTACCCCTCTCTAGCCCATCCACCCACTATGCCACGACCAAATGGTCATGGCCATTAAGGCCGAGCCCCATTTGGGCACCTCACCGGCGACAGCGCACCATAGCCGCCACCAGCGTCGTCCACCATGTCCAGGAGGTCGCCTGTGGTCCACCTCCACCGCCCAACCAGCCCCAGCCCGAGGACAGTGACCAGAGCAGCCAGGAGCCGCCACACCCGGAGACTGTTGGCCATGCCGACGACCCCCGCAGAGCGCGCACGGTCCCCGCTCAGCCAGACCTCGCCTCGCTCCAGCCGCCCGCCCACACGATCCCCACCGGCCTAGCAAGCTAACGGACACGCCCATTCCCCCGACCATGCCCCGTAGTCACCGGCCATCGTGAAACTCGCCGTCTGTAGAGACTTAGTGCATGCCGCGCCATTCACTTCCCCCGACCGCAAACCTCTGCACACTCACCGCCGTGACACTCGCCAGGGCACCGCCCACCGTCCTAGCACACCGCCCACGCCTCTAGCTCTCTGTGTCGTCGTCACCGGCGAGCACCGCCCATGCTCCTCTGCCGCTTAGCCGCGCCTATAAAAGGAGCCCTCCCCAGCACCAACTACTCACACCATTCCACTCCCCTCTCCTCACCGATCCTTCCCCACCTCTCGCCGGAGCCGCTCAAGCCTTGGCTCGCCAGAATTTAGCAGGAGGAGCCCGCTACAGAGGAGGAGAAGGCACCGCCAATTTCGTCCACCCTAGGAGCTGCCGCGACCACCCCTGAGTCCGCCGTCGACAACACGTTTGATCGCCCCCAACGTCGCAGTAGCTGGAGCCCTGGTATGCCCCCTGAGCACCCCCACCGAGCCGCTAGGGTTAGTTCCCGCCGGCGAACTGTTCGTCGGAGACAACATTCCTCAAATGTAGATCTCACTTCTAATCTAACGGCCCACATCGCCCCGTACCGCTTCGCATGTAAAGAGCCGCTGACCTGTGGACCCCCTGTCAGCTGTTCTCTGTGCCGCGGAACGCCACTAGGCCGGCCCGCTTTCCTTCCCGCACGACCCATTTAATTCAAACTTAGATTTTTCCATTTAGGTTTGAACTTAGTCATGTCCCCTAGTTTGAAAATCAATTTAGAGAGATTTACAAATCCAAATGGAGTGATTCCATTTTTTTAGAAAGCTACTGAAAAGATCTACCCAGGCCCGTTGGATTTAATTCAATTAGAGTTAGAGATTTCTCCTAGTAAAAATAACAAGACAGAAGCTTTTGCACATTCAAACATTTTTATAAAATCAACCAAATTAGCTTTTGAGTTTATTCCAACTCTCAAAAATCACATTTCACCATACCTATCTGAATATGTAATAATATTAAGGTTTACATGCAGTGACTTTGGACTAGTACCAAAATAATGCTATATAGGAATTTCTAGTCACTTTAAATCATTAAATAATAAACTTAAACTTAAGTAAATGTGATCCAACCCTTAAATCACATTCCCACATGTTAGAATACGTGGTGATGACATGTGTCCACATGATCCCATATTTTAAGTGGTGAATATTAAATCTTAGTTATTTTCAATGAGTAGAAATTACTTTTCTTAAATAAAAAGAATGAAGCTAGTTAATAAAATTTGTGATGCTTGTGATGATAATAGATCATCAAATGTGTGCCTTAGAGTGCTAATTAGACTAGTTAAGTATTGTTTGGTGATTGTGTACTCCGTATGTATTTATAGACGATAGTACCGACCAAGCTTTCGAGGGGGAGGAGTTATATCAAGAGGAGGAAGAAAACTTCAACCACTGCACTGCACAAGGCAAGCCATCATTAACAATGCAAGCTAACACTTGCAAGTATAATGCTTAACAAATTGGAATTAAGCTAGATGATTTGAGCAAAGATGCTTTAGGCATGCTTTGGTTATACCACTTTGACTATTACTTACCCCAAGTATTATTTCCAAGCTTTACTTCCTTTACTTTACCCAAAGTCCTTTACTTGTTTTGAAGGTAGCATAAAGTGTATAAAACTTGACCTATTTAGATAACTTTAGATGTCATTCGATGGCATGAGATTGATCCATCCTTCCACCTTAGTGAACACTCTTAACTTAGTAGTTTAGAGTAGATAAAAACTT
The DNA here is from genome assembly GCA_910589775.1 of Avena eriantha. Taxonomy (NCBI): domain Eukaryota; kingdom Viridiplantae; phylum Streptophyta; class Magnoliopsida; order Poales; family Poaceae; genus Avena; species Avena eriantha. Next base: position 329,614,321 of record OU342744.1, read on the forward strand.
GAGTCACTTTAGATGGGAACATTTGGTGAAAATGAATTGTGAAAACCTTGGAATGATGCATCATTCTATTGAGATGTTTTGACATGTGTTGAGACACACAAATGATTTATGATGATGAAAATGTTGAGGCATGAGCCTTAACCCTTTTACAAAACTGATGGTTGGATTTGTATGCGATACCATTCCAAATTTACTATACAACCACAATACCTGAATTGGGTAAGGCTTAGCCGGAAGTTTATATGCATTAGTATTAGTTCCCTCGCGGGAGAGGTTTGAGTTGAGGCTACCTCTCAATGTTGTCCACCTATGCAGTGCCCAAGATGATAGATGGTCATGGTTGGGAGGCCATGCTCATAGGAGAGGTGATTATACTAGGGTGTGTAAAGGAAAGGTTATGTTTGATTATCTACATAGTAAGTATGATGATTCAGGGTTATCCCTGACAGATGTATCGAATCTTGTGTTGAAAGTGTACCACCTCTGCAGAGTATCAAACTATTTGAATAGCCGCGCCCGCGGTTATGGACAGTTGGAGTGGCCATATTGTTTCATTGTCAGATGTTTTCAAAATATCTTATGAAATGAATGATGAATCTTGACTTGACCACAACAAGGTTGTGATTATGACACTAGCTTCCCAACTTAAGTGATTCTAGAACCTTATTTTATCTTTCTTTGCTTCTGAACTCAGCTTAGGTTTCAAACTTAACTTTATAGTTAAACTTAGAGTTAGCACTTTACTTTAGAACTATACTACTTGTTAGCGGTAGTTTGCGAGTACTTAAAGAGTACTCATAGCTTTTGTCCCTGGCTATTCTCATGGCCAGACTATGAAGGAGACTACCAAGATGATGGCTAGCAGGACGGCTATGATAACTAGGACTATCTTTCTTTGTTAGCATTGCTTGTGCCCCTGAAGATGGACCCCACCGCTACGCTTATTATTTATTCCGCTGCTTATTGTATTAAGACTGGATCATGAGATCCTTATTTGTGTAAGACCTTATTTATGGTTTGTAATGGATGATGTATTGTGGTATCCAATCTGTTATGTCTCGCAAAAATGGTAATCCTGGGATTGCGATGAATGACATAACAGGCATCTGGGATTAAAAATCCGTTGTTGACACGCACACGAGGGAGAGGCGGCCTAGACTCGTGAGGGAGAGGGCAGCGGAGATGGCGACGGCGAGAGAGGATGGGAGGGTGCGGGCGAGAGGGATTTGGTGAGGAAGGACGGGAGGGTGCGGGCGAGAGGATGAGACGAGAGCGAGGGCTTCTGTGCGACGCAAGCAAGGGCAAAATAGGTAACTCGCAAAGTTATGTAACGTGACGAAAATTTTCCTACAATCTCCAAAATGTCTTACAATAAGAAACAGAGGGAGTACTTGCACCGATAGTGTTAACTCTCAAACACATCGCTCCTACGATACCTACCATTAGATCGGCTATTCGCAGTACTTCTTATCTTATCTTTATCTTGTCTTATCTCTTACAATACCATACCACTGAATAGTATACGAAACATTGACCTTTAATCAAGACTAGCAAATCCAAACATTGCTAATAACCGCTGGATCTTCTTTTCCATTCTTAGCATCTAGAAAGATTCAACTGATAATCTCGAGGATGATGAACGCTAGTCTGCGCAAACGTCAAAACACACACTTAATTCATTTCTCAGTTTCAGGGTCCTTGTGCTAAATGCATGGACTTGGGTGCAATGTTAATTTTGATGAGGTCCTTGATGTAACTTGTACTTCCACCGACCGTGTTAACTCTCAAGCACCTCACTCCTACGAGACCTACCATTTGATCATCCATTCACACTACTTCTTATCTTATGTTTATATTGTCTTATCTCTTACAATACCATACCACTGTATAGTGTACGGAACATTGACTGTTTGATCAAGACTGGCAAATCCAAACATTGTTAACCATTGGATCTTCTTTTCCATTATTAGCATCTAGAAAGATTCTATTGATAGTCTTTAGCACGATGAATGCTAGTATGCACAAACCTCAAAACACAGACTTCATTGCTCAATTTTAGGGTCCTTGTGCTGAATGCATGGACTTGGATGCAATTTTCATTTTTTATGAGGTCCTTGATGTAACTTATACTTCCACCCACCGTATTAACTCTGAAGCACCTTGCTCCTACGAGACCTACCATTAGATCGGCCATTCACAGTAGTATTTCTTATCTTATCTTTATCTTGTCTTATATCTCTTACAATAGCATACCACCGTATAGTGTATGGAACATCGAACGTTTGATCAAGACTGGCAAATCCAAACATTGATAACCGTTAAATGTTCTTTTCCATTCTTAGCATCTAGAAAGATTCTACTTATATTCTTTAGCACGATGAACGCTAGTATGCGCAAACCTCAAAACACACACTTCATTGCTTAGTTTCAGGGTCCTTGTGCTAAATGCAAGGACTTGGATGCAATTTTCATTTTTTATGAGGTCCTTGATGTAACTTGTACTTCCACCCACCGTGTTAACTCTCAAGCACCTCACTCCTATCAGACCTACCATTAGATCGGCCATTTGTAGTACTTATTATCTTATCTTTATCTTCTTTTATCTCTTACAATTCCATACCACTGTATAGACGGATTAACTTTGAACATTGACCATTGGATCAAGACTAGCAAATCCAAACATTGCTAACCGTTGGATCTTCTCTTTTCAATTCTTAGGATCGAGAAAGATTTTTTTGATAGTCTTTAGCACGATGAATGCTAGTATGCGCAAACCTAAAAACACACACTTCATTGCTCAGTTTGAGGGTCATTGTGCTAACTGCATGTTTCGATTGAAGTACTATGATCCTAGCTATGAATGTTTTACAAATACTTTGATCAAATTTATGATGGTGCATGTCACCTCAAAAATTATTCTTTCTTTTTATCACTTACCTACTCGAGGACGAGCGGGAGTTAAGCTTGTGGATGTTGATACTTTGCAAACGTATCCATAATTTTTGTTGTTCCATGCTTGGTTTTATCTACTTTCTTATATTTTGTCCACACTTTGGAGTATTTTTCATATGATTTATTGGACTAACCTATTAACAAGAGCCATAGTGCCAGCTGCCTGTTCTCTACTGTTTTTGGTTCCAGGAAAGTCAAAAAATGAATATTCTCAGAATTGGACGGGACAAAAGCCAAAGTCAGTTTTTCACCGAGGGACACCTGGAGCTAGAATACGAGACGGAGAAAAGCTGGGGCCCGGCCACACCACCTGGCCGCGTGTCCAGGCTTGGCCTGCGCCAGGGGGTGGTCTGGCCGCCCTAGGCACCCCATCGGCCTCTCCTTCCACCTATAAGTTTCCTCCGATACAGAAACCCTAAGTACCCGATCAAAATTGCATGAAAGAGTCTCTAGCCGCCGTCATCTCCATCCCTAGATCGGGAGGGATCTGAATCTCTTCCCGGCACCCTGCCGGAGAGGCAAATTCACCCTGGAGGCCTTCTTCATCATCATGGAAGCCTCCAGTGTGATGCGTGAGTAGTTCATCTCTGGACTACGGGTCCATGTAGTAGCTAGATGGCTGGTTCTCCTCCTTTGTGCTATCATGTTTAGATCTTGTGAGCTTCGTTCATGATAAATATCATATATTTGTAATTCCTACATGTTGTGTTTGCGGGGATCCGATGGATATTGAGATGCTATTTCAGATTGATTATTGATTCTATCATGTCTTTGTTATTTGTGATCTTGCATGCTTTCCATTGTTAGTAGCTATCTTGGCCAAGTAGATGCTAGCAACTCCAAGAGTTAGTATTTATGCTCGATAGTGGGTTCATGCCTCTGGTAATCTGGGGAAGTGACAGAAATCTCTAAGGTACTAGATGTGCTGTTGCTACTAGGGAGAAAACAACAATCATTTGTTCATAGAACAATCGTATTGTCTACTTTATATGCAATTCGTAATGCAATTATCTGTTGCTTGCAACTTAATACTAGAGGGGGTTCGGATGATAACCTGAAGGTGGATTACTAGTCATAGATGCAGTTGGATGGCAGTTTATGTATAATCTTGTAATGCCCAATTGAATCTCAAAGGAGTCAAGATGAGTAGTATATGCATATTGCTTTCTCAATATTTGTAAATTGGCCCGCTTTAATTTGTTCACCCAACATGTCATCTATCTTAAGGAGAGCCACCTCTAGTGAACTATGGACCCCGGTCCTTTCTTTTACCATCAATCTACAATGAACTGTTTACTACTTTGTGTTTACTTTCTGCAAACTATTACTTTCTTCCACTCGATACGTTTAATCCGTTGTTTTCAGCAAAACTGGTGGGATTGACAACCTTATCGCAAGTTGGGGGCAGAGTTCTGTGGTTATGTTGTGCAGGTCTCCACGTTGCTACTGGCACCGGTTGTGCGCCCTGCCAAAGTTCAGCTAGCAACACCTTTGGGGTGTTTCCTTTCTCCTACTGGTTCGATTAAATCTTGGTTTCATAATTGAGGAAAAACTTGCTGATGTGCTCATCATACCTTCCTCTTGGGGTTCCCCAACGAGCTCGATATATTTTGGGCCATCAAGGTCCTTGATGTAACTTGTACTTCCATCGACCGTGTTAACTCTCAAGCACTTCACTCCTACGAGACCTACCACAGTTAAAAGAAAATTCAATCGCCCCAATTATCACACAAATTGGACCAATGGTTTCTTATACGTAATACCCAAGTTTTTAGTACTAGGGTTTTCAAGCTTTCTAGCTAACTTCGTACACTTCAGTGACTTCTTGTCAATTGAACGAAATTATTTCAAACTTGAGATACAAGTAAGTGCGATATATTGCTCTTGAATTAAATATATTTTTGGAGGTAGATGGGTGCATCTTCTTGTAGTAAACAGTGTCGTTGGTGTGAGTTTCCATCTATGAGGAAAGAAAATTCTCAGTTTTCTGAGTGATGACGAGATGGTTCTTTTCCGCAAAGGAAGTCTGAAAAATATGGATCTCAATGCCATAAGCCAAGCTTCTAGACATATTAAGTGGACCAACGTGTTTTACTTATGATTCCCATGTTTAATGAGTTTTCAAACTCCCTATAGCTAATTAACTCTATCCCACTTGAATGACTTCATGCCTATTTATCAAAATTAGGTCAAACTTGAACTACAACAACTAAATTGTAGATAGATTTCTCTTGAATTACTTGTCTTTTGGAGGTAAATGGGTGCATCTTCTCGTAGTAAACAATGTCATCGACGTGAGTTTCCAAATATCAGGAAAGATCATTCTTAATTTTCCGAGAGATGACGAGATTGTTCCTTTCTATAAAGATAGTCTAAAGAGTATGGATCTAAATGCCAAAAGCCATGTTTTTAGACATATATATAGTGGACCAACATGTTGTACTAACGATTCCTATGTTTTATGAGTTTTCAAACTTCCTAGCTAACTCTGCCACTTGAATGACTCTATGTAGATTCATCAAAATTAGGTCAAATTTGAACTGCAAGTAAATTGTATGTTGTTTTGAAAGTTTTTAGAAAAAGCTTTTAGAGGTACCCATCGGGCGGTTAATTAATATATTAGAAACCACAGAGAGTTTCAACAAGATTTTCAACTTCTTCCTAAGATTATGCATAGAGGTCGACAGTGGAGAGGAAATTGGTGGTGTGGCAGGCAAGCTTATTTGAGGTGGGAGCGTGTGGGTGTACAGATGGTACTGGTAGCCCATTTTGTTAGCATTTTGTTGTTGTACTACAAGAGTTCGAGAGTATTCCAGTTTTGGTTCCTTAATTACCGTGGAACCTTTATGTGTTTATTAGTTATAGTAGTACAATACTTGTTCCAAATGTGCCTGCACAGGATGATGAATGTAGAAGATCCAAGGATTATCATGTTTGGTAAGAGAAGCTTCGAGTATACTCCAAACCATCTCTCTGCCATGACCATTCATTTGATAGGGACACTACAGCTCCATCCCATGCTAGGATAGCTATGTTGTACTACTAGAAATGCCAGACCTATTTACTCGATAGGCACCAGCAAGCACAGAGAAGAGAGAAAACCACGCTCGGTAGGCAGTACGATTTCAGTCGATTTATTTTATTTTCCTTTGCTCTCCGTCCTCTTCCTCTCCATATTATCGCTGATCCCCACTCACCCACCTTAGCACACGCCAATGCCACCATGCCGCTTTCGGAGCATATCTGTAGCCCAGTTCGATAGGCATAGTAGATTTAGCAGAGAGAAAGAAGGCATGCTTGGTTTTATTTCATTCCGTATTTCTCTTTGCCTCGATCTCCATCCTCACTTCACCTCCAGCGTCCTGGTGATACCCATTCCCACTCGCACACCAATACAGGCACGCGCCAATGCCACCATGCCACCTTAGGATCAGCTCCAGTGCCTAGTTTGATAGACTGTTTTCCGTCTCGCCCTGCCAGCTGCCGCTCGCTCTCTCCTCCAAAACCCTAACCAAAACCAAACGCCATCTCCCCCACCTGCTCAAGCTCTTCCTCGCGATGGCCCATTTGATCGATGATAGTGATACTTCTAGGGTGTTTTCTGATGGCCCCCTTAAAGAAATCTAAGCCAAATGTGATGTCATCATTGCTGCAAGCCTCGTCGCCTGCTGCAAACATTATCTTTACTCAGCAACACATAGTGCATCCCTAGCGAAATCTCATCCGTTGGGTCTCCCCTGTGTTCTTCATTCTCACCCAATTTTGCTACCGTGTGAGTACAATGAATTCTACCGCGACAATCGCATGAAGCAGTTCTACAGGGACATCTACTATTGTGGCAGGTGCAAGCAGAAGCCACAGAAGAAGTTCAGGTGGACCTTGTGTGAGCTGACACCACTGGACAGGTCCTCCTCCGATGCTGTGATGCCATATTATGAGGGTAAGAAGTGGGCAGGCGCCCATGGAGATTGGATCGCCACTATTGGCCTCGCCTAGAAGTGGGAGCTTGTGAATGTGTTTACTCGTCACCGGATTCCTCTACCAGCAATCTTCGATTTTGAGGCCACACCCTAGGTACTTAAGTTTATGGCGGATGGTCAGCCTACTAATCTACTGAAGATAGCCATTTGCCGAGTTCCCACAACTGCTGGAAACTATAAGGATTTATCTGTCCTAGCCATCTTCGACATGGTAATTGCCTTCCTTGATGGTTCTCATGGTATGTGGATGTTTCTTGAGAACCAGTTCAGCATTTTTGGCTACCCTGATGCAATTATCTACAAGGGAGTTGTCTATGTTGTAACTCAGATTGGCAATGTTTATGCATGGGATCCTCGGGCATGGGATAAAATTTCCATCCTTAAATTTTCAAGCTTCATCATTCAAATTTTGCTCAGCTGACCTCTGAATGTACTTTCGTTGCAAGGTCATGTGCGTCTTCTGGGCCACCTGATTTTGACGGTAATCGTGAGTACGATACTGATATGTGGTGGTTAGCAAGATCTCCTGATGGTGGTAGCCTTATTCTGATCTATATCATGGGCGTTAGTGATAGGCGGTATGACACTACTTATGGTGGTTATCATGTCGCTGAAAATGTTGGTTATCATCACTGCCACAATATTCACACATATTCTACTAGGTTTTGCTGCCATGTGTTCTCGATTGACACTAGTAGGTTACTTCCACCGAGGCAATGGCGGAGGGTTTTAGACCTTGGAGCATTTTCTATCTTCCTTGGATTGAACTATCCGATTACTATTCCAGTTGGCATGGCAGGACTTGGCCCTGGAGATCTGACGAGGAGAAAATGTGTATACACCTCGCCGCATGCAGTTAGTCTTGGTGGATTTAATCTTTGTCCTAAAATATGTCGCTTCAGTATGAATGCTCAAGACGCCGATGTTGGTTTCTCATACAACATTAGCTAGAATTGGCGGTAGACTCTTTTATGGTTCGTTCCAAGCTTGACCAACGCGAATGATTGGAACCGGCATAATTAATGGTTCAAGGGAGAGGGGTTGAACATAATGATCATATGGAATAGGGATTTGCGTATCTTGAAGTATTTCCTTCGCCTGATTTGTATCGCATGGCCTCAGTCGTTAACTTGTTGTGATCTAACACTCATTTCACTGCAATGTAAGTGCAAGGCCTGCGATTTGATCAAACTCCTTTTGTATGCAAGCCATGGTTTTAGTCAGTGCAGGTCGAATATTCTGCAACTCATTGCGCCCGCACCCCTTTATTATTTGTTGCACTTTTGAGTTCTCAAAAAATGTGAAATAAATCCGGAACATTGGCTATGTCATATCTTGTGCATCTACAATATTCGGTCCCACAATAAGATCTTATGTGACCTGTGTGAAAGAAAAATAAAAGACCTAAGCAAATAATATCTTGTGTTTATTTGTTCATTTTGTGGTGGCTAGACCATGCACTAATAATATTTTTGGGACGGAAATTTATAGATGAACTATATAAATATGATCCATGTTCATGACTTATTTCACATTTTTTAAAAACTTGGAAGTGCCACATGCAATTGCTTGTTGCCGGTGTAACTAGTTGCAAATTGTAATTTCCGTCGTGGATGTCTCTAGTGGCTCCAAGCGCATGATGCGTGCAGATTCTCACTGGCAAGTGGGGCTGACCTAAATAGGGCCCACATGTTAGTGATTCAGAGCCACACAAAGTCATGCACGTTGCCTGACTTGAGCAAAATCTGGTGTTTGTGCACGTCTCATTTTGCTGCGCGGTTGCATGGTGTACACGTGTAATTTCATGTACCTTGTACGAGAAAATATATGAACACATGCAACATACTAAAATTACCACGGACACACCCGTAATGTCCATTATATCCGGTGTATATATTTTCGGTCATGTGCTACGACTTGTGCATGTAGGGGAACAACATGAAAATACATGTGTCCATGTCGCAGCTAATACTACTAGTAGTAGTTCGTCCACGTCCACCTATTTTCTGTTGAAAATACTATAGTATGTTAAAATGAAAGCTGTAAAAAGAAAAGCCTCTAGTCAAAGTGATGTGACTAGACAATACTGCACCTCTGATACGTAGTAATTAGGAGTATTGTCAAATTACTAGCTGCATAGCGTGCTAGTCTAACATATAGTAAAGTCTAGGCAGTGGTGACCTCGATGTTGTTGTTGACTAGACAGAGCAAGCAAGTAAAATCTCCTCCCTCTCGTTTTTTTCTTTGCCTCTCCATCTTCTTCCCCAGTCCCACTACGCCCACGATCTCCCCCACGCTCTCTCTTCTCACCCATTCCTTGCATAACGCTCCCCCTCCTCCTGCAGAAAACCCCAATCGCACTTGGCATCTGCCTAAATCCATCCGGACATGATGGCCGATTTGAAGCTCAGCGGGCGATGCAAGCGGGATCAACTCAGTGCGGATGATGTGGAGCTCATCATTCAACGTCTGGACATTTCCAGCATCGTCGGGCTAGCCACATGCTACAAGCTACTGTACAATCATATCGCCAACAACGAAGGTACGATATGGACTTTGCACCATTGGAATGAACCCTACCTACTGATCCCTCAGCCTGCTCATTGGTTCGACGAGCACTATGATGATACGAGGGTACATCGTCTGCACGACACGGTGTACAACGTGGTGCCCCTCGAGCATCCTCGACGCAACGTCATCCTGCCCTTCATGCACGGAAAAATCTAGGTTGGAATGAACGGCAACTGGCTCGCCGCCGTGGACCAGAGCGGGGCCTGGAGCCTAGCGAACATCTACACCTATCGATTAATCGACCTTCCATCGACGGATACTTGTGGCATTCAGGCTGCCTCACATCCATTATATAACATGTAGTGCTACTAGCCAGCCAGGGTTCCCCCAGTTACCTTTACTCATTTCTGAACTCATGCATATTTCAAAAGTTTTTTTTGGCGAATCCGCAGGTATGGAGAAAAGTTCTAAAAGTTGTGGGATGGATGTCTTGACCTATTGAAGATCGTAATCTGCAGAGTGCCCATAGAAGCTAGGGGTTACACAGACTATAAGCTCCTCGCATTATTTGACGGTGAAATCACCTACCTAGAAGGCTGTAGCACAGTTTGGAGATGTCTGGACCATTCAGGTCATGCAAGATGACAGTACTATGATGCCATTGAACACGTTGGCCTCATTTTTGCGGTCGCAAGTCAAGGATGCACCTACTGCTGGGATCCCACATTGGAAGGTAATTCTAGTTCCATGATACATTATGAGTGATTCGGTGAAGTTATTTTTTAACTACCTTGTTTATGTTTTACCTTTCATATGACTGAATGAGCACACCCTTTATGTCCTCAAAAAATGAATGACCATTGTTAGTAATGAATTAGTACCAGTAGTATGTCTTCCAAAAATATAGTGTATGACGGTGTCCCTGCACTAGTAAGTTTGTTCATTGTTAGAATAAGAAAGGTATCATTAACCAGCATCTCAAATGTGAGCGTAACACAATAAAGGCGGGTTTCTTTATTTGTTTGTACTTTCAGGCCCTCCTCGGATTGTAGGAATCACATAGGATTTTTGTAGGACACCAATCTTTCCTTTTTGGATTTTGCCTTGGGATTCAGAGAAATTGTGTAGGATTTTTGTAGGATTTGGATCCTTAGGATTTTTTATATAAAATGTTGTTTAATTCGAAAGAGTATAATCCTTAGGAATTCCTTCAAAGGATTCCTTTGCACTCTATTTTGGAGGAAAAAATTTATCCACTCCAACCTCTTTGTACAATTCCTTTGGCTTTCCTGTGCAATCAAGCACCACTTGATCCAAAATACTATAGGCATCTAATCCTATAGGATTGAAGTGAACATGCCTCTATATCAATAAAAAGTGGCGCTTCCTCTTTTGAAACTTACAATAACTAGGAAACTAAGATAAGCAAGAAATCAAAAATTTCGGAATAGCAGAATAAGAAATGCAATTTCTAATGTTGTTAATTTATTGAGTAATATTATTGTCAGGATTTGCCTATTCACACTGTTAGCATGAATAATGAAGAATGCTGGTGTTAGAATAGGCAGTAAGGCATTTTTTCTCTCCAATTCAGATGTAGTAGGAAACAAGGAGCTTCCGTTTGTAATCGCAGCATCTGTTCTGAATGATTTGCCAGGCATGTGGTTCCTTGCTCGATCGGCTGATGGTGAATGCTTGATGATCATAATTACGACGTATGGCATGGGGGTTACCCATGGTGAAGAGGGTGAAATCATTCCCCATGCTCAAAATGGGACTAACCTACGCCTATATCCTACCTCTCGTGTCTATATTTTTGAAGAGGATCCTAACTCTACTGGACCTCCAGGGGTCATCGTTTAGAGGCAGGTTAACAGCCTAGGCGACAACTCTCTGTTTCTCAGTCTCAATTATCCAATCATTGACAAGATTATGAATAAACACGGATGTAAGGCTCCTGATGGCACATTGTTCTCATTCATGAGAAAAACTGTATGTACACAACATACAGGAGGTTTCGCGGAATACAATTCGCTCAGATTAAATGCTGCAACCTGCAGCCAACTGAAGGTGAGCCTGTGGGAGTTATCAGCCTTCCCAAAGATGGTTAGAATAGTGTGCGACATACGGCAATTTTGTTTGGGCCTAGTTTAGGTGTGGTAGGCTCGTTGTGGATCTTTCTGGTGTATCATTGTGTCATCTTTTTTTGCATCGTGGTTCAACAGTTGATTGTTAGTACACTGGTTTTAGTGGCCAGCTTGAATCAGTTTATATGAGTCCTACCATGCTTTTGTAATTAGTATTGCCTTCCATGGTATAATCCATGTAGCGGTGCTTATTTTGTAGCGTGATTTCTATACTATAGTTTTCAGTAATATTACTGGCTTGTATATACGCACCTCGTGCAGCTTTTTTTGAACCATCGCACCTCGTGCAACTTTGTGTTTTGAGAGGAATATTCCTTCTTTCCTCTTAGTGAATAGGGAAAAGTAGGTCACTGCTTCTTATAGGCCCACGAAACAGGCCTTAAGTGGGCTGTAATTGATCTTGGCTCGGTACGCCAAAGCCGGCCGAGACACCCTAGGATGATAGCCACAAATGTTTATGCCGATTTTCTAAAACAGATAGTTTATGCATACCCTTGCAAAAAGATAAATTGTTTACACAGACCCCATATTGGCTCCGATACATGGCATACTTTTGGCGCTACCATGAAATTACTTGTTCAATACAATATGTATCCTTGCTCATTCTTATGTATGGGAAATGAACAAGTCAAGCTTTGATATGCTGACATTGTACTGTCATGTGCTAGTGTACAAACTAGTTGTATTATTGTGTTCAAAACTATGAACTAAATGTGCAAATTCAAAACCTTTTTGCATGATGACAATGCCACATGTTGGCGCTAATTGTGGCATGTAATAATTTACAGAAGCATACAACTTTGAGCGATCAGGTGAGCACTTAGATAGATTCAAAGCCAGCATGTTTGAAGCTAGGCAAGTCAAGGCCACCATGTCTCTATCGCCTACAGTTTATATGGCATGATTACAAGGTTTTGAGTATATCAAATCGATTGGGCACTTAGACAGATTCAAAACCACCCAAACCATCTCGAAATATATCCTTTGCTGAAAAGATGATTGCACGCTGTAAGACTTGATATGACACGATTTTATATTAATCAGTCAAACTCTCTCTAGTACTTTCCATGTTCAAATCTTGCGTTGTCTAAGTTCCTCGCTACGTAAAACTCTTAATAAGGCGCAATATCGGTCACTTTTCTCTCTTTTCAACTTCATTCTTTTGGATCCGGCGTAGGTACAGCCAGGTCAGGTGGACCATCGACCTTCAGTACAATATATTTTTACTACTCGGCCTATGAAAATAAATATTTCAACCCCACTTCAAACAAAAAAACTTCCCATAATCTTGTTTCAAAATTTTCCCCTTAATTAGCCTTTCGTAGTGAGCAAAGCTGCCAAACCCTAGTATATATTCTTTACGGTACCAACTATATTTTTTTTGAGGATGGGGTACCAACTACATTGAATTTTCACTAAGGAACTAACTAAAAGATTGCACATTCGACCCAACATTGGCCCAAAACCTTGCAAATTTAGCCTGTCGGGTCAGGTGGACTGCCGACCCCCGACATATTGAGTACATTGAATTTTCAGTGAGGAGCTTATTAGAAAATAGTACTATATTCTACCAAACTATGGCCCAAAACCTTGCTAATTTATCCTTCTGGGTTCAGGTCGACCGTGGGCCGCCAATCCTCAACACATTGTTACTTGGTTTTTTAAGCATGAACTACACTAAAGAAGTTTCGCTAAGGATCCCACGATAAGAAGCCCATTGGTTCACAAGATTGGGCCCAAGTTATTTTTTGTATCGCCCAAAATCGTCTTAATTTAGCATTTCCGTGTCATTCTGATAAAGTATAAGAGAAGCTTCTCCTACCCATGTTGTATTTATAGAGCATTTAACATTTTTATGGCAAGTCGTCGGGGTCGCTACCTTTTCATTTTAAGTGATTTCAACATTTCTAAATGTAATCCTTTCTAGGAGTGGCATATATGGTTCTAGCATAGTGTAAGCGCACGTGGTTCCCATTTGTTGAAGTATTGAGTTTGATTCCTAGGTTTATCAATATATAATATAATCTCTGTCATTATTTTACATTTTTTCCAGCATACACACATTTCTTACACAGAGAAGGGTGACATCTGGGACCCAGCAACGTTGCCAAGGTCAAAATAGCGGAGTCCATCATACACACGTTGCATTTGCAAAGACATTGACATGTTGGACCTAGCAAAGACCTTATACATATGTTGCGTCGAGCAATCAACGTTTCATTTACAGAGAGGCTGATATTTGGGACCCAGAAGCGCGACCTTATACTGATGCTGCATCGAGCAACATTGCCAGTACAAAGCAGGGAGGCGCGATCGAGAAAAAAGTTCAGTATGCACATGTTTCTTGTAATGAGAGACTGAAATGGGGGACCTAGCAGCGTGAGAAAACAACAGATTCGTCAAGCAATGCTATCTAGTTCGGAACATGATAGCACTAGAGAAGAAAATAATCCATGATACCCACAATTCTTCTAATGTGAGGCTGACATAGGGGACCCACCAGCCTAAATAAACAGTTGATGCAGCGAGCAATGCTATCAAGTTCTGAATACGAAGGCGCGATAGAGGGTAAACAATCCATCATACACACATTTCTTATAATGAGAGGATGACATGTGGGGCCCAGCAGCGTGATTAAATGGTAGATGCATCGAACAACGCTATCAAGTTTGGAACAGGGTTCACGAGCGCAGGAAAAATTCAATCATACACACGTTTCTTCTAATGAGAGGATGAGATGTGGGGCTAGGAGGTTGATTAAACGGTAGATGCATCGAGCAATGCTATCAATTTCGAAACACGAAGGCGCGACTGAGGGCAAAAATCCATCATACACACGTTTCTTCTAATGAGAGGATGACATGTGAGTCCCAGCTACCTAATTAAACAGTAGATGCATCGAGTAATGCTATCAAGTTCAAAACAGGGTAGCACGAGCGAAGGAACAAAATTCCATCATACACACGATTCTTCTAATGAGAGGCTGACATGTGGGACCCAGCAGCCTGACGAAATGGTAGGCACATCGAGCAATGTTATCAAGTTCAAATCAGGGAGGCACGACCAAAAAGTATGGTCCGCTAGAGACACTAACATCCGGGAACCACACACCTCAAAAGACTTCGATGAGTCAACATCGCTTGAGGAACCAAAAATCTTACTTCTGCCATGCGCTGGCCGATCTTCCTCCATGTTTTTAGCGGTTACGTTGTAGTAGAGGGTCGTGAAACTGGAAAAAAGTTTTCCATCAGCCACGGTCGAGCCGAGAAATTCGTCGCAGAAGACGCGCCTTCTACAATGATCGTCGGGCCAAGTCGTTGCAGAAGGAAACATTTCTTGTAGTGAGGTGTCGCCCGGAGCTTGCAGGCGGCACCTCCGGTTCTTCCAATGCGCTCTTTCCTTTCCCATGGTGCATTCTCCTCACCTCCCCTCCTCCAAAGGGATGTCTCCTCCAGTCTGTGGCTGATTTGAGGCCACTTACCGGGCATGCTACTGTTGCATGTCCTATGCTTCTCTGTGTTTTATGGGCTGGTGAGGACTAGCTTCGTGCGTGGCAGGCAACTGGCGGGTAGTGTGTGATGCTGCTCCATGCAAGGTGGGTGCGCTGTCATTCTTCATTGTCTTCTCTCGACACCCATGTTTTCTTTCAGAAGAAGCAGGAGCCATTTTTCTCTCTGTCAAGAAATGGCAAAGCCAATTCAATGGAAAGAAAATCATAGTAGGGATGGAGGCTAACAATAATATGAGATCTATTAGGAAGCTTCGGTAACCTGATTGATCTGTTGTTCCCGTCTGCTCCGTCCTCCCTCCATGGAACTACGGGCGTCGCAGCCCATAGAGCCCGCGCCGGATCCCCACCTCCATCACCTACAGGCGAGCTCCAAAATTTCTCTCCCCCACGTGCCGACTTGAAGAGGAACGCGAGGGCACCTTGTGCCTGGTCTCTCTGGCGCTCGATATTCAGGATATCATGTTCTATGAGGTGAGGTTGTATGTTGTCGCGTTGTGTTGCGCTATCTCTCTCCGCCTCATTCAATTCCTTGTTGAGCATGAAGGAGACATGGCCCTGTGCAGGTAGGCAGGAGGAGCTGCGGCGGTGGCATTTGTTTGCGAAGGGTGTGCCATACTTCGATTTGAATAGGATCAACGAGCAATCTCATCAGGTTAGACAATTTGACACATTTCCCCTACTTATTTTTACAACTCTTCTCAGTCGATCAACTCCTATAGATTTGTAAGGAAGTATATTTAGGTTCCTATGGATATAGGTTTTAGCTTTCTATACTAACAACACATTCACGAATTGTATCTTTGTGAAGATGGATTGATATGCCTTCCCACCATTTCAAGTCGACTTGCATTTTTTGAGACAAGGATATCACAAGGTATTTGTTCTATAATTGAATTTTGTCTAGTTTGCTGCAGAATCATGGTGTGCATTAATTCTAGTTTTCCATGGTATCATGGTGTGTATGAATATGTGTTGAAGAACATATGCTTTATGGACCAGATAGATGCTTTTGTATTGTTTTACATTTTTCTCTAGCGGGTAAAATGTGACATTGAGAAAAAATTGTCAATAGAAGGGAAAATAAATGAGCGAGATTAATTGGGTAGTTTGATCCTCCTTACTGTGTGATTACACTTTGCTCTGTTGTAGGTTATCCTCCTCAACTCCAGCGACGAGCTGCATCACCGTCTTCTCTTCTCTAGCATGACGAGGGTGGTCAGCTCCACCACTGACTTCCGTATAAAGATGCCCATTGGTCACTTTGTCTGAGGTGATCAGGCGCTCTCCCCATCGTCCTATTGTTCTTCTTAGACAGAGAAATCTTAAGTTGTGGATATTCTTTGTATATCAATAACTGACTATTTTTTTCCTTTCTCTTTCAAGTGCAAGTATTTAGAACGATGTGCACTTAAACAAGTGTTGGTTCCGAATATTGTTGCAGACCATGATTCATATTTTTTTTGTACATGAGCCGAATACTAAAGAATTATGGAAGCTTGGTAATAGGAACTTCTAGAGCAACGTAAGAATGTCTAGAAATATTAGCGAGTTAGGCTGAGTTGAACCTCAATTCTAAAAATAAGGTTTCCTAGGTTGCATGTCTACGACACCTCTATAACTGAACTTTTAATTCTCTTAGTTCCGAAGAAGCTGGAAAAAAGTGTAGAACTTGTTGAGTTTGTGTTTTGAGATTTGTACTTTGAGTTTGTGTTCTGATCTATATCCTGGTGGAAGTACATGTGATGCCAAATAGAGGCACGCATGTATGACATTGACCGATCTATTGTTTGCTTCTGTATGTTTTATGATGCAAACAGAACTGGATAGTATCTATCTCATGCGATATTTTGTACCAAGGTGCACCACGATTTTCATTGGAGTAATTTGTATTCCCGCTCCCATCATAGTCTGCATGAACCTTGGCTTTGTTGTGACAATATATGTCTAATAGACACATAGCGCCTTCTTATGATGTATAATTCTCTTCATCCTTATACCTCACAGATATTTTAGGATGGAGTATGTGCGGTTGTAGGGGGGTGAATTGTCTCCTCTCACTCCTGTACGATCAAGATGGTATGTTGATGCATAAGTTTTTTACTGTTTAGTATTACTCCGTTACCATAATATAATCACTTAATACATTGTGAATGTTATTGTATAAACCGCTATTAACTTTTGCAAATATTGATGGTCTAATATATCAAGGCCAAGACCCGCTACTTTCTTTAATATCTCATTATGACCTGCTCAGCATAGCTAATCCAAATAACCGCAGACATAAATACAGAACAAACCGCCACCAAATGAATTGCTCTAGACACGCCATGCGACAACATTGTGTAGGTAGCGAGGCAAAGCTCACATGTCCATCTAATGCGACAATCATTGTGTAGACGGCGAGACGAAACTCGCATGTCCGTCTAGTATTATTTACTCTTTACAACCGTGTAAGAGATACGTAGATCAAGGATAACCAAACTATGATGACAAATGAGATGGCAACACAAGAATAGGAACTTGGTTGCTACATGTTAGTATAATACATTACACAAATAAATATGAATGCATAGCTGCTTCTAACAATTCTCATGTTGGAATTTGAGGTATTTGCCTGTTGGGCCTTTGGCCTATAGTAAATACAAATTCTGAAATTCTCATTGCCCATTAATACATGGCAGCATGTGGCTGTGTAGTCGAGATAAAAGTTTAGTCTCGTATGACTAGTTGATGAGAGTGAGTCACCACCTTATATAGGAGGTTGTTCTAGCACTACTAAGTGAGTAAGAAGAGAAGCAGCTCTCGCGTACTCCTTTGATGCCATTCCATGTCTCGCCACACCGTGTCGCGACGCAGGTTGCAGGAATCACGACGAGTCGAGCATTATTTTGTTATTTGGAAAATTAATTATGAGTCATTAACGGTTGCCTTAATTAGCCAGATATTTTTGATCATGGGTTGTGTTTGACTCAGATGTGGGATGCGCTCCACGATCTACCTAACCTACCCGCAAACCCTACGTGACTACGACTTATCACACACCTCCTTCTAGTCCATTGCGCCGACATCTTCGTCTTCTCCATCCCAACTTGCGGCGTGCACCGCATATCGGGATAGTAGGTGTAACAACCTCGGATCCTACACTCTAAGTTCAAGCCTGGATGAACCAAAGTGGTTAAGGGTTTTACAGCGGGGGCCCAGGGCCACCCATGTGTAGGTCCGTAGACCGCCCTAACCACTTCCAAGAACATCGGGACAAGAGCGAGCGGCGTAGGCAACAGGCGAAGAGATCAAATACATACACAAGTGAGTATGTATGCAAGCTACATTACAATAGTTCTCAGAGCCATACCATCTAAAAGAAATAGAAATATTGCAACGTCATACGGCAAGATCCAAAAATTCTAGATAGAGATAATAGTATAGGATAGCTCCTCATACATCAATCAACAGAGTATCAAGCGGAAGCGGGAAACAAGATCCGGGTACGGATAAGAAGCAAATCGGCACAAGATGACACATAAATAAGCACATCCCGCCCACATATCTCATGGATCCCCATCCCGGAACCTCTACACCAAGTGATCGTTGCCAACATCATCTGTCTCCTCCATCCAGTATCCATCTTGCGAATACACCTGTTCATCTGAATCAAACAATTTATCGTGTGAGACCCAAGGGGTACTCGGCAAGTCTTTATGCCTCTAAAGGGGACATACACCTAGGGTGACGCAGCAAAAGATAATAACTAACAAGTCTATAGATACTCGCTAACCATCCGCCTAACCAATGATAGGCGGATGTCCGTTAATTAGAAACAACAGTTATAATAGTATAAAGTAACAAATCCATCCTCCTTCTCGCTTATCAACGAGAAAGCGGACGAACAACCCATCCGTTGGCAGTTTTATTAACCATTCCTTGAGTATTGCACTAATTACTAGTCAGATATTTTGTCAAATTAAAAGCGGTAGTTTAGTTATGCTTGTCTATGATCGAGAAACTGTGCTCCAAGTCGTCCATAACCACGGACACGGCTTTCAGAAAAATTTACCCTGCAGGGATGCACAAATAGCAACACACACTCGATCAACCTCGGAAAAACCAACTCAAAACCCAACGAGGCATTCACGACAAAGCGATCACAGGATTCATAAAATATTTCAGGGGGCCACCCCATTAAGCTACCCGCAACGAAGTTGGCCGACTCCAAGACGGACCCAAGGTTTGCGTCAATGGATGTAAACGATTGGGAACCCGAAAATGTGACTAGGCTTGTCGATACCGCGAAAAGGACTTCGCATCCAAAATAGTACAGGTGCTCCATGCACAATCTTAATAAAATAGTAACATGGCATAAGTACAGGATAGTAAATAAAACCCCAAACTAGTTTATGGCCCCAAGAAATAGAAATGGATCAAGCTCTGGCTCAGGGGGGTCCATAAGGCCCCCCGGATGTGGATAGTGCGAATAGTCAAGGAACAGGAGTCAAGTACTCGGGGTCCTACGGGACACAAGTGGACATAAAAACCAAATGACAGATATTGCCCACCGGTGCCTCTTTCATTAGTTATCCCATTAGTACTCAGGTTAAGTTGTTTAGGTACCTCGTTATCCATCAGACACTCACATACTCTACACATGCTGTTCTACGACTCGCATGGCTCAAACAACTCTTGTAGTAATGGCTCATGGGATGGAGGAACAAGCTCGGTGGGGTTTAAAAGTAAAGGCTATGTAGTACTTGGGATTCAATTTAATGCATTCGCGACTCCGTGATGCAAGAATAAGATAGAAGCAGTAGGTACTATATGTATGCAAGCATGTGGAAGTGCTTGCCTGACAGCTCAATTGAAGCGAGAGATAGATCTAGGTAGTACTCCTGGGATTCCTAATAATTCCCGTGCTCGGCGTCTATCCGAGAAGAACAAATAAACAAGGCCAACATAAATATAATGTGCAAACATATAAATAAAATGCGACAAGCAAACAAGCATGCCATGATGAATGATGCACAAATTACATGGCATACCATAGCATGGCATGGGTGAGGTGTGGGGTACAAAAATAAAGCATTTTATTAAGTTCTTAGTCATGTTTTCCTCCCATATAACTTGCTGTTCATTTAATATATATATGATGCATGCTGCAATTCATAACATGGAATGCATAAACAGACCGGACTCGTCACGCTGATCGATTTAGACATCTTATTTGTTAAATTTAGAGTTATAGAATTAAAGTTATTAATTAATTAAGAAAAGGCATTTTTATTGCAATTAAACAATTTCGAAAATTTAACTTAGTCGAACATTATTTTGAATGGCAAATTTGAATTCCTCACGTTTTTCTGATTCAAAAACATATATTATTTGTATTATTTGGATTTACCAATTAAAAGTTATTAATTTCTAGATTTAAAATCATATTAAACATTTCTGAAAATATTTTTATTAAACAGAAAAGATCACAGCGCTTTTGTACTCAGGAGGGACTAGTCACAGCCGCTGACGTGTGGGTCAGCGCTGAGTCAGCGTCAGCTGGCGCAGCGGGCTGGTCCGGCTTTTCTCACCGCGGGTTGACCCACCCGTAGAGACGGACGGGTGGGCCAACGTATCGCGGGGCCACCGTGCGGGTGCGCCAGCCGGGGTCGGACACGTGGCGGATCCGGGGGAGCGCGGGTTGGGACTCCTAAAGGTGAGGTGCCTTTTTGCAAAACCTCCGCAGGAGCTGGCAGGTGGGCCGGAAGGACTGCGGAGGGACCGACGCGTGCTCGACATAAACTGGCGGGGGCTTTTCTGCAAAACCGTGAAGAACCTGTTGTGTAATGTCTGAAGCTCGATTGTTTGATCAGCGAAAACGGCTAGCTAGGCAGAACTTTGGATGAAGATTTCGTCGAACCCGCTGGGAATTTTGCGTCGCGGTAAAAAACAAAGTTGTAGAGGGGACAGAGTTCTAGATCTTTTGTTTAGGAGGTTTCATTAGAGGTGGACTAGGTTGGCCGAGATCTTGTGATGAACAGAGGCTAAACACAGGTCCAAAACTGTCAACTGCAGCAGTTTTCAGTGAGATGTTGCAATCTTTGAATGAGGATTACGAGCACTTTTGTGATTGGTTTGAAGAGTGGTTTGTTGCTATGCAGAGAGGGTAGTACCAAGATTTAGTGTACGTGAATAACCCTGCCGGAGAGGGACTATAACGCTGGGAAAACAGTGATGAACAGAGGCATTTTAAACTGTCTAACTGTCAAGTTGACTGCAGCTGAAAACCAGTGAGATCGGCCGATCTTTGGAAGAGATTTCCGAGAGATCTAAAGCTCCGTTCTGGGAAAAAATTGTGTTCTGCGTAGATGGATGTACCGCGAACGTGTGAGTATGAAAAATGTTGCTGGAGGTGGCCTGAAGCGGTCGTAAAATTGACGGAGGCAGAGTGCTTGTAGATGCGTGCGCTGCCTGCGCGCGGCGAGCTGCTGTCTACGCGCGGTGTGACGTGTGGCGAGGAGCGGGAGTTGGCGAGAGAGGAAGAGGAAGATACAGAGAGGAAGAGGGGCTTCACCTCGCGCTCGTGGGCTAGCCGAGCTAGGCTGAGCGTGGAGCGAGGCGTGAGGAATCCGGCGGTGAGCGTCGGGTGTCTGCAGCGTTCCCGGCAGCGCGGCGACGATTGACGAGCTTCTGCAGGTACTCCTTCGCATAGAGGTGGCCAATTAGCTCCAGCATGGTCATGTGCACCTCCAGGACATGGAGGCACGGGCTTGGGGAAGCACCTCAGCAACGAGACGGCGGCGGCTATGTGGTGACCATGGCCGGCTTTGCGTGGAGAGGAGGAAGAACGGGAGGACGAGATGGGATCTGAGTATGCCTTGGAGGATAAGAAGAAGGTTGTGGTACATGTGGGGGAGGGCGAGGCTGACGCGGTAGAGGGAGAGCACGCGCTGCTCGTGCCCGTCGTTGTCCTCCTGAAGAAGAGAAACAGGGGATGGTCATCTCCCCGGTGGGCCGCAAGAAAAATAAAGAAGACCGGAAGGCTGGGCTGCTGCTGGTGCTACGAGTTGGGCCAGCTGGTAGGGGTGTAACATGTGTGCACAAGAGAGGTTTTAAACATAGATGAGAGACTACGTTTAGAACACATTTTAAAATTAAGCAAGAATTCAAAAGGCATTTAAAGCAAGAGAGAAAGCCACATAGGAGTGTGGTTATTTTATGTGACTAGGAGTAGAGAGTTTATATTGCATGTGGCTATAATGTTGCATGCATGAGGAATATTTTGCGGAAACAAGATATCCTCATGTATGTGTGCCAAGGCAAAGATCAAACTAAAAGATGGCAAAACAAAACAAGATATTAGGGGTGACCAAGTACACTTGGCAAAAAGAAGGATTTGGGTAGGATCCCATGGGTAGGTGATTAGAAAAAGGGTCCACAGCAAAATTGATGTGGGCTTGATTTAAATACCAAGAATAATGGCAATGCCCACATTCATATCTAGATGGTGGAATAAGAATGATAGTAGGTTGGCAGGCAATTAAAAATAGTAGGTTGGAAGGAATTAAAAAGATATGCCCTCAACTCAATTTAGGCATTTAGCAATCTATCAAGAACAAACTACCATACATATCAAGAGGCAGATATAGTTAATAATGCATATGAGGTAAGAACCAAAATAAAAAGGGTTTTATATGATGCTCAAATGCAATGTGGCATGATGAAATGAGCATGATATAATTATGATGCAACAATTATATGTACGAAGTAGTATTTTATTATTAGACCATGTAGCATTACAGATGTTAGACAGATGGGATGCTACAGTAGGCTGCCGGAACCCTGCCTCTTGTGAACTTGGAGGGTGAGAGGCAATCAGGTTTTTAGGGAGCGCTCAAGCGCGACTACTGGCATCCACGACATCGTCCGATAACGAGTTCCTGAATGACAACTTCTCATCGGACGTCACCGACCTCTTCGGCAACCTCAACATGAGCGACAATGTGGCGACTAATGCTGCTACCGCCGCCGCTGCACTGTACGTGACTCTGAGCTTTCTCTTTCAGATTCTGCTAGAGTTATTTGTTCTATATTTGGAGTAGATGTGATATGTTTATCTTATTTAGATGTAATATGCCCATCTACTTTGTTAATCTGTATGATTAGTTTTTTAATGTTTGTATGATCATGCTTTATCAGTTTATTATTCGAATTAAATCATATGGATTATTGCTTATATTTTTAACAATGAGAATAAATTACAAACACTATTTTATTAGGCTCATGATTCATAATTTTGTTCTGAAAAAGTTGTATTGTAGGTTACACCTTCAAGGAAATATATTTGGTTACCAAATGACTACCAAAACTCCAAACAATATATATGCACAACTGTAACCATGCATTCAGATACTCCGCGTCGTAGCATCCAAGATAGATGAGCACTAGAATTCACTTGTTATTCAATTAGTAGAAAAATGAATAATACAACTCGTCAAAAAACACAACAGAGCAAAATGATCAAGGATCACATAAAAGGTGTGAGGGCTGCTACATTTACTACTCCGTGTAAGAGAATCCTAGGCGAGAATCCTCCACCGCCCGAGCCGCACGTGTTGCATCCTCGGCCTCCCCAGTACCCCCAGGAGGCATCCACAGCTACTCTACTGCCCGCCGGCCCTCCTGCCTCACCACCCACCTGTCATCCTCCCAGCGGCTGATTCGCTCCCTACGTCCCTCTCCTCCCAGCTTCCTCCTCCCGCCGCCATGGCATGCTCTTGTACGCGGACGATGTTGCTCCCGTGCATGCTACCTATTGAGACGTATTTTTGCAATCTATCAAGAACCAACTACCATACATATCAAGAGGCAAATATAGTTAATAATGCATATGAGGTAAGAACCAAAAGAAAAAGGGTTTTATATGATGCTCAAATGCAATGTGGCATGATGACATGAGCATGATATAATTATGATGCAACAATTATATGTAGGGAGTAGCATTTTATTATTAGACCATGTAGGATTACATATGTTAGACGGATGGGATGCTACAACTCTCCCCCACTAAACAGGAATCTCGCCCCGAGATTCTAGGAAGAAGAAGAAGACACGAAGAGGGTAGGATAGTTGGCACGGAGCTCATCCTCGCGTTCGCAAGTGGCTTCATCAACGGAATGATGCGACCACTACACCTTGCAGAACTTGATAGACTTGTTGCGAGTCTTTCTTTCTGCAACTTCTAGGATTTTTGTGGGGTGTTCTTGATAAGACAAATCTTCTTGTGATTGATGAGCTCATGGTCCACGGTCCTGCCGGGATCCTTGAAGCACTTGTTGAGTTGAGATATATGGAAAACATCATGGACCTTGAGTTTTTCAGGGAGCTCAAGAGCATAAGCAACTTCTCCTCTTCTTCCACGAACTTTGAAAGGACCAATGTATCTAGGAGCCAGCTTTCCTTTGATACCAAACCGGTGCGTGCCTCTCATGGGAGTGACACGAAGATAAACGAGATCACTAGGGACATACTCCATATCCGTGTGCTTTCTGTCGTAGTTGCTCTTCTGGCGACTTTGAGCAACCTTCAGGTTTTTAAGAATGATGTGAACCTTCTCCTCCGCTTGTGTTACAATGTCGGGGTCAAACAATGTTCTTTCACCTGCGCCCGACCAACCAATCAGAGTTCTACATTTGCGGCCATAGAGAACCTCAAATGGTGCCAACTTTAGACTCTTCTGGAAGCTATTGTTGTAAGAGAACTCAGCATAAGGAAGGCATTTTTCCCACTTCATGCCGAAAGAGATGACACAAGCACGGAGCATATCTTCCAGAATTTGATTGATCCTTTCAACTTGCCCTTGTGACTGAGGGTGGTAAGCTGTGCTGAAGTTCAACTTTGTTCCCAAAGCATTTTGGAAACTTCCCCAGAACTTGGAAGTGAAGATGCTTCCACGGTCTGAGCTGACTCAAGAGGAACCCCATATAGATAGACAATTCTGTTGATATAGAGCTCAGCCAACTGAATTGCAGAAATTGTTTCCTTGACGGGAAAGAAGTGAGCCACTTTAGAAAGCATGTCGATGACAACAAAGGTTGCATTGTTGCCTTTCTGTGACCTTGGAAAACCAGTTATGAAGTCCATCTCTACTTTCTCCCATTTCCATTCTGGAGGCTTCAATGGCTGTAGAAGACCGGAAGGTTTCTGATGGACAGCTTTAACTCTGCGGCAGACATCACACTCGGAGACATACTTGGCACAATATCGTTTCAATCCAGGCCACCAATATTGTGTTTTCAAGTCCATGTACATCTTTGTGCTGCCAGGATGGATAGAAAGAACCGAATCATGCGCCTCCTTAAGAACTTACTCTCTCAAACCCGGGTACTTCGGAACATCCGGTGCTCAAAGAATAGAGTGCCTTGGTCGTCGACGTGGAAGGACTCATACTTCGGCAGCTGAATGTTGGAGATGATGTTTTTGGTGTAAGCATCGCCTCGCTGACTAGCACGAATCTTTTCTTCCAAGAGAGGAGTTTCCAGAAGATTCAAAAGATACCCTTGATCCACAATTTCAAGGTTGAGCTGGCAGAATTCCTCGCAGAAGAGAGGCTGTTGTTCTTCCACCATGAGGTTGTTGACATAAGTTTTTCGGCTGAGAGCATCGGCCATGACATTAGCTTTGCCAGGAGTGTAGTTGATGGAAAGATCAAAGTCGTTGATGGTTTCAATCCATCTCCTTTGGCGAAGGTTGAGGTCCGGCTGAGTGAAGATATACTTCAGGATTTTGTGGTCAGAAAAGATCTCACAACGGTTTCCAAGCAAGTAGTGCCTCCATACTTTTAAAGCGAAGACAACCGCTGCAAGTTCAAGATCATGTGTTGGATAGTTAAGCTCATGAGTTTTCAACTGACGGGAAGCATAAGCAACTACTTGCTTTTCTTGCATGAGGACCACACCCAATCCTTGCAAGGAGGCGTCACGGAATATCTAGAAAGGCTTTGATGTATCTGGAGGAATCAAGACTAGTGTGGAAGTGAGCTTATCTTTGAGTGTTTCAAAGCTTGCTTGACATGCAGGAGACCAAAGGTATTTCTTGCCTTTCTTGAGGAGATCGGTAAGAGGCTTCGCAATCTTCGAGAAGTTCTGAACGAAGCGACAGAAATAACTAGCCAAACCAAGGAAACTCCAGACTTCTTTGACATTTTTGGGTGGAAGCCACTCAACAATTGTCCGAACAGTTTCTAGGTTGACGGCAATGCCCTTAGCATACATGACGTGACCAAGATAGGTGACTTCGGGAAGCCAGAATTCACACTTGGAGAACTTTGCATACAGGCGGTTCTCACGAAGCTTGTTTAGGACACACCGAAGGTGTTCTTCATGTTCTTCCTTTGACTTAGAATAGACTAGAATGTCATCCAGATAGACCACGACGAACTTATCAAGATACTCCATGAAACCGAGTTCATAAGCCTCGAGAAGGTGGTAGGTGCGTTGGTGAGACCAAAGGACATGACCGTGTACTCATACAGGCCATAGCGGGTGGTAAAAGCTGTTTTGGGAACATCTTCCTTGCGAATCTTGATTTGATGATATCCACTTCTCAAGTCAAGCTTAGAGAATACTACAGCTCCAGCTAGCTGATCGAAGAGATCATTAATCCGCGGAAGGGGATATTTATTCTTGATGGTTTTTGCATTGAGAGCTCGGTAATCAACACAAAGTCGATCAGTGCGGTCTCGCTTCTTCAAAATATGGTTGGGCTGCCCCAAGAGGAAGTGCTATGCTGAATGAAACCCAACTTCTCTTGTTCATCAAGCTGACGTTTGAGTTCAGCCAACTCAGCAGGACCCATTTTATAAGGCCGCTTGGAGATAGGAGCAGTTCCAGGTTCAAGCTCAATCACAAACTCGACCTCTCGGTCAGGAGGCATACCTGGTAACTCTTCGGGAAAAACATTTGGGAACTCACAGACCACCGGAACACTCTGAATAGCATCCATAGCATCATCATTCAGAGCCGCCAAAGAGAAAAGCTGAATTGCAGGAGTCAGACTTGGAGAATAGACTATATGGCCTTCAGGAATTTTCAGAGAAACCGAGCGTTCAGCACAATCAATCATAGCTGCATTTGTTGTTAACCAATCCATGACCAAGATAACATCAATGTCAGAATTGCCCAAAATGATTAAGGAAGCCGGGAACGAAGAACCACCAATCTCAATTTGATTGCCATGGCTGATTTTGGAAGATGCCATTGTTGCCCCAGGAGAAAGGACCATCAAGCGCTTAGGAAGCGCATCCATTGCTAACTCATTCTCATTTGCAAACTTGTGAGAAACAAAAGAATGCGATGCACCAGAATCGAACAAAACTCGTGCAGGGACTGAGTTAATGGAAATCGTACCCATCACAACTCCAGGTGCATGTTCAGCTTGAGCGACGTTGACATAGTTGGCACGAGCAACAGTGGACCCAGGCTTGGTGTTGATGTTGAGAACCTGAGGTGGAGGTGCACGAACCATAGAAGGACTTGCTGCAGGTCTTGGAGGTGGTGGAGGAAGAGCTTTGTTGTTCATGGGACAACTCCATTGTTGATGCCCAGTGTTCCCACAAGTGTAACAAGCACCAGGTGGACATGGAGCAGCGTAGCCAAGGACTCCGCCAGGCGCTCCAGGGTAGTTGTGGTTGTAGCCCCTAGGAGCAGCGGTGAAGGAGTTTGGTGGCCTTGCCGCGTAGCTTGAAGGTCTTGGTGGAGCCGGGAGCGGCGGTGCGGTATTAGGAACCCACACGCGGCGCTTAGAAGGAGCTGTCACAGCTGAGGAGCCTGCTGCGTCACGACTGTGTTTCTTGGACTCCTCGAACACTTGCCTACCGGCTTCTTCCTGTAGAGTTGTATGTTGGAGTTCTAGAAAAGATCCTGGCCTTGCATGAGTGATTGCATATTTGATAGATTCATTGAGCCCTTGCCTGAACCTCTTTTGTTTCTTCTTGTCATCAGAGATCTCATCGCCACCATATCGACAAAGATTCATGAAGTTTCTGATATAGGTGTTGACATTGTCATTGCCCTGCTTAAGGTTGAGAAACACTTCCTTCATCCTTTCCATGACAAATTCTGACAGATATTGCTCTTTGAAAGCCCCAGTGAACTGCTCCCAAGTAGGCTGAAAACCAGAGTGGTTTGCCTGCAGGTAATTCTTCCACATAGAGCTGCGTCTCCCTTCAGAAGGTGAGTTGCACATTTTACCCATTCTTGTTCAGGAACATCAGCAGTCATCAACAACCTTGACATCTCACAAAGCCAATCATCAGCATCCAGTGGCTGATCAGACACCTCAAAGTGGCGCGGGTTAAACTTCAGAAAGCCCTTGATGTCTCCTCGCTTCAGAGGTGGAGGTAGCGGAACAAACTCATTCCTCCTGACACTTTCTTCAAAGTGTTGCTGGTTCTGTTGCATTGTTCCCAAGGCATTAGCAATACTTGCCAACGTAGCCCCCAGTTCAGGTGGTATGTCCTCCTTAGTGCGGCGTGGTGGTGCCATCATGGGATTGATATAAAGCTCAAGTCAGTACCATAATGGAGAATAATAATAATCCAAAATAGTACCAAAATGGAATTAATCAAGATTAAGGATACAAATTACTAAGATGATATTAAAATATCAACAAAGTTCAAAGAAACTAGAAGATAGTAAGCATATCACACACGACTGAACAAGGAGTGTGGTACACAAAGCTATCAAAGAAAAAAATTCTGCAAATTTCGGCATTAAAATACCACTATATGCGCAAAACCACTTAACGAATCAAGATTAGTAATTCTACCAATTCAATATACAAGAGCGAATGATAAAAGTAGTGGTATGGTCGCGACTCCATCCCGCACTCAAAGCATTACTCCGCACATGAATAAGTAAAACACATATCCCGACTCTCTTCCTTCTTAAGATGAACCTAAAGATTAGCAACTACGGAAACAAACACCCCTAACAAGATAGCGTCGGATAACAAAGAGTAAGACAGATCGCGTCGATTTACAACGAATCAGATAGATCGCATCGGTTTACAAAAGCCTATCGGTATGGAATGTACCAACAGTTGATAACCAAGAGGAAGATAGCGATAACAAGTTGGATGCAACGGATAGACAAGGAATTACACACACACACACACACTCACACAACCTATGGTACTACGGAACCCAGAACACATGAATCCTAGTTTGAATTTTTAGAAGAGGATTGAAAACGTTACACTTCCTTACCAGAAAAGGGTGGGTGGGTGGGTAAGAAGAAAAATGGAAGCAGTCCTACTCTCGCGTTTTGTTTTTCCCTAGTATACATAGCTACCAAAATATTTGCTAGATTGACAACGACCATTTGGCTGAGACCCTGAAGGGCGGGATGGCTCTGATACCAATTGTAACAACCTCAGACCCTACGCTCTAAGTTCAAGCCTGGATGAACCAAAGTGGTTAAGGGTTTTACAGCGGGGGCCCAGGGCCACCCACGTGTAGGCCCGTCGACCGCCCTAACCACTTCCAAGAACATCGGGACAAGAGCGAGCGGCGTAGGCAACAGGCGAAGAGATCCAATACATACACAAGTGAGTATGTATGCAAGCTACCTTACAATAGTTCTCAGAGCCATACCATCTAAAAGAAATAGAAATATTGCAACACCATACGGCAAGATCCAAATATCCTAGATAGAGATAATAGTGTAGGATAGCTCCTCATACATCAATCAACAGAGTATCATGCGGAAGCGGGAAACAATATCCGGGTACGGATAAGAAGCAAATCGACATAAGATGTCACATAAATAAGCACATCCCGCCCACAGATCTCACGGATCCCCATCCCGGAATCTCTACACCGAGTGATCGTTGCCAACATCATTTATCTCCTCCACCCAGTATCCATCTTGCGAATACACTTGTTCATCTGAATCAAACAATTTATCGTGTGAGACCCTAGGGGTACTCAGCAAGTCTTTATGCCTCTAAAGGGGACATACACCTAGGGTGACGCAATTGCAGCAAAAGATAATAACTAACAAGTCTATAGATACTCGCTAACCATCCGCCTAACCAATGATAGGCGGATGTCCGTTAATTAGAAACAACAGTTATAACAGTATAAAGTAACAGATCCATCCTCCTTCTCGCTTATCAACGAGAAAGCGGACGAACAACCCATCTGTTGGCAGTTCTATTAACCATTCCTTGAGTATTGCACTAATTACTAGTCAGATATTTTGTCAAATTAAAAGCGGTACTTTAGTTATGCTTGTCTATGATCGAGAAACTGTGCTCCAAGTCGTCCATAACCGTGGACACGGCTTTCAGAAAGATTTACCCTGCAGGGATGCACAAATAGCAACACACACTCGATCAACCTCGGAAAAACCAACTCAAAACCCAACAAGGCATTCACGACAAAGCGATCACAGGATTCATAAAATATTTCAGGGAGCCACCCCATTAAGCTACCCGCAATGAAGTTGGCCGACTCCAAGACGGACCCAAGGTTTGCATCAATGGATGTAAACGACTGGGAACCCGAAAATATGACTAGGCTTGTCGATACCGCGAAAACACTTCGCATCCAAAACAGTACAGGTGCTCCATGCACAATCTTAATAAAACAGTAACATGGCATAAGTACATGATAGTAAATAAAACCCCAAACTAGTTTGTGGCCCCAAGAAATAGAAATGTATCAAGCTCTGGCTCAGGGGGGTCCATAAGGCCTCCCGGATGTGGATAGTGCGAATAGTCAAGAAACAGGAGTCAATTACTCGGGGTCCTACGGGACACAAGTGGACATAAAAACCAAATGACATATATTGCCCACCGGTGCCTCTTTCATTAGTTATCCCATTAGTACTCAGGTTAAGTTGTTTAGGTACCTCGTTATCCATCAGACACTCACATACCCTACACATGCTGTTCTACGACTCGCATGTCTCAAACAACTCCTGTAGTAATGGCTCATGGGATGGAGGAGCAAGCTCGGTGGGGTTTAAAAGTAAAGGCTATGCAGTACTTGGGATTCAATTTAATGCATTCGCGACTCCGTGATGCAAGAATAAGATAGAAGCAGTAGGTACTATATGTATGCAAGCATGTGGAAGTGCTTGCCTGACAGCTCAGTTGAAGCGAGAGATGGATCTGGGTAGTACTCCTGGGATTCCTAATAATTCCCCTGCTCGGCGTCTATCCGAGAAGAACCAAACAAACAAGGCCAACATAAATATAATGCGCAAACATATAAATAAAATGCGACAAGCATACAAGCATGCCATGATGAATGATGCACAAATTACATGGCATACCATAGCATGGCATGGGTGAGGTGTGGGGTACAAGAATAAAGCATTTTATTAAGTTCTTAGTCATGTTTTGCTCCCATATAACTTGATGTTCATTTAATATATATATGATACATGCTACAATTCATAACATGGAATGCATAAACAGAACGGGCTCGTCGCGCTGATCGATTTAGACATCTTATTTGTTAAATTTGGAGTTATAGAATTAAAGTTATTAATTAATTAAGAAAAGGCATTTTTATTGCAATTAAACAATTTCGAAAATTTAAATTAGTCAAACATTATTTTGAATGGCAGATTTGAATTCCTCACGTTTTTCTGATTCAAAAACATATATTATTTGTATTATTTGGATTTACCAATTAAAAGTTATTAATTTCTGGATTTAAAATCATATTAAACATTTCGGAAAACATTTTTATTAAACAAAAAAGATCACAACGCTTTTGTACTCAGGAGGGACTAGTCACAGCCGCTGACGTGTGGGTCAGCGCTGAGTCAGCGCCAGCTGGCGCAGTGGGCTGGTCCGGCTTTTCTCACCGCGGGTTCACCCAGCCGCAGAGACGGACGGGTGGGCCAGCGTATCACGAGGCCACCGCGCGGGTGCGCCAGCCGGGGTCGGACACGTGGCGGATCCGGGGGAGCGCGGGTTGGGACGCCTAAAGGTGAGGTGCCTTTTTGCAAAACCTCCACAGGAGCTGGCAGGTGGGCCAGAAGGACTGCGGAGGGACTGACGCGTGCTCGACATAAACTGGCGGGGGCTTTTCTACAAAACCGTGAAGAACCTGTTGTGTAATGTCTGAAGCTCGATTGTTTGATCAACGAAAACGGCTAGCTGGGCAGAACTTTGGATGAAGATTTCGTCGAACCCGCTGGGAATTTTGCGTCGCGGTAAAAAACAAAGTTGTAGAGGGGACAAAGTTCTAGATCTTTCGTTTAGGAGGTTTCGTTAGAGGTGGACTAGGTTGGCTGAGATCTTGTGATGAACAGAGGCTAAACACAGGTCCAAAATTGTCAACTGCAGCAGTTTTTAGTGAGATGTTGCAATCTTTGAATGAGGATTACGAGCACTTTTGTGATTGGTTTGAAGAGTGGTTTATTGCTATGTAGAGAGGGTAGTACCAAGATTTAGTGTACGTGAAGAACCTTGCCGGAGAGGGACTATAACGCTGGGAAAACAGTTATGAACAGAGGCATTTTAAACTGTCTAACTGTCAAGTTGACTGCAGCTGAAAACCAGTGAGATCGGCCGATCTTTGGAAGAGATTTTCGAGAGATCTAAAGCTCCGTTCTGGGAAAAAAAATTGTGTTCTGCGTAGATGGATGTACCGCGAACGTGTGAGTATGAAAAATGTTGCTGGAGGTGGCCTGAAGCGGTCGTAAAATTGACGGAGACAGAGTGCTTGTAGATGTGCGCGCTGCCTGCGCGCGGCGAGCTGCTGTCTACGCGCGGCGTGACGTGCGGCGAGGAGCGGGAGATGGCGAGAGAGGAAGAGGAAGATACAGAGAGGAAGAGGGGCTTCACCTCGCGCTCGTGGGCTAGCCGAGCTAGGCCGAGCGTGGAGCGAGGCGTGATGAAGCCGGCGGTGAGCGTCGGGTGTCTGCAGCATTCCCGGCAGCGCGGCGACGATTGACGAGCTTCTGCAGGTACTCCTTCGCATAGAGGTGGCCGATTAGCTCCAGCGTGGTCATGTCCACCTCCAAGACATGGAGGCACGGGCTTGGGGAAGCACCTCAGCAACGAGACGGCGGCGGCTATGTGGTGGCCATGGCCGGCTTTGCGTGGAGAGGAGGAAGAACAGGAGGACGAGATGGGATCTGAGTATGCCTTGGAGGATAAGAAGAAGGTTGTGGTACATGTGGGGGAGGGCGAGGCTGACGCGGTAGAGGGAGAGCACGCGCTGCTCGTGCCCGTCGCTGTCCTCCTGAAGAAGAGAAACAGGGGATGGTCATCTCCCCGGTGGGCCGCAAGAAAAATAAAGAAGACCGGAAGGCTGGGCTGCTGCTGGTGCTACGAGTTGGGCCAGCTGGTAGGGGTGTAACATGTGTGCACAAGAGAGGTTTTAAACATAGATGAGAGACTACGTTTAGAACACATTTTAAAATTAAGCAAGAATTCAAAAGGCATTTAAAGCAAGAGAGAAAGCCACATAGGGGTGTGGTTATTTTATGTGACTAGGAGTAGAGAGTTTATATTGCATGTGGCTATAATGTTGCATGCATGAGGAATATTTTGCGGAAACAAGATATCCTCATGTATGTGTGCCAAGGCAAAGATCAAACTAAAAGATGGCAAAACAAAACAAGATATTAGGGGTGACCAAGTACACTTGGCAAAAAGAAGGATTTGGGTAGGATCCCATGGGTAGGTGATTAGAAAAAGGGTCCACAGCAAAATTGATGTGGGCTTGATTTAAATACCAAGAATAATGGCAATGCCCACATTCATATCTAGATGGTGGAATAAGAATGATACCCAAAGGAAGTTGGCATGCAAAAATAGTAGGTTAGAAGGAATTAAAAAGATATGCCCTCAACTTAATTTAGGCATTTAGCAATCTATCAAGAACCAACTACCATAGATATCAAGAGGCAAATATAGTTAATAATGCATATGAGGTAAGAACCAAAAGAAAAAGGGTTTTATATGATGCTCAAATGCAATGTGGCATGATGATATGAGCATGATATAATTATGATGCAACAATTATATGTAGGAAGTAGCATTTTATTATTAGACCATGTAGCATTACAGATGTTAGACATATGGGATGCTACAGTAGGCTGCCGGAACCCTGCCTCTTGTGAACTTGTAGGGTGAGAGGCGATCAGGTTTTTAGGGAGCGCTCAAGCGCGACTACTGGCATCCACAACATCGTCCGATAACGAGTTCCTGAACGACGACTTCTCGTCGGACGTCACCGACCTCTTCGGCAACCTCAACATGAGCGACAATGTGGCGGCTAATGCTGCTACCGCCGCCGCTACACTGTACGTGACTCTGAACTTTCTCTTTCAGATTCTGCTAGAGTTATTTGTTCTATGTTTGGAGTAGATGTGATATGTTTATCTTATTTAGATGTAATATGCCCATCTACTTTGTTAATCTGCATGATTAGTTTTTTAATGTTTGTATGATCATGCTTTATCAGTTTATTATTCGAATTAAATCATATGGATTATTGCTTATATTTTTAACAATGAGAATAAATTACAAACACTATTTTATTAGGCTCATGATTCATAATTTTGTTCTGAAAAAGTTGTATTGTAGGTTACACCTTCAAGGAAATATATTTGGTTACGAAATGACTACCAAAACTCCAAACAATATATATGCGCAACTGTAACCATGCATTCAGATACTCCGCGTCGTAGCATCCAAGATATATGAGCACTAGAATTCACTTGTTATTCAATTAGTAGAAAAATGAATAATACAACTCGTCAAAAAACACAACAGAGCAAAATGATCAAGGATCACATAAAAGGTGTGAGGGCGGCTACATTTACTACTCCGTGTAAGAGAATCCTAGGCGAGAATCCTCCACCGCCCGAGCCGCACGTGTTGCATCCTCGGCCTCCCCAGTACCCCCAGGAGGCATCCACAGCTACTCTACTGCCCGCCGGCCCTCCTGCCTCACCACCCACCTGTCATCCTCCCAGCGGCTGATTCGCTCCCTACGTCCCTCTCCTCCCAGCTTCCTCCTCCCGCCACCATGGCATGCTCTTGTACTCGGACGATGTTGCTCCCATGCATGCTACCTATTGAGATGTATTTTTGCTACCGACAGCGGGTGGATTTGCTACACATGGCAGGGATCGTTGCTACCAAAGGCACGCAAATTTTCTTCTCTGGATTTACTATTTTTGGGATTTTTTGCTGGGATGGGGATTTGCTACATATCAATTCTATTTGCTACAATAGTTGTTCTCGAAA
Organism: Avena eriantha; assembly: GCA_910589775.1. Classification (NCBI taxonomy): domain Eukaryota; kingdom Viridiplantae; phylum Streptophyta; class Magnoliopsida; order Poales; family Poaceae; genus Avena; species Avena eriantha. Next base: position 329,649,684 of record OU342744.1, read on the forward strand.
CGTAATATTACATTTTTTTGCTACAATGTCTCCGGCGATGTCTTGGTGTTTACTACATTAGCACAACTTTTTTGCTTCAACCCTTTTGCGGATTTGCTACAATAGCGCAATTCGAATTCTCCGATGAGATCTTCCGGGGAAAGTGTCTGGCAATGTCATCGACGAAGTCGGGTTTGCTACATTAGCACAAAATTTACTCCGACGAGATTTGTCTTTTTATTTTTATCTCGTGGACGAACCTTTTTTGCTATATATAGAAAAAACAAGGTTTTTTTACAAAAAAAGGTGGTTTTGTAGCAGAAAAATGGATTGGGTGTTTTGGGGAACACGTGGCGGCCCGGGGACCTGGAGGATTGGGGGGTTATCCCCCCCCCCCCGGACGCCTAGCACGCCCCTGTGGGGAAACGGAAGTTTGCAACTACTTGTGCCCCCGCATCTCATGTGTCATGTCATACTTTAAAAAAAGTGAAATCAATCATAGACATAGGTCACATTGTTCCATTTGCCTATATAATTTTTCATCCAATAATATGATAATATGTGGCCTGCACACACAAAATGATGTGCCAGGTTCAAGTCCCGCAACGGTGGCGGAACTATACTCCTGTTATAACTCACTATAACGGCAATACGCTGAGTTACAAGGATCGGTTCGCCATGCGAGGTGTTATGAATCGTGCCCTAAAGGCTCCCATAGGCTCGGCTTATAAAGGCGCCAGAACCTAGGGTTACAGGGAAAAGTCTTTGTCGGACAGGTTACAGAGTCCTATACTAACACTAACTGGTCTTTGTGTCTTGTACTCTAAGGCTCTGAGTAGGTCGATGACTTCTACGCAGCCTTCCTTTATCCAGCATGGGTCTCCCTTCTGGATCCGTCTAACTGGGCCGCCCAGCAGGCCATAGGCCTTGCTACCAACTATGGGCCACACCGGTTAGCCGGATTAGAGACGTGCTATGGTAATACCCATTTAGCATATCCCCAACAGTAGCCCCCGGAGGACTTTGAGATCTTGCACCATCTTGCCCTTAGGTCTTGAATGCTCCATCTAAATGATTTTGACAATTCATCAAGCAATATCTCAAAGGTCTCCTAAAGAACCCAGCAATCCTCTTTGTCTTTCATACATAAGTCAGATATTCTCTAAGTCTTCGTTTCTAGCGTCGGATTGCTTCCATCATCAATGGAATCTTTGAACGTGACTGCTTCACTGCAACGGTCAGAAGATGACATAGGGTACATCCTACGCTACCTCGAAACTTACATAAGGCAGTGAATTAATCATCAGCTATTTTCACGCGCGCAAAATCCAAACCGTTAAAGCGGCAAAGTGGGGGACATGGCAGATTTACCGCACACGTTCTCTCACACGTTGTCAACATTGTTACCGTTAGATCCTTGTGCATGAAGCTTGATGCCTGGGTCTATATATTTACTATAGTCATGATATTTTTCTTTTACTCTTATTCTCCCTTGCGTCTTATTCTTCCTCCTACCGCGCGACCGTTTGAGCTCTTTGTCGGAAAACCCTAACCAGAGCCCACTCTTCTTCCCATCCTCCTCCATATGCGTAATGGCCTCCAGCAGCAGCGCTCCATCAACGACGGCGACCCCCGAGGCTACGGTGGAGCCATCCCATGGAGTAACCATTTTGCTGAAGGGGGTTATCGTTCTCGTCACCGCCGTGGTGGAATCCAACAGCGGTGACCAAAAACAAGCGGCGCTAGATGTTACGGAAGAAGATGTTGATTCCCACAAGGGAGTGTGGAGGGGCTCTGACATCTCCGCCAAAGACCTACAAGAACTCATCACCGAGGGGTATCTCCTTTCGACGGAGGGCTTGGCCTGGTGGCCAGCGTTGGCCGGCGAGGTGACTCCTTCCCCCCCAAGCCGGAGAGAAGGTGTACCTCAAAGCTCAGCTGGTACATGGCGTCAGCCTGCCAGTCTCCGACTTCTTCCTAGATGTCCTTCGTTACTTTCGGGTACTTCCCCACAATCTCTCTCCCAACAACATCCTTGTACTCAGCAACTTCATAGCTTTGTGCGAAGGATACCTAGGAATTAAGCCTAGGTTAGATCTATTTATCTATTTCTTTACCATCAAGAGAGAGTCCGTAGAATCCGAGGATGAGTTGCGGATCTGTGGAACCATTAGTTTTAAGATCCGGCCTAGCCGGTGCTTCCCCTACATTGTGGGTCATGAGCCTTGCAAGAACTGGTAGGACACATACTTTTATGGCCTTGACATTCCTCTGCCTGGACGCCAAGACACGTACCCTGACTTTGTCGATGGAGCTGCCGCTGAGGCCACCACCTAGAGGTCCCAAGCCTCCCTTCCATTCGATGAAGAAGCACATCATGCCGTAAGGCAGATTGCATGGCTCGTAGATGGAGGACAGACTGGCTTGGACCTAGACATGTGCTGGTTCACTAGGCGGATCCAACTTCTGCAGCACCGTGCCGAGATGATGCACAAGTACTCCAAGAGCAGGAAAGATCATATGTGTATCTCGCAGGACAACTTCTCCAATGACTCCATAAAGCTCCGGCTAAAGGACATCGTCAAAGTGAAAGATAGGAAGCATGGATTCAAGATCATCTCTGACATGTTCGAATGCGGCAAGTGCCCAGAGGTAACTATGTTTCCTTTGTTGCTTGTTACACATACTCTAAGGCTTTTCCGTCTTGAAGTCATCGAACTAACATTCCTTTGTCCTACAGCTAGCGACCTTGGCGGTGGATCAAATGGCCTCCCGGGTCTATGATCCCAAGCTGAAGGATATCCAAGTGGTGTCCGATGATGACGCCTCCAAGGATCATCCAGCTCTGGCAGCGTGAAAGCGGAAGAGCTCCACCTCTGACGCTGCTACCGAGGGCAAGAAGAAGAAGAAAACGGAGAGTGGAGTCTCCAGAAAACCCACTACCTCCTTAGAGGCGGAGAAGAAGAGATCCACCAGCATTCCCCTAGTGGAAGCTCTGGCTACGGTGTAAGTTCACTCATTCTTCGACTTCACTTAAATGCGCACTTAAATGCGCACTCATTCTCCGGTGCTGGCTTGAGACGGACCTCCAGGGACACTGGAGGTTCCAAAAACATTTGTGATATGTTGGTCAAGGATGTAGTGACCAAGTCTTTCCCCACCATTGCTCCCCTCACTCCTACCGCCAAACCGGCAACAGGTTCCACCGAGCCTTCATCTCCCATCATCCCCGAGACCTGTGTCATGGAGATTGATGTTATTCTGACAACCGATATCTCGGGATCTGCCGGCATGGATGTTGCTCCTGGTGGCCAGGCGACGTAGGAGAGCACCTCCTCCAAAATGGTTGAAGCTCTAGCTAACGATGCCATCAAGAAAGGGAAAGGGTTGGCGGAAGAGGCGGAGGCAACAGTAGCAGTAGTGTCAGCAACTGACAGGGCATGAGCCTCTATGCCATCAACTGCCATTGTTACCCGGCAGGTGGCTAGGGCTTCCTCTATACCTCTAGCTTCTACTACTTCTCTGCCTTTGGTGCCTCCAACTTTAAGTCTGGACAATCTCCTTCAGCGGGTAGATGTCGTGTATAAAATGTCGGGATCTTCCATACTACATATGCCAACTTGGCCAACAACCTCAAAGAGATTGCCATTGTAAGTCCTTTTGAACTTTACCTTTTACATCATGATATATCCCACTGTATCCCCCGAGCTGTTAGGCGGATAAACAATAGTTATTTTCCTGAGTGCTCCAAAGAACTTGGTGTAGGATTTGATAGTGTAGCCCCCGAGCGTCTAGGTGAAACTGAGAAGTTCCGGCTAGATGCTCTAAGAGTAGCATACTGGTTTAAAATATAAGACTATAGCCCCCGAGCTTATAATTGTAACTTATCAAAGTTCCGACTAGATGCTCTAAAGAAGCTAAGGATTTTGTTTTTCACGGAATGAGAATGCTCAGAGGAAGAAGGCCAGTGAAAAATTTACCAAGTTGCAGGAAGACCTGAAAGCTGAAAAGGGTAAAATAGCCTTTCTGAAGGAAAAAATCACAAATAGCAAGAGTCGGTTTCCCTCCAACTTTTCCTTGACTATCGCTTGGAACCATTTCTTTCGAGTTCTTATAATGCTTTATTTTTTCGTCTTACAGAGACCATTGCCAAGGCCAAGAGCATTGTCGAGCATTTGAAGCATATTCAACAACTCGATAAATCTTGAAGAAAGATCTGGCTGGGGCTATCAAAGAGCACGAGGAGGCGATGAAGGTCCTGCAAGAGTCTGCTGACACCGAGATGCAGCGCCTAAAGAATGAAAATGAACAATTCAAGGAACAGAACCAAGCTGCCAAAGAGCAGAATTCTCAGAACCTTGAGGTGTGCAAGAAGCTTCAGAAGGAGCATACCATTGATACATTGCAAATGTATCTATAATTTTTGATGTTCCATGCTTGGTTTTATCCACTTTCTTTTGTTTTGGCCACACTTTGGAGTACTTTTCATATGATTTCTTAGACTAACCTATTAACAAGAGCCACAGTGTCAGCTGCCTGTTTTCTGCTGTTTTTGGTTCTAGGAAAGTCAGAAAATGAATATTCTCGGAATTGGACGGGACAAAAGCCAAAGTGCCTATTTTTTCGGCAGTCATCAGATGCCAGAATACGAGACGGAGAGGAGCCAGGGGGGCACCACACCACCTGGCCACGCGAGCTAGGCCTAGCCGTGCCAGGGGGTGGTGTGGCCAGCCCAGGCACCCCCTCGGCCTCTTCTTCCGCCTATAAGATGCCCTCGGGACGAAAACCCTAAGTACCCTCTGAAGCTCTTCTCGGCACCCTGCCAGAGAGGGGAATTCACCCTGGAGGCCTTCTTCATCACCATGCAAGCCTCCGGTGTGATGCGTGAGTAGTTCATCCTTGGACTACGGATCCATGTAGTAGCTAGATGGTTGGTTCTCCTCCTTTGTGCTTTCATGTCTAGATCTTGTGAGCTATGTTCATGATCAAGATCATCTATTTGTAATTCTGCATGTTGTGTTTGCGGGGATCCGATGGATATTGAGATGTTATTTCAGATTGAATATTGATTCTATCATGTCTTTGTTATTTGTGATCGTGCATGCTTTCCGTTGTTAGTAGCTATCTTGGCCAAGTAGATGCTAGCAACTCCAAGATTTAGTATTTATGCTCGATAGTTGGTTCATGCCTCTGGTAATCTAGGGAAGTGAAAGAAATCTCTAAGGTACTAGATGTGTTGTTGCTACTAGGGAGAAAAAAACAATCCTTTGTTCATAGAACAATCGTATTGTTTACTTTACACGCAATTCGTAAAGCAATAATATGTTGCTTGCAACTTAATACTGGAGGGGGTTCGGATGATAACCTGAAGGTGGATTATTAGTCATAGATGCAGTTGGATGGCGGTCTATGTATAATGTTGTAATGCCCAATCAAGTCTCAAAGGAGTCAAGATGATTAGTATATGCATGTATTGCTTTCTCGATGTTTATCAATTGCCTCGCTGTAATTTGTTCATCCAACATGTTATCTATCTTAAGGAGAGCCACCTCTAGTGAACTATGGATCCCGGTCCTTTTCTTTACATACAATCTATAAACTGTTTACTCTTTTGTGTTTCTTTCTGCAAACTATTACTTCCTTCCATTCGATACGTTTAATCCTTTGTTTTCAGCAAAACACGGTGAGATTGACAACCTCATCGCAAGTTGGGGACAGAGTTATGTGGTTGTGTTGTGCAGGTCTCCACGTTGCTACTAGCACCGGTAGTGCGCCGTGCCAAGGCTCAGCTAGCAACACCTTTGGGGTGTTTCCTTGCTCCTACTGGTTCGATTAAACCTTGGTTTCATAGCTGAGGGAAACTTGTTGCTGTGCTCATCATACCTTCCTCTTGGGGTTCCCAACGAGCTCTACATCAACATTGAGCCATCATGCATTTTTCTGGCGCCGTTGCCGGGGAGTCAAGGACATCTTCACAAAGGGAGTCCCTCATAACCAATCTCTTTACTTTGTTATTTTTGTTTTGCTTAGTTTCTTTTTGTTTTGTTTGCTTGTTTTGTTATCAAAAACACACAAAAAATAGTTTTACTAGTTTGCTTTCTTTATCAAAAACACAAAAAATAAATTAGTTCTATCTTAAGTTGCTATTATGTCTAGCCATGCTCCAGTCACTATGTCACCCGAGGAAATGATTTTCACTTTTAAACAAGGAATTTAGGAAAGTTTTAAGGAAGCTTGGTTTAGAATCTCTGATCTACACGAAAAAACTAAGCCTAAAATGACTCAAAGATTGTTCCTTAGCAATTTTTAGCTTGGGAATTGCTCTTTGCTATAGATATGCTTTAGATGTTGTTGTGGGAGGAGATTTCCTCCAATGTAATGAGGACGATGCTATTAATGCTATAAATAAATTGATCCTTACTTACAACTTGCCTAGCCAAACTGATATTTCTTTCGCAAGAATATTTGCTAGATTGAACACTCTTGAGACTAGCACTGCTAGCTTAAAAGATTGCTATAATACGCTCAGGGAGCATAACAATTATGTTCCCATAAATTCTGAACCATCAAAGTGGCTCCCTACAGTAACGATTGAGATAAATACTAAAACTTTTCAAGCCCGCTGTGATATCATGTCTGAATTTTGTCTTATGCCCAAAGATATTTATGAATCTCTGAATGTTTGGGGGCTTACTGAAGGAGAAAAAGAAATATCTCTGGCTAATAATTCTACCATATTACCTATTGGAGTAGCTGAAGGAGTGTTTACAAAGATCCTTGGGAAAATGATTTCTACTGATTATCTTGTTATTGAATGTGCAGGAAAAGGACAAATTACACTTGGAAGGTCCCTATTAGAACTTCTTGAAGAAATAATAGATGTGGGAAAGGGGACCATGCACCTTTCTTCTCCACCAAACAATCATATTTTCCCCAAGGTTAAGAATAAAAGTAAGAGAGGTAAGGGCAAGAAATTTGGTCTTAATGCTTCTTCATTTGAGAATACTTGATCCTTTTTCTTGCTTCTTATGTCTAACTTAAAGGCGTTAAAGAAAAGTACTTATTGGGAGGTAACCCAAAAGTTTTAGATGAGTCTTGGAAGTTATTACCTCTGAAATAACCGCTCCTTATCCTTTTTATTTGCTTTTTGTGCCAAGAGTAACCTCTAATGAGAGAGAAGTAATGATTGGGAAAGTTGTTGTCCCGAAACAGATTTTTGTGCTGCACCGTAAAAATTCGTGTAAAATCTCTGAAAGTCTTTTTGAGGCGTGAATTTTTGTGTTTCTGACCCAATTTGTTATCTAACTTTCGTTATTTCAATACTTTTTGATTTGAGCAACAGAAGGTCTTCGAAAAAATTCGTCTTTACCTGCTGGTCTGTTTTGACAGATTTCTGTCATTTTCTGCATTTGCTTCTTGTTTGTTCCTTTTTGAGTTCTTTTGGGGAATTGAGCTTTTGGAGGGATAGATAGTGTTCTAATGGAAGTTTATTTGGTATTAGAACTGAACCTTAAGACTTATTTATCTTGAGTACACTAATGTTGCTAATAAAGATTGTGTGAAGTTTTGTATGAAGGAAAAAATTTCAGGTGTATGGAAGGAATGAGTAATGAGATGAAGGATGGACTAAAGCTCAAGCTTGGGGATGCCACGCGTGTCACCCCAAGAAATATCCAAGAAGTATAAGCGTCAAAGCTTGGGGATGCCCAAGGCATCCCCTTCTTCATCAATAAAAATCCCAGGTTTCTTCCAAACGCTTCATTTTTATTGTTTCATGCACAGTTGTGTTGTTCTTCGAGCGTCTTCTTTTTCATTTTTTTTGGTTTTTTGTTTTATTTTGTTTGCTTAGTTTGCTGAATAAATTGGTTGAACCCCCTCTTTCATACATTGGTTTGCAAATAGTTTGGTTTGGTTTGGAAAAGAGTAGGAAAGTTCATGCTTATGTGGTAAAAAGAGCTCATTTTTGACTGTGGCCTATGCTTTGTCATGCCATGCTTGATATTTTTTTGGCTTTATGCTTAGTATTATTTGTTGTAGCATGACTTGTTATAAACAATTGAGATTGCTTAATGTGCCTTGGATGAATCATGTGTTGTTTTAGCATATTAAAGCATAGTATAGTGGTATTCTCCTTTGATGCTTTATTTGGGTTGACTTGGCGCATGCTCCCACCATGTTATGACTATCTCAAGTCATCATAGTCTTTATGATCCTTTAGTTTTCAACTTGTAGTATCACTTTATGCTTTGATCAATGATGTTTTGTCGCTCTGCATGATTATGGCCATTATTGCTCTCTTAGTTTGTCGCTCCCAGTCTTTTGCTTGCCTCCACAACCAAGTATGAGTTCCACTCATGCATCCAACTCCCTAAACTAAGTTATTCCAAAGAGTCCACAATACCTACCTACTAGCTTATGCTATTTCAAGTATATTCATGCTTTTGTTTACCTTCCAAATTAAACTTGTTATGAGAAAACTAGTGATTAAAGCTCTCGCGAACTTGATGGCACACTTTACCTTTTTGCATCTAATAAACTTGAACCATTGGGTCCTTCTTTGTTGCGTATATGCTTGCACTTTATAAGTTGAAATTAGCAGAACCATGTATCATGGGGAACGCTTTCAACATTGCACTTGTACTTTGTACCCCGTTGATATCATGTTCTTTTGCTTATGGATCCTGGCGGTGTGAAATAAAAGTGGAACTTGTAAGATCATGGAGTTTGTATGTGTGTTAGAGAAACGCCTGGGCCGCTAGCCTAAGCCATGCCTAATCATGGTGGAAACTTGTAGCATCACCATAATGAGAACTCTATGAAGCATCCTCAACAAAAACCTATTCAAATAGCAAATAAAAAGATCGCTGAGATGCTCATTGTCTGCTTGCCTTGTCATTTTGATTATGGGATAGCTCATGTATCATGTGCAAGGGGTACCCCATTGGTGGTTCTTTATGATACCCATGTACTTACAATGACAAGAGCTTACTCGTGACTAAAGTTGAGTAGCATGAGGTTCGGTCTACGTAAGTAAGGGGCATGAGATTTCGGTTTATAAGTTGTCAAGCATATCCTCTTAGTTGTGTCACTTTAACCTTAATCACCTTAAAGATGCTTATGATAGGGGCAATGAGAGCTGAAAGCTATAAGTACCATAATTTTTGGAAGCTCTTTATGAGACTTGAATCCCTACTTCCTTTTATAAAGGCCTTTCTTCCACCATTATATTGACTCTCCACCTTCTACCTTTACGCACCTACTTTGAGAGCATAGTGGCCATTCTTAGTTATATGTGCATTGTCCCAAGACTAGTTGATTGATGCATAACTTGATATTGCTTGTTTTAAACTATTTGTATCTAGTCACTCTTATGAACTTTGAAGGTGTCCTATGCATTTATATTTGCTACTCTTTGAGGGACAAGTTGAATACTATTATGCTATGTTTTCCTTATGTGAAAAAAACAAACGTCTTGCAAAGCATTGTTATTCATTAATCTTTTGTTTGTGCCTTTTCATGTTGCATCATAGTTTCTTTGTCTTATTGCTAGAACTTTGTCTTTCATGTTATGATTAAAGTACTATGATCCCAGCTTTGAATGTTTTGCAAATACTTTGATCAAGTCCTTGATGGTGCATGTCACCTAAAAAATTATTCTTTCTTTTTATCACTTACCTACTCGAGGACGAGTAGGATTTAAGCTTGGGGATGTTGATACATTGCAAATGTATCTATAATTTTTGATGTTCCATGCTTGGTTTTATCCACTTTCTTGTGTTTTGTCCACACTTTGGAGTACTTTTCATATGATTTCTTGGACTAACCTATTAACAAGAGCCATAGTGTCAGCTGCCTGTTTTCTGCTGTTTTTGGTTCCAGGAAAGTCAGAAAAATGAATATTCTTGGAATTGGACGGGACAAAAGCCAAAGTGTCTATTTTTATGGAAGTCATGAGATGCCAGAATACGAGACGGAGAGGAGTCAGGGGGCCACCACACCACCTGGCCGCACCAGGGGGTGGTGTAGCCAGCCTAGGCACCCCCTCGGCCTCTCCTTCCTCCTATAAGATGCCCTCGAGACAAAAACCCTAAGTACCCGATCAAAAATCCACAAAAGAGTCTGTAGCCGCCGTCATATCCATCCCTAGACCGGGAGGGATCTGAAGCTCTTCTCGGCACCCTGCCAGAGAGGGGAATTCATCCTGGAGGCCTTCTTCATCACCATGCAAGCCTCGGGTGTGATGCGTGAGTAGTTCATCCTTGGACTACAGATCCATGTAGTAGCTAGATGGCTGGTTCTCCTCCTTTGTACTTTCATGTCTAGATCTTGTGAGCTCCGTTCATGATCAAGATCATCTATTTGTAATTCTGCATGTTGTGTTTGCGGGGATTCGATGGATATTGAGATGCTATCTCATATTGATTATTGATTCTATCATGTCTTTGTTATTTCTGATCTTGCATGCTTTCCGTTGTTAGTAGCTATCTTGGCCAAGTAGATGCTAGCAACTCCAAGAATTAGTATTTATGCTCGATAGTGGGTTCATGCCTCTGGTAATCTGGAGAAGTGACAGAAATCTCTAAGGTACTAGATGTGTTGTTGCTACTAGGGAGAAAACAACAATCCTTTGTTCATAGAACAATCGTATTTTTTACTTTACACGCAATTCGTAAAGCAATAATCTGTTGCTTGCAACTTAATACTAGAGGGAGTTCGGATGATAACCTGAAGGTGGATTATTAGTCGTAGATGCAGTTGGATGGCGGTCTATATATAATGTTTTAATGCCCAATCAAGTCTCAAAGGAGTCAAGATGATTAGTATATGCATGTATTGCTTTCTCGATTTTTGTCAATTGCCCCGCTGTAATTTTTTCACCCAGCATGTTATCTATCTTAAGGAGAGCCACCTGTAGTGAACTATGGATCCCGGTCCTTTTATTTACATACAATCTATAAAATGTTTACTGCTTTGTGTTTACTTTCTGCAAACTATTACTTCCTTCCATTCGATACGTTTAATCCTTTGTTTTCAGCAAAACACGGTGAGATTGACAACCTCATCGCACGTTAGGGACAGAGTTTTGTGGTTGTGTTGTGCAGGTCTTCACGTTGCTACTAGCACCGGTAGTGCGCCCTGCCAAGGCTCAGCTAGCAACACCTTTGGCGTGTTTCCTTGCTCCTACTGGTTCGATTAAACCTTGGTTTCATAAGTGAGGGAAACTTGATGTTGTGCTCATCATACCTTCCTCTTGGGGTTCCAACGAGCTCTACATCAACACTGAGCCATCAAGCATCTTGGCGGAGACTGCGAGCAAGCCAAAACCAGCATCTTCGGTAAGTTCCCTCTGTCTTGATCAATTCTGTATTTTGTACAAATGTGTAACTTAGTTGTACTCATGATCGCTGTATCTTATGGAAACTCAGCTCCCATTGGTCTGACCAACATGGGTGAATGTGCTCTGGATCCAAAGGAATGCATGATTATTGCTGGCAAGTTCATCAACATTGCCATCGCCCAGGCCAAGGAGATAGCTCAGCCCCTGGGCATCAACATCAAGGCGGCTGACTCAGCGGCCAAGTACTCGGAGATCCTGCACCAAGCCCCCGAGAAAGTCAAGGACTAGAAATCCTCTTGTGTCCGGGTTGGTGCTAGGATGGCATTGTCCTTGGTCCAGGCGCATTACAAAAATGCCGACATTGATTTGGTAACCTCCGGCATGCCGAAGCTTGATGATGAGGAAAAGAGATCGATAGTGATGCTATTTGGAATTCACTCGCAGGCTTCGACACCAATGTTGCTAAGATGGTCAAGATGGATGACGACATGGCATCTTCTGAGTCTAGCCCGCACTCCTCTGAGTTTGATGAACTCTGCAGGCCTAGATCTCTTGTTGCCGATGATGCAGCCACGAAGTCCCCTGCAGCAGCGCCATAAAAACATTGTTTGTATTAAATGTATCTCTACAGTGTGTATGCGGAAAAACTTGTAGAACTAAGGCGGATAACTTGTACTCAAGTTCCCTGCCACTTATCTGTTTCTAGCATGTTTATATTTTTTAAGCAAGTGTTGGCTTATCCATTATTCTGGTTCGTATGCTTGACCTTTCGTGAGACGGAATACTCGTAGCACAGAACTATGCTCTCGGATGATGGTGCTTCGTAGCACCATCAAGAACCTAAGAACAAAATCGCCGGCTTTGAGTGCCAAAAAGTCACTACTCTAGAATCCACATAAGAACTTCAGAAAACGTGTAGACTATAAAACTTAAGCTAACTCCCATAGGTGAAATTTTCACAATTGCAAATGCAATCTTGCACAAGGGTTTATATGATCCAAAAATAAACACTAAAGGAGGTAAAAGACTCAGAAAATATGAGTGAACCAAATGCTTTATTCCATTGATCGTATAAGAATACTTATTACATAATATAAAAATATGGTAAGTGTAAAAAGAATGTAGTTGTGCTATGTTCCATGGATGATTTGTCTCCGAGAAATTATCATCGGATTCACGTTGCTTGCTCTTGCAATTTTTGGCCTATCTTTTAACTTGCGAATATCGATGAGGTAATAGGAACCATTGAGCAATTCTTTGCTTATGACCAATGGTCCTTCCCAAGGCAGGGATAATTTGTATGATTTTTCCTGCTTGAGTCTAAGCACCAGATCCCCTTCTTTAAATGAGTGATACCTAACACGACGACTATGGTAGCCACGCATCTTCTGCTAGTAGATGGCGAATATCTGGCATGCCAGCACGTGCTCCTCCTCCAGTAGGTCCACAGATAAGCGTCTGGATTCTTCAGCGTCATCTTCATCATAGGCGGCAACTCTTGGTGCATCGCAGAGGATGTCGGATGGTAGGACAACTTCTGCTCCATAAACCATGAAGAAAGGGGTCAAGCTGGTAGATCTATTGGGTGTTGTTCGTAAACTCCACAGCATAGAAGGTAACTTCTCTGCCCAGGCTCCAGCTGCTCTATGTAGTGGTGCCTCCAAGCGTGGCTTGATTCCTTGCAGAATTAGTCCATTGGCATGTTCAACTTGCCCATTTGACTGTGAATGTGCCATGGATGCTAGGTCAAGGCGGATGCCTTTTTTATGACAATATGCCTCGACTTCTTTGAGAGACAAGTTTCTACCGTTGTCACTGACGATGCTATATGGGAGACCAAATCTCACCACCAGATCCCGGACAAATTTTAGGGTTGTTTCCCATTGAGCTTTCTAATGGGTCTAGCTTCAACCATTTTGTGAACTTGTAACTGCTACTAGCAGCTGTGTAAATCCACAGGGTGCTATTTTCAAAGGTCCAACCATGTCAAGCCCCCTGACTGCAAACGGCCAAGTGATTAATATGGTTCGCAATTCTTCGGCTGGAACACTTGGTTGTCTTGCATAAACTGACACCCAAGACAGTTTTTTACCAATTTGTCAGTGTCCTCCTTAGTAGTTAACCAGTATAATCCTTGCCGGAAGGCTTTTTCCACCAACGATCTCGAAGCGGCGTGATGCTGGGAAACACATCATAGGAAAACTCCCGTGGTACATCTTTTGTATAGCTGGCCATCAATGATGACGTAGCCTTTTTCTCTGTGTACTATCTGCCAGCTTTCAACTTCGTCGACGGGCAGTGTTTCATCTTGCAGGTAGTCTATGAACGGTTTTGTCCAAGCCGGAGAGGTCACTGTTACTGCATTGACAAATGAGTCTACTCTATCCGGGTTGTCAGGTCCGCTCCTTTCATGGATGGGGTCCGCATATGCTCCAGAAAAACGCCTAGTTGGATTGGTCGGCAGGCTGATCCAAGCTTAGATAACAAATATGCCGCCTCATTCTCCTCCCTTTTGACGTACTTGACTTCATATACGTCGAAGCACTTGGCTATCTCGTCTACTTCGTCTCGATATGCCGCCATCATAGGGTTCTACGCATTCCAGGTGCCAGCCACCTACTGGGCAACCAAGTTGGAATCTCCACAGCAAACTATGCGCTTGATGCCAATATCCTTGGCCACACGAAGTCCGTGAATGAGGGTCTCATATTCCGCCATGTTGTTGGTAGCTTGAAAGTGGATCCATATGACGTATTGTAGCTTCTCTCCTGTTGGTGATTGTAGAAATACACCAGCCCCCAAGCCATTAAGTAACTTGGATCCGTCAAAGTGCATGACCCAATACTCTGGCTCTGGCACAGGAGTATCTTCCGACAACTCTGTCCAATCTGCAATAAAATCCGCTAATGCTTGAGATTTGATAGCGTCGCGTCTTTTGTAAGTGATTCTGAAGGCGGCAAGCTCAATGCCCTACTTCGCCACTATTCATGTAGCATCGTTGTTGTTGCTAATGTCATACAGTGGAGTTTTCCTCACAACTGTAATTGGGTGCTCCTGCCAGTAGTGCCTTAGATTCCGCGAAGCAAGGGAAACTCCATAAGCTATCTTTTGGTAGTGTGGGTAATGCTACTTGGATTCCGTCAAGACCTCGCTTACATAGTAAACTGGTCATTGAACTCCATATTCGTGTGTTGGCTCCTTGCGCTCCACCATGATGACGATGTTGATTACCCGGTTGGTTGCCGTCATGTAGGTTAACATAGGCTCCATTGGCTTCGGTGTTGCAAGTATGGGTGCAAAGGAAAGTATCCTCTTTAGATCCTGAAGTGTTGCATCTGCTTCGTTTGTCCATACGAATTTGTCTGCCGTCTTGAGTAGCTTGTAGAACAGCATTGCCATCTCTCCAAGCCTGCTGATGAACCGGCTTACTACTGCAATGCAGCCTGTGAGCCGTTGTATGTCCTTCAGACATGTCGGGCGTTTGATGTCGAGGATGACCTTGATCTTCTCCGGGTTGACTTCAATTCCATGATGCGAAACAATGAAGGCCAATAGTTTACCGGTAGGGACCCCGAAGACACACTTCTTGGGGTTAAGCATCATGTTGTATTGTTGAAGGTTATTAAACGTTTCCTGCAAGTCAGCGATGAGGTCATTTGATTTCTTTGACATCACTGCAATGTCATCCACGTAATCATGTACATTACGACCGATTTGGTCGTGTAGGCAACGCCACATCGTCCGCTGATAGGTAGCACCGGCACTTTTTAACCCCAAAGGGCATCGTGACGTAGTAGTAAGTGTCGTAAGGTGTGATGAATGAAGTGGCCAATTGGTCCAACTTTCGCATCTTGATTTGGTGGTATCCAGAGTAAGCATCAAGAAAACACAGAAGTTCTAAGCCAGCCATCGAGTCAATGACTTGGTCAATGCGAGTCAAAGCAAACGGATCCTTCGGACACGCTTTGTTCAAGCCAGTGTAATCAATGCACATTCTTAATTATTTGGTTTCCTTTTTGGGGACAAGTACAGGATTGGCCACCCATTGGGTGTGAATAACTTCTCGGATAAAACTAGCATTGAGAACCTAGCTATCTCCTTTCCAATGGCTCGTCGTTTCTCATCACCGAAGCGTCAAAGATGTTGCTTCACCGATATGGCCTTAGGATCGATATTCAAGATGTGCTCGGCAAGTTCCCTAGGTACACCTTTCATGTTGGCAGGTTGCCAAGCGAAGATGTCCCTATTCTCACGGAGGAACTCGACGAGCGCGCTTTCCTATTTGGGATCCAGGTCCGTGCCAATGGCGGTAGTCTTGGAGGAATCACCTTCTACAAGCTCTACCTGCTTGGTCTTGATGGTGGCCTTGAATGCGGGTTCGGCAACAGTAATCTGCTCCTTCAAGGCCGACATCTCCGAGGCATCGACCTGGCTCTGGATCTCCTTGAACTCTTCGCCGTAGAGAACTGCTTTGGCGAAGGCGGCTTCACTCATCTCGCACTCCTTTTCTTTTGTGAAGCTTCCGTCAACGGTGATACTGCCATTTGGTCCAGGTATCTTGAGCTTGTTGTAGACGATGCATGGCTGGCGAGGAAAGAGTGCAAAATGTCGCGTCCATATATGACGTGGTACACGCTCTTGAAGGGTACCACTTCGAAGGTCATGTGCTCTTGGCGGTAGTTATTGACATCACCAAAGGCAACCAGAAGGGTGATGCAGCCAAGTGAGTTTGTTTGCATGCCAGGAACAATGCCATGGAACACGGTGTTGCTCTTCCTTAGCTGGGTCTCTGTCAAGTTCATTTTATGTAGTGTATCAAGGTACATGATGTTGATGCTACTTCCACTATCCACGAGGCACTTGGTGAACTCTGTGTCGTCAATCAATGGGTTGATGACCATGGCATACTAGTTCTCTGTCGGGATAAGGTCCAGATGATCTTTCCTATCCCAAGTGATTGGAATCTCCGACCATCTGATGTACTAGGGAACTTGGGGAAGGGTAGCCATCAGTATCCTTAGCGAGGTTTTCTGGTCCCGAATGGTAGGACTGCCAAGGAAGGTATGATAGACCAGGGCCTTCTTTTCGAAGGGGTTCTTTCCCTTGCCATTGTCCTTGTCGGCGGGCTTGGGTTCCATGTCTTCGTCCATGTCACTTGATTCCTTGGATTCCTCTTCCTTCGTCTTCCCCTTTCCCTTTCTGTGGGGTTTATTCTTCCGACTTTGCTTGTAGCCAGACTCAGGGTCTTCCTTGAGGTCGTTGATGAACTTCCATTAGCGGTTAGTGTGGGTGTCCTTGTCATTTGCATCGAGGTAGATGAAACATGTCATATCGCGGTACTCTTCGTACGTTTGGGGAATGCAGGGTGCTGAGGGTGTTGAATCACTCCTCTGTTGTCCATGGCTAGCCTCCCGGCCATGATCACGTTGTCCGCCTCCGCCTCTGCCAGCGAACGTTGTGGCGACCATGTCGGCTGCTTGCTTCTCTTCTGGCGGAGTTTTCCGCTTGTTGTAATTGTTCATTTTGGCCTGGGTAGGGATGGCAATTGTCGGCAACGAGCCGCGAGCATCATCGTCAGCAGCGGTGAATTCGCTATCCATGGCGATCATTGCGTTGAGGTTGAGGTCGTTGTTGTCCTAACAGCGCTTCAGCGTATGTCGGAGCAATGTCCCCTTCTCCAGGCCGTCGATGAAGGCGGCCATAGTGGTTTGCTCGTGTACCCCCGCGCATGAATTTTTCATATCAAGCCAACGGGATAGGTAAGCACGAGAGGATTCATCATTTTCTTGTACGCACCGATGTAGGTCACTGACGGTGCATGGTCATTTGTACGTACCCTCGAATTTCTTGGTGAACGCTTCATGCATGTCCAACCAGTTGTAGATTGATTTCTCCGGCAAGTTGTCAATCCATTCGGGTAGTGCCTTTGAGCATTAGTGGGAGATACTTGACAACAACATTAGGGTTTCCCCCAGCGATGTGAATCGCTTCTCTATAGTCCTGCAACCATGTAGTTGGCCTAGCAGTGCCGTATAGGGCTTGATGAGTTTGTCTATCCGGAAACCTTTGGGGTAGGTTGTGGCCCGGATGACCGGTCCAAAACAACGTGGCCCCAGGTATGGGAGTTCCCGGGCTTCTTGGATCTTGTCAAGCCGTGATCATGCATCGTATGGCTCTGGTTCTTTTCCTTTGTCGCCATGGGGAGGAGAGTTGTGGCAATCTCTGGGATCCGCCATGACCTCCGCCGTTGTGGCTACTCGGTGGCGACAGTGGTGGTGGTGGCGGTGGGTTAGCCTTTTTGCTGCTCCCTCCATGCGAGTACTCGCGCCTATCACGATTTCTTGTAGGACATGATGCTTCCTTGTGGGATTTTCTCATGTGTCCTTCGTTGCCGCTACGCTCTCCGCCATGGCAAGGCTGCTCAACCTGGTCGCGTATAACTATACCGACCTATGGGCGCCTAGGAGGTGGCATGCTTGTGCGGTGGCACGGATGTTGTTCGTCATGATGTCAGGATGGCGGGGGTGGCGGCGAGCGACGAGGGTAAGCCTTATATCCCTTGTAGGAGGATATGGGTATGGCGTCAGTCATGTTGCACGTGTCCCTTCGTCTTCGCTCTGTGGAGCCCGTGCAGGATCCTTCTTCACGAAGGAATCTTGGCCTTCTGTGGTTGTTCAGGGTTGATTGGCAAAGCTCCGGATTGAACTTGAGCTTCTATGAGGTGGCCTTCTCATGTTGCTTGCAAGCCTTGGCAACGAGGTCATAGACCTAAGACACCGCTTCAGGCGATCTGTCCTGCTCTAGCAGGGTCTTGGCGACGACCATGTTCAGGGCGAGTGTTGGCATTACTTGCCTCCCCTCTAAATTGATGTATGGGGTGGCTTTGGCCATTTTGGACGCATCCCACCCTAACTTGCATCGAACGTCGGGGTCTCCGACGAGGTGAGCTGGTGCCTTCTTAGCCTTGTGCTTCAGTAGCAACTGCTTGTACTCAGCCTCCATTGCTCTTGCCGCCTTGATCAATTGTTGCGCCTTGGCCAAATCTCTGTCCAGCTGAGCGCCCTGCTCCGCGATGCACTTGGCCTCCACGAGTATCTCCGCGCGTTTTTCATCAAACTCCGTGATGTTTCAGATGTGAGTGACGGTGATAGGCTCAACAAGGAGTGGGTCGTACATCACCTAATGAGACAAAGTAACTAGGGGGTTTCTAGCAGCGGACATTGATGGTGGTGGCGGTGGATTTGTTTGCTTGGCAGTATTGGGGCATGTGGCAAGTTCATGCGGTTGCTGCGGGGGAATAGCCGGAGGAGGCATGAGATTGGCTGGACCCGGGGGATCGACATCCTTCTTTGCCATTGCTGCTCTGGTAACCGCAAGTGTAGGCGGAGCTTTTTCAGGTTCATGTTCCTGCTGATCTCCTTCTACCATGTTCCCGATGGCCACCAGTACCTGGCGGGAGGTGGTAGCCTTGTTGGTGCGCTCCTACCTCTCGAACTCGTTCTCGATCTCCCTCATAGCAGCATCGTATTCCTCTGAATTGGCGTCCGAGCCACCGCCATCCATGTTGATGTCGGTGTAAAGTGCGTCGAGCACTGAGTCGGAGTTGGCTTCGATGTTCTCGATGGCGGAGCTTGATGGGGATGGTGCAGGTACGTCGTTCTTGCTGCTTCCTCTGGCTTCGGGGCCAGGCATAGCCTTGGTGCTCTCCTCAGCGTCCGCATACTCATTGACGATTGCGACCATCTAGCCAAGGGTGAGCAAGCGGGCGGCCTGCCGCCTCCTGAGTGTATGCCGAAGGAGCGTTCCGGGTATAAGCCCTTCCATGAATTGGTAGAGGTGTTCGTCAGTGTGGTCACCCTCTAGGGTTTCCCTCACCCTCATCCATCTGGCAAGGTATTCACGGGGAGGTTCCCCTTCCCTATGAACGCATCTGGCTAGATCGAAGATAGTGACGATGCCGACAAAGTGTGACCTCCGCATCTCTAATGCTCAGGGAAGCCAAGCGGATCTGCGGGGTCTTTCCACCGTTATATCATGCACATGGGCAGTTTGGGTGGGCCTTAAATTTTTCTGACCTAAGCCAGCAAACTCCAAAGAGAGATCTGAGCCAGATCCTTCCATGACCGTGTCCTGCCCGAAGGCGGTCCGTGCGGGGCTTGACGAGTTTCCGACTTTTTGGGAGCTAGGACCCGAGTCAGTTTTGCCGATGAAGATGTGGATGTCTCCGACTGGGATGACGGAGCAACGGGTAGGGTTCGTCTTCGCCAGGACCCATAACTCGTCCAGTGGGATGATCGGGACGTTGCAGGAGAATAGAATGTGCCCAATGGCTACGGTTTCGCCGATTCTCGCGAAGAGATTGGACCTCGCCCGGTGTAGAGCTCGAAGCGCCTCTTGCCCCACGGTGAACGCCAACTGTTGTGGTATTATCGACGAGTACGCCATGGAGGAGTCCTCACAGGGCGTGTTTAGAGAGGTGGGGGGAAGGCGATGAGTTGTCGGGTATGGGGTAACACAGTTTACCTAGGTTCAAGTCCCACAACGGTGGCAGAACTCTACTCCTGCTATAAGTCACTATAACGGTAATACGCCGAGTTATAGAGATCGGTTTGTTGTGTGAGCTGTTATAAATCGTGCCCTAAATGCTCCCACAGGCCCGGATTATAAAGGCGCCAGAACCTAGGGTTACAGGAAAAAGTTCTTGCCGGATAAGTCACAGAGTTCTACACTAACACTAACTGGTCTTCGTGTATTGTACTCCAAGGCTCCGAGTAAGTTGGTGACTTCTACGTAGTCTTCCTTTATCCGGCATGGGCCTAACTTCTAGATCCGTCTAACTGGGTCGTCCAATAGGCCATAGGTCTTGCTACCAACTGTGGGCCACCAGGGTTAGCCAGATTAGAGTCGTGCTATGTTAATACACATTTAGCATATCCCAACAATAATAAACATCCATAATTTATTTCACCTATTTAGAATACTCGAATATGCGTCGTACGACGATGGGGGTGTGGGAGCGACTAGTTGCGAAATATTTGGGTTCGTAGTTTTGTGCAAGTTGACTTTGATGGGCAACTCACTTCAGCCCGGTAGGTAGGTTTTGCGGAACTGTCGACGTAGTACGGCACGGTACTTGTTCGTATCATTTTATCATCCATTGTCGTGAGCTATCGATCGCCGCTCCATGTTCGCTGGGTACATGATGTTGCCATTGGTACGTGACACGTCGACCTTAGCGAGTTAGCGTGGTTCTCCTCACCCAGTCATGAATCAGCTTTATCTGCGGGAGGGTAGCATGGTACTTTTCTACACGGGCGGAGCATCATGGAGACCATACTGGGCTCCCGCCTAGTCTTGCCAGGTTGTGAAAATGTGTTACCATGATATTTGGTCCATGTAATCGGCCTATGTGCGTGTGTTCCTCCGCTTATGCTTCTTTCTCTTTGGTTTCTTTCTCTTTTCGAGTTACCCGTCCACCAAACTCTCCGACCGATGCTTGAATGCTTCTTTCTCTTCTCAAGTTTACCCGTCCACCAAACCCTCTCTCGGTTTTTCTTTTTACCCCAGTTCAAAGCAGCCCAAATAGTTGGTCCAAGTTTTAATATCAAGCATTCAATCGACCGGCAAGTCCAATTCCTGATGGTCGCCATAGCCCATGGCGCTATCCGTCGATGTGGACACTGGACACTGGACACTCCAAATTATTTATATTTATAATCTGGAAATAGGTGTTTCATTAAATCTGCTGGCCAACAAACAAGATAAATCTGGAGCTTAAAGCATGGTCCGACACGCTCGCCTGGACACCAACTCAAGCCAACATAGGGCTACCTTACTAATTTTTCGCTGCGCAAAAAGGAAATTTGTACATGTCCATACTCTATTGATTTAACGGTTATAACTTTTGCAAGACTTACATACGATTGTTTGGTTTCAAATACAGTTGGCCCTCCATTTGTTTTGTGTCACGCTCCGCCTCTGCTTTTCTAGACTATCAAAATGAATGAAATACCCAGGATCTAATGGTAATTCACTTTTTCGAAAACCACATAAGCAGTAAGGATTGTCCATGGATAAAAAATTGAGGTCCAGTTTGTTATGTTTAGCTAATTTTCGTTTTTCAGAAGTCACACATTTGCGGTGTTCATCAGATGCCCAAGCCTAGAAGCATGCAACCTTAGCCCTCTTATTTTCTTGATATCGATAAAGAAAGATATTTTTCTCTAGGACGTAGTATAAAGGAAGAGGTGGGCCATGGGTGGTTCGATGAATGAGTGGGATCCGGATGGGGCCACTGGGCCGGCTGAACAGCTAGCATAGACAAACTACGACAGCGAGAGCCTTCTAAATTTCTTTCATCAAAGCATGGCACGGTAGCCCCCACTGCTATGGGGTCGCCTTCCAAAGCCAAGCCTCCCCCTCAGTGCCAAACGAAACGTCCCAGTCTACTTCTTGCGCAAACTCCTCTCTCCATCCCTGTCAATTCCACTCGCCTCGTCGATGTCTCCTTCGTCCTCGGGTGTCCTCGCTTAGGGAATCTCCACACGGCCGACCCAAATCGTCTGAGCTCGTAAGAACGCGTCCGCGCGGACGTGCGGGACGGACGCGGCCTTCTAGCGGCACGACCTAACCAGACAGACGCGTCCGGCTCGACCCATTCGTGCATCAAATTTGGGTAGCGGTTGGGTCGGCCCGGACAATGCTCTTGTCCTCGCGTGTCCTTCCTCCACCTTTGGCGGTCCCTCCCGACAGTGGCACACAAACCACTCCACTTCTTCCTCCAAAAACCTTCTCCCAAATTTCCACTTGCGGGAGCAGGAGGGAAGGCGATGGATCCCGTTGCCATGGCCGATGCTACGCCCTCCAGCGTTCCCGTCGCCAAGAAGCACGGTCAGCCGAAGAAGCTTGGCAAGGACCTGGCGGCGGGGGAGCGGAAAGTTGAGTCAGACAAGCGCGCTAGCCGACGGGTAGCGGCGAGAGCTCGACTCATCGTAGCCATGCTCGAGAAGGAGCGTCGGGAGGACACCGAGCGCTTCATCGCCACGCATAATAGGTTCAACACCGACGAGCTGGCAGTGAATGTCGCCAAGCACGCCGTCAACATGATGAAGCAAGAGGCGATGACCTCCACTTTCGGTGGCACCGTGGCTTTCGATGGCGGCGATGTCGCTCTTCCCGGTCTGTCCATGGTCGGCGCGTCCTCTACCAGCTACGTCACTTCCACGCCTTGCGGCTGGCCACCAGGTCAGCCCAGGACGGCAGGCCCGCACACACCTTCGCTTGGAGGCCACACTAGGATCGTGGCCTCGCTCTCCCGGATCGTCAATCCCCGCAAGGCATCGTCGGAGGCAGGAGAGCCCTCCATCGACCTCAATCACACTCCAACGACCGCGGATACAACCCCCGAGGCGTCGAAGAAGCGGCGGTCCATCTTCGCCGCGAACATACTGACGATAGTCAACCTGTTCGGTGAAATGTCCGACGAGCCGCCGACCGCCGCCGACACGGTATGGTCGCGACATTTCTTTAGCTTTGCCAGTATACTACTCCCGCCTCTTTATCATGGCAAAATTGGGTTAGGATTTCATGGCCAATAAAGCCAAGGAGGCCAAAACCAAGATCATGGCCGAGGAGAATGCCATCATGCTCACCGACCTGGACACCATCGCTGACCCTGATCGTAGGGCTTGGGTCGCGAGGAGGCAGCATATCATCCAGGCGCGCGATACTTGAACGGCAATGGCGACAGCGAATCAACTTTTTGGGGAAGAGAAGCTGCCATTTTTTGGACATTGTGTATGATATTGCCTCCTTTTGTACATTTCATATTTATTGGCCACTTTGTTGTGATGGCCAAAGGGCGCTGACACACGTCTGCCATATTATTTGGTAGTCAACTTGTGTGGTATTTGCTTGTCAATTTGAGTGTTTGAGCTGATTGGCAAAGCCTTGGCCAGCGATGGCGCCAAGAAACGCCAGGACGGACAGATGAGTCGGGCACCGCTGGCTAGACAGGACGGACTACGACCCAAAAACAACCGCAACCTGACCCAAACGGATAGAAACGGAATGTTTCGGTCGGCCGTTTTGGTCGGTCCGGTGGAGATGCCCTTAGTTCGCCTATATTATGGGTGATTCCACAATGTCATCTATCAATTTTTCTTTTGCCTAAACCTATTTACTAACATCTCTTACTTGATGATGACATATTCATATAAGTTTAGTTTCTTGTACGAATGTTTGTAAATATACTTAATTTTTAGTTTTTATGTTACCAATTATGTAAAATAATTATCATTTCAAGCATTGTTAGTTTTTCTAGGTATATTCTTACAAAATTTGGCTTTAACTTCTGAATCTAAGATTATGAATATTTAATTTTAATTTTTGACAGACATGTTAATCCGATGGACCATATAAGACTATTCTACAAAAAGGTGATGATGAAGAATATGATATGTGCGAGGCTGAACCTGATCCAAAATACGTAATTGTCCAGATGAATTATACATTTTATAATATTTAATATTATTCATGTCTTAAGGAAACTCCAACCATAATTTAGCTAATTTTAAACAAAAAAGAACTTAAATCCATCTATTTAGTTTCTAGTACATTAAAATTTGGACACACGGGAAATAAGGATTGTGGACAAAAGAATTGTTTAAATCATGCCCTTTTATTTGAAAATATTTTGTTAGAATACACGGTGTATCATGTGGTGTCGTTTAACCAAATGCATGATGTTTCCAACCTAGCTATCTTATTCAGAGTTCTCGTCTTAGGCTGGGTTGATTACATTCTTTATCAACACTTTTTTTTACTTAATGATGACATATTTATAAGTTTAGTTTCTTCTATAAATGTTTGACTTCTGCACAAACATTGATAAATTTAAAACTTAGTGCTCCCATGAACGATTTTAGAGTCAACAAAGTAAATTTTAACCCACATTTTTATTTTCATGTCGTTCATAGTTCCATTTAATTGTTGATGTTTTGGACAGAGGCGTTTCCGCTTATAATGAAGTTTTTATTATTTAGAAACCCATTTTGATGGTCACATGCTACTACATCCTAGTTTAGTTTGTTCTTTTCAGAACATATACTTATACTTACAACTTTCTTGGATGTATGAAAAATGTCATCATCATAAACTTCCTACAAGAAGTATCTATAATCTAGAATTCTCTTCAATACTATCCAACTTGTACATATTTTCTTATTACACTTAAATATCTAGCTCTAGAACTTCCTCTAATTCTATAACTCTCTGTAAATATCTTCATATGATCACCCTCGATTATTCAGAGGCTCTTTTTGATATGTCCCCCGCATGTCAACCACTCTAAAACTTTTTTGAAACTTCCTTTTACTTTCTACATGTTATTAGAACCTTGTAGAATATTCTTGGGTATGCATTGCTTATTTTCAGCACTCCCCGTCAATCATACTTGTCTTGTGAATGATGTTTGTGGTAATATCATTGGATCTTCATGGCTCTTCTATTTCGCTCCCTTTTCTTTGCCTCATGTTGCAGTATGCATCTTTCTCCCTTCAGTAAATCCACTAAAAGTCCGCTCACCAAGGATTGATCTCTATCTTGTTACCAACTTCTAGATTATTTTTCTTCTTCGGCTTCCCCTTACTTTTCATTTTATACTTCTTTATGTACAACTCAACAAGTTTAACATTGCCATCAGGTTTATCTAGGGGTATATATGTAACGAGTTGGCAAAAACTGGTGGCATTTTTCAATAGGCCGATTTATAGCGGCACAATCATAATTTCAGCGAGAACTAGTGACACACTCGTCGAAAACCCTTAATTATACGGGTCCACTTCACAATTCATACGAGCAACACATATTAACTTCCTTGTGTGATGGATGTAGTGAGTGGAATGTCGCCACTATTGAAATTCAAAGAAGAGAGCATAGCCAATGTAGATGACAATAAGATTCCCGATGTTACTCGTGCCTAACTCAATAGTTTTCTATCTTGCCTTCTCCACCCACACGTGCGACTTATGATTCCGATGTGTTTCGTTTATACTCCACTAAAATATATGCAATCATATCTTTTGTAGTGACACAACTTCTGTGTCTATGGTAGCGAGTTGTGCAATCAGGGAACTAGGTAGTGTGGGTGTTTGAATATATTGTCTTTTGCATTCAACATCTCTTGTATACTACTCCCTCCCTTTAAAAATATAATATGTTTTAGGTTTTGTGATACAAGTGTATGTAGACGCATTTTAATGTATAGATTTACTCTGAACATACACACTAAAATGCGTCTAGATGCATTCCTTTCGCAAAAGCTAAAACAGCTTATATTTTGGAAAGCAGGGAGTAGTACCGTTTAGTTCATGAAGTTGTGTTCAGACCTTGGTGGATGAAATACTCCCTCCATTCTATTTTGGAATGGAGGGAGTACACAAGAGCATCTCTACCAGATCTGACACAATAGCCCAAAACCAGAAAACTTCGGCCGTTTTTCGGTTTTGGCCTTTTTGTGCACCGAATAGATACTACAAAAAGGCCCGGCCTCGATATATTTATCTAAGATGCCCGATATCGGCCCACACCTCCCCTATATACTAGGGTACAAGGGTCGGAGGGGGATATCTAGGTCCAATCCACGAGTCCTTCCCTGCAATCTCTCACCTCCACCTGCACCGCCCTAAAACCTTTTGAAAGGATCGTATGGGCACCTAGAGGGGGGGTGAATAGGTGCTACTTCAAATTTTACTCTTTTTTAAGTTAGGGTTTGACACAAAAGCTAAATTCTCTAGATCATGCAACTATGGTGAATTTACCTATATGTCAATCTACCATAAACACTAAGCAGGAACTAGATAAGTAAAGTACGGTAAAGGATAGAAGTAACCAAAGTGGAGCACGCGGAGACACAAGGATTTGTTTCCCGTAGTTCCTTCCTTTTGAAGGGAAGTACGTCTACGTTTGGAGAGGGGGTGGTTTCAAACCACCAACGCCACGAGAGGCCTCCCTTGTTCTCCGATGAACCTCACCCCAACGGGCTCGATTCACCTCTTCCACTATACGGCAACCTTCGAGGTGGAAGCCGAAACCTTTACAATGAGTTCGGGGCACACATCCACAACTTAATTGGAGGCTTCTAAATACAAGCAAGCTGTCAAACAATCAAAGACAAGCTTGTAAGAACCAAATCAAAAGCTAGGGTTTCCAAAGAAACACTAGAGCTTGGGGGCCCTCAAGTGAATGAGGGAGAAATGAAGATCTCTCTTGGTGAAGCTGTAGATCAAGGCCTCCTCCTTCGATCCTCCAAAGATCAATGACTTTGGATGGGTGGATGAAGAGATCTTGTTGATTTGGTGGCTCAAGTGGGGATGGTGTTCTTCAGTGGGTCGAGCAGCTGGAGGAAGGGGATAAGGTCCTCTATTTATAGCCCTTCACTCCACTGAACCGTTTTCTGACCGTTGGAGAAAAGTCAGACCGAAGACTCCGGCCTGCACACTGGAGACTCCGGTCTACACCGGAGATTCTGACCCATCTCCGGACCAGACTCCAGACTAGCAATTTGGCTGACCCAGGCCTTCCGAGAGCCAAGTGGACCGGAGACTCCGGTCCAACCACACCGGAGTCTCCGGTCTGAGGCTTGGACCGGAGACTCCGGTCAGTCTCCGGACCTTGCTTCGGACCACCAATCTGGCTGACCCAGGCAGAAATCTGGAGCCCCCTCCGGGGATTCCTGGGGAAACTTCAGACCACACCGGAGACTCCGGTCCAGCCAGACCGGAGACTCCGGTCTGGAATTCCTAGGAACATGTAAATATTGCACGAAAAGTTCCGTAGGCCAAGGGTCCTTTTCACTTTGCATTATATCAACCTGTAGACAATAGCATACTATAAAAATGATATACTTGTTATTAACAAACACCAAAAGTGATTAAGACAGTAAATGTCCTTTCAATCTCCCCCTTTTTGGTGTTCGATGACAACAAGTGATTTTGCATGGAATTATTTTCAATGAATTATGACAATGTATAACAATGCTCCCCCTGACTATGTGCACTAAGATAAACACGTAAAACATGCACGGCTGGTAGTACATAGATAAAGCACATAGTTCTCACACGAGTTACAATAGTGTAGGAGCACCCAGAAAGTCACACACAAATAGCAAATAGTATCTCGCAGGCACATAATGTAAATAAGTACGATGTTTGAGATAGAAAATAAGAAACAAATCCAAGCCCAAGCCCATGCAAATCTCGATGACAATGTCTTCTCCCCCTTTGGCATCTGCTGACTCGTGTACTAACGAGCTCGTTGGAAACCCCAAGAGGAAGGTATGATGAGCACAGCAGTAAGTTTCCCTCAGTTATGAAACCATGGTTATCAATCCAGTAGGAGCAAGGAAACACCCCAAAGGTGTAGCTAGCTGAACTTTGGCAGGGCGCACTACCGGTGCCAGCAGCAACGTGGAGACCTGCACAACACAACCACAGAACTCTGTCCCCAACTTACGATGAGGTTGTCAATCTCATCGGTTTTGCTGAAAACAAAGGATTAAACGTACCGAGTGGAAGAAAGTAATAGTTTGCAGAAAGTAAACACAAAACAGTAAACAGTTGATTGTAGATTGATAGTAAAAGAAAGGACCGGGGTCCATAGTTCACTAGAGGTGGCTCTCCTTAAGATAGATAACATGTTGGGTGAACAAATTACAGTGGGGCAATTGACAAACATCGAGAAAGCATACAAGCATATACTACTCATCTTGACTCCTTTGAGATTCGATTCGGCATTACAACATTATACATAGACCGCCATCCAACTGCATCTATGACTAATAATCCACCTTCAGGTTATCATCCGAACCCCCTCCTGTATTAAGTTGCAAGCAACGAATAAGTGTATTACGAATTGCGTGTAAAGTAAACAATACGATTGTTCTATGAACAAATGATTGTTGTTTTCTCCCTAGTAGCAATAGCACATCTAGTACCTTAGAGATTTCTCTCACTTCCCCGGATTACCAGAGGCATGAACCCACTATCAAGCATAAATACTAACTCTTGGAGTTGCTAGCATCTACTTGGCCAAGATAGCTACTAACAACGGAAAGCATGCAAGATCACAAATAACAAAGACATGATAGAATCAATAATCAATTTGAAATAGCACCTCAATATCCATCGGATCCCCGCAAACACAAAATGTAGGAATTACAAATAGATGATCTTGATCATGAACAGAGATCACAAGATCTAAACATGATAGCACAAAGGAGGAGAACCAGCCATCTAGCTACTACATGGACCCGTAGTCCAGAGATGAACTACTCACGCATCACACCGGAGGCTTGCACGATGATGAAGAAGGCCTCCACGATGAATTCCCCTCTCTGGCAGGGTGCCGGGAAGAGCTTCAGATCCCTCCCGATCTAGGGATGGACATGACAGCGGCTACAGACTCTTTCGTGGAATTTTGATCGGGTACTTAGGGTTTCTGTATCGGAGGCAACTTATAGGCGGAAGGAGAGGCCGAGGGGGTGCCTGGGGAGGCCAGACCACCCCCTGGCGCGGGCCAAGCCTAGACGCGCGGCCAGGTGGTGTGGCCGGGCCCCAGCCCCTCTCCGTCTCGTATTCTGGCTCCAGGTGTCCCTCAGTAAAAAACTGACTTTGGCTTTTGTCCCGTCCAATTCTGAGAATATTCATTTTCTGACTTTCCTGGAACCAAAAACAGCAGAAAACAGGCAGTTGGCACTGTGGCTCTTGTTAATAGGTTAGTCCAAGAAATCATATGAAAAGTACTCCAAAGTGTGGACAAAACATAAGAAAGTAGATAAAACCAAGCATGGAACATCAAAAATTATGGATACGTTTGCAACGTATCAGCATCGAAATGCCGAAAAGGGAAAATACCTAAGCTAGCGCCCCAACGGATCAGTAGTCATCATCGCCATCATCCTCGTCCTCCTCATCCATATCATGATCCTCATCACCATCATCATAGTGATCATCACCATCTGGAGCTGTAGGCCCTTTGTCGTGAGGGCGAGAAGAGGAGGTACCCTGGTACCCATATCTAGAGGTGACATCAGAAAAGGTCTTCCAATCCACCAAACTGTCATGTTGGGCATTCCATGCCCCAAAAGAAAGAGCGTAGTCTGACTCAGTGGATTATTGAGCGCCATGCTCATCAGTGTACTCATCCTCTCCTTCCTCAACATCCTCTTCACCCTGAGCCTTAATCTCCTTGAGGAGTTTCTCTATGCAACGGTTGCTCTTGTAGGAGGCATGGTGTTGCTTGCGGATGTACACATTCATGCAACAAAGGGTCCTCTCCTAGAATGAGGCCTTCTTGACCCTCTCATGTACATAGTCACGTGTCATGGGAGGTAGAGGTGCATTGGAAGCACTCTTCCTCTGAGCCCTAGTAGGAAAGGGGGCCCTCTCGGTCTTAGAGATCTCCTCCTCCTCATTGGCATAGGAGCGTCTAGGAGGAGGCCACATGCGACCCTTCTGCTCTAGTGATACAAGAGTGTGCTCGGTAAGGTTGGGAGCCAAGCCAAGCGGCGAACCATGATCCTGGGAGTTGATGAGTCTCATGACAAGTGGGGCATATGGAGGAGCCTTCTTGTACAGTATGGCATGGTACATCTCCTCAAATATGAAATCCATAACATCAATAGGATTTGCATCTGCCTCGGGGCCAGCCATGTAAATCCCGTGGGTATGATATAGCAAGTTGACCAAACCACATCTGATGGCATCATCATTTCTAGCACTAGGGGAAATTTTATGGCAGAATATCCTCAACATCAGATTGTAGAGAGGCTTGAGTCCCTTGGACCCGCCCACAACACCCTCACTACCATACAAAGGGGCAAGCTTGTTCTTGTTCACCCCAAGAGCTGCTGAGTGCATGCGCATCCCAACATGAGTGGACATGCCCTAGAAGGTCTCAAAGATGGCCTCAGCAAAGTTGTAGAAAGTTGCAGAGCAGCGGTGGTTTCTAGTCATCCAGGTCATAGTCCTGGCTTGGTCAGTCCCAAACAAAACTATGGCGTAGAACTGCTGCACAAGGGTGATGTTGTAATCTTTACAGAGCTCCATCAAGTTGAACATCCCTAACTTCTCACAAATCCACAGTGCATCACAGAAGTAGGAGTTGTTCCTCATCTGCTCAACACTCATATACTTCTGGAGGCACATAGGTGACTTCTTGAGCATGCTGTAAATGTCTTTCATGAAAACAACTTGATCCTTCCTCCAATAGCATGGGTCATCGCTGGTGCGAGGAAAGGCATAGAAATCAGTCTTCCGCAGCTCACGGTACTCTTTCTTTGACATGTGGTCCAAAGACTGAAGATTGTCGTACTTTGCCCTCTTGGCACGGTTCTCTTCCTCAACCCTGTCCTGCTCCCTCCTCATGTATGCTGCATCATGGGCCAGTTGTCTCTGGTTGGACAGAGGCATTATATACTAACCATTGGACTCGTCATAGCGAGGATCGACCCTCTTTGACTTGGCCCTAGTGTGAGGAGGACGACGAGAACCAGAACCTATGAACAGCAGTGAGGGATATAGCATGGAGGTAAGCATATATGTCCCAATGATGCAGCACAAGAGCCTTGGGGCATTATAGAATCTGTTTGAGTCACCCCATACCGGAGTCTTCGCAGTTCACACCGGAGTCTCTAGTTCAGACCAGAGTCTCCGGTCCTAAGGACCGGAGTCTCCGGCCCGGGGCCCATAATCTCTGGTCGGGAGGCTCGGGCAAGAACTAGGAGGCTACGGGAGGGGATGATTCTAACAGATCCGGTAAGGCAACAAGGCTAGTATACTAGTGTGCACGCATACAAGTGATTCCCATGGGAAAAATCAGCACCAATCCTCAAAAAAATCAAGGGATGAACCCTAGGAGAGAAAGAGGAGGAGAGGTACCAGATCTGTCCATGGGATCGACTCCACCGGTGGGAATTACCCAATGGTGGAGGGGAGGAGGCTGGTTGGCGGCACGACAGATCCTGGGGGCTTCTTGACCTCCGGGGAGGAGTTTTGGAGGAGGAGGAGGAGGCGACGGAGTGGAGAGGGGAGGACGGGGGTGGATGAATGAAACTGCCTATTTCAGTTCACCCCATCCTTCCTATAAGTGACCCGAAAAACTGTCTGGACCGGAGACTCCAGTCCTCCTCGACCAAAAACTCTAGGTTTTGTGTTTGGGGACATATATGAGAGAGAGAGTGTGTTTTTAGGACAAGGAATAGGCTTGGGTTAAGATGACATACTATGAAGAATCAGGAGAAACCATAGAAATCCATTCACATGTTCATTAACGCTCCAAATAAACACAAACTAAGAACCAACTCTTCAATAAGAAGAGGGTGGTGGCCGAGGCCACCATGTAAGAGTTTGTGGCATGACACCGCGAAAAATTATCCTTGGGTTCACAGCCACTACTCATCAATGAAGCTCACATATCACAAAATGATATAAGAGAATTGAATTTCTTAATTTTGGCATTATGGGGGGAGGGATAGCCCAATGTATTAGAACTGCACTCCCCCCTATCTCCATGCTCACGCCTAAACCAAATAAGAGTCAATACATAGGTGAGTATGCAAGGTGATCAAGTCAAGCTCCTTGAATCTATGATATTTAGTTCATTCCTGAAATAACAATACCTTGCTTCATCAAGTGGCTTCGTGAAGATGTCGGCAAGTTGGTCTTTGTGTGATATCACGTCGAGCAACATGATATCTAATGAAGTGATGACGAATCTCAATATGCTTTGTCCTTGTGTGATCTACCGGATTGTAGGAAATCTTGATAGCACTTTCATTGTCACACAGAAGAGGCACTTTGTCACAATGGACACTGTATTCCTTTAAAGTTTGCCTCATCCATAGCAATTGAGTACAAGCGCTAGCACCTGATGTATACGCACTTCTATTCTTGTAGACAGCTGTTGGGCCTCCAAGTGCAGAGGTTTGTAGAACAGCAACAAGTTTTCCCTTAAGTGGATCACCCAAGGTTTATCGAACTCAGGGAGGAAGTGGTCAAAGGTATCCCCTCTCAAGCAACCCTGCAATCAAGGTACAAGAAGTCTCTTGTGTCCCCAACACACCCAATACACTTGTCAGGTGTATAGGTGCACTAGTTCGGCGAAGAGATAGTGAAATACAAGTGGTATAGATAATTATAAGTGGTAACGGTGATAGAAGATAGCTTGATGGCGTGGAAAAGACTAAAGGAAAACTGAAATAAAGCTAGAAGCAAGCAAACATGTAACAGATCTAATTGCAAACGGTGTATCAATGCTTAGAAACAAGGCCTAGGGATCATACTTTCACTAGTGAACACTCTCTCATATAAATAACTTCTCTTTATGATACTACTCTTAACTACTCTCCGGTTGAACACTCTAATCGATGGTAGGGCTATAACAGCACACCTCAAAGTTCATCTTTCCCATCTAGAAAACCCCACACTATCACCTTGAGTACTAGATGAGTCCAACAAACACCACAATTTCATAAAGACATCCAACTTCAAATATAACTCATAACAAGTATTTGTAATCTCTAGCCTAAGTGCCACCATGGTGTGCACGCTGTCACTTTCACACACATGGGGAGAGCAGAGATCTATTAAAGCACTTGAGTAGCAAGGTAGATCTATAGATTACAAGCTCATGATCACAATATGATCACACATAGAGAGAGATGAACACATAGCTACCGGTAGAACCCTTAGCCTCGAGAGAGAACTACTCCCTCCTCATCATGGGAATCAGCAATGGTGATGAAGATGGCGGTGGAGATCGATAGAGATGGCTGTGGGGGCACTTCCCAGTCCTGGCAGGGTGCCGGAACAGAGACTTTCTGTCCCCCGAATCTCCCCTTCGGTGGCGGTGGCGCTACGGAACTTTTCGTGGATTTCTGATTGACGAACTAGGGTTTTGGTATCGGGGGCTCTTATCGGCAAAGAGGCAAGGTCGGTGGCCGGCCAGGGGGCCCACACCATGCCTTGGCATGGCCATGGGGACCCGCGCCATGGGGTGGTGTGGCCACCCTGTGGCCCCTCTCCGACTCTCCTTCTGGTTCTGTGAGTCTTTCGGGAAAATAGTAACTTTAGCTTTTGTCCCGTCCAATTTCGAGAATATTCATTTTCTGACTTCCTGGAACCAAAAACAGCAGAAAACAGGCAACTGGCACTGTGGCACCTTGTTAATAGGTTAGTCCAAGAAATCATATGAAAAGTACTCCAAAGTTGGAACAAAACACAAGAAAGTAGATAAAACCAAGCATGGAACATCAAAAATTATAGATACATTTGCAATGTATCAGCAGCTGCCACATACTCGGCTTCTGCGGTGGAGAGAGATATACAGTTTTGCTTCTTATAAGACCAACACACCAAGGACCTTCCAAGGAATTGGCAAGCCCCCGAGGTTAACTTTCTATCATCCTTATCACGAGCCCAATCTGAATCTGTGTATCCACAAAGAGAGAAAGTTGAGCCTCTAGGATACCAAATACCATAGTTTGGGGTATGAACCAAATATCAAAATATTCACTTGACCGCCATCAAATGGCTTTCTTTAGGATCCACTTGATATCTTGCACACACTCCTACACTTAACACACTATCGGGTCTAGATGCACAAAGGTAAAGCAAAGAGCCAATCATGGACCGGTATACCTTTTGATCCACATCTTTACCATTTGGGTTTAGTCCAAGATGAGTCTTTGTTGCCATGAGGGTGGGAGCTCCATTTAGATCTTTCATGGTAAATCTTTTGAGCATATCTTGAGTATACTTGGCTTGGTTGAAGAATGTTCCTCCTCTTACTTGCTTGATCTCAAAACCAAAAAATACTCTCAATTCTCCCATCATAAACATCATGAACCTGTCAGTCATAAGCTTTGAGAATTCATCATTAAAAGTTTTGTTAGATGAGCCAAAGATAATATCATCTACATATATTTGGCATACAAAAAGCTCCCCATTGACTTTCTTAGTAAAAAGAGTGGGATCGATTTTCCCAACCTCAAACCCACGATCTAACAACAACTCTGTAAGGTGCTCATACCACGTGCGTGGACCTTGTTTGAGGCCATAGAGCGCCTTATCAAGTTTGTAAACGTGGTTTGGAAAGTTGGGATCCTCAAACCCCGGGGGTTGCTTTACGTATACTAACTCATGCAAATGACCATTAAGAAATGCACTTTCTACATCCACTTGTTGTAATTTAAATTTATGGTGTGTCACATAAGCAAGAAGGATATGTATGGACTCAAGGCAAGCCACGAGTGCATATGTCTCTCCATAATCAATGCCTTCAATTTGAGAGAACCCTTGTGCAACCAATCTTGCCTTGTTCCTGACTACAATTCCATGCTCATCTTGCTTGTTCTTGAATATCCACTTGGTGCCTATAGCATTGCGGCAATCTTTTGGCTTTTCAACTAACTTCCATACTTTGTTTCTCTCAAAGTTGTTGAGCTCTTTGTGCATTGCATCCAACCAATCCGAATCTTTAAGAGCTTCCCATACTTTCTTTGGTTCCACCATGGAAATGTGTGCTTGGTGCTCACCAAAGTTCTTCAGTTGAGCTCGAGTGGATATCCCTCTTCTTAGATCTCCTACCACATTCTCAAGAGTGTGGTCTCTTAATTCCAATATTCTATCCATTCTAGCTTGGCGACGAGTTTTGATCTCCTTGTTGTTTCTTGGGGGGATCACTTCATCATTTTGGTCCTCGTCTTGACCATTAATTTGACCTTGATCATTATTGGAGTCATTCTCTTCTACAAGAGGCAAAGATTGACCTTGGTCTTGATCAAGCACACTTCTAGATAGGCATTGGGCTTCCCTTATGGTAGTTTCTATAGATCTTACTTATGTAATAGACTTAGCACCGCTGGACATTCTAGCAAATGGAGACTCAAGCACCTCATGGCTAAAGGTTTCTTCTTGATCAACTGGTTGAGGGTCCATAGCTTGTCTTTGGCTTGGGTCATTGTCCTCCTCGATAGGAGCTTGTTGATGTTGTGAAGATGGGGGTTCAACTTGAGTAGAGCATAGTTCTTATCGATCCGCCATAAGGGGTTCCTCAACTGGGCGGATGAAACCCGCACCCATTCTTCCTATGGCATCTAGAGGCATTTCATCATCTACATCACAGACATCAACACGCCCCGCTTGGGGACCATCATATTCTTCAAAAGACACACTATAAGATTCTATGACAGTTTCAGAGAGCTTGTCATAGATTCTATAAGTATGGAATTCGAGACCATAACAACAAAAATACCCTCTAATGCTTTGGAATCAAACTTGGACAAATGAATACCCTTAATGCGATAGAAACACTTACAACCGAACACCCAGAAGTATGAAACATTGGGCTTGTTACCGGTAAGAATTTCATATGGAGTCTTCTTCGGAGTCTCCGGTCTGAGGCTTGGACCGGAGACTCCGGTCAGTCTCCGGACCTTGCTTCGGACCACCAATCTGGCTGACCCAGGCAGAAATCTGAAGCCCCCTCCGGGGATTCCTGGGGAAACTTCGGACCACACCGGAGACTCCGGTCTGGAATTCCTAGGAACATGTAAATATTGCAGGGAAAGTTCCGTAGGCATTATATCAACATGTAGACAATAACATACTGTAAAAATGATCTACTTGTTGTTAACGAACACCAAAAGTGATTAAGACAGTAAATGTCCTTTCACCTTCGACGAGCAATCCATGGCTAGCGGGTGCATGATGGGAAGGGGAGGCTTCTTCGGGGAATCTAGAGGTTGTGGGGGAAGCTCCCGCTCGCTCCCACACTCCCATGATGCGGAGGCGGGGAGTTCGAGCGCGGCGGTAGTTGGCGAAGGCGGGAACATTGGCGCTCCATCCATGCTCGCTGCCGTGTTGCCCTCTCCCAGAGCAGCAGGAGGAGCATGCCGCCAATGACCGCCTCATGGAGCGCCATGAGGAAGCGGCGAGGCACCCTAACAATGCTTCTGCGCACCGCGCGGTCGATGAGGCACATGAGGAGTTCGACCTCCTCAAGGAGGTTCGTGTCTCCCTAGTGAAGGCGAACGACTTCGGCTACAAGGAGGAGAAGGGCACCGTGCCTTCGAGCAAGAAACGCCGGCGAGCGCTGGTAAGTGTCGTGGCCAACTCCGGGTTGGGTCAGGGTTAGGTTTTCAGTAGGATTAGACCTATCTAAGTATCTAGATCAGTGTGTATAAACTAGTTTGAATGAATGACGAACTTGTGGTGATGAATCAAGAACTTGTTTGCTGATTTTTTTTCGGCGTGAATTCATTTTTTGAATTTGCGGTTTGATTTTCTAGTATTTGTTGGTGAACTCGTTCTCTCATACTGGATACCGTTATCCCGCTTCCCCGATCGGTTTTTCAGGGTTCGGATTATGTCGGATCTGCTAGAGATGCTCTAATTCATGCTTCTTCTTTTTTTGAGGTAACTAATTCATGCTATTTCATCAAGCTAGGAATTCTGAATGATCAGAGTCCGTCCAAGGGAGTTGTTTCCCGATTTCATTAACCAGATATGCTCAAGTATAGTCCGTTACAAGATAAAACTCACATAGTTGAAAAATTAAAGCCAACCCTTCACATAGGCAATGGGTGTCATCACGCGATCTGCCACACGCGCAACGGAGCCGAACTGGAAGACGGTATGGCGAGCTTGTGATGCAACGGCACAAGGGGAAACGGGAACTAACTAGCGATCTTAGCGTTTAGATCCTCTTCATTTGGTTATCAGTAAAGCAATCCTCGTATGTCGAAGGAACTGGTAATCAGCGATGAACTCGCAAAGCTTAAGTAATTGGTTTTTTTTTTTTTGAGAACACCGCAGAAGAACTGCGCGTCTTTGTATATTAAGCTTAAAAAGGGGGGAAAATGGTCCAGTTTATGAGGGAAACCAGACCAGAAAACCAAACAAAAGATGCCTATCGGCTTACAACGCACGCCAACGCAAACACATGACAAGTACTCGCCTTGCCCAATCACCGGCCAACCGTGGCAAGAGAACAGGACATAGGGACTTAGAACCGCATCACATCCGGTCCAGGACAGCTCCGAACGACCCTAACTCTAGGAAGGCACACGCCGATGTACGGCCCACCCACCCATAAGAGGCGAGTGGGCGACAGGACCTGACCAAACCTAGAGGAAGCATCGCCGAGGAAGCGCCTGCACTAGAGTACATTGCACTCCGAAGACCCACGCTCTATGTAGCGGCACTTCTGACTCTAGCTATCGAATCAGGAATTCCGGAGCACCCTCAACAATGCCTCCAACAAGGATAGACGCCGAAGCGCCGCCACTGTCCAATAAAACAATGGATCTAGAGGGACTCGACAAATAGGGACTCGACGACGCCTTCAAGAAGGTGACGACGCCCCCAGGCGTCGCCATCGTCCGCATCCGCGCAGGATTTCTCCCAGTCCTATCGTCACCCCACAGTTCACCGGAACGAAACAAACAGGAGCCATCAGTCGGACTAGAACAAACACGAGCCATCAGTCGGACTGCCACCGAAGAAAGAACAACCTTGACATGGCAAGCAAGGGAGTTGAGGTCAACCTCTAGCATCACCCATCAGCCCGACGCGCTGCCGGCCGATCTTCCACACCCCCACGCGAAGGCATGGCGCCTAGACCGATCCACCCCGCACCACCCGTCCACTGTGTAGGCTTTGCCCAACAACATCCTCCAGGGGGGAAGGGGGGAGGAGGGCGGTGCTAGGGTTTGTGGTGGGGGGAGCCACCCATGTCGCCCAGGGAGGACGACGCGGGTTGCTCTAAGTAGTTGGTATGAGTTGGGAAATGTTTACTTATTATCAGCTTATCACCAGAATACTATCTAGGATAATATTACACTAGCACGCACGGCTCATCCTACAGGCCGTGGAAACAGAAATCCCTGTTCCAAAATAACAAGGAACAAGCACAGCAGCTTGAATATTCAGTTGGAATTGACCACTGCTGAGCTACAACTACAAGAATTCTTCAGCCATATACCAAACAAGACTAAGCTGGGAGCGGCAAACGAACACAGGGTTTCTTATTTCTGCTCGCGGACGGGTTCCACCACCTCAGCTTCAAGCGGCTCAGGCTCAAGGCCAATAGGTGCAGCAGACTGCTGCTGGCTTGTCTGGGCAGGTTGGGACTGCGCTGCCCATTTGCCCGCCATAGCCGCACTCATCATGTCGTAGATCTTCGAGCTCAGATCAGTCGGGTTATCAGGCTGCAACATAGTAATAAGGGCATGAGATATATCAGCGTGATGTCCTTTGCAGCACTACTGTTGTGCAACAAAAGGCAGGCTCGAGAGAAAACACAAGGCATATTTTATTGATAGGTATACGAGACATAAAACGAGTCAAAGGGTGTACTCACTGTAAAGCCACTAGAAATCATTGAAGTTTCAAACAGGATGTCAATTGCCTTTAGAGCTTCCGAGTCATCAGGGTTGCTTCTGCACGCAGCCTGCGTTGCCGTAAAAACAAATCATTAGAAAACAAATCAGGGATGTAACATATCAATCAAGAGAGAATAGTGCCCTCAACGTCCCACAGATTGAATTGGCAGTATAATACGTTAGTTTACTAGGCTTAGATGCCTAAATACTGATCAATGAAGATGATGCGAAAGCAAATCCTAAATAGAAAAGGTGAGCACTTACATTCAGTCCCTTGATTATCTCATGCTCTGGGTTTATTTCAAATACTTTCCTCGACCGCATGAAGTCCAGAGAAGACGTATCTCCTATAGACTGTGCCCTCATCAACCTGACAAACAATATATCAAAGTTTAATTCACAACTTTTAAGTCTTAGTGTATGTCCAAGCTTTTAACTACTATTATTAAGGAAATGGGCGAAATAGAGTCCGAACCTTTCCATATTGGCTGACCAGCCAAACTTAGCTGCAACTAGGACACATGGTGATGAGCTGAGACGGTTGGAAATATCAACACGAGCAACCTTCTCACCCAAACGTTTCTTGATCCAATCGCATGTTTGACTGTATTCCTGCTTTATTTCCTTCTCTTTTTCCTCATTCTTATCACCTAGGTTATATTTGCAGGCCACAATCAGAAACTACAAGTACATAACTGCAATAAACAAATATTGTGCTCTCAATTCTGCAAAGCAATATGCAGCCTAAAAAATAAGAAAAGTGCTCAGTACAAGTAAGCATTTTAGCTGATTGTAAGAAATCAACATCTACTTAGTGACATCTAACTCACTTCACACTTTGGAGATTAATGGGGAAAGGTAAATTAATATGGCGATTAGTGAAGAGTAAAACAATTAAGGGAGATATTTCACGTGCTTCAGAACTTCTGTTTTTAAAATTCAACTCACTGGGCAGAAAAAGGAGTAAAGAAAATAAATTCTTATATGCATACCTAAATCCAAGTCTTCCTTGCTAATATCCACAAAATTCTTATCCTTGTAGGAGGTCAGATTTTGGAGAGACACTTCATCCATAGGGTCAATCAGAAGTAAAACCTACAAAATATAGCACATAATACTAAGGTTAGAAATAGCATAGAATATTCAACTTGTTTCTGGTTCAAATCATAACTCTTTTGCACGCATACATTCTAGAAGATTCTCTTGGCTCTGAATAATGTCAATGTTCCATATCTTATGCAAAAACAAAACTGTCCCACCAGGCATTAAGCTTGTATGTCTGAACAGTAGGGGGCTATTTGGAATTGAGGGAAATTATAGGAAATCTGAAAGAATAAAGTTTCAAACGGTTTCATTTGGAGGAATCATGCACGGTAAAAAATTAGGGGCGTTTCTGTTCCAGAAGACTTCCCACAAATTTGACAGGAACATAAAAGTCTGCCCTGGAATCTATTTTATGTTCCCTTTGCGTAGGAACGAGGCTCCACGCTGCTCCAGCTCAGTTCACTCCACGCTGTAAGCCCCCATGTTGCTGACAACTGGGTCCCTGCTCTTGAGGGGGGCAATCTTTTGAGATTCCTCCATAATGGTAATGCTCCAATATGTGCAGGTGCTCATACGCAAGTTTTATGTACTGTTACTTTATCTCTCTTTAATTCCTACTTTCTGTTGTTCTCATACAAATACCTTTGCACGGTTCCTTTGTTTTGCATTCATATGGAAACTACCTGAACTCCTTTCCTACTCCTATGATTTTTTTTCTTTCCTGTATTTTTCCTCTATCCTTTGTTCCAAACAGGGCTTGAATATGTAAAAAGTCTCAACTCATTATAAGCATGTTTCTTCAAATAGTAAACAAATATCTATGCCTCAACTTATTAAGGTCAACATGACATTGGTCCAATCACTTTTGCGTATGATTGTGCTGGTTGACCCGAAATGTAGTTATACACCACTAATACAAGGAAAGTTTGGCAGGAGAGATTCCAAGACATGAGATGAGACCCAGAAGAATCATTTATCCAAAGACACTAAACAAACAGATAGGTTGAGCTAGCATCGGTACGTACCTCATAACCCTTTTCATTGAGCTTCTCCAAGAAAGGGGCATTTTTGGCACTACTCAAACTATCTCCAGCAATGTAGTAAATGGCCTTCTGCTCAGGTTTCATACTTTCAACATATTCATCCAAGCTGATTAATTCCTCATTGCTTTGAGAAGAAAAGAAGCGGAGCAAAGGAGCAATCCTCTTGTGATTTTCCTTGTCTTCCATGCAACCGAGCTTTAAAAATTTGCCATAATTCTCCCAGAACGCTTCATACTCCTGCAGTAAGTTTTCAGATGAGAAAGCAAAGTGAAAGACCAAAAAACACTCCCAAGGAGAGGAAAAGAAAAGGCTTACATCTCTGTTTTCACTACAAGAAATACCGAGTATCATATCAAAGGCCTTCCGCACCAACCTCTTTCTCATTATCCGCACCTATGAGAAAAAACAAATAGAAAAGGATAAATCAAACTTAAGAGCTTAACATTACAATGCACAGAAGCAGTAGAAATGCCTCGCAAAGAACTTACAATTCTACTCTCTTGAAGGATCTCACGAGAAACATTCAGTGGGAGGTCATTCGAGTCGACAACACCCTTCACAAAGCTCAGGTATCTTGGGAACTGATGAGTCACAACTCTCAATTATCAGATTGACATGTTAAATTTTGACAAAGAACCATGTTGAGTAACAGCTAAGTATCAAGCATACCAGTTCGCCATCAAAGTCATCTGATATGAACACCCGTTTGACATACAGCCTGATATTCTTAGTCTTCCTATCAGTTATGTCCTCTTTCTTTGTAGCAGGCACATAAAGAATTGACCTGAATTCTACTTCACCCTGCATAAAATTAGATGAATCACTGTTACTTGAATGTGAGTTGTGAGAACATGTTTCTATTTATCACCATGATGGCACAGTCAGAATGGGTCAATCATATGTGTACATTCATGGGACGTTAGATTATGACACAATTCAAGGCACAAATACGAACCAATCTAGCACTCACAACATTACCAAACGCATTTCCATTTTAACGTACAATTAAAGCCCATACTTGCCTATCACAAGACAATGTTACAGAAAAAGCTGAGCAAAGAGTATTACAGCTGCACAACTACAATTTGAACAGCATCTATGTTCGTAGCAAAATTTCCCCAGCTTCATGCTACAAAATTAGGCACTGTTTTTCACTAAAAAAAATTCTTTTGGCTAATCTCTTTCAGTCAAGACATGATTCATAGATGAAAACTTGTGGTTAGCAATTGGAGGATGTAAGGTGTCGCAACAAATAACTAGCATTTTTTTATCAACTGTGCAGTATGCAGACCGCGCATATATTATCTAAGCAAAAGCAATTGCACGTATTATGTGATACACTAACAATGATTTGATGATGGTAATAACTGTTGAATCACCAAAAACTACAGAAAGGGAATCAATCAAATGAAAAGATTTGTACCTCTGTAGTGAAGTGTGAGGAGGCCAAGGGATTCAAGTACTCATTGAAGGTCTTCTTGTAAAATTCATTGTACTCCTCAGTCGATACCTCTCTAGGATTCCGAAGCTGCCAACAGAATAACAGGAATAATTCCAGGCTCTCTCAGCACAAAATTGGAAGCGCAAAAACATAATTATCATTTTTTAACAAAACGAGCAGTGCATAGTCAAAGTTCTCACCCAAATAGGCTGTGTTTCATTTGTAAGCTCCCAGTCCCAATACTTCTCCACAACGGTTTTTGTCTTTTTCTTAGTCTGTTAGCATCACAATAGAGAGAGTACCACAAGTAAGAATCAAGCACAATCTGCGACAGAATTTGGTTCACAGGAAAGCGGTGTAAAATGATGTGTTTTCGCCATTTGCAAACTTACCTCTTTTTTGGTTTCACCATCGCCTTCGGTTTTAGCTTCTGCAGGATCCTCATCAACCTCAACCTACAAGACCAATGAATGTCTTGCATAAGTAGTGTTCTACTCAAATAACCAAAAAGACCTAAAAAGATTACCCACCTCTTTAGTGAAGCCTTTTTCTTGCCAAGTGTAAATAGGGAAGGAAACAAACTGAGAATAATTCTTCACGAGTTTTTGGATCCTCTCAGGGTGTGCAAAACCCTTGTCATCACGCTGAAGCAAAGCATAATACATAGGTTGAAATAGGCCGTATAGTGAAAATTTAAACCGTAGAATATAAGCTAACAGACCTTCAGGTAAAGAGTAAGGCGGGTTCCCCTAGGAATGAGCTTCTCTGGATCTGTTTCTTCTCTAATTGTGTAGGAATTAGATTCTGCTTCAGATTCCCAAACATATTGCTTTTCTGACTTGGGGCTCTTCGTTGACACAGCAACCTATTGTACAGAGCAAAAAGTAAAGCAAAAGACATTCAGCAAATAATAAACCAAAAGTAACTCTAAGTGGCAACCACAAATTGACAAATACAACCATGATAACACAGTACCTTATCTGAAACAAGAAATGCAGAATAGAAACCAACACCAAATTGGCCAATCAAGTTGCTATCAACACTAGCTTCTTGGCTCTCCTGTTGTACAGTAAACGTAAAAAAAACATAAAAGGATTTGAAAGATAGACAGGAGGGGAATAAAAGTCTGCAATTAGATCACACCTTTAGTGTCTTAAGGAACTTAGCAGTTCCACTGCTTGCAATAGTTCCAAGAGAATCAACAAGTTCTTGTCTCGTCATACCAATCCCAGAATCGCTGACAAACAAATGCAGGTCATGATGCGCGTCATTTCCTCAGAAGAAATTACACAATTAATCACCAGCAAATAAATTGTGCTTACGTAATCGTTATTATTCCATTGTCCTTGTCGGTTTCGATGCGAATGTGAAGTTCAGGGCCATCCTTAAGAAGATCAGGTTCAGTGACACTCATATAGCGCAATTTGTCAAGTGCATCGCTTGCATTGCTGCAAGTACAGGTAAAATAAGAATGAATTTGGTCAGAGTGACAAGACTGAAGTTTCACAACACTCATTAAATCTTGACTCATCAAATAATTGCCAGCCAAACTGAAGTTAATGCACTTCCACGAGGAGGAACGGGTGCCAGTAAACACAACAAATAAAGAGTGAATTCAAGGATAACTACTGCTATTTACTAAATTGAAACTTTTATGTTATCAACTGTTGCCCACCTGACCAATTCTCGAAGAAACACTTCCTTGTTGCTATACAAGCTGTGCACAATCAAATCCATGAGCCTATTGACCTGCCAAGCACAAATAGTTACACATTATGTCATCATTCAGAATAGTCCAATTGGTAAAAAGATTAGCATGAATCCACACAGATTGTTCTTCATAGGTACCTCGGCCTGATACTCAAACTTCTCGGCAGGTGGCACATCAGATGAATCAACCGCTGCAGCGCTGGATTCATATCGCCTCCCAACAAGGGAGCTCTCCCTCAGCTTGAGGGACGCCACATCTTTGGCTCCATTAAGCTTGGGTGCGGCAAGCACAGAGAACAACCTCTTTCCCGCATGCCGAGAAACACCAGGTTCCTGGTTTGTCACCTGAAATTGATACGCCACAGAGGGATATCATGAAGCAGCTCGCGTGATAAGGCTCAGATCGAACTGCTAGATTAGATAAAGATCACACAAAACCTAGCAATTGCACATATCTCGCCGAATTAACATTAATCTTAGAGACCAAATGGCATGCTGGGCACTAAATCGGATCCACACGAGACCTCAAACCAACGCACGGACTCAAATTAACACATACCCCCAAAATCAGTCCATATACAGCCCCCAATTTGGGGAGACTTTGATGACTGAAACCGCACTAACCCATTCATGTTAATCGCTAGTCAACTAAATCGAATCAACCAGCAGAGACAAAATGTCTCGGTCAAACGTACGTACCGAACGGGGCGGGTTCACGGGCGATGCGGTGGGGGCGGCGGCGGCGGCGTCACCGGAGACG
This sequence comes from Avena eriantha, assembly GCA_910589775.1. Taxonomy (NCBI): domain Eukaryota; kingdom Viridiplantae; phylum Streptophyta; class Magnoliopsida; order Poales; family Poaceae; genus Avena; species Avena eriantha. Next base: position 329,694,441 of record OU342744.1, read on the forward strand.
GCGAAGGCGGCCGCGTGGCGGCGGGCGGCGGCGCCGACGCAGAGGGATCGCCTCGAGGCCCCAAGCATCTCCGCTGCGCGCAGCTTGTCCTCCTCCTCCCAGGCGAGGGCGAGAGCTGTGGACCGGAGGCGCGTTCGCGCAGGTGGGTGAACCGGGGAAAACGACGCGAGGGTTTTGGAAGAGGGGTAGGGTTTTGTGAGCGTGGAGAGATGGGAGGCGTATAAATGGAGTGCGCCTTGCGGATCAAGAAGAAGGAAGGGTGTGCTTCACTGACGCGGTGGTCCCCTTTTTGGGCCTAACTGTCAGTGAGAGAGGGGGCTGGGTTTGATCGGAGGTGTTGTGGAGAAGGTTCTGGAGCGGGGCGGAGAGAAATGCTACGTGCACCCCTGTAGGTAGTCTGTATATATTGTCAGGAAGAGGTTGCCATGTGGGGTCAAATGGTACAGTATCTAGTGGTGGAGCCGCTGGAGCTGCAGCGTTCGTTCACCCTTGTAGAAGTTTCCAGCCTCCTGATGGGTGAGGGAGTGCACACAGTGACATGCAGGTCCAAATCGCACATGGTCCCCCTCTTACTGACCCGTGCCATGTGAGCTCGAGGTTTGGGGTTTGTTTGGTAGCCTGTATAGGTTTTTCAGCCTCGTCTGGTAGTGTTGGTGGCATTGTCAAGAGAGAACACGGCTTAGGCCAACTTCTACAGCCAGTTTAGTAGTCTAGGTCACATACGTTGGCCTAAGATTGCAGTTTGTTCGGTTGCTGTTTTTTTCTAGCAGATGCTAAAGAATGGTGTTTGGTGTCTAGCCAGGTTCCCTCTCTTTGTACACACAAGCTGATACACTCACCACATTCAAATGCGGTGATCTTACCACAGCACATCAACACAGCATATTCATATGAACAGAGCACAAATAAGAACATAGCATAGAAACTATATACTAGTTAGGGTAGTTCATAGCCACGTGCATCCCATGTTACCTGATAAGTTGTTCACGCCACGGGTACACACCCCTAACCCAAAAGACAATGGTTTTATACTACATCCACCAAGCACAGAACGAAGACTACTAGTATGTACAATGAATAGCAGAGGCCCCTCAGATGACCATGTCGCAGGTGATCAACTCCTCGGTGCTGTTGAAAGCCCTGAAGAGAGTCATCTTGAAGCCCTTTTGCTTGTTCATATACTTCAAGGCGAGGACGTCACCAAAGCACAGCTTGATCTTCAACGCAAACTCCATTCTAGATCTTCATGAAGTACATCTGCCCCTCGAACATCTGCAGCTACACACCGTACTCACAGAAGGAGGAGGTCTTCAGGGGACAGTGCAGACCTGCTTCCTTATCTACAGCTGCTTCAGCACCACCGCCTTCATGCTGTCCGGGAGATGGACTGCAGTCATATTCGTGGGCTTGATCTAGATGTAGAAGCGATGAGGGAGGTCATCATTGTTGTGGTGACCAATGCGAGGAGGGTGGCCCTCATGATCCTTATTATTAGACTGCACTTCTGCCAACAAGCGGTTGAGGGTTGGTCTAGCCATTGAGGGAGGGAGGTTTCGGATGAAGTCCTCGTACCTCGGCACAGCAGGAACTGTGTTCCTGCACAAGGTGTCCCAGTCCTGCTTGGGTACCTTGCGATCAGAATACATTTTATACTAGTAAATGCATTGTGCAAAAACAACTAGCTACATTGCATACTAGCAAATGGCACTGATCAAGCAACATAGAGATGGTAATGGTAGTGATCAAGCAAATATGAATGAGCATACATACATATAATAATGGAAGTGATCAAGCAAATGCCATTGAGCAAGAAACATACAAAAGGTAATGGCATTGATCAAGCAAATGGAATTGATCAAGCAAAATACAGATGATAATGACAGTGATCATGCAAATAGGAATGAGCAAGCAAGTGACATTGATCTACACATGCATAATGGACGTGTCATTAATCTACACATGCATAATGGTCGTGCCATTTGATCTACACATGCATAATGGGCGTGTCATTTGATCTACACATGCATACCCTTTCACAAGATGTTAATCTACAATTGTGCAACATTTGAAGCAACATACAGATGCTAATATACAATTATGCAACATATCAAGAAACAAATAGATGTTAATCAAGCAACAGAGGCCAGCATTGTGTAGCTAATCTACAATGTACCACAAGAACAAATGGGGAAAAGAAAACCCTTAACTACGGCGGAGCGGTCGACGACCTAATCGCCAGAGCTGTGGGCGAAGCCGAGGCGGATTGGGCTGTCGTGGCGGGGGCTGGAGCGGTCGTCGTGGCCACGAACTTCCTAGAGCGGATGCCACCCGCTCCTGTCGCTGCAAATCCGGCCGCTAAGGCCGACAACATGCCGGGATACATTACTGGGATTGGAGCGAACCCCGGCGAGAATGGCAGGCCCTGACTCGGTGGCATGGCCATGAAGGCCGACGGCCCCGCCATCTCGTTGCTCGACCCCGGTGCCCCCATGGTGATGGCCTCCGCCCTCAATGCGCTGACAGAGGGGTTAGGAATGAAATGGGTCGGGACGGGGAAAAACCCTGATGCAATCCCCATGGATCGTATCGCCCCGATCACCGCAACCCTTATGGGCGCCTCGCGAGGCATCCTAGAAATAGGCGACGACCACCGTAGAGAGGGGACAACGGCGTGGTTGACTTGCACGGCCGCGCTCCTCAATCCCCCCGCCTCATATTCTCCAATGTCACGCTCTACGGCGTGGTGCACGGCGTGCCCGACTTGCTTGCTGGGTGTGTGCTTGACGTGGGGCACAACCTTGCCGGCGGGAAGGCTGGCCGAAGGCGACGGTGGAGGAGGAGAGGAGGAGGCCATGGGTCTCTCCGATGGGACGGGACGTTGGGGAATGGCAGAGTGGGGCGGTGACAACAAGAGTGACGGAGAGTGGGGAGGGAGTTATTCGCGTCTCCCGCGCTTCCTACATGTGCAACCGTTGGGAGGTGGCGGCCCAATTTGCGCCCAGCCGAGACTAGCTCCACGGAAACGGCCGATTTAGTCGTGGTCCCTAGGCCTGGCTCTAGGGTGCTTTGAGATCCGTGCTGGACACAACGCGGGGGGAGTCCAGGTAACCAAATAGGTCATTTTCTGTGCCAGCGGGCCTGCCTGGACCTAATGCAGGCTACCAAAGACGCCCTTGGACACTATGGATAAAGAGGTTATGGAAACCAGGGTTCCCTTGTACATTACAGTTGTTGGTACTCCCTTAAAACTAAGTATGTGGAGTTCCTAGCAGCCCGGATCGCATGATACAAACCCCAAGAGGACAAATTCTGTTGAAAACTATTGATGAGTTGATTGACCCGGTTACATTGCAATGGGATGAGCAATTACTCACTGAAATTTTCCATCCAATTGATGTTGGTAGGATCCTTAGGATCCCAGTGAATGAGAACATGAACGGGAATTTTATTGCTTGGCGCATGCTGAAATCATATACTTTCTCGGTACGTTCCTATTTTGTGGAATAGAATGATATCAATGGACACCGCCTGGATATAAGTGGTGGACAAGGTACACATTCAATCAATCCAGTATAGGATATTCTTCTGAAACTAAAGGTGCCAAGTAAAATCATTTTTTTATGGAAAACCTTACATGGTACGGTTCCTGGATATGCTGTTCTTGTTGATCGGCATGTACCTGTCTCGCCACAATGTCCGATCTGCAGCTTAGGACCAGAAGATGTACGCCATTTGATGTTTACTTGTCCAAGAGCACATGAAGTCTGGAACTCACTTGGTGTTTCAGTTGTTATTGACTCGGCTCTATAGGTTGATAGATTAGGTTTCGTGGTCTTGGAAGAAATCCTTAGGAATCAAATTGAGGTACCATCAGAACTTGCACACATTGGTATAAAGGAGTCAATTTTAGTAGGAGCTTGGTATATTTGGTGGCAACAGAAGGAGTTCGTGAAGGGAGAGACGACTGCTCCCAAGACTCACACTGCTTTTTCTATCCAGGCGTTGATAAGAATTATACTGCAGCTGAAGCTCAAGCCGAACCAAAGGATGTGTTGTGGCGTGAACCTTCTCCAAATACTTACAAGGTGAATATTGATGCATGTTATTTCCCAAATGGTTATGGTGCCGTTGCAGCTATTCTACGTGATGATAGAGGTCAGGCCATTGCTGGTTCAAGTTTCCCTTTAAATCATTTGTTGGATACAACTACTATAGAAGCATATGCATTGCAAAAGGGACTTCAGCTGATTGAGCTCATGAGTTGTTCCCAGTAACAATCGAAACTGATTCTCTTGAACTAGCTCAGGCTTTTAATGTGAGTATCGAGATTTGGAGCCCTTATTCAACTATTTTAGCAGATTGTTTTAGATGGCAACCAGAATCAGAAGAATTTCAGTAAAACACTGCTTTAGGGAAGCAAACAACGTGGCACATAAACTTGCTAGGTTTAGCTTTGATTCGAATAGTTCTTTTTGTTGGGACTCTGACCTCCCTAGTTTTATTATTTCGGATGTAACGAACGATGTATCCTTGTTCAAAGTGAAATAAAAAGCGTCTGAAGGCTTTCCTAAAAAAGTATGTGGAGTGACATCTGAAGCCACTTTCGATTGGAGTAGGGTTACAATTTATATGAAACCTCGAATAAACCAATAAAGAGCCGCATGCATCCATGGATGCAGAGGCTGGAGCTAAGTCTCCCTTTCAAGAAAAAAAATATGAAATCCTATATATGTCAAATCAAGTGTCTCCTTATTTTGTAGGAGAAGTGGATGCAAAAACTATAAATTTTTCATTTGGTGACATCATTCTTCTATTTTATTCACAAGAATGGATCAAAGGAAGGGTCGAAGAAATTTTCTTTGAATCTCGATTTAGAGGAAAAACATAGAAAAATTACAATTTATTCGGACCTCAGTGGGAGTCATGCACGCGAAGTGTTAGACCGATATATTAGTAGCACAAAAACATCATAAATCCACCTTTCCATGTTGTTTGACTTTTGTTTAGAAAACTCATGTGCTTTTCCCTATCGATGTGATGGAAACATGGGTCACAGAATCATTTTTCCTTGGACGATGTACCCTCTCGGTTAGGGTTGGTGTGCTCCGAGATGATCGTATCACCCCGTGAGATCTACGTTGCCTGACTCGATCTCGTTTTCCAATCAAGCTCCTAGTGAGATCTACATCCCGACTCGATCCCGTTTCCAATAAGCTCCTAGTTATGATTGGGGGGTCACGGCTGATCCCCACGGTCTCCGCTCGTTTTCTGGCCTGGTCTCTCGCTCTCAGCTGGAATCTCGCGATGGAGGAATTAGGACCTGCTAGTGCGTCGGGAGGAAAGATGGATGATGATGGGGGAATTGATGATATGTTGAAGCATCTAGAGCTTCGTGACGACGAACTTGATGATCTTGTCCTAGATGTGGCAGTTGTCGAGGGGTTCCGCAAGGAGGCGCGATGGATGGCGGTCGACAAAGTACTCACAACCAGATCGTTCAGCTCATAGGCTCTATTTGAGAAGATGAAGGCAGTCTAGAACTTGTCGTGTTTGTCGGATTGTCGGGAGGCGGGCGAAAATCTCTTCGTATTCAAGATGCATTGCCTTGGGGATTGGAAGAAGGTTGTGCACCAGGGTCCTTGGACTTTTCTGAAGGGAATATTTTTGGGGTTCCGCGTATGAAAACATTAAATTTTACACTACGCCCCTTGAACCCCTGACGCTGCCAGGACCTATCTATTAGTAATACAGTAACGGGAGGGGCTTTTCGCGAACTTACCCTTGAAGACCGAAAAGCGTTGTCAACGCTCAGGAGAGCATGGTTGATGTAGACGAGCCGAAGCCGACCTCAAGGTCGTGATGAAGTCCTTGCGCTCCTTTGGCTCCAACGACTTGAGTGCCTCAAGTGCGACACCTCGCGGAAAGTTACACACGTCCGGTGCCTAATGATGACTCCCGCTTCCCTGATCCAGCAGCAGTTGCGGAAGTAGAGCTCTTGGATCCGAATCCCGCATCGCGACGGCGCTCCGCGGTGAAGATGTCTCCCGTTCGTGCAGTCCAGACTTGGGACCATGGTTACGAGAGAGAGAGAGTGGGAGAGAGAAAATATCAATTAGAGGTCCTCCCAAAAGTGAGAAGACCTTTATTGTTTATTGGTGTATTTTAATTTGGCCAAATACCCCCACTATATATAGGGGGGGAGGTACTACCTCCCTCAAAGTCCCGGGGTGGGACTAAAGGAGAGGAGGGGGAGGGGCAGCCGCCGTCCGGCCCTGGTGGGCCTCGTGCGGGGGGAGGGGCTAGGCCCAGCCGACCACCCCCTTGTCCCTTCTCCCTCTCTCCTTTCCCTAATGGGCCCTGTCCCCTCCGGGAATTGGTCCATTAAGCCTTTGACCATTTAAATTGATTTTTCTCTTTATTAAATAATTATGAATAAAATATTAAATCAATATTTAACATTCATTCACATATTATTCAACCTCTGTTGCTAGGAACACCTCCACCTCCACTCCGGACATCCTCCGGACTTACCAAAACCCTTCCGGTTTTCTCCCTACAATTCTTCGGCGATTCTACCGATCATATAAAACTCTCTAAGCATCATCAAGCCCTTAAGCATGATACCCCACGGTTCGAAAACACTCCAGACATGGTCGGGGCACTCCCGCACCAATGATCGACAGAGGGACCTGGATGGCCATGTGATCCCTGTGCGTTCCACGAAGATCTTTCGTCATTTGAACCGGGACAGTCATGTCTTATTCCCTTTGTCTCTCGATACTTGCATTGCCCGAGATCTAATCAATGACATCACCATGTCATGTTCAATATCGTTACTGAACAATGCTACTTGACTCGTTTCGACAAGTGATATCCCTGTGATCAAATCACACGTTGCGCAGCTATTGGATATAACTTCTCCGAGTGGGCCCTTGAGTATCTTCCCGTCACATGAACGGACAAATCCTGCTCTTGACATATATTGCCTCAACGGTTTCCTCCGAGTACCTGAACACACCTTTATAACCACTGCATTACCAATGGCGCTTGATGCTATCAAAGCACTCTCAGGAGACAGTGATTGATATAGCCTCATGGTCTAAGGAATAGTCTACGAGGATCGATTTCTAATCATCGTAACTTGAGCTTTGTGACATGATCGAGTCACGATGTTTAGGTTGGGTATTGGTTCATCATCTCGTTCACAGAATGAGTTGACTCCATTTCCAACTGGCATAAATGCCACATGATCAGGAAACATGATCATCTGTTGACCAATGAACCAGTGACTAGATTTTCACTAGGAACCCCTGGTTGTTTATATATCACACGTGTATTGATGTTTCCACTCAATACAGTTATAGCATGATATAAAACTTAATCATAAACTATATGAAATATGATAATAGTCCTTACTACTATTTGTCTCTAGGGGATATTTTCAACAGTCTCCCACTTGCACTAGAGTACAAATACACTAGCTGCATTTGTTCTTTAATCATTGGCACCATATATCCGGTAACTTGAACATGCTTGCTCATGGAAAAGGTTGAGTCTTGAGTCTGTACTTTACAGTCCCAAATCCTTTGCAACTTACTAATGTCACCTTGATTGACATTAATACTTTATCATCACATGATAACATCTGTGTGTATGCATCGTCGCTATGGCAGCAGAACGAGGCCTGATTCCAGGAGCCTACAGTGACTTTAGATCAACCTCGGGGGCTTTCTCATGGGCACTATGCCCTGGGACACATCATTCTATGTTGAAAGTGAACTAGCCCCGCCATAACATTATACAACACTTTAGATGGTACCCTTATCTATTATTATAAATGTAACCATCGAAACACTAGTGCACTCTATGTAGCTTTCGATGTTTTTGTTCACCTCGCTTCCTACTTGGCTTTAATCGGTAATTACATGCTTGCTCATGGAAGAGGTTGAGTCTTGAGTCTGTACTTTACAGTCCCAAATCCTTTGCAACTTACTAATGTCACCTTGATTGACATTAATACTTTATCATCACATGATAACATCTGTGTGTATGCATCGTCGCTATGGCAGCAGAACGAGGCCTGATTCCAGGAGCCTACGGTGACTTTAGATCAACCTCGGGGGCTTTCTCATGGGCACTGTGCCCTAGGACACATCATTCTACATTGAAAGTGAACTAGCCCCACCATAACATTATACAACACTTTAGATGGTACCCTTATCTATTATTATAAATGTAACCATCGAAACACTAGTGCACTCTATGTAGCTTTTGATGTTTTTGTTCACCTCGCTTCCTACTTGGATTTAATCGGTAATTACAGGAGTTTCCAACATATTCCTTTATAACATAACCCTTTATGTTTTAAGATATGTTATCCTCTATGGATTTGGAAAACATGTATGTAGTTCTCTACTAGGCACTGCGGACAAACTTAGTTCAACGTTCTGTGATTCGAACTTAATCACTTTCAAACGTTACTTATTTGATCACATGTTATGTTAAGTTATCATCATGATTTTCTGAGATAGAACCTATGTCTCAACATAGTGGATGATGATCATCCTTTTCTTTCTTTCAACCATTGATGTTAAACTTAATGTTATTCCTAACTTAAGTTATTAAGGACTAGTTCCTTAATCAACTTCTATTCCGAAACCCTTTTCAGAATCCCTTAAGGAATACTACATGATATCGTAATACACCTATTATCAACTTCTACACCTTATAAATCATTATTTATAAGTATTTGCGCTTTTATTCTTAACACACTTAAGAATCACTATATAAGCTCCCACTCAAAAATATGTCATTCACATATTGTTTTAGGAAGACTTTCATAGCTCCCACTCAATTTCATGCAAATTGCATATCCACTCACTATTTTGAATAACTTCAAAATCCTTTGATCAAATATCAAACTTGGAGATTTACTATGAGATACTAGTACTTCTACTAGTTTCAAATCCACTAGACATTTAGCACATTTGAATCAAATTCATTTGAATTCGTCCAATACTTGACAAATTGTGCTTTTGTCATTCACTCCCTTTTCTACTATGGCTTTGCAGTCATTTTGGGAAAATTCAAGTAACCCCTTTTACTTGTGAGATTCAGTAACAAAGTGCTTTCTAATCTCAAGTGAATTTTTCTTCTAGGATTTCTCATAATTCTAGTTTACCATTATTTCCTTAGCAGTTCGTAGGTATGTCATATTCCAAGAATCATGACAAATGATTCACAAATGTCTCCATACAAGATATGGATTACATTTTGAGTCCTACTTCATGTAGTGAAAACACTAGTGGGGAAAACACAATGATCATTATCATTGATTCTTTCCATTGTGAAGAGAATCATTCAGGAATGTTGTCCGTTGCGCTTCCCAATACTCTAATGCAAGGATATCAATCCTCATCGTGTTTTTCACTATCTTCTGTTTTCTCCATAATTGAGAAATATCACTAAAAGTGAGCTTTCTCAAGAATGTACCAAAATCCAAGCAATACCAGTTTTGCTTCTCTTTTGGTTTTAGCCATCGATTTCATATTCAAAGTTTCCAATGAATACTCTACAAGGACTTACTCGCTATTGTTTTGGTTATATCGAATAACCCCAAAACTTTCACGACTTCAAATGGTTCACTATATATATATTCTAATTGAGTGCTAACTATTTCTTAACTAATGGTCTCTACATCTATACTACAACGATTTATTTGGTGCCATCTATCAACCCACTTTGATATCTAATATCACATTGTGATGCTTTGCATTTTGATGTTTCAGAATGCTTTGCATTTCACAATTTCTCTTATGCCATTCTTATAAAGTCGAATTTCATTACTATTGATCAAATCATAGTAATTATATTCTCTTTTATCCTTATACCCTTTTATTGATGAAACACTTTGATCAAATCAAATAGTTTCACATTCATGTTTCCTTTGGTAAACTTGTTTACACATTTAAACAATCATATGATGATAATTACCATTTTGTTAAAACACAATACATCGAATATGTATTTATTTTTAACAATTCATTAAACACTTTGTATTCAAGTAATACACGGTGTTCAAGTTATTTTGCCAAACTTAGGCATGATTTATATGTGATAAGAAATCGAATGACTTTCCCATACTATCAACATAACTTTGAATTTAAACAATGGTTTTCATTCCGTAATGAAATATCATTTAAGTTGGGTATTTTAAGGCATTTCAATATTTTACAAATGTTCATGCATTCTCAATTAGTTTCAAACAACAAGGATAATTCACATATAATCAAACAAGATATGAACACAAATAGAAATCATTCATAAAAGTGGAACAACTGTTTGTTACAAACTGATATGAATAACCGTCTCACAAAGTGTGAGACACACTAAAGAAGTTTATAATATTTTGATTACAATAATCATCCTAAACATAAACTAAATGATAAATGTCAAGGGAGAGCGTCATTGGCCATCATCATCATGCTCACCATCAGCACGCAACGTCACCTCCTCTCCAGCAAGCACCTCTCATGCAGAAGGACCTATTTTCAGCAAAATAGAACAAGTATCAAATATACTTAACGCTGCAAATGTGTTTGCAAGATTATAACATTTATAAAATTGTATAACAAATATATACCTTTGTCATTGATGACCTCAGCGACATTTGGTTCAACCAACACATTCCTGAGATGTGTTACAAACCGGTGGAACTCCATTGATTCCGCGTCGCCTCTCATAATGCAAGTCCTCACTTGTGCTTGGTAGCTTGGTGGCAGCTACCGCAGCACAACGCCGTTTGCAAAAGAGCCCGTCATCTAGCTATCCAGGAAGTATGCATGCCTCATGTACACATCATGCATGCGCTCCAAGTGGTCGTCCAGTGATGAGTTCTCCTCCATCTTAATGGAGAGGAAGTCTCCCATCAGCTCATGCTCCCATATGCGTGCTTGTTCCACGAAATGTGTCCTAAGCTGTAGCATCACCAAACGAGGGTTGACATCACCCACGAAAGGCCACAGCTCATCCACCATTCCGAAACACATAGTAACTAAAATGAAGGAGGTCATCTCATGACGGAGATAGCGGTCTTTCCGCTGCTCTAGGGTCTCTAGGTCAATGGGCTGATCCAAATCCATCCCATCGAGTATGTAGTCGACCACGTCATTCTCGCTAAGGAGAACGTGGAGACGCGCAACCCATGTGGAGAAGTTTGATCCATCTAATCTAAGCTTCTCTCCTTCTAACCAATCAATCATCAATAGGAAAGGTGGCAGCGGGGAGAACTTTTCTACATTTACAATTGCAAAAAGGAATTTCGACTAAGTTTATAATTAAATGAGTTAATAATAACTCCACTCAGAAACACCTATCCCCAAAAGGGTTCCTAGTGATAACATGACCCCTATCATCCACATCTCCCCCGATCATCACGGCCATCAATGTGGGTTCAAGGGTGGACGCTAAACGTCGGTCATATCATTCATGCGACTTGTGCTTGATCTTTCTACCATCCGTGTTCCGAGGCCACGCTTCTATGGCGTGCTAGGCTCGCCAACTCAACCTTAGTGTATTCGTTGTGCAACATGGCTTACACCCACTGTATGCGAATGTAGATATGTCTGACACCCATGCCTGTACCATGGATCGCCTCATACCGAAGAACTTTCTTGGTGGTGCACACTAAGGGGGAACACAATCGTTGGTAATTTTAATAGGGATCATCTTATTAGGCTACCGTCGAGTATCTAATACTAGCACACAATAAGATATACAAACAATAATATTGAATGTAAATGCGATGTGATATGGTCCTTCACGCCGTGATCTCCATCCGTCGTCACCGGATTCCGGCGCCGTAGGCACCAGGGTACCGGTGTCATTCCGGCGTGGTAGTCTATCACCTCCGTGACTATCTACTACTACGTGACATAAGGTAATCACTTTACCTTTGCCACAACCATATCACAAAGCAACGTACCCCTGCAAAACAAAGTTTGACGCCTCTACTTTATCTTTGAATGTTTTACGTGGCTGAATGGGCTTTCGCATAAGAACCATTCTTACCTACGAACTTTTAGCACAACGCTGATCATGTAGTTGTCTCTACTACACCCCTTTTGGGGCCCTCTGTTGCAAATGGTATGCCAACTAATGCGAGAGAGACAGACACCCCCCTAAGCCACTTTATACGGTACAAGCTGTATGTCAAGCGTGGATCAGTCTCCCGAATGAACGCGCAAAGTCGGTTGGGGGCCGTTTCATAAAGCATTACTGCGATATACACAAGTACATGTGGGAGGGTAAAAACTAAAAGATCAAAGCCCACACACTACATCTCGTGTGTTCTACCCATACTAGCATTACTCGCATAGATCTAGCTCTGATACCACTCTTGGGGTTCCGCGTATGAAAACAATAAATTTTATCCTACGCCCCTTGAACCCCTGACGCTGTCAGGACCTATCTATTAGTAATACAGTAACGAGAGGGGCTTTTCACGAACTTACCCTTGAAGACCGAAAAGCATTGTCAACGCTCAGGAGAGCGTGGTTGATGTAGACGAGCCGAAGCCGACCTCAAGGTCGTGATGAAGTCCTTGCGCTCCTTTGGCTCCAACGACTTGAGTGCCTCAAGTGCGACACCTCGCGGGGAGTTACACACATCCGGTGCCTGACGATGACTCCCGCTTCCCCGATCCAACAGCAGTTGTGGAAGTAGAGCTCCTAGATCCGAATCCCACAGCGCGACGGTGCTCCGCGGTGAAGATGTCTCTCGTTCGCGCAGTCCAGACTTGGGAACACGGTCACGAGAGAGAGAGGGGGAGAGAGAAAATATCAATTAGAGGTCCTCCCAAAAGTGAGAAGTCCTTTATTGATTATTGGTGTATTTTAATTTGGCCAAATACCCCCACTATATATAGGAGGGGAGGTACTACCTCCCCCAAAGTCCCGGGGTGGGACTAAAGGAGAGGAGGGGTGGGGAAGACGCCAGCCGGCCCTGGTGGGCCCCGTGCGGGAGGCTAGGTCCAATCGTCCACCCCCTTGTCCCTTCTCCCTCTCTCCTTTCCCTAATGTGCCCTCTCCCCTCGGGAATCGGCCCATTAAGCCTTTGACCATTTAAATTGATTTTTCTCTTTATTATATAATTATGAACGAATGATTAAATCAATATTTAACATTAATTCACATATTATTCAACCTCCGTGGCTATGGAACACCTTCCACCTCCACTCCGGACATCCTTCGGACTTACCGAAACCCTTCCGGTTTTCTCCCTACAATTCTTCAGTGATTCTACCGATCCTATAAACACTCTCTAAGCATCATCAAGCCCTTAAGCGTTATACCCCACGGTTCGAGAACACTCCATACATGGTCGGGACACTCCCGCACCAATGATCGACAAAGGTACCTGGATGGCCATGTGACCCCTGTGTGTTCCACGAAGATCTTTCGTCGTTTGAACCGGGACAGTCATGTCTTATTCCCTTTGTCTCTCGATACTTGCATTGCCCGAGATCTGATCAATGACATCACCATGTCGTGTTCAATCTCGTTACTGAACAATGCTACTTGACTCGTTCCGACAAGTGATATCCCTGTGATCAAATCACACGCTGCGCAACTATTGGATATAACTTCTTCGAGTGGGCCCTTGAGTATCTTCCTGTCACATGGACGGACAAATCCCGCTTTTGACATATATTGCCTCAACGGTTTCCTCCGAGTACCTGAACACACCTTTATAACCACTGCATTACCAATGGCGCTTGATGCTATCAAAGCACTCTCAGGAGACAGTGATTGATATAGCCTCACGGTCTAAGGAATAGTCTACGAGGATCCATTTCTAATCATCATAACTTGAACTTCGTGACATGATCGGGTCACGATGTTTAGGTTGGGTATTGGTTCATCATCTCATTCTCAGAATGAGTTGACTCCATTTCCAACTAGCATAAATGCCACATGATCAGGAAACATGATCATCTGTTGACCAATGAACCAGTGACTAGAGTTTCACTAGGAACCCCTAGTTGTTTATATATCACACGTGTATTGATGTTTCCACTCAATATGATTATAGCATGATATAAAACTTAATCATAGACTATATGAAATATGATAATAGTCCTTACTACTATTTGTCTCTAGGGCATCTTTCGAACAAAGATACCCTGAGAGGCAATAATAAAGTTGTTATTATATGTATTCCAAGTATATGATAGATGTTTATTTTGCATGCTATAATTGTATCAAAAGGAAACGTTAATACATGTGTGTTTAATAAACAAATAAAGAGGTCCTAGTTATGCCTCTCTTATAATCTAGCTCATTGATTAACAAGATGATCAAGGTTTCCTGATCATGGACATTGGATGTTGTTAATAACGAGGTCACAACATTGGTGAATGATGTGATGAACATTCATCCGAAGTATAGCATTATGATCAAAGTCATTATGTTTATATTGCTATAACATCATACAAAGTAATCTTAATCCTTAGACCACGAGATCATGTTAATTGCTAACATCGAAAGAGTACTTTGATAACATCAAATGTCACACCGTAATAGTGTGACTATAAAGATGGGTTTGGGTACTCCAAAGGTGTTATGTTGAGGCTCATGGATCAAGAGTGGAATTTGTCAATCCCGATGACAAATAGATATACTCTAGGCCCTCTTGGTGATATCACATTAAGATAGCTTCCAAGCAAGTGATGTGATCACTAGAATGTTATATCACTGGAACAAGAAAAGAGTGCATGTCGGTAACGATATCAAACTAGGTATTGAGATACTGATGATCGAATCTCGGACATGTAATATATCACAAGGCAAAGGGATTTAGTTACTATTTTAAAGGTTCTCTCGATGATAGAAGTCGTCGTTGAATGTGTGGGAGTCAGTATGGATCTCCAGGTCTCGCTTCTGATTATTGATCTAAGAGAGGTCTCAATCATGTCTGCATTATTCGCGAACCATAGGGTGACACACTTAAGGGTTACCAACACCATTTGGAGAAAATATGTTCTAGACGAAAGAATCGCAAAGTGCTAGAATTATTTCAATGGACACTGAAATTGTTTCGGGTGAAAATACTGAAATTGGTTATGCATGTGATATTGAAATATTGTAGGGGTTTTATGTGAATGTTTGTTAATTAAAGTAATTAACAAAATTCTGAATGAAATAAATAAAAGAGTTGCATTAAATTTGGTGGAAAATTAATACATGTGAGTGGGATTTTGAGTGGAGGCAAAATTGATGTGAGTGGAGCTTCCACCACATGAATGAGGAAGATGTGGGGGCACCCCCTCATGGGCGCCAGCCATGGGAGGGGGGCAGCCCCCCTCTCATATAAAAGGCCCCCTCTCCTCCCTTTCAAAACACACCTCCTCGTGAAGGATCTCTCTACCCTCTAGAATTATTCCCCCATGGTCTTAGATTAGCGAGATACATGTTCCCAATGGCATTTTGTCTAGAAGGAGTTGCTGCTTTTGCTGCATCACTGGAGCGAGGAGGTGGAGGTTGTTTCGGTGGCCTGAACGTGTGTGCGAGGACAGATGCGATGCTGATTTGCGGCGCTAGGACTTCCACACGATCTTGAGATCGACAAGCGTTCAACTACATCATCCACGAGTTCAAACTTGTTACACTTTGTCGGTCTTCGAGGGTATGTTCTCTATGGATGTATATCCACCCGTTGCTTGTACCTAGTAGATAGATCTTGGCGTATAATAGTTCCCATCGTAGGAATTTTTTTGTTTTCTATGCTGCGAACCCAACAGTGGTATCAGAGCCTGATCTATGCACAAATGCTTTGCACGGGTAGTACACATATGAGTATGTGGGCGATGATGATCATGGTATTGCATCTTATATGTATTTTGGATATTGGTGGCATAGTGGGATGAAGCGACCCAGACTAACTTTACATGTCCTCGCACATGAGACCTGTCCACGCTTGACATGCAACTAGTTTTGCATAAGCGGCTAGCGAGTGTCTGTCTCTCCTACTATTGTCAATATCTGATTTACAACGAGTTGCTAATAATTTGGTTATCATCGTTCTGGTTCCATGTTCGTAGGTACGACCGGTTCTATCTTCAAAAGCCCTAAGACATGTTAGACTTGCAAATGATAAATTAGAAGCGTCTAGTTTGAATCGTTATTGGGCTAGTGTCATGATATGGTAATGTTGTAAGTTGATGTATAGTTTATACTCTTACAACATGCGGTGACCCAACATACTACTGCATGTGTAGTACACTATAGTCATTGACATGACATCCACAGAACACCGTCCTATAAATATCACATCCCTTAGAGTGGTACAACAAAAACATTGCGGGTCCATATTACAAACATACACACTTCGTTATTATTACAATACCAGAAGTTCGAGACTTCAAGTGATTCAAACTTACAAACCATATCACTTATTTCATAAGTTCAGCAGAAGAACGAAAGACACAATGATAAGAAAGACGTGAGCTCAACATCTTATTCTATAGGGTTTGTGCTACTCGGCTCAACCTAGGTAACTACATTCCGGCCTGACAACTACCCCGACTCGTTGCCTTCAGCTCCATAGTGTATCCCGTAGTCCACCCCTTCGATTCCATGATACGTTGCAAACGTATACATAATTTTTGATGTTTCGTGCTTGGTTTTATCTACTTTCTTATGTTTTGTCCACACTTTGGAGTACTTTTCATATGATTTCTTGGACTAACCTATTAACAAGAGCCATAGTGCTAGCTGCCTATTTTCTGCTGTTTTTGGTTCCAAGAAAGTCAGAAAATGAATATTCTCGGAATTGGACGGGACAAAAGCCAAAGTGCCTATTTTTATGGAAGTCATGAGATGCCAGAATACGAGACGGAGATGGGCTTGGGCCCGGCCACACCACCTGGCCGCACGGGCCAGGCCTGGCCGCGCCAGTGGGTGGTCTGGCCGCTGATACATTGCAAATTTATCTATAATTTTTGATGTTCCATGCTTGGTTTTATCCACTTTCTTGTGTTTTGTTCCAACTTTGGAGTACTTTTCATATGATTTCTTGGACTAACCTATTAACAAGAGCCACAGTGCCAGCTGCCTGTTTTCTGCTGTTTTTGGTTCCAAGAAAGTCAGAAAATGAATATTCTCGGAATTGGACGGGACAAAAGCCAAAGTGCCTATTTTTCCGGAAGTGATCAAGTGCCAGAATACGAGACGGAGAAGGGCCAGGGAGCCACCACACCACCTGGCCGTGCGGCCAGGCCTGGCCTGCGCCAGGGGGTGGTGTGGCCGCTCCCGGCACCCCCTCGACCTCTTCTTCCGCCTATATATTACCCTCGGGACGAAAACCCTAAGTACCCGATCAAAAATCCACGAAAGAGTCTGTATCCGCCGTCATCTCTATCCCTAGATCGGGAGGGATCTGAAGCTCTTCTCGGCACCCTGCCGGAGAGGGGAATTCACCCTGGAGGCCTTCTTCATCACCATGCAAGCCTCCGGTGTGATGCGTGAGTAGTTCATCATTGGAATATGGATCCATGTAGTAGCTAGATGGCTGGTTCTCCTCCTTTGTGCTTTCATGTTTAGATCTTGTGAGCTCCGTTCGTGATCAAGATCATCTATTTGTAATTCTGCATGTTGTGTTTGTGGGGATCCGATGGATATTGAGATGCTATTTCAGATTGATTATTGATTCTTTCATGTCTTTGTTATTTGAGATCTTGCATGCTTTCCGTTGTTAGTAGCTATCTTGGCCAAGTAGATGCTAGCAACTCCAAGAGTTAGTATTTATGCTCGATAGTGGGTTCATGCCTCTGGTAATCTGGGGAAGTGACAGAAATCTCTAAGGTACTAGATGTGCTGTTGCTACTAGGGAGAAAACAACAATCCTTTGTTCATAGAACAATCGTATTGTTTACTTTACACGCAGTTCGTAAAGCAATAATCTGTTGCTTGAAACTTAATATTGGAGGGGGTTTGGATGACAACCTGAAGGTGGATTATTAGTCATAGATGTAGTTGGATGGCGGTCTATGTATTATGTTGTAATGCCCAATCAAGTCTCAGAGGAGTCAAGATGATTAATATATGCATGTATTGCTTTCTCGGTGTTTGTCAATTGCCCCGCTATAATTTGTTCACCCAGCATGTTATCTATCTAAGGAGAGCCACCTCTAGTGAACTATGGATCCCGGTCCTTTGTCTTTTACATTCAATCTACAATCGTTTACTGCTTTGTGTTTACTTTCTGCAAACTTTTACTTCTTTCCATTCGATACGTTTAATCCTTTGTTTTCCACAAAACACGGTGAGATTGACAACCTAATCGCAAGTTGAGGACAAAGTTCTGTGGTTGTGTTGTGCATGTCTCCACGTTGCTACTAGCACCGGTAGTGCGCCCTGCCAAAGCTCAGCTAGTAACACCTTTGGGGTGTTTCCTTGCTCCTACTGGTTCGATTAAACCTTGGTTTCATAACTGAGGGAAAACTTACTGCTGTGATCATCATACCTTCCTCTTGGGGTTCCCAACGAGCTCTACGTCGAAAGTCGAGCGCATCAAGATATTTTCTGGCGCCGTTGCCGGGGAGTCAAGGACATCTTCACAAGGGGAGTCCCTCATAAACAATCTCTTGACTTTGTTGTTTTTGTTTTGCTTAGTTTTCTTTTTGCTTTGTTTGCTTGTTTTGTTCTTCAAAAACACAAAAAAATTATTTTTACTTGTTTGCTTTCTTATTTGAAAACCCCGAAAAAATGACTACTCTTGAAAACACTAAGTTGTGTGACTTCACTAGCACCAATAACAATGATTTTATGAGCACACCTATTGCTCCACCTATGGCTGAAAATACTTTCTTTGAGATAAAACCTGCTTTACTCAATCTTTTATGAGAGAGCAATTTTCTGGTATTGGTAATGAAGATGATGCTTCCCATCTAAATAACTTTGTTGAACTCTGTGAGATGCAAAAGCATAGGGATATAGATGGTGATATTATTAAACTGAAATTGTTTCCTTTCTCTTTGAGAGGAAAAGCTAAAGAATGGTTGAATTCCTTAACTAGGAATAGTATTGATTCTTGGACTAAGTGCAAAGATGCTTTTATTGGAAAATACTATCCTACTGCTAAGATTATATCCATGAGAAGTGAAATAATGAAGTTTAAACAACTTGATAATGAGCATGTTGCTCAAGCTTGGGAAAGAATGAAATCTTTGGTAAAGAATTGTCCCACTCATGGACTGACTGCTTGGATGATCATCCAAACTTTTTATGCAGGATTGAACTATTCTTCAAGGAACCTATTGGATTCAGCTGCTGGAGGTACCTTTATGACCATCACTTTGGGTGCTGCAACAAAACTTTTGGACAATATGATGGTTAATTATTCTGAATGGCATACTGAGAGAGCTTCACAAGGTAAGAAGGTAAATTCTGTTGAGGAAACCTCCTCCTTGAGTGATAAAATTGATATTATTATGTCCATGGTTGTTAATGGGAAAGCCCATATTGATCCAAATAATGTTCCTTTAGCCTCTTTGGTTGCTCAAGAAGAGCAAGTTGATGTGAACTTCATAAGAAATAACAACTTTGGCAACAATGCTTATGGTAATATTGCTTATAGGAACAATTTTGGTAACAACAATTATAGTCCCTACCCTCCTAGTAATACTTATGGCTATAATGGTAAACCTGAATTACCTAGTGAAGGAAGAATTTTAGAAGAACTTAATGCAAATGCAATATGAGCAAAATAAACTATTTACTAAAACTATGGAGGAACAATCTATCATTTTGAAGAACATTAGCCATCAACTTGAGAGTCTAAATAGGGAAATTCCTAGTTTACAATTGAAACTCTCTAATGCTGAAAGAAATATATCATCTTTGTCTGAAGCTCAATCTTCATTGATTAATAAAATGGCTGCTAAACCTGAAACTAATGAGAATCCCTTTGCAGCTACTAATGCTATACAAGTAAGAATTGATGAAAATGTTAGACTATTAGCTGAATTACATGCTAAGTGGGAAAGAGAAGATGAAATTGCTAGAAACATTAGTGTCTACTATCACCACCACTAGTGTTGAGGCTAGTAATAGTTCCACTACTTTAGATGATAAAGTTGATTTTGATCTTGATGGTTGCAATATCTCTGAAGTTATTAAGTTCCTACAAAAGCTTTCTAAAAGTTCTAATGCTAGTGCTATGAACATGGCTTTTACAAAACACATTACCGATGCTCTCGTAAAGATTAAAGAAGAAAAGATGAAACATAAAGCTTCTATTCCTATAAAGCAAAAAGATGGTTGGGAACCCATCATTAATATGAAAGTGAATGACTTTGATTTCAAAGCTTTGTGTGATCTTGATAGTAGTGTTTCTATTATTCGTAGAAGGATTTATGATATGCTTGATTTGCCTCCTCTTGAAGATTGTTATTTGAATGTCCCCCTTGATGCTACTGCTAAAAAGAAACTCATGGGGAGTCTTAATGATGCTCTTATTATGGTTAACGATTCTTATGTCCCTGTTGATTTCTATGTTTTGGATGTTGAATACAATGCTTCTCGTCCTATTACTTTGGGAAGACCTTTTCTTAGAACTGTTGGTGCCATCATTGATATGAAAGAAGGCACCATTAAATATCAACTCCCACTCAAGAAAGGTATAGAACACTTCCCTAAAAAGAGAGAAAATATTTCTTTTGCTTCTCCTATGAAAACAAAATTTGGTCTTAATGCTTCTTCATTTGAGAACACTTGATTCTTTCTTTGCTTCTTATGCCTAACTTAAAGGCGTTAAAGAAAAGTACTTATTGGGAGATAACCCAAAAGTTTTAGATGAGTCTTGGAAGTTATTACCTCTGTAATAACCTCTCCTTATCATTTTTATTTGCTTTTTGTGCCAAGAGTAACCTCTAATGAGAGAGAAGTAATGATTGGGAAAGTTGCTGTCCCGAAACAGATTTTTGTGCTTCACCGTAAAATTCTTGAGAGAGCTCTGTATGTTGGATTGAGCTGTAATTGTTTGTGATTCTGCCCCTGGTTGTTATATAACTTTCGTTTGTTCAACACTTTTTGATTTGAGCAACAGAAGGTCTTCGAAAAAATTCGTCTTTACCTGCTGGTCTGTTTTGACAGATTTCTGCATTTGCTTCTTGTTAGTTCCTTCTTGAGTTCTTTTGGGGAATTGAGCTTTTTAGGGAAGTGCTAGAGTAGCTAGTGTTCTAATGGAAGTTTATTTGGTGTTAGAACTGAACCTTAATACTTATTTATCTTGAGTGCACTAATTTTGCTAATAAATATTGTGTGAAGTTTTGTATGAAGGAAAAATTTCAGGTGTATGGAAGGAATGAGTAATGAGATGAAGGATGGACTAAAGCTCAAGCTTGGGGATGCCACGCGTGTCACCCCAAGAAATATCCAAGAAGTACAAGCGTCAAAGCTTGGGGATTCCCAATGCATCCCCTTCTTCATCAATAAAAATCCTAGGTTTCTTCCAAACGCTACATTTTTATTGTTTCATGCACAGATGTGTTTTTCTTGGAGCGTCTTCTTTTTCGTTTTCGTTTTGGTTTTTAGTTTGCTTGGTTTGCTTAGTTTTCTGAATAAATTGGTTGGACCCCCTCTTTCATACATTTGGTTTGCAAATAGTTTGGTTTGGTTTGGAAAAGAGTAGGAAAGTTCATGCTTATATGGTAAAAAGAGCTTGTTTTTGACTGTGGCCTATGCTTTGTCATGCCATGCTTGATATTGTTTTGGCTTTATGCTTAGTATTCTTTGCTGTAGCATGACTTGTTATAAACAATTGAGATTGCTTAATGTGCCTTGGATGAATCATGCGTTGTTTTAGCATATTAAAGCATAGTATAGTGGTATTCTCCTTTGATGCTTTATTTGGGTTGACTTGGCGCATGCTCACACCATGTTATAACTATCTCAAGTCACCATAGACTTTATGATTCTTTAGTTTTCAACTTGTAGTATCACTTTATGCTTTGATCAATGATGTTCTGTCGCTCTGCATGATTATGGCCATTATTGCTCTCTTAGTTTGTCGCTCCTAGTCTTTTGCTAGCCTCCACAACAAATTATGAGTTCCACTCATGCATCCAACTCCCTAAACCAAGTTATTTCAAAGATTCCACCATACCTACCTACTAGCTTATGTTATTCCAAGTATATTCATGTTTTTGTTTACCTTCCACTTGTTATGAGAAAACTAGTGATTAAAGCTCTCACGAACTTGATGGCACACTTTATTTTTTGCCTCTAATAAACTTGAACCATTGGGTCCTTCTTTGTTACGTATATGCTTGCGCTTTATAAGTTGAAATTAGCAGAACCATGTACCATGGGGAACGCTTTCAACATTGCACTTGTACTTTGTACCCCGTTGATATCATGTTCTTTTGCTTACGGATCCCGACGGTGTGAAATAAAAGTGGAACTTGTAAGATCATGGAGTTTGTATGTGTGTTAGAGAAAGGCTTGGGCTGCTAGCCTAAGCCATGTCTAATCATGGTGGAAACTTGCAGCATCACCATAATGAGCACTCTATGAAGCATCCTCAATAAAAACCTATGCAAATAGCAAATAAAAAGATCGCTGAGATGCTCATTGTCTGCTTGACTTGTCATTTTGATTATGGGAAAGCTCCCGTATCATGTGCAAGGGGTACCCCGTTGGCGGTTTTTAATGATACACATATACTCACAATGACAAGAGCTTACTCGTGATTGAAGTTGAGTAGCATGAGGATCGGTCTTTGTAGGTAAGGGGCATGAGATTTAGGTTTATAACTTGTCAAGCATATCCTCTTAGTTGTGTCACTTTAACCGTAATCACCTTCAAGATGCTTATGATAGGGGCAATGAGAGCTGAAAACTACAAGTACCATAATTTTTGGAAGCTCTTTATGAGACTTGAATCCCTACTTCCTTTTTTTACAAAGGCCTTTCTTCCACCATTATATTGAGTCTCCACCTGCTATCTTTATGCACCTACTTTGAGAGCATAGTGGCCATTCTTAGTTCTATGTGCATTGTCCCAAGACTAGTTGATTGATGCATAACTTGATATTGCTTGTTTTAAACTATTGTATCTACTCACTCTTATGAACTTTGAAGGTGTCCTATGCATTTATATTTGCTACTCTATTGAGGGACAAGTTGAATACTATTATGCTATGTTTTCTATATGTGAAACAAACAAACGTCTTGCAAAGCATTGTTATTCATAAATCTTTTGTTTGTGCCTTTTCATGTTGCATCATAGTTTCTTTGCTTTTTTCTAGAACTTTGTCTTTCATGTTATGATTGAAGTACTATGATCCCAGCTTTGAATGTTTTGCAAATACTTTGATCAAGTCTTTGATGGTGCATGTCACCTCAAAAATTATTCTTTCTTTTTATCACTTACCTACTCGAGGACGATCATGAGTTAAGCTTGGGGATGTTGATACATTGCAAATGTATCTATAATTTTTGATGTTCCATGCTTGGTTTTATCCACTTTCTTGTGTTTTGTTCCAACTTTGGAGTACTTTTCATATGATTTCTTGGACTAACCTATTAACAAGAGCCACAGTGCCAGCTGCCTGTTTTCTGCCGTTTTTGGTTCCAGGAAAGTCAGAAAATGAATATTCTTGGAATTGGACGGGACAAAAGCCAAAGTGCCTATTTTTCCGGAAGTGATCAAGTGCTAGAATACAAGACAGAGAAGGGCCAGGGAGCCACCACACCACCTGGCCATGCGGCCAGGCCTGGCCCACGCCAGGGGTGGTGTGGCCGCTCCCAGCACCCCCTCGGCCTCTCCTTCCGCCTATATATTACCCTCGGGACGAAAACCCTAAGTACCCGATCAAAAATCCACGAAAGAGTCTGTAGCCGCCGTCATCTCCATCCCTAGATCGGGAGGGATCTGAAGCTTTTCCCGGCACCCTGCCGGAGAGGGGAATTCACCCTGGAGGCCTTCTTCATCACCATGCAAGCCTCCGGTGTGATGCGTGAGTAGTTCATCCTTGGAATACGGATCCATGTAGTAGCTAGATGGCTGGTTCTCCTCCTTTGTGCTTTCATGTTTAGATCTTGTGAGCTCCGTTCATGATCAAGATCAACTATTTGTAATTCTGCATGTTGTGTTTGTGGGGATCCGATGGATATTGAAATGCAATTTCAGATTGATTATTGATTCTATCATGTCTTTGTTATTTGAGATCTTGCATGCTTTCCGTTGTTAGTAGCTATCTTGGCCAAGTGGATGCTAGTAATTCCAAGAGTTAGTATTTATGCTCGATAGTGGGTTCATGCCTCTGGTAATCTGGGGAAGTGACAGAAATCTCTAAGGTACTAGATGTGCTGTTGCTACTAGGGAGAAAACAACAATCCTTTGTTCATGGAACAATCGTATTGTTTACTTTACACGCAGTTCGTAAAGCAATAATCTGTTGCTTGCAACTTAATATTGGAGGGGGTTTGGATGACAACCTGAAGGTGGATTATTAGTCATAGATGTAGTTGGATGGCGGTCTATGTATTATGTTGTAATGCCCAATCAAGTCTCAGAGGAGTCAAGATGATTAGTATATGCATGTATTGCTTTCTCGGTGTTTGTCAATTGTCCCGCTGTAATTTCTTCACCCAACATGTTATCTATCTAAGGAGAGCCACCTCTAGTGAACTATGGATCTCGGTCCTTTGTCTTTTACATTCAATCTACAATCTTTTACTGCTTTGTGTTTACTTTCTGCAAACTTTTACTTCCTTCCATTCGATACGTTTAATCCTTTGTTTTCCGCAAAACACGGTGAGATTGACAACCTCATCGCAAGTTGGGGACAAAGTTTTGTGGTTGTGTTGTGCAGGTCTCCACGTTGCTACTAGCACCGGTAGTGCGCCCTGCCAAAGCTCAGCTAGTAACACCTTTGGGGTGTTTCCTTGCTCCTACTAGTTCGATTAAACCTTAGTTTCATAACTGAGGGAAAACTTACTGCTGTGCTCATCATACCTTCCTCTTGGGGTTCCCAACGAGCTCTACGTCGAAAGTCGAGCGCATCAGCCGCCCCAGGTACCCCCTCGGCCTCCCTCTTCGCCTAGAAGTTGCCTCCTGACCTAAAAACCAAGGGGTGTTGGACGTTTTTCCAGAAGGAGTTACGCTCCGTCGCCACCACCAGATTTCACGAAACAGCACCAGAAACTCTGTTCTGCACCCTGCTGGGGCGAGGAATTGGAGGAGATCATCGCCATCATCATCACCATCGCTTCTCCATCGACCATCCATGTTTCCCGCATCTATGAGTGAGCAATCCCCCGTTGTAGGATATGGGGATGGTAGGGATTGGATGAGATCGTTCATGTAATGGCACCAGATTGTTAGGGCATGGTGCCTAGTATCTTTTATTAGTGCATTATGACTTTGTTGCGACTTGTTATGCTTAATGGTCACTAGGGCCCGAGTGCCATGATTTCAGATATGAACATGTTATTGATTCATTATGATAGTATTGTTTATGGTCTTACCTGCAAGTTGTATACACACGTTGTTGTCCGAAACCAAAGGCCCCGAAGTGATAGAAATCGGGATAACCGGAGGGAATGGCTTTGATGTGAGGATCACATGTGTTCATGGAGTGTTAATGCTTTGCTCTGGTGCTCTATTAAAAGGAGCACCTTAATTGCCAGTAGTTCCCTTGAGGCCCCGCTGCAAACGGGCTGGCAGGACAAAAGATGTTGTGCAAGTTCTCATTGCGAGCACGTATGACTATATATGGAACACATGCCTATGATTATTTAGTACTTGGATGCTTTATCTTATTTATCTGAAAATGCCCTATGTTCTGATTTCTATATGAATTGTCTTGTCCATGCAACGCCCGTCCATCCATCCCTATGCCTACCGTGCTTTAATCCTACTGTTTACTTCAATTGTTACTATTGTCTTTACTTTTACTGCTGCTATTACTTTACTATTGCTACTACAAAACTATTGCTATTGATAAACTGCTGTGAGCAAGATTCTTTCCAGGTGCAGCTGAATTGGCAACTCATTTGTTAAGGCTTATAAATATTCTTTGGCTCCCTTTGTGTCGAATCAATAAATTGGGTTTCACTTCCCTCGAAAATACTGCGATACACCCCCTATACTTGTGGGTCATCAAGACTATTTTCTGGCGCCGCTGCTGGGGAGCATAGCTTTATTTATCAAGTCCACTTGGAATCACTATTGTTCAAGCATAATCATAACCAATCTCTTTACTTTGTTATTTTTGTGTTGCTTAGTTTATTTCTGCCTTGTTTGCTTGTTTCTTTATCAAAAATACAAAAAAATAGTTCCTACTCTAGTTGTTATTTTCGTTGGTCTGTTATTGTCTTGCTTTATCATGCTTTCTATCAATGGTTGGTTTCTTTGAAACTGAATCTTATTGGAAAGGTGGGTTCATGGAAGAACAAAAATATTATTATAAGGAACACCGCTTTTCACAAAAAGGGAAACATTTATGGGAACAAATTGATAAATTGTATACCATTGCTATAAACGTGTGCTCTACTTATAATGTTACTTATTGCTTTGATAAATCTTGTTGCTGTAGGAGGTACAAACACCTCCCTTTTCAATGTGAGTATAATATGATGTTACCATATCTTCTTATGTTAAAGAAAATTATGACTTTTATGATGTGGAACAAATTGAGGAATTTATTGCTTGGAAGGGTGCATTTGAACTTGCTAGTTTGCTTGAAAATATTGATGATTCACCTTATAAATATGAGGTTTATGATATACTTAAATTTTGCTTTGATAATTACAAGGAATAAAATGGCTATATTCTTGAATATATTAATAGATGCTTTCCACAAATGGAAGAGACTAATGCCTTGCAGGATCTTATGGAAGAAGAAATTGATGAACCTAAAAGCTCATTAGATGAAAAATAGGAGGAGAGTGATGAACAAAAGGAGGAAGAATGGATTAGCTACCCATGCCTACGTTCTAAGGAGAGTAACTCTTTATCCCTTACATTATTTGATTGTCCCCCATGCTTACCAAAGGAGGATGAATGTTATTCTCATGTTATATGTGATAATCCATTATTTGTGCCTAACTTCGAGATGCATGGTATTAAAGAGTTTTTCTTAGAAATTGTTTATGATAAAGCTCTAGACGATGGTCCTATATTTAATGATCGGTCATCTTGTTATAGAATTGTCAAAAGTGGGTTTGAAGGTTTTAATCCCACTATTTTTGAGCTTGATAAAAATTATGTTTTTGTAGAACATGAAAAGCATGCTTTATGTGATAGTTCTTTTGTTGAGATTATTCACGAGGCTACTAAAAATTATTACCAGAGAGAAAAATATGGTTGTAGAAGTTTTCATGGTATTTAAACACCTCTCTATGTGCTGAAAGTTTTGAAGTTACTCTTGTTTTATCTTCCTATGCATGTCACTCTGTTCTCTGCGAATTTATTTGCATACAAGATTCCTATGCATAGGAAGTGGGTTAGACTTAAATGTGTTTTGAAATTGCTTCTTGATGCTCTCTTTTACTTCAATTCATATTTCTTATGTGAGCATCCTCTCAAACTATCATGCCTAACTTAAAGGCGTTAAAGAAAAGTACTTATTAGGAGATAACCCAAAAGTTTTAGATGAGTCTTGGAAGTTATTACTTCAGTAATAACCGCTCCTTATCCTTTTTATTTGCTTTTTGTGCCAAGATTAACCTCTAATAAGAGAGAACTAATGGTTGGGAAAGTTGCTGTCCCGAAAGAGATTTATGTGCTTCACCGTAAAAATTCGTGTGAAATCTCTGTACATCCTTGTGAGGCATGATTTTTTGTGCTTCTGCGCCAGGTTGTTATCTAACTTTCGTTAGTTCAACACTTTTCGATTTGAGCAACAGAAGATCTTCAAACAAATTCGTCTTTACCTGCTGGTCTGTTTTGACAGATTTCTGCCTTTATTTGCATTTGCTTCTTGTTGGTTCCTTTTTGAGTTCTTTTGGGGAATTGATCTTTTTGAGGGAAGTGCTACAGTAGCTTGTGTTTTAGTGGAAGTTTTATTGGAGTTGGAACTGAACCCAAAGACTTATTATCTTGAGTGCACTAATGTTGCTAATAAAGATTATGTGAAGTTTTGTATGAGGGGAAAATTTCAGGTGTATGGAAGGAATGAGTAATGCGATGAAGGATGGACTAAAGCTCAAAGCTTGGGGATGCCACCCGTGTCACCCAAAGAAATATTCAAGAGGTACAAGCGTCAAAGCTTGGGGATGCCCAAGGCATCCCCTTCTTCATCCATAAAAATCCCAGGTTTCTTCCAAACACTTCATTTTTATTGTTTCATGCACATTTGTGTTGTTCTTGCAGCGTCTTCTTTTATGTTTTTGTTTTGTTTTTTCGTTTGCTTTGTTTTCTTAGTTTGCTGAATAAATCAGTTGGACCCCCTCTTTCATGCATTGGTTTTCAAATAGTTTGGTTTGGATTGGAAAAGAGTAGGAAAGTTCATGCTTAAGTGGTAAAGAGAGCTTGTTTTTGACTGTGGCCTATGCATTGTCATGCCATGCTTGATATTGATTTGGCTTCATGCTTAGTATTCTTTGCTGTAGCATGACTTGTTATAAACAATTGAGATTGCTTAATGTGCCTTTGAAGAATCATGTGTTGTTTTAGCATATTAAAGCATAGTATTGTGGTATTCTCCTTTGATGCTTTATTTGGGTTGACTTGGCACATGCTCACACCATGTTATGACTATCCCAAGTCACCATAGCCTTTATGATCCTTTAGTTTTCAGCTTGTAGTATCACTTTACGCTTTGATTAATGATGTTTTGTCGCTCTACATGATTATGGCCATTATTGCTCTCTTAGTTGGTCGCTCCCAGTCTTTTGCTAGCCTCCATAACCGAGTATGAGTTCCACTCATGCATCAAATTCCTGAAACCAAGTTATTCCAAAGAGTCCACCATACCTACCTATTAGCATATGGTAGTATATTCATGTTTTTATCTACCTTCTGAATTAAACTTGTTATGAGAAAACTAGTGATTAAAGCTCTCACGAACTTGAGGGCACACTTTACTTTTCTTGCATTTAATAAAGTTGAACCATTGCGTCCATATTTGTTGCGTATATGCTTGGGCTTTATAAGTTGAAGTTAGCAGAACCATGTATCATGGGGAACGCTTTCAACATTGCACTTGTACTTTGTACCCCGTTGATATCATGTTCTTTTGCTTATGGATCCCGCGATGTGAAATAAAAAGGGAACTTGTAAGATCATGGAGTTTGTATGTGTGTTAGAGAAACGTCTGGGCCGCTAGCCTAAGCCATGCCTAATCATGGTGGAAACTTGCAGCATAACCATAATGAGCACTCTATGAAGCATCCTCAATAAAAACCTATGCAAATATCAAATAAAAAGATCGCTGAGTTGCTCATTGTCTGCTTTCCTTGTCGTTTTGATTATGGGATAGCTCATGTATCATGTGCAAGGGGTACCCCGTTGGTGGTTCTCTATGATACATATGTACTTACAATGACAAGAGCTTACTTGTGACTACAGTTGAGTAGCATGAGGTTCGGTCTTCGTAAGTAAGGGGCATGAGATTTTGGCTTATAACTTGTCAAGCATTACCTCTTAGTTGTGTTACTTTAACCTTAATCACCTTCAAGATACTTATGATAGGGGCAATGAGGGCTGAAAGCTAATAAGTACCATAATTTTTGGAAGCTCTTTATGAGACTTGAATCCCTACTTCCTTTTTTTACAAAGGCCTTTCTTCCACCATTATATTGAGTCTCCACCTTCTATCTTTATGCACCTACTTTGAGAGCATAGTGTCCATTCTTAGTTCTATGTGCATTATCCCAAGACTTATTGATTGATGCATAGCTTTGATATTGCATGTTTTAAACTATTTGTATCTAGTCACTCTTTGAACTTTGAAGGTGTCCTATGCATTCATGTTTGCTACTCCATGAGGGACAAGCTGAATGCCACTATGCTATGTTTTCTTTATGTAAAACAAACAGACGTCTTGCAAAGCATTGTTATTCATGAACATTTTGTTTGTGCCTTTTCATGTTGCAACATAGTTGCTTTGTCTTATTGTTAGAACTTTTTCTTTCATGTTATGTTGAAGTTCTATGATCCCAGCTATGAATGTTTTACGAATACTTTGATCAAGTTTATGATGGTGCATGTCACCTAAAAAATTATTTTTTCTTTTTATCACTTACCTACTTGAGGATGAGCAAGAGTTGAGCTTGGGGATGTTGATACGTTGCAAATGTATCCATAATTTTTGATGTTCCATGCTTGGTTTTATCTACTTTCTTATGTTTTGTCCACACTTTGGAGTACTTTTCATATGATTTCTTGGACTAACCTATTAACAAGAGCCACAGTGCCAGCTGCCTATTTTCTGCTGTTTTTGGTTCCAGGAAAGTCAGAAAATGAATATTCTCAGAATTGGACGGGACAAAAGCCAAAGTCAGTTTATCACCAAGGGACACCAGGAGCCAGAATACGAGATAGAGAGGGGCTAGGGCCCAGCCACACCACTTGGCCGCGCGGTCTAGGCCTGACCACGCCAGGGGGTGGTCTGGCCACCCCAGACACCCCCTCGGCCTCCCTCTTCGTCTATAAGTTGCCTCCTGACCTAAAAACCAAGGGGAGGTTGGACGTTTTTCTAGAAAGAGTTCTGCTACGCCGCCACCACCAGATTCCGCGATTCGGAACCAGAAACTCTGTTCTAGCACCCTGCCGGGACGGGGAATTAGAGGAGATCATCACCATCATCATCACCATCGCTTCTCCATCGACCATCCATGTTTCCCCCATCTATGAGTGAGTAATCCCCCGCCGTAGGCTATGGAGATGGTAGGGTTTGGATGAGATCGTTCATGCAATGACATCGGGTTGTTAGGGCATGGTGTCTAGTATCTACTATTAGTGCTTTTTGACTTTGTTGCAACTTGTTATGCTTAATGCTTGTCACTAGGGCCCGAGTGCCATGATTTCAGATCTGAACATGTTATTCATTCATTATGATAGTATTGTTTATGGTCTTACCTACAAGTTGTATACACACGTTGTTGTCCGGAACCAAAGGCCCCGAAGTGACAGAAATCGGGATAACCGGAGGGAATGGCTTTGATGTGAAGATCACATGTGTTCACAGAGTGTTAATGCTTTGCTCCGGTGCTCTATTAAAAGGAGCACCTTAATTTCTAGTAGTTCCCTTGAGGCCCCGCTGCAAATGGGTTGGCAGGACAAAAGATGTTGTGCAAGTTCTCATTGCGAGCACATATGACTATATATGGAACACATGCCTATGATTATTTAGTACTTGGATGGTTTATCTTATTTATCTGCAAATGCCCTATGTTCTGATTGCTATATGAATTGTCTTGTCCATGCAACGCCCGTCCATCCATCCCTATGCCTACCGCGCTTTAATCCTACTGTTTACTGCAATTGTTACTATTGTCTTTACTTTTACTATTGCTACTACAAAACTGTTGCTATTGATAAACTACTGTGAGCAAGATTGTTTCCAGGTGCAGCTGAATTGACAACTCAGTTGTTAAGGCTTATAAATATTCTTTGGCTCCCCTTGTGTGGAATCAATAAATTAGGTTTCACTTCCCTCGAAAATACTGCGATATACCCCCTATACTTGTGGGTCATCATTCCACCAGAGAGGTCCGGCTCTTCATAGTAGACGTCGCTCTGGACTTCTGTAACATACACCTGGTCATCCTTCTGTCCCTCAAAGTCTAACAAGGGGTTCAAAGGGAAGGGTGAGTAACAGCATTACCCAGCAAATTCATTATATGCATGGTGGGAAGTTTGATGCTCTAACTACCACCTCGGACTATAAGTCCTTGGTACTATGCAGTTTTTGTAAATATTTCTTCAAATATTGATTTTATTATCAAAAACTATGCCCATCAGCCTTCACAGATTGACCAGAACTTCATGGAGTTCCTTTCCTGCCGCATTTGTAGCTCCTTCCCGGAACAGGGAGTAACATGTCACAGTTCTTACACTCTGTAGAGGTGCGTTGCTTTACCCGTAAGAGACCAAATCCTTGTTGCACAATCGGGCATACTTTCCCGTCCACAATTCCTTGATGTGGGGCCCAGAAGTTGATCCAAGCCAATCACTACCCTTCTCCACGATCCCGCATGAATACACGATCCCCCAAGGGCTCTACCACGAGTACAGTCCGAGTAGCTTCTCGAAGACTCTGTAAGCAGCTCTGCCTGGCATCCACCATCAGCTATGGTGAATCTCCACCAAGACAGCTATGCACAGATAATCTAGACACCTATATCACAGGGCACTGAGGGGTCATACCCATGTGTTGGATTCTCCACGAGAAATCTGCAACTTCACGATAAGGTCATCCATCCATGCGAAAGGGAGAAGATCCAGCTGACTTCTCCGTCCCATTCCATATCTCATGGTTAACGCGTAATATACGACGCTAGAATCACTGATGTCATGGGTTCTTAAGCCCTAGTTGTTCGGCAACTGGAATCTTGGATTCCATTGTCATTCTTAGTATTTATCACCACTTAGTATGATAATAGCATTTCATTTGTTTGGGAAATACTTATTTTCTGTCTCTTTTAGAACATAGGTGATAACACACAATTTTCAAATACTTTCATAAAGACTCTCAAAGGACATGAGCAAGTGATGAACTTGCCTTGTGACTGCAAGGTAGTGTAGTCGGATAGTTCCACTAGACCTTGAGCTCCGGTTTCTACAGAAGACCATTATTGCCTAGTAAGGACAATATTTAAAGAAGCAATATGCAATGCACAATAATGTCATGCAATGGTTTATCATTTTCTTATTTGCGTGTTTTATCCACCTTATAAAGGTTTATTATTTTATTATATTAATAAAAAGAAAGTATTACTCAGAGTCTTTTAAACTAACATATCCATTATTCCTAGTATTTTTATAATGACTAGGATTATTCTAAGAGTTTAAAAAAGAATTTATTTAATTTTTAACTCTTTTAAATATTTTCCTAAAATTTCATTAAGGAATGAAGACTTTATTTTTTATAGCATTTGATTTGTTTTACAAATATACAAGCTAGTATTTTTCTATATTAGTATAACTATTTAAGATCTTAAAAGTGAATTTTATTCAATTTTAAGGTTGTTATATAATTTTTATGAAAGCCCAAAGTAATATAAACAGTAATAATAATAGTTCTGAATTTAATTATTTAAAATTCTATTTATTATTTTTCCTGAGTAGAGGACATTTTTGTGAGTCCATAAATATATTATTTGTATTTTTATTTCTGTTTATGGAATTTGTTTTATTTCAGGGGCATAATTGTAAATATATATATATAATTTTTAGATAGGTATTTTAAAACATGGGCCTGGCCCATAGGGCTGGCCCGGCCCAACTAGACCCGACCCACACGGCTTGGTCAAAATACAGTGTTTTACTTGTTGGATATATTGGCCTATGATGCTGGTTTATGCCAAAATTGTGTAAAAACAGATGGTTTTATTTGCTACCTCCTCTCTCAGGTGTTCCATGATAGTTAGTTCTAAGAAATAATTCCTATAGCTTTTAGGAAGATGATTTGATAGACTTTACAAGAAGTGTTATGATTGATTCTTACTTTGTGAAAGAAATTCATAAGTTTTAGCCACTACTGAGGTGATACCATTCCTGGAGTGTGCCTAGTAGTGCTTCTTCAATGAATTCTTTTATATCTAGTTTTAAAAACTAGAGAATACCACTCAAAGTCCATGATGCATAGACTGAGATTTTGGCTCGAGATTTCCACAAACTCTATACTTGACTATTTATTATATCCAATGAGGAGTTATACACCCCACTTGGGTGTATATCTGAGGGTTAAACTTTATCCAATAGATCTTGCTTATTGAATGGATAAGAACATATTCAAAGCTTGTTTGCTTCATAGATCACCAACCTATTAGTAGTTGGTGAAGTGATGTAGTTGCTGCCTTGCTCTACTTGGCTTGATCTTGGAGTGGTGAGCACTTCCTGGACCTTGTCCTGTACCTCCTGTGCTCCTCCTGCTCCTCCTAGCTCATGTGATCTTGTACTTGGCCTTGCTATCCTCCTGCACCACCCCTTCTTATGTCACCATCCGATGGGCGATTTGGTTGATTTGTTGTGTGGATTGGCTGGTGGATTTGTTGGAGATTTGGCTAGATAGGTGATGTTCTTGGCTGTGTCCTTGAGATAGAACAATGCCTGTGACTGTGGCTGTGAAGTGGTGAGCAAAGCTTGCTTTGTTTTAGGCGAGTGTGGCTTTATCTCTCTCTCTTTCTCACTGCTGGTCGACAACACACTGCATGCAGTTAGTTGAGTAAGCTACTTCACTATGCTCTCCCCCTCTGGATTGGATCAAGTGAATTTGTTTTCACTTCTATCCTTTTGTAGTTACTGATCTGGTGAAACTTGCCCCTTTTATTATGCTAATGATGTGGATCTGAATCTACTGACTTGAAAAGAACAGATGTTATACATTCGTGAAATTTGCCCCTTTTTATTACTCAATGAGGTAATATGAATAGTGCACTTCACTGTTCACCACTGAGAGTAAAAATAACTAACTAACCCTTTATTTATTTTTTTGTTGTTTTCTTATTTGCAAGAACAAGATCTGGATGCTCAAGATGTAGTATAGTAATAGATCTGGATGCTCAAGATGTATAAAAGGGGTGCCTCTTTTATAGAGTTTTGTAATCTTATTTTTATTCTTTTGTAAATAATCTTATAATTTAATACATTTCATTTTATTGTAATTCACTTACTATAACGTGTTCCTTTATTTGTTGTATCATTCTCACTCTTTGTAATATGATTATTGAATAAGAGAAGGAATAAGAATTCATTTCTTACTTAAATTTCCTTCTCTTAACTCTTATTGTTGTTTAATATACCTATAATATAATCAAACAAAGTTAATAAATCATTTTGGAAAACAATTTAATATTACTAACTTCTAATTTTCAAATATTTTCCAATTGATTCAAATTTCAAATTTGAATTCAAAATATTCCCCCAAAACTCATTAACTCCTAAAGGTCATGTCAAAATTTATAATAATCACTATAAAGAGCTATTCCTACCAGATAGTGGAAGAAACTCTGATCTGCTTAGGTTTTTGTTTGGCAAAAAATTTACCCGGATTTTTACAGATGAATGCATGCACATGCGTAGATTCCTATTTCTACCCTTCGTTGGTTCCTAAATGCTAGGGTGTTATAGACTTCCCCCCTTAAATTAAACTTTGTCCCGAAGTTGGCTAATGTGTACCTAAATAGTTCTGGATATGCTTCTTTTAAGTCATCCTCTTTCTCCCATGTGGCTTCTTGGTCCGGGTGATGTTCCCATTGTACCTTGCAGTATTTGATTGCCCTATTTCTCAACCTTTTCCAGTTCTCTTCTAGAATTTTGCAGGGTTTCTCAACATAAGTCAAATTTTCTTTTAACTCAATTTCTTGATGTGTAATTGCCTCATCGGGAACTTTAAGACATTTCCGTAGTTGTGACACATGGAAATCATTATGAACTTGAGCCAGTCTTTTTGGTAACTCAAGATCATACGGTATTGTCCTATTCTGACTCAGTATCTTGAATGGTCTGATATATCTTGGACTTAGTTTTCCTTTGACTCTGAATCTCTTAACTCCCTTCATTGGACTTACTTTGAGATATACCATATCCCCCACTTTTGGATGCCATGATCTTCGACTTTGATCAGCATAACTTTTCTATCGTCTTTGAGGTATCTTCAATCAATCTCTAATAATATTGATGATATCTTGCTTCTCCTTGATATAGTCTAGTGAAAATTCCTTGCTACTATGAGGCTCATTCCAACATATTGGTGATCTACATTTTCTCCCATAGAGTACTTGGTATGGTGCTGCTTTCAGACTACTCTGATAGCTATTGTTGTAGGAAAATTCTGCGAATGGTAGATGATCTTCCCATGAACCTCCAAAATCTAATGCATAAGCTCTAAGCATGTCCTCCAAGATTTGATTTGTTCTTTCTGTCTAGCCTCCAGTTTCTAGATGATAGGCTGTGCTGAAATCCAACTTTGAGCCAAGTGCTTCATGTAATTGTTTCCAAAATGCTGAAGTAAACATAGATCCTCTATCTGATACAATTTTCTTGGGTACTCTATGCTTACTTACTATCTCTTTGACATAGATTTCCACTAATTTCTCGGCATTATCTTTTTGATTTATCATAATAGAATGTGCACTTTTCGTGAATCTATCCACAATCATCCATATCATATCCTTCCGTTTCAGTGTCATGGGTAATCCTATGATAAAATCCATACCAATTTCTTCCCACTTCCATTCCGGAATTTCTAAAGGTTGTAATGGTCCTGCTGGACTCTGATGTTCTACTTTTACCGTTTGGAAAGTATGGCATTCAGACACATATTTTGCAATGTCCCTCTTCATGTTATTCCACCAGAATAATTCCTTAAGATCCATGTACATCTTTGTACTCCCTGGATGAATTGAATATGGTGTCTCATGTGCTTCTCGGAGTATCACCTCTCGAGTTTCTGGCACATCTGGTACACAAAGATGGTTCTGAAACCATAAAGATCCATAATATCCTAGGTGAAAAGATGATGTTTGACCTTGAGAGATTCTTCGAATTTCTTCAGCAATGAAAGGATCATCAAGTTGATGTCGATAGATCTCATGACGAAGATCACTGCTTTGCTCTTCCATAACCCTCATGGTGGCTAGGCCTACACGAACTTCTGCATTTAGAAATTTTATTTCTAACCTTTCCAAATCCATTAGCAACTCTTTTGGCGGTTCTCTATTGATGGGTTGAGTATCTGTACTCTTCCGGCTTAAAGCATCAGCTACCACATTGGCCTTTCCTGGAGTATATAGTTAATTGTAAGGTCATAATCCTTGATCAACTCCAACCATCTTTTCTGCCTCATATTCAGCTCCTTCTTAGTGAAGAAATATTTGAGACTTTTGTGATCAGTGTATAGTTCACACCTTGCTCCATAGAGAAAATGCCTCCACGCTTTTAAAGCAAAGACCACTACTGCTAACTCCAAATCATGTGTTGGGTAGTTGACTTCATGAGGTTTGAGTTGTCTAGACCCATACGCAATTACCTTGCGATCTTGCATTAGCACACATCCTAGTCCTTCCTTAGATGCGTCACAATATATTGTGTAATCCTTTCCTGTTTCTAGAACTGCTAAGATTGGTGTGGTAGTTAATTTGTTTTTCAACTTCTAAAAATGGCTTCGCACTTCTCATACCATATAAATGGTGTAATCTTTCTAAGTAATTTGGTCCTTGGTCCAGCTATCCTAGAAAAACCTTCAATGAATCTCCTATAATAGCCTGCCATGCCTAAGAAACCTCGGATTTGTTTCACATTTGTTGGTGCATTCCATTCTAACACTGATTGTACCTTGGATGGATTTACTACAATTCCATCCTTACTGATCACATGACCAAGAAATTCTACCTTGCTAACCAAAATTCACACTTGCTGAATTTACAATATAGCTTATGTTCTCTCAAGATTTGCAAGGCTTTCCCAAATGACCAGCATGCTCTTCTTTATCTTTTGAATATATCAAAATATCATCAATGAACACTATAACAAACGTGTCTAGATAATTCATGATTTGTTCATCAAGTTCATGAAGATTCCTGGTGCATTGGTCAATCCAAAAGGTACGACAAGATACTCATGATGTCCATACCTTGACACAGATGCTATTTTTGGAACATCTTCAAGTTTGATTTTTATCTGATGGTATCCTGATCTTAGATCAATCTTGGAAAATACTCCAGCTCCATTGACTTGATCAAATAGATCTTGAATTCTTGACAATGGGTACTTGTTCTTGGTAGTGACATTGTTGAGATTTCTGTAATCCCCACACATTCCTCGTCCTCCATCTCTTTTATCCACAAAAATTACGAGAGTTCCCCATGGGGATACACTTTCCTGAATAAATCCTTTCCGGGCTAACTCATCAATTTGCTCCTTAAGCTCTTTCAATTCTTTCGGACCCATTTTATATGGTGCTTGGGCTATTGGTGTTGTACCAGGTATCAGGTCAATAGTGAATTCTATTTCCTGATCAGGTGGCATTCCTAGTAACTCTGCTGGAAAAACATCTTGAAATTCCTTCACTATAGGAATATCTTCTAATTTGACCTCCTTCATAGAGTTCAATTGAAGATCTACCATGATATGACTATGTTTATCGTCCTGATAGACTATCCTACCTCCACTTGGAGACTTAATTGAAACAGTTTTATACTCACAATTGATCTGGGCTCCATACTCAGTCATCCAACCCATTCCCAACACTACTGTTATTCCCCTTAATGAAACCACATAAATATCCGCATAATAGGTTTGACCATAGATTGAGATAACTTTGTTTAATTTAATGTTTCTAACTACCACGATCCCTCCACCGGTAACTACGGTCATAGGTTTTTCTAACGGTGCCCTTCTAATCCCAAACTTATCACAAAAAATTTTAGATACGAATGAAGTAGTTGCACCAGTATCAAATAGAACTTTTCCAGGGTTTGTGAGAATATTGAGCGTACCCATCACCGCTTGATCCCAATTATCCACCTCCTCCAAGGTTGCGCAATTAAGCTTTCCAGTAGGTCTGCCTCTCTTGCCATTGTCATTTTTGACATAACTTCCACAACGGTTAGGCAGTCCGCCTCCTCCTCTAGCTTGATCACCGCCCGATGGAGGCCAACCGCCTGGTGATTTGTTAGGACAATCGGGCTTCATGTGCTCCTTCTGACCACAACCATAGCATATGATTACTAGCTTTCGACATTCAGTTTGAAAGTGCCCGATTAACCCACAATTGTGATAGATAACATTCCTTTGAGACGATGCTGCCCCATTATTGGGATTATTAGAGGTTCTAACCAGGGGTTTAAATTCTAGGTTTGATTTGGGCTTACTGGTGTAACACCTCCGGGATCAAGGCTAAACAAATCCAGACCTTAGCCTGACATAATTTTAACCTAGAGCTCGAGGATATCCAGTGAGAAATCGGTAACACAACAGTAACCCTGCGACACAAAAGTTATTACAGCAAGCTCATAACTAAGCGAAGAACCAAAATATTACAAACAGAGGTCACTGACCACAAACATCAAAAAATGGATGGCAAATTATGCTATTAAGTATAACAAACTTAACAAATGGCCTAAGAGGCCTGAAGCATAACGATGACGTCCCAGCCGATAGATTCCAGGCTGCCGGCCGGGAACCCCAAGCTACTCGTCAGTGTCGATGTCGTACGGAACTCGTCTTCAGGGAACACTTATTCTGCTACAAAAATATCAACAAAGCAAGGGTGAGCACAGGGTGTACTCCGCAAGACTTATGGGTGGTGGGGTTATTTTGCATAAAGCCATCTTTGTTTATAAAACAAGAGGGAGAAGAAGCTCGTCTAATCAGAAATATTTTAAAAGGGGATAAGAGAGCGACATCTCCGAAGAATTGATCATCATCTTGATATCCACCAAAGTAATCCTCATCTCATAAATAGGATCACCCCCTCGTACACAAGAGGAAGCATCCATAAGCACATGTTGAACTACCAAGTTTTACGATTGGGTTATAGTTCTCTATAATCTTAGAATTCGGTCACCAAGCGTTCATAACCATGAACACGGCTTTTCGAAAAGATTTAACCCTACAGGGGTGTACAACTTTACCCACACGTATCAACCGACTCTTAATGCCACATGATTAGCCCTGTTCCTTAGAAGGCCCGCAGAGGGTGGTTGGCCACGACCTTTACCTTGCTTTCGCCGAGACCATGAGTCACGCCCTAAGGATGGTTCTACGTAACGGGTCAAATTGCAAAGCCGGTCCCTAGAGATGTGGGCGAGGTTAGTTTATCAGGGGCGCCATCTACCCGAAGCAACCCTAGCCACGCTTACCTACCTGTATGAATGCACCTCCTTCACCTCCTCTTTCGAAAACATTTTCAATGCGTATGCCAAATGGAAAGCCCGAACTATGTGAATCATGGAATCTACTAGGCAAGTTAATTAGCGGAGGGGTTCCCAAGCCCCGTGTGGCTGTATGCTCGTCTTAGTTCCAAAGGCAAGAACTCGGTTCCTAGTGGTGGCGAGCATGGGACTACAAAAACCACATCCCACCATGGCCTCCCGTACAAGCCTTAGCATGTTTAACCTTTACCACTGATCTTACCTCATTAGTATACCTCGTTCTTCTGTCATACTAGATTCTCTGCATTCGGTACATCTTCTGGATGAACCAGCACTGAAAGTTATGCATGGCTAAGGAAGACACAGATATAAGCTCTAGCAGTGCACACAAGCCAAACCTAGTTATGCTAGGAGTAGTGGATCAGGTAATATAAGCTCAAAGGGAGTAATGCAACAGATAGGATACTATATCTATCGACAAAAGACCACAGTAGAATCGTATGCATCATGGCAAGATGAAATACTTTGAAAGCATAGGATTGTATCATGGTGGGGCTATGCTTGCCTTGTTTGTTGATACCAAGATATAGATCTTCGGAAGCCTTGTGCTTGACTTGATTATAGTTGATCAAGTATTGTTCATTGATCTTCGATGGTGTTGATCTCGATCTCGATATCGTATTCTACCGGGAAGAAGCAAACACCGGAAAGAAAGGGGGAACAACAATCAACACATGGCATCAATGCAATGCTCAAGAAAAGATGATGATATGACAAGTTAAATAGATCATAAATGAAACCGTAGGGCATGCTTGATCATTTTAAACAGGGTCTGAAGGGTACAAACCCTAATACAGGAGAGACTTCGGAATCACCTACGGGGGTCCATTTAGTTCTCTAATTAAACTTGTAATTAAAGTTGTTGAACAATGCATGATTATGAATCTATTGTGTAGATCTTTATTTTCTGAACATTTTGATATATTATACATATTTTTCTGACTTGTAAATAATTAGTTATGGATTTTCCCAATTTTAATCCATTTTTAAAACAATTAAATATTTTTGGATATTATAAATTATTTCCATTTGGGGCCACATGTCAGACTTTTAATAATTTCGAAAAACATTTTAGAAAATGATTAAATATCTTAAAGGTAGGACCCACCTATCAACATTTTTATTTATTAAAACAATTACAGAAAATATTTAAGTAAAAGAAAAAGGGGATTACTACACCAACATGACGTCATGCTGACGTCAGCAATGGCGGAGCCCCAGGTTGAGCACGGATCCGTCGATCCCGTGCGTGCCTGGACGCGCGAGTGGGCTTGTTGGAGAGAGGAGGCCAAGGCGGACCAGGTAGTGGTGGCTCCGCCTCCGAATGGTCGCCGAAGCAAGTCGTGCGACGACGGACAATGACGGCGGCAATAGGTGCTCGTGGGGAGGTCAACAGAGAGCGAGAGGGAGGGAACTAAGAGGTGTTTGAGCACCGATGGCTCACCGTGGTGTTGTTGATGGTGACAGCGAGGCCGTAGAAGTCCGAGAAGCGCCAGAATCAACAGCGACAATTGCGGTGGTCGACGGTGAAGTCGAGCAAGGATGACTCGATTCCGAGCGCGCGGGGGCGATTCCTTAGGCAGGGAGTCATAGTCCGGCATGGCGGAGCTCCTGGGCATAGCGTTGTGGCTCGGGAAGGCCGACAACAGTGGGGAGGAGCAGTGGCCGGATCTAGGGCTTCGGCTCGAGTGGGGAAAAACGCGAGAGAGGGCGAGGCGAGGTGAAACAGGTATGGGGAGAGAGAGGAGGAAGCAGCCGTTCTTATCCGCGTGTCCTGGGGTGGCGGTGAGCATCTCTGCATGGCGGAGATCAATGGCGGCGCGCAGGACAGCGAGCTGCTTCCTGTTGGGGCCGAAGATGACGAGATGAAGCGATACACGGGCTGGGCCGAGGTGGGCTTCTAGCTGGGCTGCGAGGTGGCGCGCGCGAGCGGCAGGAAGAGATGGAAGAAAGCTAGGCCGTCCTGGTAGCTAGGTTTCCTTTTTTTGAAAACCTTTTTCAATTTTTTTCC
The DNA here is from genome assembly GCA_910589775.1 of Avena eriantha. Taxonomy (NCBI): domain Eukaryota; kingdom Viridiplantae; phylum Streptophyta; class Magnoliopsida; order Poales; family Poaceae; genus Avena; species Avena eriantha. The sequence continues at coordinate 329,736,560 of OU342744.1, forward strand.
GTTTACTCTTTTGAGTTTGTGTTTCCAAATCCTTTTATGTTTTGAATCATTATAGAAATACCATAACATTTGTAAACTATACAAATATTATGGGGCCCTATAGTCCATTGGGCTCCACACTTTTTGAACTTTTCCAAAAATAAAAACCATTTGAGAGGATTTTCAAGAGAGGGAGGAAACTAGGGTTTTAGGGTTTTGTCTTTATTTTCTTCAATGCATATTTTAAAATATGATGCCCATGAATGCACAAACAAAGCCCTAATTAGAATTAACTAAAACTGGGGTGTTACAGCTCTATCCCCCTTACGAGAATCTCGACCCGAGTTTCCGTAGGTAGGAAGAAGGAAGAGAAACAGGGACACTCTAAAGATAAGAGGGAAACACGCTAAACCACACACCGAGTATCTCATGATCCTCTCATGCATGAGTGTTCAGAAACAACTCTGAGGTGATAAAACATGAAACATGTCAAGGTGGTGGAGGAAACAAAAGGAGATAGGTTTCAAGTTGTTAGATAGCTGGTCTTCATAAGGATTGAGACCATGGAACTTCGGAATAGTTTAAGCTTCTGAAAAGGAAATCTTTCAACAGAACGAACATGACCACAAGCTTCGAGATATGAACCTCTACTAAACGGCTTAAGTAGAGCTTCCAAGGATACAGAGATACGGATAACCAAGCCATTGAACTACTTTTGATACAGAAGGATCACTCTTCGTTCAACAGAAGGTCAAGACTGAAAGGTGTTTTGTGGCGAGGACTCATAAGAGTCACAAGGAACATGTAACAAGAGAACTATTGATTACCAAAATCATAGTCGCTCTTCGAACATGTTTAAGAAAACGAAGGAAACTCTGTATTCATCTAGGACTACCAAAATCTTTGCCAAAGATCACGGTATCACTTTACACCACCAGATGAATAGGCAAGAAGATTCCCGATGACACGAGAAAAAAGAAACTTCATTCTCAGACTTCAGTTACTTAGCATATCAAGATGTTTGCCAACATAAAAGGGTCTAGAGGATCGACCGGGAGACATTTAGCAACACTACTTTAAATGTTCTCCTTGATGTTCGGAATACTAGACATCAAGTAAAGGTCGGACTTCGGATACAAAGGAAATCATAAGCACAACTCCTATAATGAATCATATAAGAAGCCTCATGAAGATTGGTTGTTATTGCTGATTCAAGAGAATATGACAATATGCTTTCCGACTAGTTGTGTCAACCATTACATCAATCTTGCCGGATTTACAAGGAGACCTATGTCAAAACCTTGAAGAACCCAAACCATCATATCTGCTTGAGATTCATATTTGGTTAGGTGAGATGACACTTCAGACTCAGCATGTCCGAATAGAAAGCTTGCAACATTTACCATAAAGGTAAAGTCACTAGATTCTCAAGATATGGTCTACAGTGTCAAGCTCCAATAGACTGAGCTAGATTGCTAGACCCATGTATTAGCAACTTGTCAAAATACAACTGCACCTACATGAAGTATTTGCAACGAAACACAACTGTATCCTTGGGAACAAAGATAACTCTACTAAAATCCACGGCGACATCTTTCGCAATTTTCCCGTGAATCGGAGAAGGTTACTTCTGACATCCAGAATACATACTTCGAGATAACACGAAGGAGGTTCTCGAAAGTTTTCCAACATTAATGCCAAATGTTTCGTATGAGTCTGTTCTAGTATGGAGAAGATAAGGATATTGTCGATGGGCTCAATAACAAACTTATCAAGATACTCCAGGGAGATGGACACATATGTTGTATGAACAAGACAAAACTTTTGGTCAGACCAATAGATATGAAGATGTAGTCAAGTGAAACGTCACGAGTAGCAACATCATCAAGATAATCCTTGGAATTGAGTTTGATTTGACGATAACCCAAATCAAATCAAATGCGGGGGAAGATAACATATCCACGAAGGAAATACTATCTTTCTTCAGCACGAACCAAACTAGACATCCCTTTAAGAGGAGCAAGGTCAGATAAAACTTTTGTCTTACAACTCTCCAAGTTGTTGTTTAAGCTCAACCAACTAGTTCAGGGGTATCCCGTATGGATCCTTGGAGAAAGGAGCAGTTCAAATAACTTGCTTGCTCAAGAGCTTGACAACAAGCTCATGTGGCAACATGGCGATACTTCTAGAGAGACATCTAGAATAGCACGATCCACCGGCATGTCTCTTAGTTCGAGAGGAAACTTGCTTGATAAGGCAATAAGACATGGTCTCGGAGCTTCGGCACGAGCCTAACTCTTTGACTAAAGAGAGTGCACCAGAATGATGGACTTGGTAGCACAATCAATCTTCGCTTAGTGACAGGTTAACCAGCACGCTAAGAATGACATAAAATATGTCATGGGAGTTCAAAGCATTAATATTGCTAAGAATCTCAGATGGCCACAGTATTACGCACACGCATCATTCACGAGCACGAGAGCTCAGAGGAAGGGTGGGTAATTATGTGTAAGAGCATCACTTCATTAAGAAGGTCATGAAACTCAACACAACCTCTTAGTGTAAAAGGGTGTGATACTCTAAGGTAGAATAGATAGAAGCTAATCATGCCTCTTAATCTGCGGACTACAATAGTTTGACCTGGTCCTAGATATGACGAGGTACTGAAGTTTGTTTCTCCTGACATCCCGATATGGTTTGTCTTGACGGACCACAAGAGTATCTTGCATCGGAAGACACCAATGCACATTTACTACTTGGCTACCAACTGGTAGACAAAGGTCGGAAACAACAAGGGGAGAAGAACATGCTCATGAGGAATCCCGAGATGTGGATGCATAGATTATCATTCTTCCAAAAACCCATGCAAAGAAGGTAAGGTGTGGTAGAGTCACGAATATAGAGGCGAGACTCATGAGGAGTACTCTTGTCGTGATCTATTTGGTTCCATTAAAGAACATCTGCCATAGCATGTGGTAGGGGAAGTCCTCAATTGTCGAAATTCAATTGCGACAATATCCACAAGCTTGAAGGCTAGAATTGTTGTACCAGCCATCCTAAGGTAATTTTTGAACATTAACGACAGGGATCAACATGATGGATCTTGGGTTAAAGATCAGCTTCAGGTACAAAATTCATAACACTAGAATCTAGCACAATCCGGGATCTTTGGTTCAAGTCCGAGGGTTAAAACCCGAGAGAGAAGTAACTACTAATTGAGTGACACAACATACACTACAAGATAGTAATCACAAGGTAACTTCCAAGAGAAGAAAGAACTTCTAAAGTACCCAAACAAATAAAAAGGAGGCACACGAGGCAAAAGGAAACCTCGAAGCCTAGAACAGAACACTATGGATCCTACATTATAATATTGTGGGTCCATAAGATAGAGAGATCATGATGGAAAAGAATCTCTGGACAAAGCAGAGCAAGGGAAAACAAGGAATTCACAACACACACAACTCTAGAGAATTCTACACTAGGTCAACTGGCTAAGAGACGACATGCCCAAAAGGCACCTAAGCTTTGAAAGACTAGAAGAGATATCAAAACTTTTCCAAATCAACATAAGATAAGATGACCTAGAATTAGAGCGATACCAGATGAGGAGCAAAAGAAGCATACTAGAGTTTTCACAAGCCCTAGACTCAACATCGACCAATAGCAAGGTTTTCCTACGGTCGGTACTGCTCTGATACCAAAGATTGTAACATCCCCGGGATTAGGGCTAAACAAATCCAAACCTTAGCCTGACATAATTTTAACCTAGAGCTCGAGGATATCCAGTGAGAAATCGGTAACACAACAGTAACCCTGCGACACAAAAGTTATTACAGCAAGCTCATAACTAAGCGAAGAACCAAAATATTACAAACAGAGGTCACTGACCACAAACATCAAAAAATGGATGGCAAATTATGCTATTAAGTATAACAAACTTAACAAATGGCCTAAGAGGCCTGAAGCATAACGATGACGTCCCAGCCGATAGATTCCAGGCTGCCGGCCGGGAACCCCAAGCTACTCGTCGGTGTCGATGTTGTACGGAACTCATCTTCAGGGAACACTTATTATGCTACAAAAATATGAACAAAGCAAGGGTGAGTATAGGGTGTACTCCGCAAGACTTATGGCCGGTGGGGTTATTTTGCATAAAGAGCCATCTTTGTTTATAAAACAAGAGGGAGAAGAAGCTCGTCTAATCAGAAATATTTTAAAAGGGGATAAGAGAGCGACATCTCCGAAGAATTGATTATCATCTTGATATCCACCAAATTAATCCTCATCTCACAACTAGGATAACCCCCTCGTACCCAAGAGGAAACATCCTTAAGCACACGTTGAACTACCAAGTTTTACAATTGGGTTATAGTTCTCTATGATCTTAGAATTCACTCACCAAGCATTCATAACCATGAACACGGCTTTTCGAAAAGATTTAACAATGCAGGGGTGTACAACTTTACCCACACGTACCAACCGACTCTTAATGCCACATGATTAACCCTCTTCCTTGGAAGGCCGACAGAGGGTGGTTGGCCACGACCTTTACCTTGCTTTCGTCGAGACCATGAGTCACGCCCTAAGGATGGTTCCACCGCAACGGGTCAAATCCCGAAGCCGGTCCCTAGAGATGTGGGCGATGTTGGTTTATCAGGGTCGCCATCTACCCCAAGCAACCCCGTCCACGCATCCCTACATGTATGAATGCAACTCCTTCACCTCCTCTTTCAAAAACATTTTAAATGTGTATGCCAAATGGAAAGCCCGAACTATGTGACTCATGGAATCTACTAGGCAAGTTAATCAGCGGAGGGGTTCCCAAGCCCCGTGTGGCTGTATGCTCGTCTCGGTTCCAAAGGCAAGAACTCGGTTCCTAGTGGTGGCGAGCATGGAACTACAAAAACCACATCCCACCATGGCCTCCTATACAAGCCTTAGCATGTTTAACCTTTACCACTGATCTTACCTCATTAGTATACCTTGTTCTCCTGTCATACTAGATTCTCTGCATTTGATACATCTTCTAGATGAACCAGCACTGAAAGCTATGCATGGCTAAGCAAGACACGGATATAAGCTCTAGAAGTGCACACAAGCCAAACCTAGTTATGCTAGGAGTAGTGGATCAGGTAATATAAGCTCGAAGGGAGTAATGCAACTGATAGGATACTCTATCTATCGATAAAAGACCACAGTAGAATCGTATGCATCATGGCAAGATGAAATACTTTGAAAGCATAGGATTGTATCGTGGTGGGGCTATACTTGCCTTGTTTGTTGATACCAAGATATAGATCTTAGGAAGCCTTATGCTTGAATTGATTATAGTTGGTCAAGTATTGTTCATCGATATTCGATGGTGTTGATCTCGATCTTGATATCGTATTCTACCGGGAAGAAATAAACACCAGAAAGAAAGGGGCAACAACAATCAACACATGGCATCGATGCAATGCTCAAGAAAATATGATGATATGACAAGTTAAATAGATCTTAAATGAAACCCTAGGGCATGCTTGATCATTTTAAACAGGGTCTGAAGGGTACAAACTCTAATACAGGAGAGACTTCGGAATCACCTACAAGGGTCCATTTAGTTCTCTAATTAAACTTGCAATTAAAGTTATTGAACAATGCATGATTATAATCTATTGTGTAGATCTTATTTTTCTGAACATTTTGATATATTATACATATTTTTCTAACTTGTAAATAATTAGTTATGGATTTCCCAATTTTAATCCATTTAAATCATTTTTAAAACAATTAAATATTTTTGGATACTATAAATTATTTCTAGCTGGGCCCACATGCCAGACTTTTAATCATTTCGATTTTTTATTTAGAAAATGATTAAATATCTTACAGGTAGGACCCACCTATCAGCATTTTTATTTATTAAAACAATTACAGAAAACATTTAAATAAAAGAAAAGGGGATTACTGCGCCAGCATGACGTCAGCAATGGCGGAGCCCCAGGTTGAGCACGTACCCGTTGATCCCATGCGTGCCTGGACGCACGGGTGGGCTTGTTGGAGAGAGGAGGCCAAGGCGGACAAGGTAGTGGTGGCTCCGCCTCCGAATGGGCATCGGAGCAAGCCGTGCGATGGCGGACAATGACAGCGGCAGTAGGTGCTCGTGGGGAGGTCAACATAGAGCGAGAGGGAGGGAACTAAGAGGTGCCTGAGCACTGATGGCCCAAAATATATCGAGCTCGTTGGGGAACCCAAAGAGGAAGCTATGATGAGCACAACAGCAAGTTTTCCCTCAGTATGAAACCAAGGTTCAATCGAACCAGTAGGAGCAAGGAAACACCCCAAAGGTGTTGCTAGCTGAGCCTTGGCAAGATGCACTACCGGTGCTAGAAGCAACGTGGAGACCTGCACAACACAACCACAAAACTTTGCCCCCAACTTGCAATGAGGTTGTCAATCTCATCGGTTTTGCTGAAAACAAAGGATTAAACGTATCCAGTGGAATAAAGTAATAGTTTGTAGAAAGTAAACACAAAGCAGTAAACAGTTGATTGTAGATTGATAGTAAAAGAAAGGACCGGGGTCCATAGTTCACTAGAGGTGGCTTTCCTTAAGATAGATAACATGCTGGGTGAACAAATTATAGCGAGGCAATTGACAAACATCGAGAAAGCATCAAGCATATACTACTCATCTTGACTCCTTTGAGATTCGATTGGGCATTACAACATTATACATAGACCGCCATCCAACTGCATCTATGACTAATAATCCACCTTTAGGTTATCATCCGAACCCCGTCTAGTATTAAGTTGCAAGCAACGGATAATTGCATTATGAATTGTGTCTAAAGTAAACAATACGATTGTTTTATGAACAAATGATTATTGTTTTCTCCCTAGTAGCAAAAACACATCTAGTACCTTAGAGATTTCTGTCACTTTCCCAGATTACCAGAGGCATGAACCCACTATCGAGCATAAATACTAACTCTTGGAGTTTCTAGCATCTACTTGGCCAAGATAGCTACTAACAACGGAAAGCATGCAAGATCACAAATAACAAAGACATGATAGAATCAATAATCAATCTGAAATAGCATCTCAATATCCATCGGATCCCCACAAACACAACATGTAGGAATTACAAATAGATGATCTTGATCATGAACAGAGCTCACAAGATCTAAACATGATAGCACAAAGGAGGAGAACCAGCCCTCTAGCTACTACATGGACCCGTAGTACAGAGATGAACTACTCACACATCACACCGGAGGCTTGCATGATGATGAAGAAGGCCTCCAGGATGAATTACCCTCTCTGGCAGGGTGCTGGGAAGAGCTTCAGATCCCTCCCAATCTAGGGATGGATATGACGGCGGCTACAGACTCTTTCGTGGAATTTTGATCGGGTCCTTAGGGTTTCCGTATCAGAGGCAATATATAGGCGTAAGGAGAGACCGAGGGGGTTCCTGGGGCGACCAGACCACCTCCTGGCGCGGGCCAGGCCTGGCCATGCGGCTAGGTGGTGTGGCCGGGCCCCAGCCCCTCTCCGTCTCGTATTCTGGCTCCAGGTGTCCCCTGGTGAAAAACTGACTTTGGCTTTTGTCCTGTCCAATTCCGAGAATATTCATTTTCTGACTTTCCTTGAACCAAAAACATCGGAAAACAGGCAGCTAGCACTGTGGCTCTTGTTAATAGGTTAGTCCAAGAAATCATATAAAAAGTACTCCAAAGTTTGGACAAAACATAAGAAAGTAGATAAAACCAAGCATGGAACATCAAAAATTATAGATACATTTGCAACGTATCAACATCCCCAAGCTTAACTCCTGCTCGTCCTCGAGTAGGTAAGTGATAAAAAGAAAGAATAATTTTTGAGGTGACAAGTTATAAACCGAAAATCTCATGCCCCTTACTTACAAAGACCGAACATCATGCTACTCAACTTTAGTCACAAGTAAGCTCTTGTCATTGTAAGTACATATGTATCATAAAGAACCGCCAACGGGGTACCCCTTGCACATGATACAGGAGCTATCCCATAATCAAAATGACAAGGCAAGCAGACAATGAGCATCTCAGTGATCTTTTTATTTGCTATTTGCATAGGTTTTTATTGAGGATGCTTCATAGAGTGCTCATTATGGTGACGCTGCAAATTTTCACCATGATTAGGCATGGCTTAGGCTAGCGGCCCAGGCGTTTCTCTAACACACATACAAACTCCATGATCTTACAAGTTCCACTTTTATTTCACACCACCAGGATCCATAAGCAAAATAACATGATATCAACGGGGTACAAAGTACAAGTGCAATGTTGAAACGTTCCCCATGATACATGGTTCTGCTAATTTCAACTTATAAAGCGCAAGCATATATGCAACAAAGAAGGACCCAATGGTTCAAGTTTATTAAGTGCAAGAAAAGTAAAGTGCGCCATCAAGTTTGTGAGAGCTTTAATCACTAGTTTTCTCATAACAAGTTTAATTTGGAAGGTACATAAAAACATGAATATACTCGGAATAGCATATGCTAGTAGGTAGGTATGGTGGACTCTTTGGAATAACTTGGTTTAAGGAGCTGGATGCATGAGTGGAACTCATACTTGGTGGTGGAGGCTAGCAAAAGACTGGGAGCGACCAATTAAGAGAGCAATAATGGTCATAATCATGCAGAGCGACAAAACATCATTGATCAAAGCATAAAGTGATACTACAAGTTGAAAACTAAAGGATCATAAAGGCTTATGGTGACTTTGGATAGTCATAACATGGTGTGAGCATGCGCCAAGTCAACCCAAATAAAGCATCAAAGGAGAATGCCACTATACTATGCTTTTAATATGCTAAAACAACGCATGATTCATCCAAGGCACATTAAGCAATCTCAATTGTTTATGACAAGTTATGCTACAGCAAAGAATACTAAGCATAAATCCAAAACAATATCAAGCATGGCATGACAAAGCATAGGCCACAGTCAAAAACGAGCTCTCTTTACCACTTAAGCATGAACTTTCCTACTCTTTTCCAAACCAAACCAAACTATTTGAAAACCAATGTATGAAAGAGGGGGTCCAACCATTCAGCAAACTAAGCAAACCAAGCAAACGAAAAACCAAAATGAAAACGAAAAAAGACGCTCCAAGAACAACACAACTGTGCATGAAACAATAAAAATGAAGCGTTTGGAAGAAACCTGGGATTTTTATTGATGAAGAGGGGAATGCCTTAGGCATTCCTAAGCTTTAACGCTTGTACTTCTTGGATATTTCTTGGGGTGACACCGGTGGCATCCCCAAGCTTGAGCTTTAGTCCATCCTTCATCTCATTACTCATTCCTTCCATACACGTGAAATTTCCCCTTCATACAAAACTTCACACAATCTTTATTAGGAACATTAGTGCACTCAAGATAATAAGTCTTTGGGTTCAGTTCCAACTCCAATAAAACTTCCATTAAAACACAAGCTACTGTAGCACTTCCCTCAAAAAGATCAATTCCCCAAAAGAACTCAAAAAGGAACCAACAAGAAGCAAATGCAAATAAAGGCATAAATCTATCAAAACAGACCAGCAGGTAAAGACGAATTTGTTTGAAGACCTTCTGTTTCTCAAATCAAAAAGTCTTGAACTAACGAAAGTTAGATAACAACCTGGGTCAGAAGCACAAAAATTCACGCCTCAAAAGGACGTTCAGAGATTTTACACGAATTTTTACGGTGAAGCACAAAAATCTGTTTCGGGACAGCAACTTTCCCAATCATTACTTCTCTCTCATTAGAGGTTACTCTTGGCACAAAAGGCAAATAAAAAGGATAAGGAGCGGTTATTACTGAGTTAACAACTTCCAAGACTCATCTAAAACTTTTGGGTTATCTCCCAATAAGTAATTTTCTTTAACGCCTTTTAGTTAGGCATAAGAAGCAAGAAAAAGAATCTAGTGTTCTCAAATGAGGAAGCATTAGAGAAAATTTTGTTTTCATGTGAGAGGCAAAATAAATCTTCTCTCTCTTCTTAGGGAAGTGCTCAATACATTTATTGAGTGGGAGTTGATATTTAGTGGTGCCTTCCTTCATATCAATAATGGCACCAACAGTTCTAAGAAAAGATCTTCCCAAAGTAATAGGACAAGAACCATTGCATTCAACATCCAAAACATAGAAATCAATTGGGACATAGGCATTGTTAACCATAATAAGAACATCATTAATACTCCCCATGAGTTTCTTTTTAGCATTATCATCAAGTGGGACATTCAAATAACAATCTTCAAGTGGTGGCAAATCAAGCATATCATAAATCCTTCTAGGCATAATAGAAACACTACTATCAAGATCACATAAAGCTTTGAAATCAAAATTATTCACTTTCATATTAATGATGGGTTCCCAACCATCTTCTTGTTTTATAGGAATAGAAGCTTTATGTTTCATCTTTTCTTCTTTAATCTTTATGAGAGCATCGGTAATGTGTTTTGTAAATGCCATGTTCATAGCTCTAGCATTAGGACTTTTAGCAAGCTTTTGTAGGAACTTAATAACTTCAGAGATATTGCAACCATCAAGATCAAAATCATAATCATCATCTAAGGTAGTAGAACTATTACTAGCCTCAACACTAGTGGTAGTGATAGTAGAAACACTAATGTTTCTAGCAATTTCATCTTCCCTTTCCCACTTAGCATGCAATTCAGCCAATAGTCTAACATTTTCATCAATTCTTACTTGTATGGCATTAGTGGCTGCAAAGGGATTATCAATAGTTTCAGGTTTAGCAGCCATTTTATTCAAAGAAGATTTAGCTTCAGCCAAAGATGCTATATTTCTTTTAGTATTAGAGAGTTTTTCCTCAATAGTTTTATTGAAAGCATTCTGTTTACTAATAAAATCTTTAAGCATAACTTCAAGTTCAGAGGGAGCACTCCTATTATTGTTGTAGGAATTTCCATAAGCATTACCATTGTTGGGAGGATATGGCTTATAATTGTTGTTACCAAAATTATTCATGTAGGCATTGTTGCTAAAATTGTTATTTCTTATAAAGTTCACATCAACTTGCTCTTCTTGAGCAACCAAAGAGGCTAAAGGAACATTATTTGGATCAATATGGGCTTTCCCATTAACAAGCATATACACAATAACATCAATCTTATCATTCAAGGAGGAGGTTTCCTCAACAGAATTTACCTTCTTACCTTGTGGAGCTCTTTCAGTATGCCATTCAGAATAGTTAACCATCATATTATCTAGAAGCTTTGTTGCAACACCCAGAGTAATGGTCATAAAGGTTCCTCCAGCAGCAGAATCCAATAGGTTTCTTGAAGAATAGTTCAATCCTGCATAAAAGGTTTGGATGATCATCCAAGCAGTCAATCCATGAGTGGGACAATTCTTTACCAAAGATTTCATTCTTTCCCAAGCTTGAGCAACATGTTCATTATCAGATTGTTTAAACTTCATTATTTCACTTCTCATAGATATAATCTTAGCAGGAGGATAGTATTTTCCAATGAAAGCATCTTTGCATTTAGTCCAAGAATCAATACTATTCCTAGTCAAGGAATTCAACCATTCTTTAGCTTTTCCTCTCAAAGAGAAAGGAAACAATTTAAGCTTAATAATATCTCCATCTATATCCTTATGCTTTTGCATCTCACAAAGTTCAACAAAGTTATTTAGATGGGCCGCAACATCTTCATTACCAATACCAGAAAATTGTTCTCTCATAACAAGATTGAGTAAAGCAGGTTTTATCTTAAGTAAACTAGCTTCAGGAAAAGGTGGAGCAATAGGTGTGCTCATAAAATCATTGTTGTTGGTGCTAGTGAGGTCACACAACTTAGTGTTTTCAAGAGTAGTCATTTTTTGTGTTTTTAATAAAGAAAGCAAACTTGTAAAACTAATTTTGTTGTGTTTTTGATAAAGAATAAAGCAAACAAAGCAAAAGTAAACTAAGCAAAAAAAACAAAGTAAAGAGATTGGTTATGAGGGACTCCCCTTGTGAATATGTCCTTGACTCCCCGGCAACGGCGCCAGAAAAATAGCTTGATGGCCCAAACTATATCGAGCTCGTTGGGGAACCCAAAGAGGAAGCTATGATGAGCACAACAGCAAGTTTTCCCTCAGTATGAAACCAAGGTTCAATCGAACCAGTAGGAGCAAGGAAACACCCCAAAGGTGTTGCTAGCTGAGCCTTGGCAAGGCGCACTACCGGTGCTAGAAGCAACGTGGAGACCTGCACAACACAACCACAAAACTTTGCCCCCAACTTGCAATGAGGTTGTCAATCTCATCGGTTTTGCTGAAAACAAAGGATTAAACGTATCGAGTGGAATAAAGTAAGAGTTTGTAGAAAGTAAACACAAAGCAGTAAAAAGTTGATTGTAGATTGATAGTAAAAGAAAGGACCGGGGTCCATAGTTCACTAGAGGTGTCTTTCCTTAAGATAGATAACATGCTGGGTGAACAAATTACAACAAGGCAATTGACAAACATCGAGAAAGCATACAAGCATATACTACTCATCTTGACTCCTTTGAGATTCGATTGGGCATTACAACATTATACATAGACCGCCATCCAACTGCATCTATGACTAATAATCCACCTTTAGGTTATCATCTGAACCCCCTCCAGTATTAAGTTGCAAGCAATGGATAATTGCATTATGAATTGCGTGTAATGTAAACAATACGATTGTTCTATGAACAAAGGATTGTTGTTTTCTCTCTAGTAGCAACAGCACATCTAGTACCTTAGATATTTCTGTCACTTCCCCAGATTACCAGAGGCATGAACCCACTATCGAGCATAAATACTAACTCTTGGAGTTGCTAGCATCTACTTGGCCAATATAGATACTAACAATGGAAAACAGGCAAGATCACAAATAACAAAGACATGATAGAATCAATAATCAATCTGAAATAGCATCTCAATATCCATCGGATCCTCGCAAACACAACATGTAGGAATTACAAATAGATGATCTTGATCATGAACGGAGCTCACAAGATCTAAACATGATAACACAAAGGAGGAGAACCAGCCATCTAGCTACTACATGGACCCACAGTCCAGAGATGAACTACTCACGCATCACACCAGAGGCTTGCATGATGATGAAGAAGGCCTCCAGGATGAATTCCCCTCTCCGGCAGGGTGCCGAGAAGAGCTTTAGATCCCTCCTGATCTAGGGATGGAGATGACAGTGTCATTCTATTGAAACCCTAGATCGGGAGGGATCTGAAGCTCTTCCCGGCACCCTGCCGGAGAGGGGAATTCACCCTGGAGGCCTTCTTCATCATCATGCAAGCCTCTGGTGTGATGCGTGAGTAGTTCATCTCTAGACTACGGGTCCATGTAGTAGCTAGATGGCTGATTCTCCTTCTTTGTGCTTTCATGTCTAGATCTTGTGAGCTCCGTTCATGATCAAGATCATCTATTTGTAATTCTGCATGTTGTGTTTGCGGGGATCCGATGGATATTGAGATGCTATTTCAGATTGATTATTGATACTATCATGTCTTTGTTATTTGTGATCTTGCATGCTTTCCGTTGTTAGTAGCTATCTTGGCCAAGTAGATGCTAACAACTCCAAGAGTTAGTATTTATGCTCGATAGTGGGTTCATGCCTCTGGTAATCTGGGGAAGTGACAGAAATCTCTAAGGTACTAGATGTGCTGTTGCTACTAGGGAGAAAACAACAATCCTTTGTTCATAGAACAATCGTATTATTTACATTACACGCAATTCGTAAAGCAATAATTTTTTGCTTGCAACTTAATACTAGAGGGGGTTCGGATGATAACCTGAAGGTGGATTATTAGTCATAGATGCAGTTGGATGGCGGTCTATGTATAATGTTGTAATGCCCAATCAAGTCTCAAAGGAGTCAAGATGATTAGTATATGCTTGTATGCTTTCTCGATGTTTGTCAATTGCCCCGCTATAATTTGTTCACCCAACATGTTATCTATCTTAAGGAGAGCCACCTCTAGTGAACTATGGACCCCGGTCCTTTCTTTTACATACAATCTACAAACTGTTTACTTCTTTGTGTTTACTTTCTCCAAACTATTACTTCCTTCCATTCGATACGTTTAATCCTTTGTTTTCAGCAAAAGCGGTGAGATTGACAACCTCATCGCAAGTTGGAGACAAAGTTCTATGGTTGTGTTGTGTAGGTCTCCACGTTTCTGCTGGCACCGGTAGTGCGCCCTGCCAACGTTCAACTAGCTACACCTTTGGGGTGTTTCCTTGCTCCTACTGGATTGATAACCTTGGTTTCATAACTGAGGGAAACTTACTGCTGTGCTCATCATACCTTCCTCTGGGGTTCCCCAATGAGCTCGTTAGTACACGAGTTAGCAAGTATTTTTCTGGCGCCGTTGCCGGGGACCGAAGAAGAAGAAACTCCCACGTCAACGCTGCGCCAGCAAGTATTTTTCTGTCGCCGTTGCCGGGGAGTCAAGGACATCTTCACAAGGGGAGTCCCTCATAACCAATATCTTTACTTTGTTATTTTTGCTTTGCTTAGTTTACTTTTGCTTTGTTTTCTTGTTTCTTTATCAACACAAAAAATTAGTTTCACAAGTTTGCTTTCTTCAAAAACACAAAAAAATGACTACTCTTGAAAACACTAAGTTGTGTGACTTCACTAGCACCAACAACAATGATTTTATGAGCACACATATTGCTCCACCTATTTGAGATAAAACCTTCTTTACTCAATCTTGTTATGAGAGAATAATTTTCTGGTATTGGTAATGAAGATGCTGCTGCCCATCTAAATAACTTTGTTGAACTTTGTGAGATGCAAAAGCATAGGGATATATATGGTGATATTATTAAGCTGAAATTGTTTCCTTTCTCTTTGAGAGGAAAAGCTAAAGAGTGGTTGAATTCCTTAACTAGGAATAGTATTGATTCTTGGACTAAATGCAAAGATGCTTTCATTGGAAAATACTATCCTCCTGCTAAGATTATATCTATGAGAAGCGAAATAATGAAGTTTAAACAATCTGATAATGAACATGTTGCTCAAGCGTGGGAAAGAATGAAATCTTTGGTTAAGAATTGTCCCACTCATGGACTGATTGCTTGGATGATCATCCAAACTTTTTATGCAGGATTGAACTATTCTTCAAGGAACCTATTAGATTCTACTGCTGAAGGTACCTTTATGACCATTACTTTGGGTGCTACAATAAAGCTTCTGGATAATATGATGGTTAACTATTCTGAATGGCATACTGAGAGAGCTCCACAAGGTAAGAAGGTAAATTCTGTTAAGTAAACCTCCTCCTTGGATAACATTAGTGTTTCTACTATCACCACCACTAGTGTTGAGGCTAGTAATAGTTATACTACTTTAGATGATAATTTTGATTTTGATCTTGATGGTTGCAATATCTCTGAAGTTATTACGTTCCTACAAAAGCTTGCTAAAAGTCCTAATGCTAGTGCTATGAACATGGCCTTTACAAAACACATTACTGATGCTCTCATAAACATTAAAGAAGAAAAGATGAAACATAAAGCTTCTATTCCTATAAAACAAGAAGATGGTTGGGAACCCATCATTAATATGAAAGTGAATGACTTTGATTTTAAAGCTTTATGTGATCTTGATAGTAGTGTTTCTATTATGCCTAGAAGGATTTATGATATGCTTGATTTGCCACCACTTGAAAATTGTTATTTGAATGTCCCACTTAATGATAATGATAAAAAGAAACTCATGGGGAGTCTTAATAGTGTTCTTATTATGGTTAACAATGCTTATGTCCCCGTTGATTTCTATGTTTTGGATGTTGAATGCAATGCTTCTTGTTTTATTACTTTGGGAAGACCTTTTCTTAGAACTGTTGGTGTCGTTATTGATATGAAAGAAGGCACCATTAAATATCAAATCCCACTCAAGAAAGGTATAGAACACTTCACTAAGAAGAGAGATAAGATTTATTTTACCTCTCCTATGAAAACAAAATTTGGTCTTAATGCTTCTTCATTTGAGAACACTTGATTCTTTCTTGCTTCTTATGCCTAACTTAAAGGCGTTAAAGAAAAGTACTTATTGGGAGATAAGCCAAAAGTTTTAGATGAGTCTTGGAAGTTATTAGTTCAGTAATAACCGCTCCTTATCCTTTTTATTTGCTTTTTGTGCCAAGAGTAACCTCTAATGAGAGAGAAGTAATGATTGGGAAAGTTGCTGTCCTGAAACAGATTTCTGTGCTTCACCGTACAAATTCGTGTAAATTCCATGAGCGTACTTTGGTGGCGTGCATTTTTGTGCTTCTGCCGCAGGTTGTTATCTAACTTTCGTTAGTTCAACACTTTTTGATTTGAGCAACAGAAGGTCTTCTAAAAAATTTGTCTTTACCTGCTGGTCTATTTTGACAGATTTCTGCCATTTTCTGCATTTGCTTCTTGTTGGTTCCTTTTTGAGTTCTTTTGGGGAATTGAGCTTTCTGAGGAAAGTGCTACAGTAGCTGGTGTTTTAATGGAAGTTTTATTGGTGTTGTAACTGAACCTAAAGACTTATTATCTTGAGTGCACTAATGTTGCTAATAAAGATTGTATGAAGTTTTGTATAAAGGAAAAATTTCAGGTTTATGGAAGGAATGAGTAATGAGATGAAGGATGGACTAAATCTCAAGCTTGGGGATACCACACGTGTCACCCCAATAAATATCCGATAAGTACAAGCGTCAAAGCTTGGGGATGCCCAAGGCATCCCCTTCTTCATCAATAAAAATCCCAAGTTTCTTCCAAACGTTTCATTTTTATTGTTTCATGCACACTTGTGTTGTTCTTGGAGCGTCTTCTTTTTCGTTTTCGTTTTGGTTTTTCGTTTTCTTTGTTTGCTTAGTTTGCTGAATAAATTGGTTGGACTCCCTCTTTCATACATTGGTTTTCAAATAGTTTGGTTTGGTTTGGAAAAAGAGTAGGAAAGCTCATGCTTAAGTGGTAAAGAGAGTTTGTTTTTGACTGTGGCCTATGCTTTGTCATGCCATGCTTGATATTGTTTTGGCTTTATGCTTAGTATTCTTTGCTGTAGCATGACTTGTTATAAACAATTGAGATTGCTTAATGTGCCTTGGATGAATCATGCGTTGTTTTAGCATATTAAAGCATAGTATTGTGGTATTCCCCTTTGATGCTTTATTTGGGTTGACTTGGCGCACGCTCACACCATGTCATGCCTATCCAAAGTCACCATAGCCTTGATGATCCTTTAGTTTTCAACTTGTAGTACCACTTTATGCTTTTATCAATGATGTTTTGTCGCTTTGCATTATTATGGCCATTATTGCTCTCTTAGTTTGTCGCTCCCAGTCTTTTGCTAGCCTCGACAACCAAGTATGAGTTCTAGTCATGCATCCAACTCCCTAAACCAAGTTATTCCAAAGAGTCCACCATACCTACCTATTAGCTTATGCTATTCCAAGTATATTCATGCTTTTGTTTACCTTCCAAATTAAACTTGTTATGAGAAAACTAGTGATTAAAGCTCTCACGAACTTGATGGCACACTTTACTTTTATTGCCCTTAATAAACTTGAACCATTCGGTCGTCTATGTTGTATATGCTTACACTTATTTGTTGGGAATTAGCAAACCATCCTGTCATGGGGAACGCTTTCAACACTGCAATGTACTTTGTACCTAGTTTATATCATGCTCTTTTGTCTATGGATGTCGTTGGTGTGAAATGAAAGGGGAGCTTGTAAGTCCATGGAGTTATGTATATGTGTTAGAGAAACGCCTGGGCCGCTGGTCTTATCCATGCTGACATGGTGGAAACCTACAGCGTAACCATAATGAGCTGTCTATGAAGCATTCTTCTTATAAAAAAAGAGTCCTATTGAGAAAAAGAGAAAAGAGAAAAAAAGAGATTATGAAAAGAGGAAAGAGAGAAAAAAAGCACCATATTCCCATGGTAAATAAGAAGATTACTGAGATGCTCGTTGTCTGCTTGCCTTGTCATTTTGATACGGGGAATCTTCCGTATCATCGGGCAAGGGGTACCCCGTTGGCGGTTCTCTATGATGCACATGTACTTCCGATGACAAGAACTTACCTGTGACTAAACTTGAGTAGCATGAGGAGTGGCTCTCGTATTCAAGGGACATGAGATTTCTAACTTATACTTCGTCAAGCATGTACACCATAGTTTGTTCACTTTAACCTTAATCACCTTCAAGATGCTTATGATAGGGGCAATGAGAGCTGAAAGCTATAAGTACCATAATTTTTGGAAGCTCTTTATGAAACTTGAATCTCTACTTCCTTCTCGAGGACGTCTTGCAAAGCATTGTTATTAGTGAATCTTTTGTTTGTGCCTTTTCATGTTGCAACATAGTTTCTTTGTCTTATTGCTAGAACTTTATTTTTCATGTTATGATTGAAGTACTATGATCCCAGCTTTGAATGTTTTACAAATACTTTGATCAAGTTTATGATGGTGCATGTCACCTCAAAAAATATTCTTTCTTTTTATCACTTACCTACTCGAGGACGAGCAGGAGTTAAGCTTGGGGATGTTGATACATTGCAAATGTATCTATAATTTTTGATGTTCCATGCTTGGTTTTATCTACTTTCTTGTGTTTTGTCCACACTTTGGAGTAATTTTCATATGATTTCTTGGACTAACCTATTAACAAAGAGCCACAGTTCCAGCTGCCTGTTTTCTACTGATTTTGGTTATAGGAAGTCAGAAATTGAATATTCTCGGAATTGGACGGGACAAAAGCCAAAGTCGCTATTTTACCGGAAGACATCTAGAGCCAGAATACGAGATGGAGAAGGGCTAGGGCCCGGCCACACCACCTGGCCACGCGGCCAGGCCTGGCCCATGCCAGGGGGTGGTCTTGCCGACCCCAGCACCCCCTCGGCCTCTCCTTCCACCTATATATTGCCTCCGATACCAAAACCCTAAGTACCCAATCAAAAATCCACGAAAGAGTCTGTAGCCGCTGTCATCACCATCCCCAGATCGGGAGGGATTTGAAGCTCTTCCCAGCACCCTGCCGGAGAGGTGAATTCACCCTGGAGGCCTTCTTCATCATCATGCAAGCCTCCGGTGTGATGCGTGACTAGTTCATCTCTGGACTACTGGTCCATGTAGTAGCTAGATGGCTGGTTCTCATCCTTTGTACTTTCATGTCTAGATCTTGTGAGCTCCGTTCATGATCAAGATCATCTATTTGTAATTCTGCATGTTGCGTTTGCGGGGATCCGATGGATATTGAGATGCTATTTCAGATTGATTATTGATTCTATCATGTCTTTGTTATTTGTGATCTTGCATGCTTTCCGTTGTTAGTAGCATCTTGGCAAAGTAGATGCTAGCAACTCCAAGAGTTAGTATTTATGCTCGATAGTGGGTTCATGCCTCTGGTAATCTGGGGAAGTGACAAAAATCTCTAAGGTACTAGATGTGCTATTGCTACTAGGGAGAAAACAACAATCCTTTGTTCATAGAACAATCGTATTGTTTACATTACACGCAATTCGTAATGCAATAATCTGTTGCCTGCAACTTAATACTGGAGGGGGTTCAGATGATAACCTGAAGGTGGATTTTTAGTCATAGATGCAGTTGGATGGCGGTCTATGTATAATGTTGTAATGCCCAATCAAGTGTCAAATGAGTCAAGATGATTAGTATATGCTTGTATGCTTTCTCGATGTTTATCAATTGCCCCGCTGTAATTTGTTCACCCAACATGTTATCTATCTTAAGGAGAGCCACCTCTAGTGAACTATGGACCCCAATCCTTTCTTTTACATACAATCTACAAACTATTTACTGCTTTGTGTTTACTTTCTGCAAACTATTACTTCCTTCCATTCGATACGTTTAATCCTTTGTTTTCAGCAAAAGCGGTGAGATTGACAACCTCATCGCAAGTTGGGGACAGAGTTCTGTGGTTGTGTTATGCAGGTCTCCACGTTGCTGCTGGCACCGGTAGTGCGCCTTACCAATGTTCAGCTAGCTACACCTTTGGGGTGTTTCCTTGCTCCTACTGGATTGATAACCTTGGTTTCATAATTGAGGGAAACTTACTGATGTGCTCATCATACCTTCCTCTTGGGGTTCCCCAACGAGGTCGTTAGTACACGAGTCAGCAGTTTTCAAGATGACTTGTGACTTGAAATATGACTTTGACTTGACCACAACAGGGTTGTGGAAATGAAAACAAGGTTCCCACTGGAGTAATCTAGAGAATAAAATAGGTCTTTACTACTAAGTACTCCTGAAATAAAATTGGCTTGTTGCAAACAAGACTAGAGCTTAGGATTTCTACTAGAATTGTCTTACTTACATTAGTGATAGTTTGCGAGTACTTTAAAAGTACTCATGGCTTTGTGTAGGGGTTCCACGTATGAAAACAATAAATTTTACCCTACGCCCCTTGAACCCTTGACGCTGCCAGGACCTATCTATTAGTAATACAGTAACGGTTTCACGAACTTACCCTTGAAGACCGAAAAGCGTTATGAATGCTCAGGAGAGCATGGTTGATGTAGACGAGGCGAAGCCGACCTCAAGGTCGTGATGAAGTCCTTGCGCTCCTTTGGCTCCAACGACTTGAGTGCCTCAAGTGCGACACCTCGCGGGGAGTTACACACGTTCGGTGCTTGACGATGACTCCCGCTTCCCCGATCCAGCAACCGTTGCGGAAGTAGAGCTCCTGGATCCGAATCCCGCAGCACGACAGTGCTCCATGGTGAAGATGTCTCTCGTTCGCACAGTCCGAATTTGGGACCACGGTCACGAGAGAGAGAGAGAGAGGGGGAGAGATATCTTCACTTTTGCAATACCACTTTTGGGACCAAAATCCAAGCAATACCACTTTTGCTTCTCTTTTGGTTTCAGCCATGGATTTCGTATTCAAAGTTTCCAATGAATACTCTACAAGGACTTATTCACTATTGTTTTGGTTATATCGAATAACCCCAAAACTTTCACGACTTCAAATGGTTCACTATATATTCTAATTGAGTGCTAACTATTTCTTAACCAATGGTCTCTACATCTATACTACAACGATTTATTTGGTGCCATCTATCAACCCACTTTGATATCTAATATCACATTGTGATGCTTTGCATTTCACAATTTCTCTTATTGCCATTCTTATAAAGTCGAATTTCATTACTATTGATCAAATCATAGTAATTAGATTCTCTTTTATCTTTATACCCTTTTATTGATGAAACACTTTGATCAAATCAAATAGTTTCACATTCATATTTCCTTTGGTAAACTTCTTTACACATTTAAACAATCATATGATGATAGTTACCATTTTGTTAAAACACAATACATCGAATATGTATTTACTTTTAGTAATTCATTAAACACTTTGTATTCAAGTAATACACGGTGTTCAAGTTATTTTGCTGAACTTAGGCATGATTTATATGTGATAAGAAATCGAATGACTTTCACATACTATCAACATAACTTTGAATTTAAATAATGGTTTTCATTCCGTAATGAAATATCATTTAAGTTGGGTATTTTAAGGCATTTCAATATTTTACAAATGTTCATGCATTCTCAATTAGTTTCAAACAACAAGGATAATTCACATATAATCAAACAAGAAATGAACACAAATAGAAATCATTCATAAAAGTGGAACAACTGTTTGTTACAAACTGATATGAATAACCTTTTCACAAAGTGTGAGACACACTAAAGAAGTTCATAATATTTTGATTACAATCTAAACATAAACTAAATGATAAATGTCGAGGGAGAGCGCTGTTGGCCATCATCATCATGCTCACCATCAGCATGCAACGTCACCTCCTCTCCAGCAAGCACCTCTCATGCAGAAGGACCTGTTTTCTGCAAAACAGAACAAGTATCAAATATACTTAACACTGCAAATGTGTTTGCAAGATTATAACATTTATAAAATTGTATATCAAATATATACCTTTGTGATTGATGACCTCAGCGACATTTGGTTCAACCAACACATTCCTGAGATGTGTTACGAACCGGTGGAACTCCATTGATTCCACGCCGCCTCTCATAATGCAAGTCCTGATTTGTGCTTGGTAGCTTGGTGGCAGCGACCGCATCACAACGCAATTTGCAAAAAAGCCCGTCATCCAGCTATCCAGGAAGTATGCAGGCCTCATGTGCACATCATGCATGCGCTCCAAGTGGTCGTACAACGATGAGTTCTCCTCCATCTTAATGGAGAGTAAGTCTCCCATCAGCTCATGCTCCCATATGCGTGCTTTTTCCATGAAATGTGTCCTAAGCTGTAGCATCACCGAACGAGGGTTGACATCACCCACGAAAGGCCACAGCTCATCCACCATTCCGAAACGCATAATAACTGAAATGAAGGAGGTCATCTCACGACGGAGATAGCGGTCTTTCCGCTGGTCTGGGGTCTCTAGGTCAATGGGCTGATCCAAATCCATCCCGTCGAGTATGTAGTCGACCACGTCATTCTCGCTAAGGAGAATGTGGAGACACGCAACCCATATGGAGAAGTTTGATCCATCTAATCTGAGCTTCTCTCCTTCTAACCAATCAATTGTCAACAGGAAAGGTGGCATCAGGGAGAACTTTTCTACATTTACAATTGCAAAAGGAATTTAGACTAAGTTTATAATTAAATGAGTTAATAATAACTCCACTCAGAAACACCTATCCCCATAAGGGTTCCTAGTGATAACACGACCCCTATCAACCACATCTCCCCCAATCATCACGGCCATCAGTGTGGGTTCAAAGGTGGACGCTAAACGTCGGTCACATCATTCATGTGACTCGCGCTCGATCTTTCGACCATTCGTGTTCTGAGGCCATGCTTCTATGGCGTGCTAGGCTTGCCAGCTCAACCTTAGTATATTCGCTGTGCAACATGGCTTACGCCCACTATATGCGAACGTAGATATGTCTGACACCCATGCCTGTACCATGGATCGCCTCATATCGAAGAACTTTCTTGGTGGTGCACACTAAGGGGAACACAATCGTTGGTAATTTTAACAGGGATCATC
Source organism: Avena eriantha (assembly GCA_910589775.1). NCBI lineage: Eukaryota > Viridiplantae > Streptophyta > Magnoliopsida > Poales > Poaceae > Avena > Avena eriantha. Next base: position 329,759,574 of record OU342744.1, read on the forward strand.
TTATTAGGATACCGTCGAGTATCTAGTACTAGCACACAATAAGATACACAAACAATAACATTGGATGTAAATGCGATGTGATATGGTCCTTCACGTCGTGATCTCCATCCGTCGTCACCGGATTCCGAAGCCGTAGACACCAGTGTAACGGTGTCATTCCGGCGTGGTAGACCGTCACCTCCGTTACTATCTACTACTACGTAACAAAAGGTAACCACTTTACCTTTGCCACAACCATATCACAAAGCAACGCCCCCTGCAAAACAAAGTTAGACGCCTCTACTTTATCTTTGCATGTTTTACGTGGCTGAATGGGCTTTCACGCAAAAACCATTCTTACCTACGAACTTTCAGCACAACGTTGATCAAGTAGTTGTCTCTACTACACCCCTTTCGGGGCCCTCCGTTGCAAATGGTATAGCAACTAATGCGAGAGAGACAGACACCCCCTAAGCCACTTTATACGGTACAAGCAGTATGTCAAGCGTGGACCAGTCTCGCGAATGAACGCGTCAAGTCAGTTGGGGGCCGCTTCATCAAGCATTACTACGGTATACACAAGTACACGTGGGAGGGTAACAACTAAAAGATCAACACCCACACGCTACATCTCATGTGTTCTACCCGTACTAGCATTACTACGCATAGGTCTAGCTCTGATACCACTGTTGGGGTTCCGCGTATGAAAACAATAAATTTTACCCTACGCCCTTGAACCCCTGACACTGCCAGGACCTATCTATTAGTAATACAGTAACGGGAGGGGATTTTCGCGAACTTACCCTTGAAGACCGAAAAGCGTTGTCAATGCTTAGGAGAGCATGGTTGATGTAGACGAGCCGAAGCCGACCTCAAGGTCGTGATCAAGTCCTTGCGCTCCTTTGGCTCCAACGACTTGAGTGCCTCAAGTGCGACACCTCGCGGGGAGTTACACACGTCCGGTGCCTGACGATGACTCCCGCTTCCCCTATCTAGCAGCAGTTGCGGAAGTAGAGCTCCAGGATCCGAATCTCGCAGCGCGACAGTGCTCGACGATAAAGATGTCTCTCGTTCGCGTAGTCCGAACTTGGGACCATGGTCACGAGAGAGAGAGAGAGAGGGAGAGCGAGAAAATATCAATTAGAGGTCCTCCCAAAAGTGAGAAGACCTTTATTGATTATTGGTGTGTCTTTTATTTGGCCAAATACCCCCACTATATATAGGGGAGGGGAGGTACTACCTCCCTCAAAGTCCTAGGGTGGGACTAATGGAGAGGGGGGGGAGGGGGGGACCGCTGGCCACCCCATGGGCCCTGCGTGGGAAGGCTGGCCCACTAGGGCGCCAACCACCCCCTTGGCCCCTTCTCCCTCTCTCCTTTCCCTAATGGGCCCTCTCCGCTCCGAGAATTGGCCCATTAAGCCTTTGACCATTTAAATTGATTTTTCACTTTATTAAATAATTATGACTAAATGATTAAATCAATATTTAACATTCATTCACATATTATTCAACCTCCGTGGCTATGGAACACTTCCACCTCCACTCCGGACATCCTCCGGACTTACCGAAACCCTTCCGGTTTTCTCCCTACAATTCTTCGGCTATCCTACCTATCCTATAAACACTCTCTATGCCTCATCAAGACCTTAAGCATGATACCCCATGGTCCGGGAACACTCTAAACATGTTCGGGATACTCCCGCACCAATGATCGACAGAGGGACCTGAATGGCCATGTGACCCCTGTGGGTTCCACGAAGATCTTTCATCGTTTGAACCAGGACAGTCGTGTCTTATTCCCTTTGTCTCTCGATACTTGCATTGCCCGAGATCTGATAAATGACATCACCATGTTGTGTTCAATCTCGTTACTGAACAATGCTACTTGACTCGTTTCGACAAGTGATATCCCTGTGTTCAAATCACACGCTGCGCAGCTATTGGATATAACTCATCCGAGTGGGCCCTTGAGTATCTTCCCGTCACATGGACGGACAAATCCCGCTCTTGACATATATTGCCTCAACGGTTTCCTCCGAGTAGCTGAACACACCTTTATAACCACTGTATTACCAAGTGGCACTTGATGCTATCAAAGCACTCTCGGGAGATAGTGATTGATATAGCCTCACGGTCTAAGGAATAGTCTACGAGGATCCATTTCTAATCATCGTAACTTGAACTTCGTGACATGATCGGGTCACGATGTTTAGGTTGGGTATTGGTTCATCATCTCATTCTCAGAATGAGTTGACTTCATTTCCAACTGGCATAAATGCCACATGATCAAGAAACATGATCATGTATTGACCAATGAACCAGTGACTAGAGTTTCACTGGGAACCCCTGGTTGTTTATATATCACACGTGTATTGATGTTTCCACTCAATACAGTTATAGCATGATATAAAACTTAATCATAAAGTATATGAAATATGATAATAGTCCTTACTACTATTTGTCTCTAGGGCATATTTCCAACACTTTGTCCTTGGCTATTCCCATGGCCAGACTATGAAGAGGACTACCCGAAGGATGGACAACAGGACGTTTACGATAACTAGGATCATCTCCCATCGTCATCATTGCATGTGACAATGAATATGGAGCCTCTACTATGTTTATTTCCGCTTCTTTGATGTGTATTAAGACTTGATCATGAGATCAACTATTTGTAAGACTATTATAGTTTGTAGTGGATGATGTACTGTGCTATCAATTCTATTATGTCTCGCAAAAATGGTATTCCTAGGATTGCGATGTACGGCATAACAGGCATCTGGACTTAAAAGTCCGGGTGTTCACATCTGGTGGGTCCTAGCATAGGTGAACAAGGATATGGTGTAAAATATGCTGGATCTATAGGTATATCCTTAAAATTTGGGCTAACCCTACCCACTGCTTCGTTCTCTAGTTGATATGCCAACTTCTCCCTTCGTTCATGATTAGTTAAATCCTCTAGCATGTCATTCTTATCCTCGAAAATAACCTGATGTGTCTTATACAAAGACCCAACTATCAGTCGATACTGATTCATAAACTTGGAAGCTAGTTTTGGATGCTTCTTTACTATAGTAAGATGATCCAAGCCTGGCTCCATGTCTATAGAGTCATGAGAAATCACAGCGAATGTGCTTCCTGCTAACTCTTGGGCTTTGTGCTCCCGAATATTCGATATCTCCTCTAGAATAGCAACATGATATGCTGCTAGGTGACTTCTACCTTCACCCATAGGTAAATCATGATATAAACCAAGCTTTTCTGGTAGATGGATACTAACACGATATTTGGCTAACTTTCGCCCATCATGGTATGTCAAGGTACTAACTGGAATAGTAGTCATACAAGCAAAAACCCTCAAAAGTTGCCGAACCTGTTCAGTTAAAGTCCCCTGATAATCATCGAGAGTCTCTTCTTTACTTACCAAAGTCTATTTTGGAAACTTTGGTACCATTTGCACTGTATACAAAATATTAATAATTAGTAACTATTAATTATAATGATGCATCATAATAAAGAATTATCGCACTAAAAGATATAACGAAATATTCCCAATTGAATATTCATCATATAATCTAGAGAACTCTTTACCACTGCTCCTAAACTCCTATAGGTAGTTCCCTTTACTAGGTTTCCAACCTAAGGTCAAAGCAATTGCTCCGATACCAGCTACGGTGACCCAGCATACTACTGCATGTGTAGTACACTATAGTCGTTGACATGACACCACAGAACACTGTCCTGTAAATAACACATCCCCTAGAGTGGTAGAACAGAAACATTGCAGGTCCATATTACAAACATACACACTTTGTTATTATTACAATACCATAAGTTCGAGACTTCAAGTGATTCAAACTTACAAACCATATCACTTATTTCATAAGTTAAGCGGAAGAATGAAAGACACAATGATAAGAATGACATGAGCTCAACAACTTATTCTATAGGGTTCGTGCTGCTCGGCTCAACCTAGGTAACTACATTCCGGCCTGACAACTACTCTGACTCATTGCCTTCAGCCCCATAGTGTATCCCGTAGTCCACCCCTTCGATTCCACCGGACATGTTCGGCTCTTCATAGTAGATGTTGCTTTGGACTTCTGTAGCATACACCTGGTCATCCTTCTGTCCCTCAAAGTCTAGCAAGGGGTTCAAAGGAAATGGTGAGTAACATCGTTACCCAGAAAATTCATTATATGCATGGTGGGAAGTTTGATGCTCTAACTACCACCTCGGACTATAAGTCCTTGGTACTATGCAGTTTTTGTAAACATTTCTTCAAATATTGATTTTATTATCAAAAACTATGCCCATCAGCCTTCACAGGTTGACCAGAACTTCATGGAGTTCCTTTCCTGCCGCATTCATAGCTCCTTCTCGAAATAGGGAGTAACATGTCACAGTTCTTACACTCTGTAGAGGTGCATTGCTTTACCCATAAGAGACCAAATCCTTGTTGCACAACCGGGCATACTTTCTCGTCCATAATTCCTTGATGTGGGCCCCAGAAGTTTATCCAAGCCAATCACTGCCCTTCTCCGTGACCCCGCGTGATGACACGATCCCCCAAGAGCTCTACCACGAGTAACGTCCGGGTAGCTTCTAAGCAACTTTTCCTGGCAACCACCATCAGCTATGGTGAACCTCCACCAAGACAGCTATGCATAGATAGTCTAGACACCTATATGGTGGGGCACTGAGGGGTCCCACCCATATGCTAGATTCTCCACGAGAAATCTGCAGCTTCACGATAAGGTCATCCGTCCCTGTGAAAGGAAGAAGATCCAGCTGACTTCTCTGTCCCATTCCAGATCTCATGGTTAACGCGTAATATATGGTGCTTGAATTATTGATGTCATGGGTTATTAAGCCCTAGTTGTTCGGCAACTGGAATTTTGGATTCCATTGTCATTCTTAGTATTTATCACCACTTAGGATGATAATAGCATTTCATTTGTTTGGGAAAATACTTATTTTCTGTCTATTTTAGAACATAGGTGATACAACACAATTTTCAAATACTTCCATAAAGACTCTCAAAGGATATGAGCAGGTGATGAACTTGCCTTGTGACTGCGAGGTAGTGTAGTCGGATACTGATACGTCCATTTTGCATCACTATTCTATGTCATAATTCACTGCTATTCATTGATATATTTCATATTAAGAGATGATACTTATGTTATTTCATCTGTTTTTGCATTGTTGATGACTTTTGGAGCATGGCCCGCTGCAGTCAGGATTCTGATGGAAAAGGTGCTGTTTGGAGGCAAAATTTGCAAAGATCAGAAAATACGGGGAAAATATACAGAAAATCCTATTTTTCTAGAAGACGAAGGAAGCCAGAAGGAGGAGTGGAGATGGGCCACTAGGGGCCCACACCACCCCCTGGCGCGGGCCACCCTAGGCCACGCCACCAGGTGGTGTGGTCGCCCTGGCCCACCTCTGGCTCTCCCCTCTGGCATATATATTCCTCCCGAACCCCTAAGACTCGGGGAGCGACCACAGAAAGATTCTGCCGCCTCTGTGGGGTGGAAAACACTGAGAGAGAAAAATCTCTCCAGCAGACAGATTTCTGCCAGGGGAATTCCTTCTCGGAGAGGGGAGATCGTCGCCATCAACACCACCATCAAGCTGGACTTCATCGGGATCATCATCATCATCACTACCATCATCATCACCATCAGCACCCTCATCACCATCTCCATATTGCTATAACAATTGGGTTGAATCTTGCATAGTTCTTAGGGGAAACTTTCCCGGTTTTGATTACTCTTTGTAGTTGATGTTATTGAGTGAACCATTGAATTATTGTTTATGTTAAGATTGTTATACATCATTATTCCATCTCTGATCATGATCCATATGATGTCTTGTGAGTAGTTCGTTTTGTTCTTGAGGACATGGGAGAAGTCATGTTGTTAGTAGTGGAGTTGTGTTGTGAAAGATTCAATAGTTTGACATTTAAGTTGTGGTGTACTTCTTCTAGTGGTGTCATGTGAACGTCGACTACATGACACTTCGCCTATATGGGCCTAGGGGAATTCATTGTGTATTTGGCTACTAATTGTAGGGGTTGCCGGAGTGACAGAAACCTGAACCCCCGTTAGGAAACCATTGCACAAGGGACGTAAGGGTCTTAGAGTTTAAAGCTGTGGTTAGGTTTCTATCTTAATTACTTTATTATACTTACGGATGTTTGCAAGGGGTATAATCACAAGTATGTATTAGTCCTAGGAAGGTTGGTACATTAGCACAGGTTCACCCACACAACACTTAGCAAACTAAAGAAGATTAAACAACTATATGAAGCGAAAGCACTTGACAGTCTTCCCATGTGTCCTCGAGAACGTTTGGTCATCTTAAGTAATACAACCGGCTTGTCCTTTGCTGCATAAAGGATTGGGCCACTTGCTGCATTTATTCCTACTATCTTTTATTTACTCGTACTTTATTTACTTGCTTTATCAAAAACCCCTAAAAATCCGTTTGCTTAGTATTTGCAGAGAATTCCTGATCCATACCACTAGCCAGCACCTTCTGCTCCTCGTTGGGTTCGACATTCTTACTTATCGAAAATACTGCGATACACCCCCTATAATTGTGGGTCATCAGATACTTCCACCAGACCTTGAGCTCCAATTTCTACAGAAGACCATTATTGCCTGGTAGGGACAATATTTAAAGAAGCAATATGCAATGCATAGTAATATCATGCAATGGTTTATCATTTTCTTATTTGTTTGTTTTACCCACCTTATAAGGGTTTATTATTTTCTTTAATTAATAAAAAGAAAGTATTACTGAAAGTCTTTTAAACTAACATATCCATCATTCCTAGTATTTTATAATGACTAGGATTATTCTAAGAGTTTAAAAATGAATTTATTTAATTTTTAACTCTTTTATATATTTTCCTGAAATTCCATTAAGGAATAAATACTTTATTTTTATAGCATTTGATTTATTTTACAAAGATACAAGCTAGTATTTTTATATATTAGTATAACTATTTAAGATCTTAATAGTGAATTTTATTCAATTTTAAGTGTGTTATATATTTTTTCTAAAATCCCAAAGGAATATAAACATTAATAATAATAGTTCTGAATTTAATTATTTAAAATTCTATTTATTATTTTTCCTAAGTAGAGGACATTTTTGTGAGTCCATAAATATATTATTTGTATTTTTATTTATGTTTATGGAATTTGTTTTGTTTTAGGGGCATAGTTGTAAATATATATTTAGATAGGTCTTTTAAAATATGGGCTTGGCCCACAGGGCTGGCCCGAGCCAACTAGACCCGGCCCACACGGCCTGGTCAAAAGACCACCTGGGTGATACTGGGCAGCCCACCAGCCTAGTACCCCCATGCTCACTCTTTCTCTTCCCCTCTTTCTTGCTCTCGCGCTTGCTTTCGCCTCGCTCGATGCCGACACTGTCGCGCGCGATTCCAACCAGGTCCCACTGTCGTGGCCATCACCATGGTGCAAGATGAGACAGTCGAGGCCACTCCATCGACTGATCCTGCTCGATTTGACGCTAGGCCCTTCTCCTGGCCAGCCGCCTCCACCCTGAACTCTAGGGTTTCATGGCTGCTAGTGCTGTGGTGCTTCGCCATCCCCGTGGTGCTGTACTATGGCTATGGTGGCCCCGTGGTGTCGCCAGCATCACTCGTGTTGCTGTGGCCGCTGTGCCCATGGCTTGGCAAGGGTTGAAGCGCCTTCGGGTGCTCCCCATGTCACTATGGACCACATCGTCGGCCACACTGCTTCCTCTTCTATAACCTAGCAAGGACCTCGGATACGTTCTTATGCTCCCCCTTCTTATTCTTTTTTGCTATCCTCTGTGTGCTTAGAGTGAGGAATCCCTAATTAGGGTTCATCTTCGGTGTTAGGGTATTGCCTCTTTTGGCTGTGATTATTAAATATAACAAATGCATAATTACTATCTAGTGATGGAATTGGAAATTGATAATAGTGGCCCAGTCAAATGAATTCTTATCTGATATTGGATTGATGTCACTTGTAAAATTGATGATGCTGTGGCTCTGATCTAGATTGAGATCTAGTTGTTAGTGATGATTGATTTGTTTTAGTACTAAAGCTTTGCAGTTTGCTCCATGTTCAAATACTACTGCTGCACTCTGATGATAGTTTTATAGATGAACATATATGATTCCTAACTATTGTTTTAGGAAAATGATTAATTATCTTCTTGAGAATATTTGGCTGTGAACCCTTTCTAAATGGATTACTTAGTTAGTATGGATTCTTGTGACACCTTCTATCTAATGGTACACAAATCCTGTCTAATACTAAGTTTTTCCTAAACTGTATTTTATATTGGCTTGTATCTGAAAGAATTGAAGAACTCAATTAAATACAGTGTTTTACTTGTTGGATATATTGGCCTATGATGCTGGTCTGAGGCAAAACCGTGTAAAAACATATATTTTTATTTGCTACCTCCTCTCTCAGGTGTTCCATGATAGTTAGTTCTAAGAAATAATTCCTATAGTTTTTAGGAAGATGATTTGATAGACTTTACAAGAAGTGTTATAATTGATTCTTACTTTGTGAAAGAAGTTCATAAGTTTAAGCCACTACTGAGGTGCTACCATTCCTGGAGTGTGCCTAGTAGTGCTTGTTCAACGAATTCTTTTATACCTAGTTTTGAAAACTAGAGAATACCACTCAAAGTAAATGATGCACAGACTGAGATTTTGGCTTGAGATTTCCACAAACTCTATACTTGACTGTTTATTATATCCAATGAGGAGTTATACACCCCACTTGGGTGTATCTCTAAGGGTTAAAGTTTATCCAATAGATCTTGCTTATTGAATGGATAAGAACATATTCAAAGCATGTTTGCTTCATGGATCACCAACCTGTTAGTAGTTGGTGAAGTGATGTAGTTGTTGCCTTTCTCTAGTTGGCTTGATCTTGGAGTGGTGAGCACTTCCTGGACCTTGTCATGTACCTCATGTGCTGCTCCTGCTGCTCCTGCTCCTCCTAGCTCCTATGATCTTGTACTTGGCCTTGCTATCCTCCTGCACCACCCCTTCTTATGTCACCATCCTATGGACAATTTGGTTGGTTTGTTATGTGGATTGGCTGGTGGATTTGTTGGATATTTGGCCAGATAGGTGATGTTCTTGGTTGTGTCCTTGAGATAGAATAATGGCTGTGACTATGGCTGTGAAGTGGTGAGCAAAGCTTGCTTTGCTGTGGTAAGTGTGGCTTTATCTCTCTCTGTTTCTCACTGCTGGTCAACAACACACTGCATGTAGTTAGTTGAGTAAGCCGCTTCACCGTGCTCTCCCCCTCTGGATTGGATCAAGTGAATTTGTTTTCACTTCTATCCTTTTGCTAGTTACTGATCTGGTGAAACTTGCCCCTTTTATTATGTTAATGATGTGGATCTGAAGCTACTGACTTGAAAAGAACAGATGTTATACATCGGTGAAATTTGCCCTTTTTATTACTCAATGAGGTAATATGCACAGTTCACTTCACTGTTCACCACTGAGAGTAAAAATAACTAAGTAACCCTTTATTTCTTTTTTATTGTTTTTCTTATTTGTAGGAACAAGATCTAGATGCTCAAGATGTAGTATAGGAATAGATAGGTTTTATAGAATTTTGTAATCTTCTTTTTATTCTTTTGTAAAGAATCTTATAATAATATTCTTATAATTTAATACATTTAATTTTATTGTAATTCACTTACTTTAATGTGTTCCTTTATTTGTTGTATCATTCTCACTCTTTGTAATATGATTATTGAATAAGAGAAGGAATAAGAATTCATTTCTTACTTAAATTTCCTTGCCTTAATTCTTATTGTTGTTTAATATACCTATAATATAATCAAACAAATTTAATAAATCATTTTGAAAAACAACTTAATATTACTAACTTCTAATTTTCAAATATCTTCCAATTGATTCAAATTTAAAATTTGAATTCAAAATATTTCCCCCAAAACTCATTAACTCCTAAAGGTCATGTCAAAATTTATAACAATCACTATAAAGAGCTATTCCTACCTCTAGATAGTGAAAGAAACTCTGATCACCTCAGGTTTTTGTTTGGCGAAAAATTTACCCGGATTTTTACAGATGTGCATGCACATGCGCAGATTCCTATTTGTACCCTTCGTTGGTTTCTAAATGCTGGGGTGTTACACAACACACCTAACGGTAAGTTCGATAGACCTTGGCCTTACACACAAAGGAATGATAAATATCATACCACGATGCACATGATAGTGATCAAGTGCAAGAACCATGTCATTTCACTTTACACATATGATGTTTGCATCTTATATTGCTTGCTTGGCATTTCAGTAGCATTATAAGATGATCTCTCATTTTAATATCAAGATAAAAATGTGTTGTTCCTTAAGTATGCACCGTCTATCGATCGTGTTTCGAGATATCACGTGATGATCGGGTGTACTAGACTCCGCGCTTTCATACATCGGGTGTAAGACAGTTTTACACACGCGAGTACTAAGGTTCTTACTTGGTGAGCCTAGGATGTACAGACATGGCCTCGGAACATGGACCGAAAGGTTATATAGTGGATATGATGCCCATATAGATGCTCGACTTTGAAGCTACACCGACTCACGTGATGATCGGACTTGGTGTAGTGGATTTGGTTCATGTAATCACCAAAAAGACACTAGGGATGTTGTTTTTGAGTGGGAGTTCATTCGTAATTTGGATTAGTTAAACTCGATCTATCATAAACTTAGTCTAAACTTTACAAATTCTATTGTAGATTGCAACACCTGGTTATAATTTCAATGTGTTCATGGAGAAAAAGAAACTTGTGGGAAATGGTAGCAACTTTACCAATTGGGCCATGAATTTGAGGATTCTCCTCACTGCTGCACAAAAGCAATATGTGCTAGAAGCGCCGCTAGGCTCCCACCAGCTCTTGATGTGTAGCATCCCATCTGTCTAACATCTGTAATGCTACATGGTCTATTAATAAAAATGCTACTTCCTACATATAATTGTTGCATCATAATTATATCATGCTCATGTCATCATGCCACATTGCATTTGAGCATAATCTAAAACCCTTTTCATTTGGTTCTTATCTCATATGCACTATTAATTTTATGTGCCTCTTGATACATTGTATTTGGTTCTTGATAAATGCTTGATGCCCAAGTTGAGTTGGGGCATATCTCTTATTAACTCCACCACATTTCTTTGTCACCACCCCACAATTCCACCATCCAACTATATGTGAGCCTTGCATTTTATTTGGTTTTACCTCTAGCTCATGTGGGTTGGGATGGATCCACTTCTACTTCCACATGCTCCCATTTATGCATCATGTTGTTTTCATAATATTGATATGGGGAGAGCCACATGGCCACCTTTGCATGGTATGTGAGTAGTTTCCTTGTCTAGCTTCCATATGGTTTGTTTTGGAATATTTGATCATGTATGAATATAATTATGGCTATATACTTTCCTAGTGGGACACACACACTAGCAATTCCATTATATTCATTCATGCTTATTTCTTCCACTCTTGGACATATGGGTTTAATCCAAGCCATGTGTTAATTCCTTGTGCATGTATCTTATGTGTGGGTTCCATTAATTCATGTCACATGGAGTTTAAACCCCACATCCCCATCCAACTCTAGTTCTTCTATTTGTTATTTTTATTTAACCTCTCCAAACCTTTTGCTTGGAATTTATTCAAATTGAGTGCATGTGACTAAGTGGGGTCATTTGAGCTTGTATTTGTTTTCACAAATATAGTGTGGCCTAGCTAAGGATCATGCATGAGCCATGCAAACCACCTCTCACCTCCCCTTCTATCTTTTGGAGTTTCTTGCTTGAAGTGTTGCATGGGTTTGAATTCAAACAAACTTGTCCAAAGTCCTAACCCTAACCTCCCTATCTAACCCTAAACCTACACAACACAAAACCTAGCTACACTCACCTTTCCCCTCTCCCCAACCCTAGTCCACCACCAGCCTTGTGGCTTGGTTCGGTCCCAACCCAACCCCCTTCTACTCTAGGCCGAGCCACCGTCCTAACCTAAACCCTAGCCGAGCCATCCCCCTCTCCCGTTTCTCTCTTTCCTCGCTGCCAAGCGTACCCCACCTGATCCACACCTGCTCCGTCCCCTCTGGTTCTAGCCGCTACTCGAGCCCCTGGTCCAACCGAGCCGTGCCAGCACGTGAGAAGAGGGAGAAGAGAAGGTGACCACCACCACATTTTTTCCACCCGAGCCCCATGTGCATCTCTTCCTCCCCTCTGTCCTTATCTACTCCCTCCTCTGCCTTGCAGCCTCAGATCTTCCCCAGGGCTCTGCCCATCGCCGCCAGAACACCTGCTTGCTACCCGTCTCTCTCCCATCCCCGACAACCTCACCGTCGGATCCTTCTCCCCACCACCATCACAAGGAGGCGGGTGTGGCGTTCGTTGTCGAGGAAGGCCGAGGAGATCTTCTGCATCGCCCCTGTGTACCCAGACGAGGAGGAGACGGCCGTACCCGCTGCACCCCGACGCGATCTGACGAGAAACCCTAGCGGCAGAACCCCAGCTACCCCGCTGATCCCCTGCGCTCCGACTCGATCAAGAACACACTACCGGTGAGGCACAGATCCCCCCCTGACATCCTCTCGCACGCCTACGCTTCGTGTACGCGTCTGCCTTTCTGTCAAGCGCCCTCTGTGCACGGTGCTCGCTGTTGCTTCTCCACCGTCACGCCGCGGTAGGGTCTTCTGGCCGTGCAGCTGTTACCCAGCATCAAATCGAGCCAGCCCCAGTGGTCGCCGCCATCTGCGCGCGCGCGCCGCGTCGCGGGATCGCATCCCTGCCGCGCCTGTCTCCTGTTTCCGTTAGTTTCGTCAAACGCTGAGAAAAAAACAGTAAGCACTAGGGTTTTTCCGAATAACCCCCAACCTTTTGTTTTTGCAACCCGCAGTCCAGTCCAGGCCCACATGTCATCTGCTCCGGCGTTTTTACAAAAAGGCACCTGGAATTTTTGGTTCTCAACCCGCACTCTCCAGCTGCGCCACGCGGCCGCGCCCTGTTCGTGCGCCCGCGTGTGGCCCCGCGAAACCGTCGACCCCACCTGTCTGTCACCCCGACTAGACAACCCCGCGGTGAGAAAAGCCCTGCCGCGCGTTGTTTTCCGCTAGCTCAGCGCGGTCCCACCCGTCAGCGTCTGTGGCTAAGTCTGCCTGTGTACAAAAAGTCTCTGTCTGTTTCTGTTTAATAAAAATGATTCAGAAATGTTTAATATGTTTTTCAAATCCAGTTTTAAATAAATTTTAATTGACAAATCCAAATAATACAAATAATATATGTTTTTGAATCAGAAAAATGTGAGGAATTCAAATATGCCTTCCAAAATAATGTTTGCCTAATTTAAATTTTCGAAATTGTTTAAATTGCAATAAAAATGCCTTTTTCTCAATTAATTAATAACTTTAATTCTATAACTCCAAATTTGACAAATATTATGTCTAAATCGATCAGCGCGACGAGCCCGTTCTAACTACGCATTTCATGATATGAATTGAAGCATGCATCATATAAATATTAAGTGGAAAGCAAGTTATATGGGAGCAAAACATGACTAAAAACTTAATAAAATGCTTTATTCTTGTACGCCACACCTCACCCATGCCATGCTATGTTATGCCATGTAATTTGTGCATCATTCATCATGGCATGCTTGTTTGCTTATCGCATTTTATTTATATGTTTGTGCATTATATTTATGTTGGCCTTGTTTGTTTGGTTCTTCTCGGATAGACGCCGAGCAGGGGAAGTATTAGGAATCCCAGGAGTACTACCCAGATCCTTCTCTCGCTTCAACTGAGCTGCCAGGCAAGCACTACCACATGCTTGCATACATATAGTACCTATTGCTTCTATCTTATTCTTGCATCATGGACTCGCGATTGCATTAAACTGAATCCCAAGTATTCCATGGCCTTTACTTTTAAACCCCACCGAACCTTGTTCCTCCATCCTATGAGCCATTACTACAGGAGTTGCTCGAGCCTTACGTGTTGTAGAACTGCATGTGTAGGGTTTGTGAGTGTCTGATGGATAACGAGGTACCTAAACAACTTAACCTGAGTAGTAATGGGATAACTAATGAAAGAGGCACCGGTGGGCAATATCTGTTATTTGGTTTTTCATGCTCACTTGTGTCCCGTAGGACCCCGAGTACTTGATACCTGTTCCTTGACTATTCGCACTATCCACATACGGGATACTCTATGAATCCTCCTTTGCATGAGCTTGATTGGTACTTTATTTCTTGGGGCCACAAAGTAGTTTGGGGCTTTATTACTATCTTGTACTTATGCCATGCTTTACCGCTTTAATTATGATTGTGCGTGGAGCACCTGTACTGTTTAAGAATGCGGAATGTTTTCACGGTATCGACAAGCCTAGTCACATTTTCGGGTTCCCAATCGTTTACAACCATTGTCGCAAACCCTGGGTCCGTCTCGGAGCCGGCCAACTTCATTGCGGGTAGCTTATTGGGGTGGCCCCCTGAAATGAATTATGAATCCCGTGATTGCGTTGTCGTGAAAGCCTCGTTGGGTTTTGATTTGGTTTTTCCGAGGTAGATCGTGTGTGTGTTGCTATTTGTGCACCCCTGCAGGGTAAATCTTTCTGAAAGTCGTGTCCGCGGTTATGGACGACTTGGAGCACAGTTTCTCGATCATAGACAAGCATAACTAAAGTACCGCTTTTAATTTGACTAAATATCTGACTAGTAATTAGTGCAATACTCATGGAATGGTTAATAAAACTGCCAACAGATGGGTTATTCGTCCGCTTTCTCGTTGGTAAGCGAGAAGGAGGATGGATCTGTTACTTTATACTGTTATAACTGTTGTTTCTAATTAACGGACATCCGCCTATCTTTGGTTAGGCGGATGGTTATCGAGTATCTATAGACTTGTTAGCTATTATCTTTTGCTGCAATTGCGTCACCCCAGGTTTATGTCCCCTTTAGAGGCATAAAGACTTGCTGAGTACCCCTAGGGTCTCACACGATAAATTGTTTGATTCAGATGAACAGGTGTATTCGCAAGATGGATACTGGGTGGAGGAGACAGATGGTGTTGGAAACGATCACTCGGTGTAGAGATTCCGGGGATGGGGATCCGTGAGATCTGTGGGCGGGATGTGCTTATTTATGTGGCATCTTATGCCGATTTGCTTCTTATCCGTACTCAGATCTTGTTTCCCGCTTCCGCTTGATACTCTATTGATTGATGTATGGGGAGCTATACTACACTATTATCTCTATCTTGGATATTTGGATCTTGCCGTATGGCGTTGCAATATTTCTATTTCTTTTAGATGGTATGGCTCTGAGAACTGTTGTAAGGTAGCTTGCATACATACTCACTTGTGTATGTATTTGATCTCTTCGCTTGTTGCCTATGCCGCTCGCTCTTGTCCCGATGTTCTTGGAAGTGGTTAGGGCGGTGGATGGGCCTACACGTGGGTGGCCCTGGCCCCCGCTGTAAAACCCTTAAGCACTTTTAGTGCATCCAGGCTTGAACTTAGAGCGTAGGGTCCGAGGTTGTTACAATTGGTATCAGAGCCATCCCGCCCTTCAGGGTCTCAGCCAAATGGTCGTTGTCAGTCTAGCAAATATTTTGGTAGTTATGTATACTAGGGAAAAACAAAAATGCGAGAGTAGGACTTCTTCCATTTTTCTTCTTACCCACCCACCCACCCTTTTCTGGTAAGGAAGTGTAACGTTTTCAATCCTCTTCTAAAAATTCAAACTAGGATTCACGTGTTCTGGGTTCTGTAGTACCATAGGTTGTGTGAGTGTGTGTGTGTGTGTGTGTGTAATTCCTTGTCTATCTGTTGCATCCAACTTGTTATCACTATCTGCCTTTTGGTTATCAACTGTTGGTACATTCCATACCGACATGCTTTTGTAAACCGACGCGATCTATCTTACTCGTTGTTATCCGACGCTATCTTGTTAGGGGTGTTTCTTTCCGTAGTTGCTAATCTTTAGGTTCATCTTAAGAAGGAAGAGAGTCGGGATATGTGTTTTACTAATTCATGTGCGGAGTAATGCTTTGAGTGCGGGATGGAGTCGTGACCATACCACTACTTTTATCATTAGCTCTTGTATATTGAATTGATAGAGTGCTAAGCTTGATTCTTTAAGTGGTTTTGCGCATATAGTGGTATTTTAATGCCGAAATTTGCGGAATTTTTTTCTTTGATAGCTTTGTGTACCACACTCCTTGTTCAGTCGTGTGCGATATGCTTACTATATTCTAGGTGCTTTGAACTTTGTTGATATTTTAATATCATCTTAGTAATTTGTATCCTTAATCTTGTTTAATTCCATTTTGGTACTATTTTGGATTATTATTATTCTCCATTATGGTACTGACTTGAGTTTTATATCAATCCCAGGATGGCACCACCACGCCGTACTGAGGAGGACATACCACCTGAACTGGGGGCTGCGTTGGCAAGTATTGCTAATGCCTTGGGAACAATGCAGCAGAACCAGCAACGCTTTGAAGAAAGTGTCAGGAGGAATGAGTTTGTCATGCTACCTCCACCTCCCAAGCGAGGACACATCAAGGGCTTTCTGAAGTTTAACCCGCGCCACTTTGAGGTATCTGATCAGCCACTGGAAGCTGATGATTGAATTCGTGAGATGTCAAGGTTGCTAAGGACTGCTGATGTACCTGAACAAGAATGGGTAAAATGCGCTACTCACCTTCTAAAAGGAGACGCAACTCTATGGTGGGAGAATTACCTGAAGGCAAACCACTATGGTTTTCAGCCTACTTGGGAGCAGTTCACTGGGGCTTTCAAAGAGCAATACCTGTCAGAAATTGTCATGGAAAGGATGAAGGAGGTGTTTCTCAACCTCAAGCAGGGCAATGACAATGTCAACACCTATATTAGAAACTTCATGAATCTTTCTCGGTATGGTGGCGATGAGACCTCCGATGACAAGAAGAAACAAAAGAGGTTCAGGCAAGGGCTCAATGCATCTATCAAATATGCAATAACTCATGCAAGGCCAGGGTCTTTTGTAGAACTCCAACATACAGCTCTACAGGAAGAAGCCAGTAGGCAAGTGTTCGAGGAGTCCAAGAAACACAACCGTGACGCAACACGCTCTTCAGCTATGACAACTCCTTCTAAGCGCTGTGTGTGTGTTCCTAATACCGCACCGCCGCTCCCGGCTCCACCAAGACCTTCAAGCTACGCGGCAAGGACACCAAACTCCTTCAACGCTGCTTCTAGGGGCTACAACCACAACTACCCTGGAGTGCCTGGTGGAGTCCCTGGGTACACTGCTCCACGTCCACCTGGTGCTTGTTACAATTGTGGGAACACTGGGCATCAACACTGGAGTTGTCCCATGAACAACAAAGCTCTTCCACCACCACCTCCAAGAGCTGCAGCAAGTCCTTCTATGGTTCGTGCACCTCCACCTCGGGCTCTCAACATCAACACCACGCACGGGTCCACTGTTGCTCGTGCCAACTGTGTCAATGTCGCTCAAGCCGAGCATGCACCTGGAGTTGTGATGGTACGCTTTCTGTTAACTCAGTCCCTGCACGAGTTTTATTTGATATTAGAGCATCGCATTCATTTGTATCCTTCAAGTTTGCTCAAGAGAATGGGTTGTCATCTGATTCGTTACCTAAAAAGCTGATGGTCCTTTCTCCGGGGGCAAGGATGTTAACTTCCAAGATCAGTTATGACAATTAGGTTCAAATTGGGAATTCTTCCTTTCCGGCCTCTTTGATTATTCTGGGCAACTCAGATATCGATGTCATTTTAGGCATGGAATGGCTAGCTGAAAATAAAGCTGTGATTGATTGTGCTGAACATTCGGTTTCTCTGAAAATTCCTAAAGGCCATATAGTCTATTCTCCAAGTCTGACTACTGCAATTCAGCTCTTCTCTTTGTCTGCTCTGAATGATGATGCTATGGATGCTATTCAGAGTGTTCCGGTGGTCCGTGAGTTTCCAGATGTTTTTCCTGAAGAGTTACCAGGTATGCCTCCTGACCGAGAGGTGGAGTTTGTGATTGAGCTTGAACCTGGAACCGCTCCTATCTCCAAGCGGCCATATAAAATGGGTCCTGCTAAGTTGGCTGAACTCAAACGCCAGCTTGATGAACAAGAAAAGTTGGGTTTCATTCAGCACAGCACTTCTTCTTGGGGTAGCCCAACCATCTTTGTGAAGAAGCGAGACCGCACTGATAGACTTTGTGTTGACTATCGGGCTCTCAATGCAAAAACCATCAAGAATAAATATCCCCTTCTGCGGATTAATGATCTCTTCGATCAGCTAGCTGGAGTTGTGGTATTCTCTAAGCTTGACTTGAGAAGTGGATATCATCAAATCAAGATTCGCAAGGAAGATGTTCCCAAAACAGCTTTCACCACCCGCTATGGCCTGTATGAGTACACGGTCATGTCTTTCGGTCTCACCAATGCACCTGCCACCTTCTCGAGGCTTATGAACTCGGTTTTCATGGAGTATCTTGATAAGTTCGTCGTGGTCTATCTGGATGACATTCTAGCCTATTCTAAGTCAAAGGAAGAACATGAAGAACACCTTCGGTGTGTCCTAAACAAGCTTCGTGAGAACCGCCTGTATGCAAAGTTCTCCAAGTGTGAATTTTGGCTTCCCGAAGTCACCTATCTTGGTCACGTTATCTCTGCTAAGGTCATTGCCGTCAACCCAGAAACTGTTCGGACAACTGTTGAGTGGCTTCCACCCAAAAATGTCAAAGAAGTCCGGAGTTTCCTTGGTTTGGCTAGTTACTGCCGTCGCTTCGTTCAGAACTTCTCGAAGATTGCGAAGCCTCTTACCGATCTCCTCAAGAAAGGCAAGAAATACCTTTGGTCTCCTGCATGTCAAGCAAGCTTTGAAACCCTCAAAGAGAAGCTCACTTCCACACCAGTCTTGATTCCTCCAAATACATCAAAGCCTTTCCAGATATTCTGTGACGCCTCCTTGCAAGGATTGGGTGCGGTCCTCATGCAAGAAAAGCAAGTCGTTGCTTATGCTTCCCGTCAGTTGAAAACTCATGAGCTCAAATATCCAACACATGATCTTGAACTTGCAGCGGTTGTCTCCGCTCTAAAAGTATGGAGGCACTACTTGCTTGGAAACCGTTGTGAGATATTTTCTGACCACAAAAGCCTGAAGTATATCTTCACTCAACTTGATCTCAACCTTCGTCAGAGGAGGTGGATTGAAGCAATTAATGACTTCGATCTGACCATCAACTACACTCCTGGCAAAGCTAATGTCATGGCCGATGCTCTCAGCCGAAAATCTTATGTCAACAACCTCATGGTGGAAGAACAACAGCCTCTCTTGTGCGAGGAATTTCGCCAGCTCAACCTTGAAATTGTGGATCAAGGGTATCTTCTGAATCTTCTGGCAACCCCTCTCTTGGAAGAAAAAGTTCGCTCCATTCAACTTGGTGATCCTTACACTAGAAACATCATCTCCAAGATTCAACTTCCGAAGTATGAACCTTTCCACCTTGACAACCAAGGCACTCTATTCTTTAAGCACCAGATGTTCGTTCCGAAGTATCTGGGTTTGAGAGAGCAAGTTCTTAAAGAAGCTCATGATTCTGTTCTTTCTATCCACCCTAGCAGCACTAAGATGTACATGGACCTGAAAACACAATATTGGTGGCCTGGATTGAAATGATATTGCGCCAAGTATGTCTCGGAGTGTGATGTCTGCCGCAGAGTTAAAGCTGTCCATCAGAAACCTTCCGGTCTTCTACAGCCATTGAAGCCTCCGGAATGGAAATGGGAGAAAGTAGAGATGGACTTCATAACTGGTTTTCCAAGGTCGCAGAAGGGCAACAATGCAATCTTTGTTGTCATCGACAGGCTTTCTGAAGTGGCTCACTTCTTTCCCGTCAAGGAAACAATTTCAGCAATTTAGTTGGCTGAGCTCTATATCAACAGAATTGTCTCTCTGTATGGGGTTCCTCTTGATATCAGCTCAGATCGTGGAAGTATCTTCACTTCCAAGTTCTGGGGAAGTTTCCAAAATGCCTTGGGAACAAAGTTGAACTTCAGCACAGCTTACCACCCTCAGTCACAAGGGCAACTAGAAAGGATCAATCAGATTCTGGAAGATATGCTCCGTGCTTGCGTCATCTCTTTCAGCATGAAGTAGGAAGAATGCCTTCCTTATGCTGAGTTCTCTTACAACAATAGCTTCCAGAAGAGTCTAAAGATGGCACCATTTGAGGTTCTCTAAGGACGCAAATGCAGAACTCTGATTGGTTGGTCGGGCGCAGGTGAAAGAACATTGTTTGGCCCCGACATTGTAACTCAAGCGGAGGAGAAGGTTCACATCATTCTTGAAAACCTGAAGGTTGCTCAAAGTCACCAGAAGAGCAACTACGACAGAAAGCACACGGACATGGAGTATGTCCCTAGTGATCTCGTTATCTTCGTGTCACTCCCATGAGAGGCAGGCACCGGTTTGGTATCAAAGGGAAGCTGGCTCCTAGATACATTGGTCCTTTCAAAGTTCGTGGAAGAAGAGGAGAAGTCTCTTATGCTCTTGAGCTCCCTGAAAAACTCAAGGTCCATGATGTTTTCCATATCTCTCAACTCAAGAAGTGCTTCAAGGATCCTGGCAGGACCGTGGACCATGAGCTCATCAATCTCGAAGAAGATCTGTCTTATCAAGAACACCCCACAAAAATCCTAGAAGTTGCAGAAAGAAAGACTCACAACAAGTCTATCAAGTTCTGCAAGGTGAAGTGGTCGCACCATTCAGTTGATGAAGCCACTTGGGAACGCGAGGATGAGCTCCGTGCCAAGTATCCTACCCTCTTCGTGTCTTCTTCTTCCTAGAATCTCGGGGCGAGATTCCTGTTTAGTAGGGGAGAGTTGTAGCATCCCATCTGTCTAACATCTGTAATGCTACATGGTCTATTAATAAAAATGCTACTTCCTACATATAATTGTTGCATCATAATTATATCATGCTCATGTCATCATGCCACATTGCATTTGAGCATCATATAAAACCCTTTTCATTTGGTTCTTATCTCATATGCACTATTAATTGTATTTGCCTCTTGATACATTGTATTTGGTTCTTGATAAATGCTTGATGCCCAAGTTGAGTTGGGGCATATCTCTTATTAACTCCACCACCTTTGTTTGTCACCACCCCACAATTCCACCATCCAACTATATGTGAGCCTTGCATTTTATTTGGTTTTACCTCTAGCTCATGTGGGTTGGGATGGATCCACTTCTACTTCCACATGCTCCCATTTATGCATCATGTTGTTTTCACAATATTGATATGGGGAGAGCCACATGGCCACCTTTGCATGCTATGTGAGTAGTTTCCTTGTCTAGCTTCCATATGGTTTGTTTTGGAATATTTGATCATGTATGAATATAATTATGGCTATATACTTTCCTAGTGGGACACACACACTAGCAATTCTATTATATTCATTCATGCTTATTTCTTCCACTCTTGGACATATGGGTTTAATCCAAGCCATGTGTTAATTCCTTGTGCATGTATCTTATGTGTGGGTTCCATTAATTCATGTCACATGGAGTTTAAACCCCACATCCCCATCCAACTGTAGTTCTTCTATTTGTTATTTTTATTTAACCTCTCCAAACCTTTTGGTTGGGCTTTATTCAAATTGAGTGCATGTGACTAAGTGGGGTCATTTGAGCTTGTATTTGTTTTCACAAATATAGTGTGGCCTAGCTAAGGATCATGCATGAGCCATGCAAACCACCTCTCACCTCCCCTTCTATCTTTTGGAGTTTCTTGCTTGAAGTTTTGCATGGGTTTGAATAAAAACAAACTTGTCCAAAATCCTAACCCAAACCTCCCTATCTAACCCTAAACCTACACAACACCAAACCTAGCTACACTCACCTTTCCCCTCTCCCCAACCCGAGTCCACCACCAGCCTTGTGGCTTGGTTCGGTCCTAACCCAACCCCCTTCTACTCTAGGCCGAGCCACCCCCTAACCTAAACCCTAGCCGAGCCATCCCCCTCTCCCGTTTCTTTCCTCGCTGCCAAGCGTACCCCACCCGATCCACACCTGCTCCGTCCCCTCTGGTTCCAGCCGCTGCTTGAGCCCCTGGTCCAACCGAGCCGTGCCAGCACGTGAGAAGAGGGAGAAGAGAAGGTGACCACCACCACCTTTTCTCCACCCGAGCCCCATGTGCATCTCTTCCTCCCCTCTGTCCTTATCTACTCCCTCCTCTGCCTTGCAGCCTCAGATCTTCCCCAGGGCTCTGCCCATTGCCGCCAGAACACCTACCTGCTACCCCTCTCTCTCCCATCCCCGACAACCTAACCGTCAGCTCCTTATCCCCACCACCATCACAAGGAGGCGGGCGTGGCGTTCGTTCTCGAGGAAGGCCGAGGAGATCTTCTGCATCGCCCCTGTGCGACCAGACGAGGAGGAGACGGCCGTACCCGCTGCACCCCGACGCGATCCGGCGAGAAACCCTAGCGGTAGAACCCCAGCTACTCCGCCGATCCCCTGCGCTCCGGCTCGATCCACGACCACCAACACACTCCCGGTGAGGCACTGATCCCCCCTGACATCCTCTCGCACGCCTATGCTTCCTGTACGCGCCTGCCTTTCCGTCGAGCGCCCTCTGTGCACGGTGCTCGCTATTGCTTCTCCGCCGTCGCGCCACGGTAGGGTCTTCTGGCCGCGTAGCCGTTACCCAACATCAAACCGAGATAGCCCCAGTGGTCGCCGCCGTCTGCACGTGCATGCCGCGTCGCGGGATCGAATCCCCGCCGCACCTGTCTCCTGTTTCCGTCAGTTTTGTCAGACGCTGAGAAGAAAAACAGTAAGCACTGGGGTTTTTCTGAATAACCCCCAACCTTTTGTTTTTGCAACCCGCAGTCCAGTCCAGGCCCACATGTCATCTGCTCCGGCATTTTTACAAAAAGGCACCTGGACTTTTTGGTTCTCAACCAGCACTCCCCAGCTGCGCCACGTGGCCGCGCCCTGTTCGCGCGCCCGTGTGTGGGCCCGCGAAACCGTCGACCCCACCTGTTTGTCACCCCGACTAGACAACCCCGCGGTGAGAAAAGCCCTGCCGCACGTTGTTTTCCGCCAGCTCAGCACGGTCCCACTCGTCAGCGTCTGTGGCTAAGTCTTCCTATGTACAAAAAGTCTCTGTCTGTTTCTGTTTAATAAAAATGATTCAGAAATGTTTAATATGTTTTTCAAATCCAGTTTTAAATAACTTTTAATTGACAAATCCAAATAATATAAATAATATATGTTTTTGAATCAGAAAAATGTGAGGAATTCAAATATGCCTTCCAAAATAATGTTTGACTAATTTTAATTTTCGAAATTGTTTAAATTGCAATAAAAATGCCTTTTTCTCAATTAATTAATAACTTTAATTCTATAACTCCAAATTTGACAAATATTATGTCTAAATCGATCAGCGCGACGAGCCCGTTCTAAATACGCATTTCATGATATGAATTGAAGCATGCATCATATAAATATTAAGTGGAAAGCAAGTTATATGGGAGCAAAACATGACTAAAAACTTAATAAAATGCTTTATTCTTGTACCCCACACCTCACCCATGCCATGCTATGTTATGCCATGTAATTTGTGCATCATTCATCATGGCATGCTTGTTTGCTTATTGCATTTTATTTATATGTTTGTGCATTATATTTATGTTGGCCTTGTTTGTTTGGTTCTTCTCGGATAGACGCCGAGCAGGGGAAGTATCAGGAATCCCAGGAGTACTACCTAGATCCATCTCTCGCTTCAACTGAGCTGCCAGGCAAGCACTACCACATGCTTGCATACATATAGTACCTATTGCTTCTATCTTATTCTTGCATCATGGAGTCGCGATTGCATTAAACTGAATCCCAAGTATTCCATGGCCTTTACTTTTAAACCCCACCGAAGCTTGTTCCTCCATCCTATGAGCCATTACTACAGGAGTTGCTCGAGCCTTGCGAGTTGTAGAACTGCATGTGTAGGGTTTGTGAGTGTCTGATGGATAACGAGGTACCTAAACAACTTAACCTGAGTAGTAATGGGATAACTAATGAAAGAGGCACCGGTGGGCAATATCTGTTATTTGGTTTTTCATGCTCACTTGTGTCCCGTAGGACCCCGAGTACTTGATACCTGTTCCTTGACTATTCGCACTATCCACATACAGGATACTCTATGAATCCCCCTTTGCATGAGCTTGATTGGTACTTTATTTCTTGGGGCCACAAAGTAGTTTGGGGATTTATTACTATCTTGTACTTATGCCATGCTTTACCGCTTTAATTATGATTGTGCGTGGAGCACCTGTACTATTTAAGAATGCGGAATGTTTTCGCGGTATCGACAAGCCCAGTCACATTTTCGGGTTCCCAGTCGTTTACAGCCATTGTCGCAAACCCTGGGTCCCTCTCGGAGCCGGCCAACTTCGTTGTGGGTAGCTTATTGGGGTGCCCCCCTGAAATGAATTATGAATCCTGTGATTGCTTTGTCGTGAAAGCCTCGTTGGGTTTTGATTTGGTTTTTCCGAGGTCGATCGTGTGTGTGTTACTATTTGTGCATCCCTGCAGGGTAAATCTTTCTGAAAGTCGTGTCCGCGATTATGGACGACTTGGAGCACATTTTCTCGATCATAGACAAGCATAACTAAAGTACCACTTTTAATTTGACTAAATATCTGACTAGTAATTAGTGCAATACTCATGGAATGGTTAATAAAACTGCCAACAGATGGGTTGTTCGTCCGCTTTCTCGTTGGTAAGCGAGAAGGAGGATGGATCTGTTACTTTATACTGTTATAACTGTTGTTTCTAATTAATGGACATCTGCCTATCTTTGGTTAGGCGGATGGTTAGCGAGTATCTATAGACTTGTTAGTTATTATCTTTTGCTGCAATTGCGTCACCCCAGGTTTATGTCCCCTTTAGAGGCATAAAGACTTGCTGAGTACCCCCAGGGTCTCACATGATAAATTGTTTGATTCAGATGAACAGGTGTATTCGCAAGATGGATACTGGGTGGAGGAGACAGATGATGTTGGCAACGATCACTCGGTGTAGAGATTTCGGGGATGGGGATCCGTGAGATCTGTGGGCGGGATGTGCTTATTTATGTGGCATCTTATGCCGGTTTGCTTCTTATCCGTACTCAGATCTTGTTTCCCGCTTCCGCTTGATACTCTGTTGATTGATGTATGAGGAGCTATCCTACACTATTATCTCTATCTAGGATATTTGGATCTTGCCATATGGCGTTGCAATATTTCTATTTCTTTTAGATGGTATGGCTCTGGGAACTGTTGTAAGGTAGCTTGCATACATACTCACTTGTGTATGTATTTGATCTCTTCCCCTGTTGCCTACGCCGCTCGCTCTTGTCCCGATGTTCTTGGAAGTGGTTAGGGCGGTCGACGGGCCTACACGTGGGTGGCCCTGGCCCCCGCTGTAAAACCCTTAACCACTTTTAGTGCATCTAGGCTTGAACTTAGAGCGTAGGGTTCGAGGTTGTTACATGATGCCCCTAACGAGGAAAAGAAAGTCTGTTTGACTCGTCGAGAGGACCACAACTTAGTTCATTGCGGTGTACTATATGGCCTAGAGCCAGAACTTCGAAAACGTTTCGAAAATGGCAATGCTTTTGATACCATGGGTGAATTGAAAATGATTTTCGATACCCATGCTATCGTAGAGAGTTATAATGCTTCTGAAAAGTTCTTTAGCTGCATGATGGAAGAGAATAACTCCGTTAGTGATCATGTACTCAAGATGTCTGGGTACGCCGATAAGCTTGTGTCCTTGGGAATAACGATTCCCATTGACTTAGGCATACATCATGTTCTCCAATCTCTGCCACCTAGCTACAAGAGCTTCGTGATGAATTATAATATGCAAGGCATCAAGAAGTCTCTCCCCGAGCTTCTGTCAATGCTTAAAACTGTAGAAGTGGAGATCAGGAAAGAGCATCAAGTGTTGATGATCAATAAGACCATCGATTTCAAGAAAGACAAGAAGGGTAAACAGAAGGGCGGCAAATCTATTGCCGCACCTGAAAAGAAATCCCGAGCTGGCCCTAAGTCTGATACCGGGTGCTACTATTGCAAGGGGACTAGCCATTGGAAGTGCAACTGTCCCAAGTATTTGGCGGACAAGAAGGTCAGCAAGGAAAACAAAGGTATATGTGATATACATGTTATTGATGCGTACTTGACTAGTACTCGCAGTAGCACCAGGGTATTTGATACGGGATCAGTTGCTCATATATGTAACTTGATTCAGGGGCTGCGGAACAAGGGACATCCAGCAAGGGATAAGGTCACGATGCGTGTCGGCAATGGATCAAGAGTTGATGTGATCGCCGTCGGAACGCTGCC
This sequence comes from Avena eriantha, assembly GCA_910589775.1. NCBI lineage: Eukaryota > Viridiplantae > Streptophyta > Magnoliopsida > Poales > Poaceae > Avena > Avena eriantha. The sequence goes on from OU342744.1 coordinate 329,786,033, forward strand.
TCTCCATATGCCGTCGAGATTAGTGATAAATCTAAATAATTGTTATTTGGTGCCTGCACTAAGCATGAACATTGTATCCGAATCGTGTTTGATGCAAAGTGGTTATTCCTTTAAATCTGAAAACAATGGTTGTTCGATTTATATGAATGATATCTTTTATGGTCATGCACCTATGTTGAATGGTTTATTTCTATTGGATCCCGATAATAGTATTACACATATTCATAACATTGATGCTAAAAGGATTAAACTTGATGATGATATATCTGCATATATGTGGCACTACTGTCTAGGTCATATTGGTGTTAAACGCATGAAGAAACTCTATTCTGATGGACTTTTGGAGTCACTTGATTTTGAATCATTTGATACATGTGAGCCATTCCTTATGGGCAAGATGACTAGAACGCAATTTTCCGGTTCAATGGAACGGGCGACAGATTTATTGGAAATCATACATACTAATGTATGTGGTCTAATGAGTGTGTCGAAGCGAGGTGGATATCGTTATTTTGTTACTTTCACGGATGATTTGAGTATATACGAGTATATCTATTTGATGAAACAAGAGTCTAAAACCTTTGAAAAGTTCAAAGAATTTTAGAATGAAGTGGAAAATCATCATAACAGAAAGATCAAATTTCTGCGGTCCGACCGTGGAGGAGAGTATCTTAGTTACGAGTTTAGCACACATATGAAAGACTGTGGAATAGTTTCACAACTCACGCATGCTGAAACACCACAATGTAATGGTGTGTCAAAATGTCGTAATTGTACTTTATTGGATATGGTTCGATGTATGATGTCTCTGACTGACTTGCCACTATCATTTTGGGGTTATGCACGGGAAACCGTTGCATTCACTTCAAATCAGACACCTTCTAAATCCATTGAAACGACACCGTTCGAATTGTGGTTTGGAAACAAACCTAAGCTGTCATTTCTTAAAGTTTGGGGATGCGATGTTTATGTGAAGAAACTTCAGCCTGATAAAATCGAACCCAAAGCAGAAAAATGCGTCTTCATAGGATACCCTAAAGAAAAAATTGGGTATTCCTTCTATCACGGATTCGAGGGCAAGGTTTTCATTGCCAAGAATGGATCCTTTCTAGAGAAAGAGTTTCTCGCGAAAGGCGTGTGTCGTCGGAAGGTAGAACTCGAAGAGGTTATTGAACCCTCTCTTCATGAAATGGCGTACAGTGCCAAAAATTGTTTCAGAGTTGACTTCACCGAATGAAGAGGGAACTAATGATAATTATCATGAAACTCCGAAAGAGAACACTGCTGAACCTCGCAGGTCAAGAAGGACACATACAACTCCTGAACTGTATAGAAATCCTGTTATGAATTTCATGGTTGATGAAATAGATGACCCGACGATGTATGAAGAAGTGATGATGAGCCCGGATTCCATCAAATGGCTAGAAGCCATGAAATCCGAGATGGAATCTATGTACGAAAACCAAGTTTGCACCTTGGTGGACTTACCTCACGACCAAAAGGCCGTTGAGAATAAATGGATTTTCAAAAGAAAAACTGATGCCGTTGGTAATGTGACCATCTTTAAAGCTCGACTTGTCGCAAAGAGGTTTCGACAAATTCAAGGAGTTGACTACGATGAGACATTCTCTCCCGTAGCATTGATAAAGTCGGTTAGGATTATGTTAGCAATTGTTGCATATTTCGATTATGAAATATGACAGATGGATGTCAAAACAGTGTTCCTCAATGGTAATATTGAAGAAGAGTTGTATATGGTACAACCTAAGGGTTTTGTCGATCCTAAGGATGCTGATAAGGTATGCAAGATTGAACGATCCATATATGGATTGAAGCAAGCATCTCGGAGTTGGAATCTTTGCTTTGATGAGGTGATCAAAGAGTTTGGATTTGTCCAAACTTATGGAGAGGCTTGTATTTACAAGAAAGTGAGTGGGAGCAATGTGGCATTTCCGATATTATATGTGGATGACATATTATTAATTGGAAATGATATAGATCTTTTAAATAGTGTTAAAAGTTATCTAAATAGCAATTTTTTGATGAAGAACCTTGGTGAAGCATCATATATATCAGGCGTCAAGATCCATAGAGATAGATCAAGATGCCTGATAGCGCTATCGCAAAGTACATACCTTGATATGATATTAAAGAAGTTTAATATGGATGGAAGTAAGAAGGGGTTCTTACCTATGTTGCAAGGCAAGACATTGAGTAAGACTCAAAGTCCGTCTATGACGGAAGAAAGAGAGATAATGGATAAGATCCCCTATGCTTCAGCCATAGGCTCTATAATGTATGCCATGCTATGTACAAGACTGGATGTGGCACATGCTATTAGTTTGACTAGTAGGTACCCAATCCGATCCAGGTTCGGAACACTGGATAGCGGTCAAGAATATCCTTAAGTACTTAAGAAGAAGTAAGGATATGTTTCTTCTATATGGAGGTGAAGAAGAGCTGGTCGCTAAGTGTTATGTCGATGCTAGCTTTGACACTGATCCAGATGACTCTAAGTCTCAATCCGGATATGTATTTCTCTTGAATGGAGCAACAGTTAGTTAGAGGAGTTCCAAACAACCTGTGGTGGCTGGATCAAAAACAGAGGCGGAATATGTTGCTGCTTTAGAAGCGGCACTGGAAGCGGTTTGGATGAAGGAGTTCATAATGGAACTATGTGTGGTTCCTAGTGCGTTGGACCCAATGGTGATCTATTGTGACAACAATGGAGCCATAGCCAACGCCAAGGAACCAAGGTCTCACAAGAATTCCAAGCATATTAAGCGTCGGTTTCACTCCATCCACGAGCATGTTAAGGATGGAGATATAAGATTTGTAAAGTACACACAGACCTAAATGTAGTAGATCCGTTGAATAAAGTTCTCCCTAGAGCAAAACATGATCAACACTAGAACTCCATGGGTGTTAGATTTATCACTATGTAAACTAGATTATTATATCTAGTGCAAGTGGGAGACTGAAGGGAATATGCCCTGAGAGGCAATAATAAAGTTGTTATTATATGTATTCCAAGCATATTATAGATGTTTATTTTGCATGCTATAATTGTATTAAAAGGAAACGTTAATACATGTGTGTTTAATAAACAAATAGAGATTTCCTAGTTATGCCTCTCTTATAAACTAGCTCGTTGATTAACAAGATGATCAAGGTTTCTTAATCATGGACATTAGATGTTGTTAATAACGAGGTTACAACATTGGTGAATGATGTGATGAACATTCATCTGAAGTATAGAATTATGATCAAAATCATTATGTTTATATTGCTATAACATCATACAAAGTAATTTTAATCCTTAGGCCATGATATCATGTTAACTGCTAACACCGGAAGAGTACTTTGATAACATCAAATGTCACACCATAAGAAGGTGACTATAGAGATGGGTTTGGGTACTCCGAAGGTGTTATATTGAGGCTCATGGATCAAGAGTGGAATTTGTCAATCCCGATGACGGATAGATATACTCTGGTCCCTCTCGGTGATATTGATGGCTATGAAATACCACCTCTTTTAGCCATGTAAAATGAGCCATTTATCTCTCATATCATGTTTCTTTCAGCTATAGCTATGCCTTATATGCATGACTTCTAGTTCTCATTTACTTTCATATGAGCTTTGCACATTTAGTAGTTTAGGTAGAATTTTATCACTTTTCCTTGTCTATGACATGTGTGTAGGTGTTGATGATGATTATGGATAAAACAAAGTCAAAAGGGACAAAGAGAGCATAGTATGGAGGAGCTGCAGGGACCAGACTTAGCCATTTGAGAGGTTGAAAAAGTGAATTTTTGAACTTCTCAAAATAAATATCCAAGACCATGTGGTTGTAGCCCTCGACGATCCAAACTCAACGAGCCCAATAACACCCAAAACGGAGTTCGTAGGAAGAAATGTCGGCCAAAATACTTAAGGGGACAGGCGGTTTGACGAGCAACTATACAGACGAAGCTATTTTTGTGGTCGTATAGCTCTACCCGTATAGTTGCTAAAAAGGTCGAAAACGACGGGATTTGACCCCAGAAAAGCTCCAGAACCTTCCCTAAGTCATATGACGGTATTGGGGGAACCCTAGGGAACTCCAAGGCCTATATAAAGGAGGGAGGATCCAAGAGAGAGCCACCAAGCCATAGCCCTTTAGGGGTGGAGCTCTGCTGCTGCCGCCACCCATACAATCTCCATTGTGGCGGAGCTCTGCCTCAACCACACCTCCGAGATCTATATCTCCCTCCACACCATCACCATCAAGGCATCCAAGCAAGAAGAAGGGGAGGAGAAGGAAAACATCACCACCACCACGCATAGATCTCCATCTCCATCATCATCTCCATCTCCCTCTCTCTCTTGTGTTTAGTAATTGTAAGATTGAACACGGTTGTGATATCATTATGTATTTATATATGTTTCATTGTTCATCCATGTGTTATTGATTGATTCAATTCTAGGTTGAGGTATGATCTAGTGCGCTAAGTTAGAATTTATTGTGATCTAAGATGAGTTTATGTGATCCTTTGGTCTGGAAGTGCCTTTTGCCTTGCGGTGATGCACGAGAACCATGCATAATGCACACAATGTGATAGCCTGATAATCAATTGGGGAATGTTTATTTGTCTCAGACATCTCTTATAGATCACACATATATTTTTCCCATCTAGTACTAGTGAGACCGAAGCCTAGAAGCCCTCTCTCATTCCATTCAATCCTACATGTCGTGGAAATGGCCACGGCAGTCGCTGCCACTGGCAGTGATTGCGTGTTTCGTGAGGAAGAGTTGGCGGCCATCTGTGGTGTGAGATGGGGGCGGATGCACATGGGTTTACCCAGGTTCACCCCCCGGAGGGTAAAGACCTACTCCTGCTAGATTAGATTATGGGAGAGCGAGTTACAGGGGTGGCGAGCTCGGCGGCTAGGCAGCGAGTCGCTTGAGGGGGTGTATGATGGAACGTAAGTCTCTAGGATACCCTAGGGAGGTTTATATATGAAGCACCTCACTAGGGTTTACAAGCTATCCCTGAACAAGATAAGGATGAAGAGACTTTGACCTAGTCCGACTGGGCTTCTGCTACGCTTCTGGGCTTTTAGTCGCCAGTCGCTGGGCCTTTCCTTCCTTCGTAGTCTAGTCGTCGTCTTTCGGACGCACTCGTAGGCCCTTCGGCCCAATCGGAATGTCGTGCTGGGCATACCCCCTTTGGCATATCCCCATCAGTAGTCCCCGAGGCCATCGTTGATGCAGGCGCAGGGTCCTTTTGGCGTTCGGAGTAGGCGAGCCCAATTTGGGTGTCCAGTCGAGTCAGCGATGGCTCTATCAGAACCAAGGAGAATTTTGCCATGTTTCCACTCGTCGTTTCAGTGAATGTTACTGCCGCCAAGTCATCGTCTTGGCGAATGGAAATACTGGCGGTTGGCGGGTGAAGTAAAGGAGTTGGACCGTCAAATCTGGTCAAACTATCCGTTGGAATTTCCAACGGTAACTTCAACGTATTTACCGTGAGTAACGGCTACCCCGATTTTGGCGGGTAGCGTTTCCCATATAAGGGGAGTGATGGTTCAGCTCCACAGTCTTTCTTCGCATTCTTCATTCTTCCTCATTCGTTATTCCTACCTCCAATCTTCCTGCCTACATCCTCCCGACTACTTCTTTCCGCATCGTGCGATTCCACATCCTACCAGATGGCGCCTCCCAAAGGCTCATGGGGGAAATCCAAGTGTACCACGGCCCAGCTTAGATCTTTCGAGGACGCCGGAGTGCTCCGCAAGGGGAATTGGCGGGTTCCCCCTCCTCCGAGACCGAGCCGAAGCCGCGACCCGGCGAATTCATCTGCTTCCCCAGTCATCTTGAGAGGGGTTTGGGATTCCCCACCTCACTCTTTTTCCGCCGTTTCTGCGCGTATTACGCGATCAAGCCATCGGATCTTCGTCCGCACAGCATCGAGCAGCTGGCGATCTTCGTCGCCTTCTGCGAATGTTACCTTGGCTGCATGCCGTATTTCCCGCTATGGCTGGAGCTCTTCCATGGCCGCATCGGGCGCGAGGCGTCCAGCGGCTTGATGCTGGCCGCAGGCGGAGTCACATTTCAACTGAAGCCGAAGGCCAACTTCATCAAGCTCCTCCTGCCAAAGAAGGCCGCCAGCGAGTGGAAGAAGAGCCTGTTCTACGTCAAGGAAGCCACTCCCTCCGGCGAGGTGGCTCTTCCCGAGTTCGTCGCTGAGAGGAGCGAGCCCCATCGGTTGGCGCCGAAGAAGCTTCCTGAAGATCAGCGGATGGCCGTCGCGGAAATGATGGATCAGATCCAGAAACGGAAGGACCAGGGTTGATTGCAATCAACATGTACAACTGCTGGCTCGGGCGGCGTCTGGTTCCGCTGGCGGCTGGACCGCACTGGATATATGAATACAGCGGGAAGCATGACCCATCTCGAACCAGCAAGGAGTCATGGGAGGCCGAGGACTACAAGGCCACCCTGAAGAAGATCACCGACACAGAGTTCACCAGCATGGCGGTCGGGGTCGCCCCGTACACTCCTATGAAGAATGAAGCCCCCATAGTAAGTTCTGTTTCTAATTGCTACGTCCGTGTCTCAATTTCAGTCTCCTCGCTTGGTGTTTTTGACTCGCGGTGGTTCTCACCTTTTTCAGGTGTTGGAAGGCTGGCTCCCTCCGCTTGATGAAGAGGTTCCCCAGGAACTGGAGGAAGACTCCCAGGGGGACCCTTCCAACAGCGACGGGGAGGAGGAAGAGGTCCCTCCCCCAGCGCCTGTGGCTCGCAAGACCCAAATGCAGAGACAACGTGAAGTCAAAGCGAGCCATAGCCTAGACGAGCACGACGAAGGCGACGAGGTCGTACAGGAGCAAACGTCCCGGCGCACCGCTATGCCGTCAAAGCCCTCACGCCGGCCCAAGTCGCCAGCGAAAAGGCCCGCGTCGCCGGCCAAGTCGGCGGTGGTGTTCGAGTCGGATGATGATTCCGACGATGAAGGTTCTCCCGAAGTCTCGCACAAGGCCCCAAGGGACGCAGTCCCGACAAAGGGGTTGGAGGGCGAGGACAAGGAGGTGGTGGTAGAGGTTCCCCTGGCGGCGATTGCGCCGACGGCCTCGGGGGTTCCAAGCCAAGAAGCGGCTGAGGCGATGGCATCCAAGTCGCCAAAGCCGTCAAGGGCGGCCGTGTCGGAGCCGGAGGTCCCGGCGACTACAACTTCATCATCAAGGAAGCCCTCGGTTTCATGGGCTTCAAACGTCTTCGAGAGGGGGCTCAGCCGCAAGCTGGGTCCCGAGTTGGACAAGCCTGCCCACATTAGCACCGGGCTTCGCGTCCTTCCAATCGCTAAGTAAGTAGCGCTCCCTCGTCCCAATTCGCCTTGCTCCTTTTGTATTGTCGTTGTATTGACTGAGGGGGCTCGTGCAGGTCGGGGGCTAAGAAGATTGGGCGTCCTTCGGTGGCTAAGATTCCACCGGCCACCGACATGGGAGGAGGCAACCTACCCAAGAAGAGAAAGGCCTCCGAACATGTGGCGACCGCCGAGGTTGCAAAGAAGCAGAAGGGGGCGCCGACGACGCTGCGACCAAGGGAAGCGCCGCGGAGTCAGCTGCTGCGCCAGTCGTCGAAGAGGTGGTGGCGACACGATCGGAGCCAGCCTTGGCTGCGTCCGTGCCGGAAGCGCCGGTCCCGATAACCAGCGCCCCCGCTAGAGCGTCGGCGACGTTCCCGCGTTTTATGGCGAGGGGGTTTCCAAGTGTGGCGGACACGCAATCTCCGCAGAGTCCAGAAATCGTGGATACGGACTTTGGGTCCCGCCGCGGGCGCACTTCCTTCACGATCCCGTCGACTGACGCCAGGGAACTTCACAAGATGCTCGGCGCTACTATTTAGGTATGTCCAGTCCCCGAGTTCCTAGTCGCTGAATGTCAGCGTCTGGGAACTGAACCTCTTGCTCCTTTTCAGTCCCCGAATTCCTAGTCACTGAATTTCAGCGGCTAGGAATTGATTTTCTTTTTCCTTCTTCTCCAGTCCCCGAGTTCCTGGTCACTGAATTTCAGCGGCTGGGAATTGGGTTTTGTTTTGTCAAATGCTTAGGTGAGTTCTTTGTTTGCAGGGATTGCAAAGGGAGTCGACCGATCGGCAGGCCGCAAGAGAGCGCTTGGAGCGTGACTTGCGCGAAGCGCAGGAGGTGAACCGGTGGCTTCAGGAAACTATTGGTGAGTATCTATTTGTCTTTATTCTCCTCTTTCGGGTGTGAGCTGGTTGTGTACAATACTCTGATGTCTTCTCTTGCAGATGGTTTCCTAGCTGAGATCTCCAAGGCCCGTGAGGGGTATGTCCCTGTCGCCGAACTAGACGCGGCGAATGGGCGAATAGCCTCCCTGGTCAAGGACTTGGAGGAGGCAAAAGCGGCCTCAATTTCTTCGGAGGAGCAGGCGAAGGCTGCCGTCGCCGCGGCTGAGGAAAACGCAAAGCCACGGATTCCAACATCGTGGGGCTGCACAATGAGCAAACTGCCTTGGAGAAGCACGTCAAGGAGAACTGCCGCAAACTCCTTGGTGAGTCTCTGTCTTCGCTTGATCCTTTTGTCGAGTCCCCGCTTTGGGGGTTTCATGGTTTCACTGACACCTGACTTTGCAGCTGTGGTAGGCCAAAGCGACCCGGTGGTGCAAACTTACAACGCCTCGTAGTGTGTGACTACCATGGTGAATGCGGCCACGGCCTCGGCGTTGTGCGTCCAAGCGGCTCTTCAGGGCATGTCTCCCACCGAAGTTATCCCTGGGGGGCTTATGGAGGTGTGGCGCTATCTAGAAGAGGTGCCCGCCGTTGTGGAGTGGATGACGCACTCAGCGTTCAGGGGCGGGGCCGCCACAACATTGAGCTTGGGTCTCGCCCATTTCCCCGACGACTTTGACCTTGACGATGTGACGAGGGGCTATCCGTCGGCGACCGGCACGGTGGAGATGTCAGAGGTGCTGAAGCTGACCGCGAAGGCCACCCCTTACGCCGATCGTGTCTTGGCGATGGGGGATCTGCTGCCGTATCAGGAGACGGTGTTGGCGCCTGGCGACCCCGAGCCGGAGCACCACGACATGAAGTCGGAGCAGCCCTTCCGGTCGTCGTTGTCGAAGTTGCTGACAATGTACCCGACGAACCTGTGGCAGCCTTTTGTGCGCGTCAAGGGGGGTGGCGCTGCTTCTTCATCAGGGCCTATGGAGTAAACAATGTAATTGTCCAAGTTATAATGTATGCCAAGTGGCGAATGCTGTAAGATATTTTTGCAATATATGCCACGGGGAGTCGATCGACTCGTGTTGTGATTAGGAATGTGTGTTGTGTTTTGTTTATGCATTGTTTTGATTGAGCGAGTCCCCGAGCGCGTCCGCCCTTTAATGGGGTATAACTCGATTGTATACTTTTGTGTATTTGTTTTGTTTATGCATTGTTTTTATCCCTCGCGTCTTCTGAGTGGCGTGTCCCCGAGCGCGAGTAGGACTGACTTATAAGCGAGTCCCCGAGCGTGGTGCCTGACCGTATTGGTCATGCTTCTCTTGCAGGTTGTGAGTGCGTTGTTTGTAACGCGTCTCCTCCCCTGGCCCGGAGAGCCAGTCGCTTGGCGAGCCCTAGGCAGCTCTCTTACTTGGTGTGTTCCCGAGCCACGTGGTGGTTCCCGTTTTGCGGAGTCCCCATGCGTGGTACTTAACCGTTCAAGTCGCTTTGCACGAGGGTGGGAGGGACAGATCGCTGTGAGAAGCGTGTACCGGATGTCTTGGCCCGGCGGGCCAGTCGGGCTAGACGACTCCAATGGCGGCTTCGGGTTGGCGTTTTTCGTGGACGACCCAAGGTCCGGATATTTCCGGTGCCCTTGTGCCGCACTACTTAGCCGTGCCGGTCGCTCGACCAGAGGTTGACTTCCGTAAGTAGCGTATTGCTAGTATGTATGAGTGCGAGTGGCACAAGAATATGGCGAGGGGACACAATTTGTGCGATCCTAATGAATTTCATTATATATTCCGATAGAGTACAGTGTCAGGTTCTAAGTATAGAACTTTTTGAGGAGGTTTACATTCCATGGCCTCCCGACCTCCAATTGGCCGCCACCCCATATGTCGATGAGGTAGTAGGCATCGTTGCCAAGGACTCGGCCTATGGTGAATGGCCCCTCCCATGGGGGGGAGAGCTTGTGCATGCCCTTCTTGTCTTGGGCCAGTCGCAGGACCAGGTCGCCTTCCTAGAAGGTGCGAGTTCGCACTCGGCGGCTGTGATAGCGGCGGAGTCCTTGCTAGTATATGGTGGTGCGGGAGCGACCAGGTCGCGTGCCTCGTCGAGTTGATCGATGTTGTCTTGGCGGGCGACCTCGTTGGCTGCCTCGACGTAGTTGGTGACTCGAGGTGAGTCATGCTCCAGGTCGGTTGGCATTACGGCCTCGGCGCCATACACCATGAAGAAGGGCGTGAACACGGTTGATCGGTTGACGGAGGTGCGAATCCCCTATATCATAGAGGGGAGCTCGTCGACCCAGCATCCTAGGGTACGCTCGAGGGGCACCTGCAGTCGCGGCTTGAGCCTATGGAGGACGCTCTGGTTCGCGCGCTCTGCTTGGCCATTCGATTCCGGGTGAGCGACTGATGCGAGGTCGAGTCGGATGCCATGTTCTTCACAGAATTCCGCCATGGCCCCCTTGGCAAAGTTGGTGCCGTTGTCTGTTATAATGCTGTGCGGGTAGCCGTACCGGTAGATGAGTTCGCGTAGGAACTTGGTGGCCGTCTTGCCGTCTCACTTTTTTATCGGCTTGGCCTCGACCCATTTGGTGAACTTGTCGATTGCGACCGGGAGGTGAGTGAAACCAAACGGGGCCTTCTTGAACGGGCCTACCATGTCCATGCCCCATACGGCGAATTGACACGTGATGGGGATTGTCTTGAGTGCCGAGCCAGGGAGGTGAGTCTGGTTGGCGTACTTCTGGCACCCGACGCATCGTTGGACGATGTTGGTGGCGTCGGCGTGTGCGGTGAGCCAGTAGAAACCGTGCCGCATGGCCTTGGCGACTAGCGACTTGGCGCCGGCGTGATGGACATAGTCACCGGCGTGAATGTCCTGGAGGATCTTGCGGCCTCCTTCTGGCTGTACGCAGCGCTAGAACACGCCGGTCACGCTACGCTTGTGGAGCTCACCGTTGATGATGACGAAGGATTTGCAGCGGCGCACGATCATTCGCGCATCTGTCTCGTTGCTCGATAGGAGTTTGTGTTCCAGGAAGGTGACGTATGGTGTTGTCCAGTCGCTAGGTTCCACAACCATGGTGACTAAGGCCGGTTCTGGTTGCAGTGGGATCCCGACGTCGATCTCTTTTGGTGGGCTGACCGATGGTTTGTGGATGATGTCGTGGAAGACGCCTACTGGAGGCGCTTGTCGGGCCAATCCGATGTGGGAGAGGGTGTCCGCCTCCTCGTTTTTGCGCATGTCGATCCACTCGACGGAGTAGCCGTCGAAGTGTCCTCCCAACTAGTCGACAGCTTGGCGGTACGCGATCATCGTTGGGGAGACGGCGTCGCATGTCCCGACGACTTGGCCGACGACTAGGTCGGAGTCGCCATAGCATCGTAGGCGGTTGACGTTCATCTCCTTGGTGGCTCTCATGCCGTGAAGGAGGGCCTCCTATTCTACCATGTTGTTGGTGCAGGGTTTGAAGTTGAGGTGGAGCACGTAGCGGAGCTTGTCTCCTTTGGGGGAGGTCAGGATGACCCCAACCCCTACACCGTCGGCGTTCTTGGAGCCGTCAAAATGGAGCGACCAGTAGTGGAGGTATGGGAGCTTTTCTGGCTGCTGTGCTTCTTTCCAGTCTGCGAGGAAATCAGCCAGGGCTTGTGACTTGATCGCTTTGCAGGGCTCGTACTTGATGTTGTGGACGCTGATTTTGATGGCCCACTTGGCGACTCGCCCGGTCGCCTCGCGATTGCGTATGATGTCCTGAAGGGGCGCAGAGGAGACCACCGTGATTGGGTGCTCCTGGAAGTAGTGTGGGAGTCGTTGCTGTGCTCGGAATACCGCGTACACCAGTTTTTGGTATTGCGGGTAGCGCTGTCGTGAGTCCATTAGCACTTCGCTGATGTAGTAGACGGGCCGCTGTATGGGGCGCTCCTTGCCCTCTTCTGGTTGTTCGACGATCATCGCGGCGCTGACGACTCGAGTAGAGGCCGCGACGTAAACGAGCATTGGCTCTTTGTCGAGTGGTACGGAGAGTAGGGAGTGCCGCGAGTAGCACTTCTTTGAGTGCTTAGAGTGCATCGTCGGCCTCCGCGTCCCATTGGAACGTGGGGTTCTTGCGCATCAGGCGGTAGAGGGGCATTGCCTTCTCGTCTAGTCAGGGGATGAAGCGACTGAGAGCTGCGACTCGCCCTGCCAACTTCTGGACGTTGCGCAGGCACTCGGGTTTCCCGAGTCGCGTGATGGTGTCGATCTTGGTGGGGTTGGCTTTGATGCCTCGCTTGGAGACTACATAACCCAGGAGTTGTCCGGTGGGGACGCAGAAGGTGCATTTTACGGGGTTCAGCTTGATGTTGTACCTCCGCAAGTTTGCGAAGGTTTGTACTAGGTCGGCGAGCAGATCGTCCTGGCAGGTGGATTTCACCACCACATCGTCGATGTAGACGTGAATGTTGCGGCCAATTTGGCTCGCTAGACACTCCTGCATGCACCTCTGGTATGTGGCGCCTGCATTCTTGAGGCTGAATGTCATGGCCGTGTAGCAGAATGCACCAAATGGCATAATGAACGCCGTCTTCTCCTCGTCCTCGACCGCCATCTTGATCTGGTTATAACCAGAGTAAGCGTCGAGAAAGCACAGCAACTCCGATCTCGCGGTCGAGTCGATGATCTGATCGATGCGCGGTAGGACGAATTCCTCCTTCGGGCAGGAGCTGTTGAGGTTGGTGTAGTCGATGCACATTCTCCATGTGTTGTTCTTTTTGAGAACCAGGACTGGGTTTGCCAGCCACTTGGAGTACTTGATTGGCCGGATGAAGCCTTCGGCTAGGAGGCGCTGAACTTCCTCGGCGATTGCTCGGCGGCGCTCTTCATTGAAGGGCCGTAGCGACTGCTTTACTGGTCGCACTTTGGGGTCGGCGTTGAGTTTGTGCTCAGCGAGTTCCCTCGGGACACCTGGCATGTCAGATGGATTCCATGCAAAGATGTCGCGGTTCTCACGGAGGAACCCGATGAGCGCACTTTCCTATGCGGGGCTCATGTGCGCCCCAATGGTGACCGTCTGGCTGGAGTCGCCTAGGACGAGCTCGACGGTGCAGGTGTGCGTGGTCGCCTCGAACGTGGAGGTCGCGACGGTTGGTTTCTTTAGGATGGTGGGGTCGTCCTTGTTGATGTTGCCTGCGTATTTCGCGAGCTCCTCCGCGTGGTCGGTCTCCGTGGCGATGACGGTGTCGGCGAGCTTGGCGCCCTTGTCCTCGCATTCCACGGCCATGTTGCGGTCGCCGTGGACGGTGATGATGCCGCTTGGGCCGGGGAGCTTCATCATGTTGTTGGCATAGTGTGGGGTCGCCATGAACTTTGTGAATGCCTGGCAGCCCAGGACGCAGTGGTAGGGGTTGCGGAAGTTCACCAGCTCAAAGACGATCCTCTCCGTGCGGTAGTTTGCTGGAGTGTCGAAGGTGACTGGCAGCGTCACTTTCCCGATCGGGTATGCCTTCCGACCGGAGACGATGCCGTGGAAGGTCGTCAGTGTTGGCTCGATGGCTGCTTCTGGGAGCTGGAGCCTTTTGAACATGTCGAGGTACAAGATGTTGATGGAGCTCCCACCGTCCATTAGCGTCTTGGGCAGCCAGTAATCGACCACCTTGGGCCTGACTACCAGGGCAACTCGCCCTGGGTATTATATCCTTGGCGCATGGTCCTGGCGACTCTAGGTGATGCTCTGCTCGGTCCAATTTAGGAAGTGAGGGATGTCGACTTGCATCACCGCATTGACGGCGACCGCGCGGGCGAGCACCTTCTTCTCGCGCTTGGTGCCGAGTCCGGTGAAGGTATGTAGCGAGCCGACGGCGGTGCCGAAGCTGCCATTGTTCCCGTTGTCCCGAGGTGGGTTGTTGTTGGGGTCCTCCCTTGCTCGTCTTGCCTTCTCAATCTCTTTGAGAGAGTGGCAATCGGCGGTGGTGTGGGCGGCGGGTTTTCCCTCCCTGCTATGGTAGATGCAGGGCTGATTGAGTAGGGCGGCAGGGTCGAATTTCGGCCTCATCGTGTTGTTGGCGCGGTAGTTCCCGCTATCGCGGTAGTTTACTCCGTCGCGGCGGTAGTTCTTGGAGTCGCGCTGGCCATAGCCAGCGTTGGCGACAAAGTCGAATCGCCCGTCCGTGCGGCGCTTGCTGGTGATGCGGGTGTTGCTGTAGCGCATGTCACGTAGGCGCCCGCTGTCGTGGATGCTAGTGCGGCGTCTTCCTCCCGACTCGTCGTCGGAGTCATGGTTGGGGTCCTCCTCCGCATAGCGCTTGGCGATCTCGAGGAGGTCGGGGATGTTGTCGAGCGTTCGGTTGACCCTCTTGATCTTGGCGATCAGGGGTTCGTACCGGCACGCGTTCTTGAAGCAGTGTATTGCCGTGTCTGGGTGGATGCCGGAGGCGTTTATCCATAGTTCTTGCCATCTTTGGATCCACCGGCGAGTCGACTCGCGTTGTCCCTGGATGCATCGCTCCAGGTCTCTATGGTGGTGGCACGGTGTAGGAGCCCTCGAAGTGCCTGACGAAGGCGTCCCGCATTTCTTCCCAGGAGTCGATGCTGTCGACGGGGAGCGTGTTGATCCACTGCCGGGTCGCACCCTCCATCATCAAGGGGAGGTAGCGAGCGGCGAGCAGGTCGGTGTGGCATGCGATCCCCATTGGCATGAGGTATGTGTCCAGCCAAATAGCGGGGTCGTACGTCAGGTCGTACTTCTCGATCTCCTTGGGGGACTTGAAGTTGGCGGGGTATTTTTCCCCGCGAATCATTGGTCTGAAGCATTGCTTCCCGACTCGGCTGAGCGAGCCTCTTGGTTCCGGGTCGCCTCGGTTGGTGAGGGTGTTCCGCAGGTCGTAGGGCTGGCGCGACCGCCACACCTGATTGTTGATGATGTTCGTTCGGGCATCGAGGGGCTGCCCGTTGGCAGGGACCGTGTTGTTCGCCGATCGTGGCTCGTTGGTTGACAACACAGGATTGGTGGCCCGTGGTTGGTTTGCCACAGGCTGGGGCGGTGGGCAAACTAATGCGTTAGCCACGGTGGGGTGGCCGTTTGATGCCGCCCTGCTTGCTGATGAGCGGGAGTACATCCGCCCCCGCGGGTCGACTCCCGCGGCTTGTTGCTCGACGGCCCTGACGAGTAGGGCCTTGGCGTACTAGATCTGTAGCGCGCCGTCGCCTTGGACGTCGAGGTTGGCGATCGCGGCGTCGGCCATGACGACATTGTCCATCGGGGTGGAGTATAGTGGTAGCCCGTTGGCATCTCGGGCTTGAGGCGAGATGATGATCCGCGGTTGGTCTAGCGGGGGTGTGCGGCCCATGGGTGGCGGGGGGGGGGGGGGCTCCAGTCGCCGGCGCACCAGGTGGTGGTCTTGCGGGGTTGCTCCCGCCCGGCGGCGCGTTCTCGCAGTATTCGCGCTCGGCGGCGCGTGTGGGGTCGCCTTCGTCGTTGAAGTTCAGGACGCGACCCTGACCGTTGGAGTTCAGGCGGGTCCTGATGCGGCGCTGGTGATAGAGCGAAAGCTCCCGTGCCGTTTCTCGTTCGAGGCGGTATTTCTCATGCTCGGCGAGATCGTTGCGTTGCGCCTCCGCGAGCCACATGCGGGCTTGGTCCACCTCCGTGGCCGTCGCAGTCGGCGGGATCGGTGTGGGGAACGGATCTGGCGGGGCGGTCATGCTGCCCACCATGTAGATCGCGTTGAAGCGATTGGATCTGGCACGGAAATCCTCGGGGGATTCCGAGCCGGAATCAGAGTCGAAGATCCCCAGGATGGAGGGGTCCTCAAAGTCCTCGGGGTTGGAGACTCGCGTGATGGAGTCCTCCCGTGATGCGGCGGTGATGGACCCGTCAACCGATGCAGGGGTCACGGAGTCGGCGTCGTTTATTAGGGCGTCATCGTTGGTGGTAGCGTTAGTCTCGACCGCGTCACTGGCGGCCAAGTCGTACTCGGTGATGAGGCCCCTGATGGAGCGGACCTGCTCCTCCGAAAGCAGATCGCTGTGTGGAGGCGATCCGCCGACATCACCGTCGCGGCTGGATCGATCGCGCCGGTGAAGCCAACGAAGAGGTTGATAGAGCCGACCGGCATCACCGCTGCGTGAGTGACCGGCCGTGACGCCGGGATGTAGCTGCTGGGCAGGATCTGCAAGATCCCGCCGATGGCGATCATGCGATCGGTGGCGAGCGGCCGATCGATTGACGAATAGGGTCTCGCCGCAGAACTCAGGCCAGTCCCGCTATTCCCCACGATGGGCGCCACTGTCGTGGAAATGGCCACGGCAGTCGCTGCCACTGGCAGCGATTGAGTGTTTCGTGAGGAAGAGTTGGCGGCCATCTACGGTGCGAGATGGGGGCGGATGCACATGGGTTTACCTAGGTTCGCCCCCCCGGAGGGTAAAGACCTACTCCTGCTAGATTAGATTATGGGAGAGCGAGTTACAGGGGTGGCGAGCTCGGCGGCTAGGCAGCGAGTCTCTTGAGGGGGTGTATGATGGAACGTAAGTCTCTAGGATACCCTAGGGAGGTTTATATATGAAGCACCTCGCTAGGGTTTACAAGCTATCCCCGAACAAGATAAGGATCCGGAGACTTTGACCTAGTCCGACTGGGCTTCTGCTACGCTTCTGGGCTTCTAGTCGCTAGTTGCTGGGCCTTTCCTTCCTTCATAGTCCAATTTCCGTCTTTCGGACGCACTCGCAGGCCCTTCGGCCTAATCAGAACGTCCTGATGGGCATACCCCCTTTGGCATATCCCCATCACTACAACTACAATCTCTTTAGTTCAGTTCATATTCCTATTTATTTTCCGTCTTACTTTATTTTGTTCTTGTTAAAAGTTCTTTGCTTTTAGATATTTTAAACCTCTCTCAATTATTGCTATTCTAGTAACTTATAGAATATGCTATTTCCAAACCACGGTTTGGGTGCGAAACGTGACCGCATTGACAGCGTGGCTGCGGGGTCATATTGTTTCTGTTTGTAGATCTCCCATCGAGACAAACTCTTAAATATTTGCTGCTACAAGTACTGCAATAACCCTGTTGTTGGTGCAGGAATCCAATCATCAAATTGGCGCCATTGCCGGGGAGATAAGCGTCCGGTTATTACCTTCCTACTCGCACATTGTTTATTTCCGCTTGTTGCTATTTATCTTACTGCTTTTGATTATTTAAAAGAACAAAAAAATTAGTTTACCTTTTATTAGTAGTCGTGGTATTTAACTTTGGTATAGGAAATTCATAAACATAGGAACTATGGAAAGTAAAAGTCTCGCGGAGTATGCTTCTCCGAGTGTTGATCATTTACATGCTCCTATTATTCAGCCCACTATTGATGTGGATGGATATGAGATTAATTCTATGTGGATAAATATGATCATGGAAATAGCTTTTGTAGGAGATCCGGACAATGATCCATATGAGCGTATTGATAAATTTACTTCATTGTGTTCTATGGTGAAGGCAAATGGATGGACAAATGATAAGCTGAAGTTATGTCTATTCCGGTTCTTGCTGAAAGGAAAAGCTATAGATTGGATAAAACCGCATTTCACGGGACACTTCAATCATACAAAGGTATCTCCGAAGCTTTTATCGGTAAGTATTTCTCACAAAAGCAAACTTATGAGCGTAGGCTTCATATCCTGAATTTCAAGCAAAGCAACAATGATGATTTAATACAAGCTTATAGTAGGTTCTCAAAATTGATGCATGATTGTCCACATCATAATTTACCTGATTGGTTATTGTTGAATCACTTTTATGGAGGCTTAAATCACTCTTCTAAGGGTAAGCTAGACATGATGTGTGATGGTGCATTCCTTGGAAAAACTTTGGAAGAAGCTTGGCAACTCTTAAGAGATATACATAATAATTTTCATCAATGGCAATGTGAAATTGTGCATGAAGAAAAACCTCTCCATACTGATCTAGAGAACTTGGTCAATGAGTTTCTTAAAGATGAAAATAGAAAATGAAAAATTCCTTATGATGATACCTTAGTTAGAGATGTTCTTTCTAAAGCAATGCCTTTCATAGCTGATTATTTTAAACATATTAGAACTGCTTCTACTAATGATGGAGAACAACCCTCTACTGTTACTCCCATATCTTCCACTTGTTGCATTATTGAAGCAGGAAAGAAGGGTAAATCCAAGAAGCCTAAAACCAGGAAAAATAAAAATAAGAAGACTCGTGTTGAATATCCCATACATCTGACACCTACAGATGAAGTGAAACAGAATTATGAAGAATACCGGAGAAATGAAATACGATCAAGGATAAAGAAGAAAAATAAATCAAGGAATGGAATGAATTGAAAGCAACTCTCAAACCTTATGTTGGAGATATGCCCAAGAGGCAATAATAAAGTGGTTATTATTATATCTTTATGTTTATGATAAATGTTTACATCCCATGCTATAATTGTATTATTAGGAAACACTAATACATGTGTGTTTTGTAAACATAAAAGAGTCCCTAGTAAGCCTCTTGTTAAAACTAGCTTGTTGATTAATGGATGATCATGGTTTCCTGATCATGGACATTGGATATCGTTAATAACAAGATCATATCATTAGGAGAATGATGTGATGGACACACACCCGTAGTAAGCATAGCATAAGATCAAGTCATTAAAGTTCGTTTGCTATAAGCTTTAAAATACATAGTAACCTAATCTTTCGACCATGAGGTTATGTTAGTCACCATCACCGGATGGGTACTTTGATGACATCAAACATCGCTTCGTAACTGGGTGGTTATAAAGATGTCATTGGGTATTCTGAAAGTATGTGTTGAAGCACATGGACCAAGATTGGGATTTGTCCATCCATATGACGGATAGATATGCTCTGGGCCCTCTCGGTGGAATGTCATCTAGTTAGCTTGCAAGCATGTGACTAGGTCACAAGGGATGACATATCACAGAACGAGTAAAGAGTACTTATCAGTAACGAGGTAGAACTAGGTATGGAGATGCTGACGATCAAACCTCGGATAAGTATAGTATCGCATGACAAAGGGAATTGGTTTCATATGTAAATGGTTCAATCGATCACGAAGTCATCCTTGAGTATGTGGGAGCCATTATGGATAGGAGATGTGTCTCTGTCATGTCTACATATTCACGAACCGTAGAGTGACACACTTAAGGTTCGAAGTTGTTTTAAGTAGATATGGAATGTGCGTTGGAGACCGAATGTTGTTCGGAGTCTCGGATTGGATTCGGGACATCACGAGGAGATCCGGAATGGTCCAGAGAATAAGTTTCATATATTGGGGATCATTTTCTGAGTTAGGAAATGTTCCAAAGTATTTGTATGAGGGTTCTAGAAGGTTTCGGAATGTTCCGGAAGGTTCTGGAAGGTTTCTTGGAGTTTGCTTGAAAACCAAGGAAGGGATCAAGGAGTCCTGGTGGGTCAAGACTAGGAGTCGTGGGGGAGGAGGACTCCTCCCCCCTCCCCAATCCGCCGGCCTAGGAGGTGGGGAGTCCTACTAGGACTCCCCCTCCCCAAGGCGCCCTCCCCCTTTAAATAGAGGGGCAGGGGCGCCACCTCCTGGCCCTCCTCCACTACTCCAAATCTCCGCCGCCTCTCTCCTCCTCCTTTCTTCTGCACAGGCATAGGCGAAGCCCTGCAGAATTCTCTACTCCACCACCACCACCACGTCGTCGTGCCGCTAGGATTCCGTGGAGAATATCTACTACCTTCGCTTATCGCTGGAACGAGGAGAGGAAGGTCTGCTTCGACTCCGCACGTGTGACCGTCTGCGGAAGCGCTGCCGGAACGCGGCGCCGGAAGGATCGTCCACATGATCTTGAGACCGGCAAGTGATCGACTACATCAACCACGAGATCTAATCTCGTTAACGCTTTCGGATCTACGAGGGTTAGTTCCTATCTATCTCGTTGCACATGTCTAATAGATTAGATCTTGGCTTTTATCTAGATTAGATCTGGGTTTTGTTCGTTCTTGCGGTAGAATTTTTTTGTTTTCCATGCTACGAACCCATCACCTTATCCCCCACATATTCCTGATCTTTATTATTCTTCTAACTTTAGTGATGACGAGGACTTAAATTATTCTATAATCCCTGATAATTGCCCTGAAGAAGTTTTTGATGATTCTAGTAGTGTTTGTTTAAATACCCTTTTCTTGGAAATCAATTATGATGAGCCAAAGACGAAATCCTATGTGCCTCCCATACCTGTTTGCTATGAATTTTGTTTTACTAATGAGGTGCAGGAAATTCCGGTGGCAAAGACCAAGCTACTGGATCCAAAAGAACATTATGAGCTATACCCTAAATAGTAATCAAGGTAAAGATTCAAAGTTTGATAATAAATATTTAACACCCTCTATGCAGGAAGGAAATAATACATATTTACCGAGCTTGGTGCATCCATCCTCGCGTGGCAACGAGAACACTTACAAGATACCAATGCACCGCAAGCGGGTACGTCTTAGAAGAAAAAAGTATGATATAAATCCTGCAGACACTCATTGGAGGTAAGCAAAACTACTCCTATAGCAGCCTCCATTGTAGAATAAATGTGGAGTATAAAATCCTGGCTACTTGGTCATAAGAAATCGCTTCCTGGAGGCAACCCGGAAGTCATTAGGTGTCTTTCTTAGTTTTGTGTCTTGAGTCTTGATGCATTCATGTTCCATTGGCATTTTTATTCTTTGCATGATTTGCTATTAGAGTTATCTTGTTGTAGTTTTCAAAAGGTAGAATTCATTGTTACTATGTGTTGCACAACTCAGTTGTACCTAAATCTCATCCTATACATGTTAATGTTGGTCGAAAATTTAAGTTGTTATTTTACTGTCAAAACAAGGTATATCACTAAGTTACAGGATAAGAAATAATTTTCAAAGAAACATATTTTTTTATGCATACAAAGAGTTTAACGACCAACTATATGGCGGGAATAAAAATTTCGGTGGTATAGCTCCGGTCGTATAGATATCTTTGCCATTGACAATTTTCTTTCATATGTATTGAGAGATTAATGACCAACTATGTGGCGGAATAAAAATTCTGGCCGTATAGCTACGGTCGTGTAGATATCGGTGCCTCCGTACAAATTCTTTTCCAATGTACTGATAGTTTAACGACCAACTATACAGCGGGAATAAAAATTTCAGCCGTATAGTTCTGGTCATATAGATATCGATGCCTTTGTATATTTTCTTTTCCCAAGGACAGACAGTTTGACGACCAACTATAGGGCGGTACACTTTTTGTCCGGTCGTATAGTTGTGACCGTATAGTTGAGAAAACCCCTCAAATGCCAACTGGAAGGTAACCATTGCTCAAAATTTTATTCTTTCTTCTTATTTCTTCTTCTAAAAACCTCAAAGCACCACATGGGAGCTTCTCCCATGATCTAGAGAAACTGAGCATATCTAAGGAATAAAATTCTACCTTAGAAACCTCCTAGACTGTAATTCTCTATAGAAGTTCATGTTTCCTTTTTTACTTTCCTTTTATCAGTGGGGTAAACGAACTATGTTCGTATACCAAACCGATGCATTTTATTTTGTGTGTTATTTTCGCAGGGACTTGAACCTTGTGTGACGACGTGTACCGTAGTGCCGACCGTGCAAACACTCATGTGAGCCACTTGGTTGCTTCAATTCAATGCTTCAAAAATCGGGTTCTGGTAAAACCTTCCAACTCGAACCTCTTTTATTAAGCACATAGGGGCTGCACACTCGTGTTTCATATTTTGTCTCACTTGCATTTCATCAAAATATAGGAGAGGCATCGTCTAGAACTAGTTTGCTAACTTAAGCGTGGTGCTTAGGTTGATGAACCGACTTAGTGGGACTTGTATTTTTATCAATTGTGAGCTAAACCCGTGTCTTTAGAAACACAAAAATATTTCGTTTTCTTGTTAGTTTTTAAGCAGGTCCTTAAGGAAGGCACACCGAGCCATATCAAGAAATACATGTTGAAGCAAAGGTTCTCTGTCCATCAAAAGAGAGGTCACTTGTATCTCAATGGTAAAGTGTGTCACCCTTGTTTTCAACTAAGCATGGGGAGGTAACCACTTATCACACTCTCTTTTGGAAACTGTATTTTGTATTTTCTTTTGGTGATATACTCAAGTTTGGTCCTTGCAAAGTTCTAAGCTTGGGGAGGTTACTTCTGCATGCATAGAGTCTTGCGCAATGTTCGTATTTGATGAAGGTTTAATGCAATCATGTATCCCACTGTTTTTGAATGCTTGTTTAAGTGAGTCTAGTTCTGTATTCATATGGGCATACACTTGATCATGATAGGCACCATAGGAGTTGACTTAGAGCTTGTATGCATCTTGCCAAATTGTTTATCAAGCTTGTGACACTATTTGTGATCCTCTAGAAAACATTGCCACAATATCTACACTTGGAAAGAATGAATACTTGATCAAGATCTTTTGAAATTTGTTGGTTGACACTAAATAGCCTTGTCTTAAATGAATATGTTATGCTCGACCCCATAATATCAAAACAAAAGACTTGACAGTTTGCTTACATAAGGAGTTGTCAATTGGAAAAGATATTTCGAAGTTTTGAGTTCTATGCTAAATAAGGTGTTGATTAATTGTCTTAAGAGTTTATCCTTAAAGATACTCAACACCATAGATGTGATGATCGACTTGATAGTACTCTTTGAAAGGATTTGTTTGAAGAAACTAATATTTAGCGGTAATTGAGATGCATGCCAAATCTTGACCTGTTGATTAATGTATGATATTGATTTATGCGTGTCTGCACCACTGTCGCACAACATGGGATGCTAACAACTCCGGTGGCCTTTGAACAGTCCAAAAAGAGGAAACTCTTGGAGTTTGGCTATGAGTTTCCCAACATATGTAGCGTATTTGGGTATGCATTGGTATTCTCATGGGCCTGCATTCAAAGCGAAAGAGGGAATACTCCTCTGACCGTTATGAGAAATCATTATACCGAAAAGGGAAACCTTAGTAATTGTCACGAGTATCCATTCTTAGCCTGCATAGTCTGATTAAACACACTAAGTTTTGGCATGATCTCATTACTAATGAACTGAAGTTTCGGAAAGACAAAGAATAGAAAATGAGTGTTTGATATCCATGATTCATTGATGTGGATGACCAAAAAGAGACACTCTAATGCTATGCTTCTTTTGACATGTTCTCATATTTCCTTTTGGCATAAATCTCGTTACTAAGAGATAAAATTTCTAAAACTCAATAACTTATGTTGCACTTGAGAGCCTTAACTATATGACATGATTGGGTAGAATCCTATTTATGCTTGACATCTATTTGTGACTAAGTTTTGCCTCATAAAAAATAATAATGATATGAAAAGTTATACAAAAGGTGCAATAAGAGGATCATAAGTTTGTTTGCAAGTAGATTCACTGTTGACATGGAGCATATAAGTTTTGATGAATCTTTAGTGGTCTTCATAACTGAACTTGTGTTGCCTTGTATGAATACATGTTTTCTCTCTTCAAGCTTGTAGAAGAAATAAGGATGCAAGGCATTGATTTCCAATGATAAGCTATTTCACATCCATTAATTTATTACCGACCCTTCATGCTCAAGGACGAGCAAGGTCTAGCTTGGGGAAGTTGATGTCTATGAAATACCAACTCTTTTAGCCATATAAAATGAGCCATTTATCTCTCATATCATGTTTCTTTCAGCTATAGCTATGCCTTATATGCATGACATCTAGTTCTCATTTACTTTCATATGAAATTTGCACATTTAGTAGTTTAGGTAGAATTTTATCACTTTTCCTTGTCTATGGCATCTGTGTAGGTGTTGATGATGATTATGTATAAAACAAAGGCAAAAGGGACAAAGAGAGCATAGTATGGAGGAGCTCTAGGGACCAGACTTAGCCATTTGAGAGGTTGCAAAAGTGAATTTTCCAACTTCTTAAAATAAATATCCAATACCACGGGGTTGTAGCCCTCGACGATACGACCTCAACGAGCCTAAGAACACCAAAAACGGAGTTCGTATGAAGAAATGGTGGCCAAACTACTAAAGGGGACAGACGGTTTGACGAGCAACTATACGGCCGGAGCTATTTTCAGGTCGTATAGCTCTGCCCGTATAGTTGTCAAAAAGGTCGCAAATGACGGGATTTGATCCTAGAAAATCTCCAAAATCTTCCCTAAGTCATATGACGGTATTGGGGGAACCCTAGGGTACCCCCAAGGCCTGTATAAAGGAGGGAGGACCCAAGAGACAGCCACCAAGCCATAGCCATTCAGAGGTGGAGCTCTGCCACCACCGCCACCCATCCGATCCCCATTACGGCGGAGCTCTGCCTCAACCACACCTCCGAGATCTAGATCTACCTCCACACCATCACCATCAAGGCATCCAAGCAAGAAGAAGGGGAGGAGAAGGAAGACATCACCACCACCACGCATAGATCTCCATCTCCATCATCATCTCCATCTCCCCCTCTCTCTTGTGTTTAGTAATTGTAAGATTGAACACGGTTGTGATATCATTATATATTTATATATGTTTCATTGTTCATCCATGTGTGATTGAT
Organism: Avena eriantha; assembly: GCA_910589775.1. Classification (NCBI taxonomy): domain Eukaryota; kingdom Viridiplantae; phylum Streptophyta; class Magnoliopsida; order Poales; family Poaceae; genus Avena; species Avena eriantha. The sequence goes on from OU342744.1 coordinate 329,810,808, forward strand.
TGATTCAATTCTAGGTTGAGGTATGATCTAGTGCGCTAAGGTAGAATTTATTGTGATCTAAGATGAGTTTATGTGATCCTTTGGTCCGGAAGTGCCTTTTGCCTTGCGTTGACGCGCGAGAACCATGCATAATGCACATAATGTGATAGCCTGATAATCAATTGGGGAACGTTTATTTGTCTGAGAAATCTCTTATAGATCACACATATATTTGCCCATCTAGTACTAGTGAGACCGAAGCCTAGAAGCCCTCTCTCATTCCATTCAATCCTACAACTACAATCTCTTTAGTTCAGTTCATATTCCGTTTTACTTTCCGTCTTACTTTATTTTGTTCTTGTTAAAAGTTCTTTGTTATTAGATATTTTAAACCTCTCTCAATTATTGCTATTCTAGTAACTTATAGAATAGGCTATTTCCAAACCACGGTTTGGGTGCAAATCGTGGCCGCATTGACAACGTGGCTGCGGGATCGTGTTGTTTCTGTTCGTAGATCTCCCATCGGGACAAACTCTTAAATATTTGCTGCTATAGGTACTACAATAACCCTGTTCTTGGTGCAGGAATTCAATCATTAGATATCACATTAAGATAGCTTGCAAGCAAGTGATGTGATCACTAGAATGTTATATCACGGGAACGAGAAAAGAGTGCATGTCGGTAGCGAGATCAAACTAGGTATTGAGATACTGATGATCGAATCTAGGACATGTAATATATCACAAGACAAAGGGATTTTGTCACTATTGTTAAAGGTTCTCTCGATCACAGAAGTCATCATTGAATGTGTGAGAGTCAGTATAGTCTCCAAGTCCCGCTTTTGATTATTGATCTGAGAGGGGTCTCGATCATGTCTACATTATTCATGAACCATAGGGTGACACACTTAAGGGTTACCAACACCATTTGGAGCAAATATGTCCTAGACGAAAGAATTGCAAAGCGCTGAAATTATTTCAATGGACACCGAAATTGTTTCGGGTGAAATTGGTTATGCATGTGATATTGAAATGTTGCAGGGGGTTTTATGTGAATGTTTGTTAATTAAAGTAATTAACAAAATTCTGAATAAAATAAATAAAAGAGTTTTATTAAATGAGAGTTGCATTAAATTTGGTGGAAATTTAATGCATGTGAGTGGGATTTTGAATGGAGGCAAAATTGATGTGACTGGAGCTTCCGCCACATCAATGAGGAAGAGGTGGGGGCACCCCCATGGGCCCTGTCAATGGGAGGGGGCAGCCCCCCTCTCCTATAAAAGGCCTCCTCTCCTCCTTGTCAAACATATCTCCTCGTGAAGGATTATTCCCCCATGGTTTCGGATTAGCGAGATACATGTTCCCGGTGGAATTTCGTCTAGAAGGAGTTGTTGCTTCCGCTGCATCACTGGAGCGAGGAGGTGGAGGTTTTTCGGTGGCCTGAATGTGTGTGCAAGGATGGATGCATTGCTGATTTGCGGTGCTAGGACTTCCACACGATCTTGAGATCGGCAAGTGTTCGACTACATCATCCACGAGTTCAAACTCGTTACACTTTGTCGGTCTTCAAGGGTATGTTATCTATGGATGTATATCCACTCGTTGCTTGTATCTAGTAGATAGATCTTGGCATATAATAGTTCCCATCGTAGGAATTTTTTTTGTTTTCTATGCTGTGAACACAACATTTTCATGGTTGGGGTATGCTCATTGAAGATTACGATGGCTTGGTTGATTGGAAAGAGGTTACCTTCATCGGCATGCACGTGTGGGCGCAAATTCACGGAATCTCGGAGGTGTACAGGAAGATTGAGGTGGTTGATGATCTTGCGAGGCGGGTTGGTAAGGTGAAAGAAGTGCAGATGTCCCCGAAGCTTTTTTATGAGGGAAATTATGTAAGGATTAGAGTGATGATCAATGTCACAAAACCTCTGATGCACTTCGTCTCACTGTCGGTCACCGAACAAGGAAGAAAAATGCTTGTGGTGAAGTACGAAAAGATTTCGTTCTTTTGCAAGCGGTGTGGACACGTTGGACATGATCGAGAGATGCGGTGATGGAGCCTGGGAGGAAAAGGACATGCAATATGGATCATGGATGCTCGCGAAGCATCGCGCTATTCAACCCATGCCAGAACCGAGGAAGTTTGTGCCTCGTGGCCCTCGGTGTGGTGGATGGTCAGGGAGAGGAGTTTTTGATTATGTTAGTCATAAGCGATCGTCTAATGATGTGTCACTAGATAACGATGAGGATTACAAGGATTCTGAAACCAGCCCCATGAAAACAAATGCATGTGAGGAGGTGAATGCTGAGCGTCGCTCTGATGTTCGTAACCCTGATGGAGCCAGGAGGACTCTGAATATAGAAGGGGTGGAGTCAGAGATTCTGTAGAACATTAATACGGGGGTTACCCCCATTACCGATGGTTCCAAGGTGCCACCACCACCTCCACTATAAGTTTGAGAAAATGGAAGGAGAAATCAATGCAGGACTGAACAAGATACTAACTTGGCAACTTCGGCAGCCTCTAAGGAGGACCGTCGGGCCAAATGAGTATCATCGGATGGAACTGTCGGGGTATAGGGCAACCAAAGACAATTCAAGCGCTTTGTTGCCTTGTGCAAACATATAAGCTCAGCCTTGTTTTCCTTTGCAAAACTAGGCATTCTGAGGAACGTGTGCGCAATCTGAGATATCGTATTGGTATGGAGGGTTGTTTTCATGTGAAGGGTGATGGTAAAGGAGGTGGTTTACTGCTGTATTACCAGGAGGATATTAATGTTGAGTTGCTCTTGTTCAGCAAGAGGCATATTGATATTCACATAAGTGGAGGGCCATATGATCGTTGGTGGGGATGTGCTTTCGTCTATGGAGAACCAAAACCAGGCGAAAGACATCACATGTGGACTATGTTACGATCACTGAAACCTAGGTCAAATGAGCCATGGCTTATGATGGGATATTTTAATGAGACTATGTGGCAATAGGAGCACTTCTCGCAAACCACACGGTCAGAGAGACTAATGCAAAACTTCCGGGAAGCTCTATCTTTCTGCGACCTCCATGATATTGGGTTTGTGGGTCCAGCCTTGACATATGATAATAAACGTAGTGGTGCACAGAATGTGAAGGTTAGTGAAAGGATAGAGATGTCGCCTAGAGGGGGGTGAATATATAATTTCAAAACTATTAAGGTTTTGGCTTGATAGAATGCGAACTAACATTTATTTTACAAGCATAAAACCTAAATACACTAGGCTCAACTGAGTGCACCAACAACAAGTTAAGCTAAGCAATATAGCACAAGATATAAGTACTTCAAGCTCAATGGTTATCACAAGGAAACTAAACCCGGGTATAGACATAACCCAGGCACGCGGAGACGAATATGTATTCCTGTGTTCTGTTACAAGTAAGGTACGTCACGTTGGAGAGGTGTGTGATTCCACGAAGGATTTCCCAATGCCACAAAGGCTCACCTTCTTCTCCGAGTCTATCCCACGAAGGAATAGGTCATTTCCTTATGGCTAGCTTTTCCTCCACTCCGGAGATGGCTGATGGCTATGATATACAACAATTTTTAGCAATATAAATTGTGTCATTTTCTTATCATATCATGCTCCATCTAACTATTGCTATGCCTGATATGCATGATTACTTGTTTTTATTAAATTCAATATGATCCTTGGACATTTTGTAGTTTAGATAGAATTTTATCCTTCTTCCTTGTCTTTGACATATGTGTAGGTGTTGATGATGATTATGGACAAAACAAAGGCAAAAGGAACAAAAAGAGCATAGTATGCAGGAGCTGTAGGACCAGACTTAGCCATTTGAGTGGTTGGACAAGTCAAATTTTCCAACATATCAAAATAAAGATCCAAGACCATAGGGTTGTAGCCCTCGATGATACAAACTCAATGAGCCCAATAACACCCAAAACGGAGTTTGTATGAAGAAATAGCGGACAAAATACTAAAATGGACAGACAATTTAATGAGCAACTATACGGCCGGAGCTATATTTTTGGTCGTATAGCTCTGCCCGTATAGTTGCCAAAAAAGGTCGGCAACGACGGGATTTCTCGCCAGAAAAGCTCCAGAACCTTCCCTAAATCATATGTCGGTATTGGGGGAACCCTAGGGCACCCCCAAGGCCTATATAAAGGAGGGAGGACCCAAGGAAGTATCAATCAACCATATACAAGATATAGATCCCATCTACCACCTCCATGGAGGTGCCCTGCCGTCGTGCCGCCTCCATAGCCTCTACAACTCTACCAAGATTCAGATCTCCATCAACACCATCAACCATCCAAGCAAGAAGAAGAGGAGAAGGAGTACGCCACCATCACCACGCCGACGTAACCATCACCGCACCATCATCACCATCTCCATCGCTGCTACTCCTTCATCCTTCCCCGTCATGATCTTCGTGATTGGTTGTAACATGGCTTGAACCCCCTTTTATTAATGTTATGATGATTTGAGTAATTGAAGTGTGGTGTGTTCTTGTTAATTAATATGTTTTCGATTTCTCTTTACATTTTTCTATTCATGATACTATTCCAGTGATCGGAGATGTCCAATCCATTATTGAGGAGTTTACTAGGGATTCACAGAGTGACACAAAATTTATCATTAGTCTCTACTCGTTCCATGGGCCTGACAAGTCCATGGGTAGAACTAATAGGCTATTTGCTATAAGTGATTTGCAGAGGCAATAGCAGCTTAGGATGCACCGCCCATTAAGATTAAATTTCCTCAAGATAACTCATGATATAGATAGGTATAGTGTTGCGAATTGCTTGACCCCAAAGTGACATATGGGATATCTTGTGACTAGCACACTTTCTCAGGAGTACGGTTGTCCATAGATCTTAATGCGTTTGCTCTGGTTTACCTTGATTGGTCTTGTTACCTTAATACACTATTCTCTTATGGATGACCCATGTCTAGAGAGAGTGTGGACAATTGAGTTGTATAGTTCCCACTTACCAATGGTGGGAGACAACGGTATATGAGGAACCACCACAATTATAGTTAACAGCTCTTTCATAAGCACTTATCATGCACACCGGTATACACAACATTACTTGAGGAATCATAGCATTAATATTTTATCTCATTGCATTCACCTCTTTTCAGTTTTACTTTCGTTCTAGTTTTCTTTCCAGTCTTAGTAGTAGTTATTACAAAACATCTTAAATTCATTTATCCTAGCAACTTATAGAATAGGCTATTTCTAATCCATGGTTTGGGTGCGTACGTGGTCACATTGACAATGTGGCTGTGAGGGTCGTGTTTGCCGAGCTCCCATCGGGACAAACTCTTAAATATTTGCTGCTGCAAGTACTGCAATAACCCTGTTTTGGTGCAGGAACCCCAGCCATCAAATTGGCGCTATTGCCGGGGAGCAAAGTATTCGGTTATCTACTCGCACATAGTTTATTTCCGTTTGTTGCTATTATCTTCCTACTTTCTTTTATATTGAAAACAATAAAAAATTACAAAACCAAAAATTTATAAAAACTATTGCTACTAATCATGTCTTCCGAGATAAATTTTGTTCAAGAGATAATACAAGCATTGGAGGAGATAAAGGATTCAAGTTCATCAAGCCTGGTTGCTAGATATGAGCTGATAAATAAATTGTTGGACCAATTAGAAAGGCATTCATTATGGTTGCGTGCTAATGATGGATCTTATTGCACAATTTGTATAACAGATGACCACCTTAATTTTCAATGTAAGTATTCCAACAATCCTACTCTAGCAAATTATAATAGAGATAAATCCTATGCTAGTTTGGAAGTACTAGAATACTTTCTTTTCAAAGGTGCATCTGAAATGGTATTTAGACTAGGAAGTATTGATGTTGAAAGTGTTGCACTTGATGGAGTTTTTAATTTAGTATACCTCATATTACTCTTTTTAATTTGCGATAATAATTTAAGTAATAATGCATTGGTATTATATTATTTGAAGCGGTATAAAATTGCCATGGAGAAACATAACCTTTTGCAGGACTCACTAAAGAGCGAAGAGGAAAAGGAGCACAAGGAGGAAGAACGTATTGATCACCCGCTCACACCTTCGACTCCTAATTTTGATTCTATCATTGCTAGTAAAACACTAGTCGATGAAAAGGAGGAACAAAAAGGTGAGGTTGACAAAGAGAGTCACACTACAACTTTTGTTTGTGATGCCTCTCACTATAGTAGTGATTTTTATGATGCTAAACTGTTGATAATTGTTCTGCGGAGGCCTTGTGCCTAGACACTCATATGGAGAGCATTAATAATAATGAACTAGAGATAGAACCTTGCTATACTAACATGCAGGGTCCTGAACTCCCTGCTATGAAGGAAGAATACTATGAAGTGTTCCCCTACACATGTAACCAAGGTAAAGATTTAAGAATTTTATATGAATCTCAAATCCTCTCATTGCAGCTATACACAGAGCATGTTCACCAAGCTTGGTGCATCAGCACTCGCTTGAAAGCGAGAATTTGTTCATCTACATGATGCCGATGCACCGTAAGCGGGTAGGACTCCGACCGGACTCTACTTTGAAATGCTCCAAGCTGGTATGTACAACCTCACCTCGAGTTGATATCCCTTGGGATCCAGGTGGGTAATATATGGAGCATCCCTATGTGGTTTTATGGATTTAAAAGAGTGCTTCCCGGGAGGCAACCCGGAAGTCATTAGGCATCTTTCTTAGTTTTGTGTCTTGAGTCTAGTTACATTCATGCTGCATTGGCACTTTTATTCTTTGCATGTCTTGCTATTAGAGTAATCTTGTTGAAGTTTTCAAAAGGTAGAATTTATTGTTATTATATGTTGCATAAACTCGGTTGTACTTAAATCCCGTTATATACATGCTGTTGTTGGTCGATAATTTTAACTGTCAATTTTCTGTCATAAACAATCAGTGTCTAGTAAAACCTTCCAACTCGAACCTCTTTTAAATAAGCACATAGGGGCTGCACACCCGTGCCTCGTATCCTGTTTCACTTGCACCTCATCACAATCTAGGAGAGGCTTCTTCTAGAACTAGTTTGTTGACTTAAGCATGGTGCTTAGGTTGATGAACCGACTCAGTGGGACTTGTATTTTTATCACTTGTGAGCTAAACCCGTGTCTTCAAAAACACAAAAAATTTTTGTCTTCTTTCTAGTTTTGTTCCTACTAGGTTCTTAAGGAAGGCATACACCAGATCATGAAGCATTCATTGAAGCAAAGGTTCTTTGTCCATCAAAGTAGATGTTAAAAGCACCTCAACGGTAAAGTGTGTCACCCTTGCTTTAACTTAAGCTTAGGGAGATAAACACTTCTTACACTCTCTCTTGATAACTGCATTTTCTCTTTTGTTTTCATGATCTTCTCATAGTTCTTAGCTTGGGGAGGTTGTTTTGCATATGTAGAGACTTGTGCAAAGTTCTTTATCTTAAAAAGTTTTCATGCTATTGTGTGTCTCTCTATTTTTGAATGCTTGCTTAGGTGAGATTTTGTTCATATTTATATAAGGGATATACTTTCTCATGTTAGGCCCCATAGGAGACAAGCCATAGCTTTGATGCACCTTGTTCAACTTTTATCTAGCTTGTGAAAAATATTGTGATCCTCTAAATATACATTGCCACTTTCTCTACATCTTGAAAAAAAATAAAAAAATATATATAATAAAGAAGTTCTTCAAAACTTGCTAGTTGACAATGTTCATAATTGTCTTAAGTGAATGGTTATGGAGTAGCACGACCCCATAGTGCTAGAAATGATGGTCTTAATAGATGATTACTAAGTGAGTTGGAAAATAAGAAATGATGTTTCAAAGTTTCGAGATTACATATGCCAAATTTTTGTCTTGAAAATCAAAGTGAGATATTTCTTTATGCGTGTCTTGCACCACTGTCACACAACATGGGATGCTAACAACTCCGCTGGCCTTTAAACAATCCAAAAAGAGGAAACACTTGGAGATTGGCTATGAGTTGCCCAACATATGTAGCAAAAATGCTATATTTGGGTATGCATTGGTATTCTCATGGGCCTGCGTTAAAAGCAAAAGTCGGAATACTCCTCTGACCGTTATGAGAAATCATTATACCAAAAAGGGAAACCTTGGTAATGGTCACGAGTGTCCTTCCTAGCCCGCACAGTCTCGATTGAACATATACCACTCTTTTGGCATAGTCTCGTTACTAAGAATTTTGTTGTTGTTGAGAAAACTAAGAAATATATTTTCTATGAGATCAACAATCAAAGTTTGCACTTGAGAGACTTTAATAGATGGCATGAGTGGGCAGCAATGGAAAACTCTATTTCTATTTATGATTGACAACTAACCGTGTTCAGCTTTGCCTTATACAAATAAAAATACAAAAATACAATAAAGTGCGTATAGAAGGATCACAAGTTTACTTGCAAGCTAGATTTAACTTTGACATGGGGCATAGAAGTTTTTGACTAATCTCTAGTGGTTTGGAATAATATAACTGAGCTTATATTGCCTTGTATGATTATGTACTCTCTTACTTCAAGCTTGCAGGAAAAACAAGGATATGGTGCATTGATTTCCAATGATAAGCAAGATCACATCCATTAAGTCATCAATCCCTTTTGCTCGAGGACGAGCAAGATCTAGCTTGGGGAAGTTGATGGCTATGATATACAACACTTTTTAGCGATATAAATTGTGTCATTTGCTTATCATATCATGCTCCATCTAACTATTACTATGCCTGATATGCATGATTACTTGTTTTTATTAAATTCAATATGAGCTTTGGATATTTAGTAGTTTAGGTAGAATTTTATCCCTCTTCCTTGTCTTTGACATGTGTGTATGTGTTGATGATTATTATGGACAAAACAAAGGCAAAAGGAACAAAAAGAGCATAGTATGGAGGAGCTGCAGGGACCAGACTTAGCCATTTGAGAGGTTGGAAAAGTCATTTTTTCCAACTTATCAAAATAAAGATCTAATACCACAAGGTTGGAACCCTCAAAGATACGAACTCAACGAGCCCAAGAACACCCAAAACGGAGTTTGTATGAAGAAATGGCGGACAAATACTAAAGTGGACAGACAGTTTAACAAGCAACTATACGGCCAGAGCTATATTTTTGGTCGTATAGCTCCGCCCGTTTAGTTGCCAAAAAAGGTCGAAAACGATGGGATTTCTCGCCAGAAAAGCTCCAGAACCTTCCTAAATCATATGTCGGTATTGGGGGAACCCTAGGGCACCCCAAGGCCTATAAAAAGGAGGGAGGACCCAAGGAAGTATCAATCAACCATATACAAGATCTAGATCCCATCTACCGCCTCCATGGCGGTGCCCTGCCGCCGTGCCGCCTCCATAGCCTATACAACTCTACCAAGATCTAGATCTCCATCAACACCATCAAGCCATCCAAGCAAGAAGAAGAGGAGACACTACAAGAAAAGTTGGCTTTTACAACGGACGATTTTTGTGGTTGAAGGCCCTTTTTCATGGCTAAAAAGTCTTCTACGACGGATGCCCATCGTGGTAAAAGCCCCGTCACAAAAGAATCTACCATGTTTTTTTCCTGATTGTGGCAGATCGCACCCTTCAGCCACGAAAACTTGTTCCGTCGTAGATCTGTCCGCCATCCGCGTTGACTGTTGTAGTCATGCAAAATGCCACGTGGTAAACACCGTTAACGCCCAGTTACCGTCGTTAACGGCCATAGAAACCGTGGTAGAAGCCAGGCCCAACCAAGGCCTACTAATAATTAAGTGGGCCGACCCATTAGTAGAACACAATAAGACTATGGCCCGTTACTATTTCGTCTGGCACTGTTTGAAATGGGCCCAAAGATGTGGCCAACAGCGGCCCGCGAATTTCAGGCCCATTACTGTTTTGGCCTATAGAAGCCCACATTGTTCGAATAGTGCGTGGCCCGTTAACATGCTGCGTCAAGTAGGCCCGATACTATTAAGGCCCATTGTCAACCCGTTACTAATCTTACAGCTCGTTCTGGGCCGCCTACGAACGACCCACTTTTGAGGAGGTCCAATACTATTCTGCCCTTTTACCGTACCGTCCGTCAACTTCTCGGGCCCACCGGTGGCCCACAGCTGTTCTGATATGGTACTGTTATGGCCTGCCAATATTTTTGGCCTATTACTGTTCTTGTATGGCAATATTTTCGGCCTGCTACTGTTCTACCCCATTACTATTCGGGTCTGTTACTATTGTGGTCCACTGTTCTGGCTTGCCACTTTTCTGGTCTGTTACTAATCTGGCCCGTTACTGAGCTGGGTTGCCTGTGTTCTGGCATGTTACTACTTTGGCCTGTTACTGCTGTGGCCTGTTACTGTTTTGGCCTGTTACTGTTTTGGCCTGTTACTGTTTGTCCTATTACTATTCTAGCCTGTTACTAGTTGCCACCTGATGGTAGGCGTCGTGGACACCTACAGTTTCGGCCTTTCTGAAGCCCATACAAATATCATAAAAGGAGTACAATTAGCGAGCATCTTTTACTGTTCATGGTAGGCCTAATACAATAAGGGAAAATAACAAAGACCTAAACTCTTCCCTGATCGACTTGGCTGGTGCAGTTATGATACCGACTACCGCCATGCGTGGACGGGGTTGACTATATGCCTACATGGCCCAGCTAAAAAAATGCCTACCTGGCCTATGCGAGTTATCTAGATATTACATCAGCTGCAAACTTCTTAAAAATATTACATAATATCAATGCCCGGGAAAGAAAATTCAGCATTTCAGTTGAAAATCAAGTTGATTGCATTGTCCGCAATTTGCTTTCTCAATCCATCAACTGCATCTCCTTTTGAGTGTGACCGCTACATTGGAAAACCACCTTGAGACATGATCTTGCAGCCCCCTCTTTGGTGGGAATAGCAATAATTGCAGTCTGAAACTAAGTATAACAAGTTAATACAACAAACAAGACAAACTACTCATAGCTTAGAATGAACGAAATAGAAATTATAATCGCATCATACGAGAACTTGTATAGCAGGAATCAAAATGAGGAATGAACTATATATTGTAGAGGATAGTTATGTCGTTGCTTAGGACAAACCAGAACGAGGTGCAAGATATAGTACCATCGCACATGAACCTGTAGAACAAGACAAACAATCATTAGACAAGTGTGCCTAAGAGCAATCAAACAAAGTGTTTTTTATAATTTCACCAAATATAAACTAGGCAGGTCATATAAGCAAATATATATGGAAGATGTGGTATTTCCTGGAATGCAAGAGACATACGGTGACTCAGAATTTACGGTGAGCTATACAATGTCATGTAGTTTCTGTCATAGCTAAGAACCAACCATATAGAAATATGGCATCATAAGAGAACTTCTAGAGCAGGAATGCAAACCACGAGTGAACTACATAGTAGAGGACAATTATGCCATTGATTAGGACGAACCAGCACCCGATAAGGAAATAATGGCGTCTCTTGTGAACCTATAGAAGAGGCTATGCAAACCATCATGTTCATTTTTCCATTCCGGGATCTATGCAAGAAAAAGGAAATAGTTAGTGTTGCACCTTTTGAAGAACTAGATGGCAGCAACAAAATTATAATCTAATTAGTATGAAGACTCTAAACGGGTACTACCGGACAGCATAACGATGTCAAGGAGGAAACAATAATAGGAACTTATCTCAGGACGAACCAGATAGATTCAGTAACTGCGGAGCAGGGAATCCAAACTAATATTTTCCACAGATTTTACATTTTGCAAGAACTACACAATAACAGACAATTACTATTGTTCGGAGTAGCTACGAACATGTGCATGACTTCAAAATTTGTAGAGCAGCGAATGCAAACCAACATGTCTGGTGACCTACTCCATAGTATCTAGCACGAAGAACAGGCGTGCGCTTTGATTGGGTGTATAGAACGATTAGAAAAATGCAGTTCACTGCGACAAGCTTGAACCTACTATACTGCTGACAAAACAAAAAAAGTTGGTGATTTGGTTACCATGGTCAGATAGGCTTCTAATCATCATCCGTACCGACGCGGGTGACATCCTTGTCACCCAGGGTGCTTCGGTTGCGCCGGCTGTTTGCGTTGGGGAAGCAGATCTTGGGCGCTCGATACCGGCTTGACCGCGGTGGATGAGGTTGAATCGGTGCACTGCATGGTGGTTCTGGTAAGGTACGGGTGGGGAGGATGCCACCGGTGTTGATGCAGATCTTGGGCAGTCGTTGACGGATTCGGCGCCGTGGAGGGGAAAGTGGGAAAAGGAAATTAGGTGCGGTGGACGACGCCGGACTCAGTGACCAAGGTCGCGTGCGGTGGACGACGACGGACTCGGTGACCAAGGTCGGGTGCGGTGGATGTCAGTGAAGCGATAATGATGCTTTGGATGAGACCGCATCTAATGCAGCTCTGGTATATTGTTGGCTGAGGAGTGCATGGTGTTGAGTTCCGGCGGGCAAAGCTAGCCGCGGGGAAGTGCTGCGAGAGGTTCTGGGCGCGAGAAATTTTGTAGTGTTTGAAATGGAGGGGCGCCAGAAATTTCGTAGTATTTGAAACGGAGGGGCGCCAGAAATTTCACAGTGTTTGAGATGGAGGGGCGCGAGGGAGTGGGGACCACGTGATTTTGGTATCGTTTGAAATGGTGGGGTGCCAGAAATTTCGTAGTGTTTGAAATGGAGGGGCGGGAGGGAGTGGGGACCATGCGATTTTGGTATCGTTTGAAACAGAGGGGCGCTAGAAATTTCGAAGTGTTTGAAATGGAGGGGCGCGAGGGAGTGGGGACCACATGATTTTGGTATAGTTTGAAACGGAGGGGCGCCAAAAATTTCGCAGTGTTTGAAATGGAGGGGCGCGAGGGAGTGGGGACCATGTGATTTTGGCCATCTAACAATCTTGTCCGTCCATCCCAAATCAACAGGCATAGGGGATACCTTCCCTATGAAGGCTCTGGCGCAGACGCCTATGCAAGCAATCGCTGGGTGTCCCAGAGTAGACTATAGGGTTAGATGTGTAGGTTACAGTAGTAGCAGACCATTAATCGTGCTAGCTGGCGCGATGTCATTTTGGCGCTCCACGAGTTTAAACTTTTACTTATGGTGTTCAGGAGAGAATGCAGCTCAAAAAAGGTACTTTACTTAGGTGACTAGTAAACTGTTGCGTGCACTCCAATAACTTACCTTATTAATGTATAATAATATCCTGCATAATTTAGAACTTTGGTACAATACTTGGTCGACTTATTAGAACTAAACATCTCTCGGGTATTTTAGAAGTACTCCCAAACATGTTTCTATCTTACCAAGATATCGTGTATTTTTAATGAATGCTGTAGTATGGATGGTTTTGCATGACTGTCGACATGCACAATTTTAGTTTTGCATTGTTCACATTTGACATCCAGACAGACAATGTATATATACCTCTCCATGAACAACGATAAGTTTCGTCGTTTTTTCCCTACTTTCTAAATGTTACATTAAACTACCATCATTTCCAATGATGCATGAAACAACCAAAAAAGAGTTGTGGCCTCATTGTTAATAATTATTTTTTACCATTTTACAGAGTATTGCATAAAATGAAACAATGTTTTCACCATCAGGGGAAATGTTTCCATTACATGACAAAAAATAATGTCTTCATCACCAAGAATATATAGCACAAGAAATGAATTCCAACACAATAACCATATGCAATGACCTGAAGTGTATAAATCTTAGTGACCGTCTAATTTGTAATTAGAAGTGTCAAGGAGGGAGCATGCTAGATTCATTTGTGGTGTCTAGGTGCAAATTTTTAATTCAATAAATTTACTACATTCTTGTGGACACTCACAAAGACAATTGACCTCTTGTCCTAGGAAACTTGTGATAAAACTATTACTAGTAGTTCGGAAATAAGTGACTTGGAATTTATCTAGATTCGTATGTATCACTAAAATACGTCTATATACTCATGAATATGATCTATATACTCAATCTATATACTCGTGAATCTAGACAAATCTAAGTTTCGTATTGAGGGAGTACGACAATATTATAAATTTGCAATGTTGTCATGATAAATAATGATATTCGCTACACTCCATAAATGAAACCACTTATTTTCTTCCGTCACAATTTTAAATTTTTGTACTGAAGTATTTTTACTATAAAATAATGCACGAAATTAATTATACGTTAGTGATTAAGTACTTCTGCTAATTTGTATTTACATACAGAGGTAATACTACACACCCAATTAACATCATAAGTAATTTTTCTTTCTCTCTTTCTAGAGGAGTTTTCTAGGTTGTCAGTTTGAAGAATCATTTGTATGATATGGAGAATTGAACACTTTAAGTTATACATCGAGTGATTAGATGGACGGACGATTAGTGCATAGAGGCAGTTGAGCTGGTAAAATACTCACATTTAATGATAGATGTGAGCACAATGATTGAGTGGCAAACCTTTTTTTGTGCGGTCGAGACCCCCGTACGGTGATGACCCTCGCTAATCAACGCAGCTCACACATAAGTGTATTTTTATATAGTAGTAGTAGAGACATCATCCAGGGAGACAGAGTTCAGCGTCTAGCAATCTTGACCGTCCAATCCGAAATCAATGGGTCAAAGCGGATACCTTCCCTGCGAAGGCCCTAGTGGGAATGCCTATGCAAGGCATCATTGGTTGTCCGTGGGTAGACTATAGGGGTAGCTGTGCTTGTGACCCAAAGTACTCCAGAGTCCAAACAATAGCTGGGTGTCCCCAACGCTGACGGTGCATTTTCTTTTCTAGACACTGGATCCGATTCCCTACACATCTAACAAAGTAGAAAGTATGACCAAATTTAAAGATCACTCATTGACGATTTAATTATTTTTGATTTATCAAACATACTCTCCCTCCAGCCTAATTTTTCTGGAAATTCCCTCCAACCTAATTAAAAAGGATGTCACATATTTGACTAAATTTGAATGTAATATGTACACTAAACAGTGACTACTATACGACAAGTATATCGTTATAAAAGCTCCACAGAGCGCATTCGAACACTAAAGAGTGTAATATAATTATGCGCAGACGAATGAGAAAAAAACAATCCATGCACCCAAAAGAAAGAAAAAAGAGGGCCACGTAGGCAAGTCCTCCCCCTTCCTAGTTCCTACTCCAAGATTTGGCGATTGCAACACTGTGGCCACCATGGGGAGGTAGGGGCTCGACGACCTCCGCAATGGTCACGAACTCGACGGCCAACATGAGATGGCTTCTCTCTTCCTACCTAGCGGACGTGACCTGGACAATCTCCGCAATGGTAGTTGCTGGCTACGGAGCATCGTGACTTCTTTCTTCAAATTTTCGCACTCAGCGCGAAGCGTGGAGGATTCATGCTCGTAAGATCGTGCGAGCTTCATTTGAAAAGCCAAATTGGCTCAGAGGCGATCACAGTCAAGGTTAAGCTCGAATTTTTTCTGAAGAATGTTGATGTTATGGCTGTAGATTTCATCTACTTTGGCCGAGATTCTCGCCCTAACTTCCTGCATGGAAAATGCATCATCAGTAAGAGAGCACGGAGTGCATGCAGAGAAGAACATAAAATGTCAATACATGTATAGTGACTACAGTACCATGAGGGCATCGTACGCGTCAGAGATATCCATCATGCTATCGACCTGTGGGGTGGAAAATTCGACGCTCGAGCCGCCTGCCCTGGAAGATGAACATAGAGGATTCAATAGTAGGAGCAGAGAGCCCAAGAATCAATGGAGGTACAAACCTACCCGGAATCTTGGTCCCCATGATAACCGCTCTTCGGATACATGCGTGAAGACGAGCCCTCGCCCCATGGCTGGTCTCCTTTCTCGGTCCGAGCCTACAGGTCACCCTGCCGACGGGATTTCTCCACGGCTCTAACCACCGCCATCTTGCTATTCTTCCGACAAGATAGGATATTTTGTGACATCACTGGATGAAGAAGTAGAGAAGAAAGGGAGGAGAAGTGGAAGAAAATGGTTTCTACGAAGGTGGAGCAAGGTAGTACTAGTAGGAGGAGAGTGAATAGTGGAAGCAAGATGTCAAGTACTGGGTCTCGCTTGTTCAAAAAAAAGTATTGGGTCTCGTCGCTGGCCTATGAGCAATCTCCTTGGTCCATCAACGATCGAGCTTACTAGCTGCAAATATTGTGTAGTGTGCTAAGGCTTGGGCATGAGCTAAGAAAAAAACTTAGACGTGAGTGTAGCAAAATCAAAACCGCTCCACCGTTTAGGTCTCTTGCGTGGGTCCCATGTAGCAGCTTTTTTCACTTTTTCTCTCCAAACTACTAGTGCTCTGGCCAATGAAAATTCCTCAAAGTATTATGCCAAATATTTTAATCAACTAGCTTTTGGGTCTTGTACTAGACACAAGTCCAAGAATATTTTCCTTAGACCCATCTTCTCCATCGTTTAGACATAGGTGTAAGAGATGAAAAGTTTTCTTAGACACCCCATTTCCTATACGATACACACGCTCACCATTTAGACAGTGTCTAGCAATAAAGCTTGCCAACTCAAAAACGGAGCTAGCAGAGCAAAAATGGTTGCACTGTTTAGCCCCCACGGTAGGACCCACAAGCCCAGAAAAAGGTAGTACCTTTTCTGCCCACTTTTCTGCCATCAGCATCAGGATAATATGAGGCTGACAGTGGGCCTTTTCTTCCTTTTGTTTCCTTAGATGCTAGGACTAGTACTTGACACATGCCTAAGAATTTTTTGGTTAGAAACATGTACTCCACCGTTTGGACTTGAGCTAAGAAACAAAAAGATTCTCTTAGACACCGCAATTCTCATACGCTGCGCTTGCTCTTACGACCCACCCAAAGTTTATGGAGAAATTTGGCTAGATACATAGTGGTGCAATCAACTAGCTTATATTGTACTAAGTGGGTTCCATCTTTAGGATTTGTTTTTGCCGGCCAGTCTAGTAAATTTCTAGTAGATTCGTAAAAATAAGTCTAGTACATACATTTCTTAGTCACGTTAGGAACGGCTCACGCTGTGCTTGCTCGTAGTAGTGTACTCCCTCCCATCAATATTTACTCGTCACTGAATTGGATGTATCTAGCAATGGATCGGAGGGAGTAGTAGTAGTAGTAGTATTAGTAGTAGTAGTCACATTGAATATACTTAGGGCTTGACGCATAAGCATCACAAACGGTCGCCAGATGATCGAACGACAAACTTAAAGATAACTTTGGGCTTCTTTGGATAACAGGATTTAAAAACACAGGAATTTGACTCGATCACAGGTACAAAACAATGGATTGCAAAACAGAGGAAATAGCTTTCTTTGGATCACAGAATTTCAAAACACAGGATAATAGGGTCGGAGATACAAAACAGAGGAAATCTACTGGCTTAAATTCATTTCAATGAAACATAGTAAACACGGAGGAAAATTGCCACAATCCTACGCGAATGAGTGTAAAAAAGTGGATGTTGAAATTCCTATGCGATTGGGGGTGTAGAAATGCAATCTATATGAATTTTGGAGGTATGATTCCTTTCATCCAAAGGGCTTCCTTATGAAAGAAATCCTATGAGTCGAATTCCTCCAAAATTCCTTTGAAAATCCTTCGATCCAAATTGGCACTTAAACAAGATGTGTGTGATCACGACAGACGAACACCTTCCGGCAGGAGGTGATGCGGTCGTAGATTTTCATCTTGAACCCATCTGCGGTGACCTTGAACATAAGGCAGTCACCCTCCTTCAACCCATGGAAAGCAGCAAAGGTAGCCCACTCTTTGTCCAGGACGATCTGGTCTTTGTTGCGGTTGGCATGGACAACCCACTCGCATTCCTCGCATGCTTGGACCACCACCAATTGTGGGTAGGGGCGTCCCTTCAAGTAAGGCTTGAAGTAAGTCGGGATGATAAGCATATACAAGTCATGCTGGACTAACTGGATGTAGAAGCGCCTAGGACGATGCGCCGTGGCATGGTGTCCAACCGACCTAGGGCGTCTTCTCGTTTTGGCAGAACTAGCGACCGACCTGGCAGCACTTGCCCATGCCAAGGCCTCCACTCTCCTGCCCGGTAGCTTCAACTCCCTTGGTATGATGGGGAGAGCATCTTCATAGCCACCTAGAGCTAGAGCAGTCCGGTCAAGAATGTAGTCTAAGTTCGGCATTACAACTGAGTTGTCCTACATGAAAATTACCATTGCGTTAGTCCTTTGGAATTACCAAAACACCAAAATGCATTGTATAAATTTACTAAAGATCACAATGAGTCATTGCACCATCAAAATTACCTAAACAACAAAAGGTATCAGGTAAATTAAATTGCCTACATAGCACAATGCATCATCAAAATGACCTAACCTGATGGGTCCTTCAATTTATCTGAACAGCTACTAGAAGGCATAACATTATATTAGATTGATTAAACAGCACAATGCATATCCCCCGCAAAAGAAAAACAACACAATGCATAATATGAATGGCTAAAACAGCACAATGCATTATCTGGATAGACAAAACAGCATATATGTAGTGCATCATCAAAAATACCAAAACAACAAAAGGTATTATGTAATTAAATTTAATAAACAGTGTCTGCACAATCAAAATTACCTAAACTGATGGGTCATTGAAATAATCTGAATAGATAGAAGGCATATCATTTAATCCTAAATAGCAGAACACAGATCAAAATGGACGAAACAACACAGTGAGGAGACATGACACAATGCATCATACAAAAAAACCAAAATAGCACAATGCGTCATGAAAAATTCCTCAACAGCACAATGCATCATCTAAGTACCAAAACAGAAACCTGCATCATCGTCATCAAGAATATTCCATAACTAAGCAGAACATCACAAAATACAAATATAGATACATTCAAATCTAGGCAAAGTCAAGTCAGTTATTTCTAGACGGAGGGAGTATAAAGAACATCACAAAAGACAATTATCAAGAATATGACATATTACTAAGCAGTTCAACAAAGGACTTGTAGTACACGTTGCAAAAATCTGACTAGATGCACGTCGAATTTGGGTTAAAGCCCCAATCCTCTAAATCTAACCTTGTTGCAGTTTGGGGGGGGGGGGCGCGAACTTGCACAGGGATCGATGGGTTGAGCAGATAAACAAGGCGCCACTGACAAAGAACTAGCCACATACACCGAAGAAGCACAGACAATCACTGATGAAGGGGGCCCACCGATAGGGGTTTCACCGCGTACACTCTGAAATTTGGCATATTAGGAATGAGAGTCCAACCTACAGACGAAAAGGACGTGTCCGCCACCGCACGAGCATTCATTCCGAACGCATGCAACACCAGAGGCTTGGACGACCGCTCAGCGGACGACGAGGGTTTCGGCGCGACCGACCGAAACCCTAAGGGCGACGGACGCCTCACCTTGGGCACGACCCGCACACACGCGAAAGGCAAAGGACGCTCCAGAGAGGGTGCTAAGGCCGTTGGAATCGAACAAGCCACCTGCAGCTCCGAAGTAGAGCTTGATGAGGACCCCAACTCAACCACAGACAAAGGTTTTGGCATTAGTTTCATCGAGGCAATGGCTGGGTGTAACAACCTCGGACCCTACGCTCTGAGTTCAAACCTGGATATACCAAAAGTGGTTACGGGTTCTACAGCAGGGGCCCAGGGCCACCCATGTGTAGGTCCGTCGACCGTCCTAACCACTTCCAAGAACATCGGGACAAGAGCGAGCGGCGTAGGCAACAGGCGAAGAGATCAAATACAGACACAAGTGAGTATGTATGCAAGCTACCTTACAACAGTTCTCAGAGCCATACCATCTAAAAGAAATAGAAATATTGCAACGCCATACGACAAGATCCAAATATCCTAGATAGAGATAATAGTGTAGGATAGCTCCTCATACATCAATCAACAGAGTATCAAGCGGAAGCGGGAAACAAGGTCTGAGTACGGATAAGAAGCAAATCGGCATAAGATGCCACATAAATAAGCACATCCCGCCCATAGATCTCATAGATCCCCATCCCCGGAATCTCTACACCGAGTGATCGTTGCCAACATCGTCTGTTTCCTCCACCCAATATCCATCTTGCGAGTATACCTGTTCATCTGAATCAAACAATTTATCGTGTGAGACCCTATGGGTACTCAGCAAGTCTTTATGCCTCTAAAGGGGACATATACCTGGGGTGACGCAATTGCACTAAAAGATAATAACTAACAAGTCTATAGATACTCGCTAACCATTTGCCTAACCAATGATAGGTGGTTGTCCGTTGATTAGAAGCCATAGTTATATCAGTATAAAGTAACCGATCCATCCTCCTTCTCGCTTACCAACGAGAAAGCGGATGAACAACCCATCCGTTGGCAGTTTTATTAATCATTCCTTGAGTATTGCACTAATTACTAGTCATATATTTAGTCAAATTAAAGACGGTACTTTAGTTATGCTTGTCTATGGTCGAGAAACTGTGCTCCAAGTCGTCCATAACCGCGGACACGGCTTTCAGAAAGATTTACCCTACAGGGGTGCACAAATAGCAACACACACACGATTGACCTCGGAAAAACCAAATCAAAACCCGACGAGGCTTTCACGACAAAGCATCATAGGATTCATAATTCATTTCAGGGGGCCACCCCAATAAGCTACCCGCAACAAAGTTGGCCGGCTCCGAGACAGACCCAGGGTTTGCGACAATGGCTGTAAACGACCGGGAACCCGAAAATGTGACTGGGCTTGTCGATACCGCGAAAACATTCCGCATTCTTAAACAGTATAGGTGCTCCACGCACAATCATAATTAAAGCGGTAAAGCATGGCATAAGTACAAGATAGTAATAAAGCCCCAAACTACTTTGTGGCCCAAAGAAATAAAGTGCAAATCAAGCTCAGGCAAAGGGGGATTCATAGAGTCTCCCGTATGTGGATAGTGCGAATAGTCAAGGAACAGGAATCAAGTACTCGGGGTCCTACGGGACGCTAGTGAGCATGAAAAACCAAATAACAGATATTGCCCACCGGTGCCTCTTTCCTTAGTTATCCCATTACTACTCAGGTTAAGTTGTTTAGGTACCTCGTTAACCAACAGATGCTCACAAACCCTACACATGCAATTCTACGACTCGCATGGCTCAACCAACTCCTATATTAATGGTTCATAGGATGGAGGAACAAGCTTCGATGGGGTTTAAAAGTAAGGCTATGCAATACTTGGGATTCAGTTTAATGCAATCACAACTCAATGATGCAAGAATAAGATAGAGGCAATAGGTACTATATGTATGCAAGCATGTGGTAGTGCTTGCCTGGCAGCTCCGTTGAAGCGAGAGATGGATCTGGGTAGTACTCCTGGGATTCCAGATAATTCCCCTGCTCGGCGTCTATTCGAAAAGAACCAAACAAACAAGGGCCAATATAAATAAAGTCCGCAAGAATATGAATAAAATGCAACAAGCAACTAAGCATGCCATGATGAATGATGCACAATTTATATGGCAATAATGTAGCATGGCAAGGGTGAGGTGTGGGGACACGAATAAATCATTTTATTAATTATTTGGCCAAGTTTTATTACCATGTACAGTTCTAATTATTTAATATTTATATGATGCATGCTTCATTTCATAACATGGAATGCATAATCAGAACGGACTCGTCACGCTGATCGATTTAGACATCTTATTTGTCAAATTTGGAGTTGTAGAATTAAAGTTATTAATTAAAGGAGAAAAAGGCATTTTTATTGCAATTAAACAATTTCGAAAATTTTATTTAGTCAAACATTATTTTGGATGGAATATTTGAAATCCTCATATTTTTCTGATTCAAAAACATATATCATTTGTCAAATTTGGGATTACCAATTAAAAGTTATTAAAAACTGGATTTAAAAACATATTAAACATTTTTGAAATTATTTGTTTAAACAGAAAAGGAAACATGAACTATTTGCACACAAGCAGACTTAGCCACAGACGCTGACGGGTGGGGCCACGTCGAGCTGGCGGAAACCAACGCGGCAGAGATTTTTCTCACCGCGGGGTTGTCCAGCCAGTGAGATTGACAGGTGGGGTCGGCGGTTCGCGGGGCCAGGCACGGGCGCGCGAACAGGGCGCGACCACATGGCGGAGATGGAGGACTGCGGGTTGAGGCACAAGAAGTCTGGATGCCTTTTTGTAAAACGCCACAGCACATGACAAGCGGGCCCGGGGGGAGTGCGGGTTGAGGGTCAAGAACTCTGGGTGCCCTTTTGTAAAAGCGACACAGCCGATGACATGTGGGCCTGGGAAGGGCTGCGGGTTGCGCAAACAAAAACGCAGGGGGTATTCGGAAAGAACACCCCGACTACTATTTTTCTTCTCGCCCGTTTCTGACGAAACTGAAGAAAGCAGGGGACAGGCGCGGCGGGGATTCGATCCCGCGACGCGGCGTGCGCGCGCAGGCGGTGGCGACCGCTGGGGCTGGCTCGGTTTGATGCTGGGAACGAGCTACGCGGCGAGGAAAACCTTCTGCGGTGCAACTGCGAGAGAGCGACTGCGAGCGCGCCGCACAGAGAGTGCTCGACGGAATGATCTACGCGACCAGGAAGAGATAGACAAGGGGAGCTGGTTAGGAGGAAACAGGGGCTCACCGGGGGTGGGTTGGTGGTGGTGGTTCGATCCGGGGTGTAGTTGATCAGAGGGGGAGTTGGCGCACCCGAGGTAGGGTTTTTCCTCGCCTCGTCGGCGTGCAGCGGGACTGGGCCTGTCTCCTCCTCATCTGGGAGCACAGGTGCACTGCTGGGGATCTCCTCGGCCTTCCTCGACAACCCAACACCACGCCCGCCTCCTGGTACGGTGTAGACGAGAGAAGCCGACGGTGAGGTTGTCGGAGATGGGAGAGAGAGGGGGTAGTAGGGTAGCTGGGGGGAAGGGCAACGGCGGCAGGGCCCTAGGATCTGGGGCGACACCAGGTAGAGGAGAGAGGGGGTAGATAAGGCCGAGGGAGGGAGAAATGATGGCTCCAAAAAGATAGAGAGGAAGAGAAACTAGGCTTGATCATGAGGGAAAAGCCATGCTCCACTCAAAACCGAAGAAAAGCCAAAGAAAAGGGAGGAGGTTGATCTTGCATGGCGCATGCATAAGTAATAAATGCAATGTTTATTCTTCTGAAAACAATTGGGAATACCATGGGAATTTATTAACACATGCTTCCAAAAATCTAGAATTAAGGCCAAGCCAAAAGAAAAGAGTTATGTCCCAACTGGAATAGATGGAATACGCTCATATGTGAATATATATTGGGAATTCTAGTGTGTGTGTTCCACTAGATGCATAAATAGACTAAATATATTCCAACATGAGCATACATTCAAAAAAAACCATATGGAAGCTTGACAAGGCATTCTACTCACATAGCATGCAAAGGTGGCCATGTGGCTCTCCACATATCAATAATGTGAAAAACAACATGATGCATATATGGGAGCATGTGGAATTGTAAGAGGATCCATCCCAACCCACATGAGCTAGAGGTAAACCCAAATAAAATGCAAAGCTCACATATAGTTGGATGGTGGAGTTATGGGGTGGTGACAAGAAAGGTGGTGGAGTTAATAAAAGATATGCCCCCAACTCTACTTGGGCATCAAGCATTTATCAAGAACCAAATACAATGTATCAAGAGGCAAATACAATTAATGGTGCATATGAGACAAGAACAAAATGAAAAGGGTTTTATATGATGCTCAAATGCAATGTGGCATGATGACATGAGCATGATATAATTAGGATGCAACAATTATATGTAGGAAGTAGCATTTTATTATTAGACCATGTAGCATTACAGATGTTAGACAGATGGGATGCTACAACTCGCCCCCACTAAACATGAATCTCGCCCTGAGATTCTAGGAAGAAGAAGACACGAAGAGGGTAGGATACTTGGCACGGAGCTCATCCTCGCGTTCCCAAGTGGCTTCATCAACGGAATGCTGCGACCAATGCACCTTGCAGAACTTGATAGACTTGTTGTGAGTCTTTCTTTCTGCGACTTCTAGGATTTTTGTGGGGTGTTCTTGATAAGACAGGTCTTCTTGGAGATTGATAAGCTCATGGTCCACGGTCCTGTCGAGATCCTTGAAGCACTTCTTGAGTTGGGAGATATGGAAAACATCATGGACCTTGAGTTTTTCAGGGAGCTCAAGAGCATAAGCGACTTCTCCTCTTCTTCCACGAACTTTGAAAGGACCGATGTATCTAGGAGCCAGCTTCCCTTTGATACCAAACCGGTGCGTGCCTCTCATGGGAGTGACACGAAGGTAAACGAGATCACCAGGGACATACTCCATGTTCGTGTGCTTTCTATCATAGTTTCTCTTCTGGCGACTTTGAGCAACCTTCAGGTTTTCGAGAATGACGTGAACCTTCTCCTCCGCTTGAGTTACAATGTCAGGGCCAAATAATGTTCTTTCACCTGCGCCTGACCAACCAATCGGAGTTCTGCATTTGCGGCCATAGAGAACCTCAAATGGTGCCATCTTTAGACTCTTCTGGAAGCTATTGTTGTAAGAGAACTCAGCATAAGGAAGGCATTCTTCCCACTTCATGCTGAAAGAGATGACGCACGCAAGGAGCATATCTTCTAGAATCTAATTGATCCTTTCAACTTGCCCTTGTGACTGAGGGTGGTAAGCTGTGTTGAAGTTCAACTTTGTTCCAAAAGCATTTTGGAAACTTCCCCAGAACTTGGAAGTGAAGATGCTTCCATGGTCTGAACTGATCTCGAGAGGAACCCCATACAGAGAGACAATTCTATTGATATAGAGCTCAGCCAACTGAATTGCAGAAATTGTTTCCTTGACGGGAAAGAAGAGAGCCACTTTTGAGAGCCTGTGAATGACAACAAAGATTGCATTTTTGCCCTTCTGCGACCTTGGAAAACCAGTTATGAAGTCCATCTCTACTTTCTCCCATTTCCATTCTAGAGGCTTCAATGGTTGTAGAAGACCGGAAGGTTTCTGATGGACAGCTTTTGTTGGAAATATGCCCTAGAGACTAATTCGCTTTTAACATAGAATGATGGACAGCTTTTGTTATAATAATAGATAAGGGTACCATATAAAGTGTTGTATAATGTTATGGCGGGGCTAATTCGCTTTTAACATAGAATGATGTGTCCCAGGGCATAGTGCCCATGTGAAAGCCCTCGAGGTTGATCTAACGTCACTGTAGGCTCCTGGAATCAGGCCTCGTTCTACTGCCATAGCGACGATGCATACACACAGATGCTATCATACGATGATAGAATATTAATGTCAATCATAGTGACATTAATAAGTTGCAAAGGAATTGGGACTGTAAAGTACAGAACCAAGACTCGACCTCTTCCATGAGCAAGCATGTTCTAGGTACCGGTTATATGGTGCCAATAATTAAGAACAAATGCAGCTAGTGTATTTGTACTCTAGTGCAAGTGGGAGACTGTTGGAAATATGCCCTAGAGACAAATAGTAGTAAGGACTATTATCATATTTCATATAGTTTATGATTAAGTTTTATATCATGCTATAACTGTATTGAGTGGAAACATCAATACACGTGTGATATACAAACAAACTAGGGGTTCCTAGTGAAACTCTAGTCACTGGTTCATTGGTCAACAGATGATCATGTTTCCTGATCATGTGGCATTTATGCCAGTTGGAAATGAGGTCATCTCATTCTGAGAATGAGATGATGAACCAATACCCAACCTAAACATCGTAATTCGATCATGTCACGAAGTTCAAGTTACGATGATTAGAAAAGGATCCTCGTAGACTATTCCTTAGACCGTGAGGCTATATCAATCACTGTCTCCCGAGAGTGCTTAGATAGCTCAAACGCCATCTGGTAAAACGGTGGTAATAAAGGTGTGTTCAGGTATTCGGAGGAAGCCGTAGAGGCAATATATGTCAAGAGCGGGATTTGTCCGTCCATGTGACGGGAAGATACTCAAGGGCCCACTCGAAGAAGTTATATCCAATAGCTGCGCAACGTGTGATTAGATCATGGGGATATCACTTGTCGGAACGAGTCAAATAGCATTGTTCAATAACGAGATTGAACTCGACATGAAGATGTCATTGATCAGGTCTCGGGCAATGCAAGTATCGAATGACAAAGTGAATAAGACACGACTGTCACCGGTTCAAACGACAAAAGATATTCGTGGAATGCACATGGGTCACATGGCCATCCAGGTCCCTCTGTTGATCATTGGTACGGGAGTGTCCCGACAATGTCTAGAGTGTTCCCGAACCGTAGGGTATCACGTTTAAGGGCTCGATGATGCTTAGAGAGTGTTTATAGGATCGGTAGAATCACCGAAGAAAAGAAGGGAGAAAACCGGAAGGGTTTCGGTAAGTCCGGAGGATGTCCGGAGTGGAGGTGGATGGTGTTCCATGGCCACGAAGATTAAATGATATGTGAATGAATGTTAAATATAGATTTAATCATTTATTCATAATTATTAAATAAAGAGAAAATAAATTAAAAGGTCAAAGGGCTTAATGGGCCAATTTCCGGAGGGAAAGGGCCCATGAGGGAAAGGAGAAGGGGAGAGGACCAAAGGGGGGTGGCCGGCTAGGCCTTTCCCCCCTCCCTGCGGGGCCCACTAGGGGTGGCCGGCGGCCTCCCCACCCCCTCCTCTCCTTTAGTCCCACCCCGGGACTTGAGGGGAGGTAGTACCTCCCCCCTATATATAGTGGGGTATATTGGCCTAGAAAATACACCCAATAATCAATAAAGGTCTCCCCACTTTTGGGAGGACCTCTAATTGATATTTTCTCTCTCCCCCTCTCTCTCTCCTGACCGTGGTCCCAAGTCTGGACTGCGCGAGCGAGAGACATCTTCACCGCGGAGCGCCGTCGCGCTGTGGGATTAGGATCCGGGAGCTCTACTTCCACAACTGCTGCTAGATCAGGGAAGCGGGAGTCATCGTCAGGCACCAGACGTGTGTAACTCCCACGAGGTGTCACACTTGAGGCACTCAAGTCGTTGGAGCTAGAAGGAGCGCAAGGACTTCATCACGACCTTGAGGTCGGCTTCGGCTCGTGTACATCAACCACGCTCTCCTGAGCATTGACAACGCTTTTCAGTCTTCAAGGGTAAGTTCGCGAAAAGCCCCTCCCGTTACTGTATTACTAATAGATAGGTCCTGGAAGCTTCAGGGGTTTAGGGGCGTAGAGTAAAATTTATTGTTTTTATGCGCGGAACCCCTACAGTCGTATCAGAGCTAGATCTATGCGCAGTAATGCTAGTACGGGTAGAACACACGAGATGGAGCGTGTGGGCGTTGATCTTTTAGTTGTTACCCTCCCACGTGTACTTGTGTATACCGCAGCAATGCTTGATGAAGCGGCCCCCAACCGACTTTACGCGTTCATTCGCGAGACTGGTCCACGCTTGACATACGTCTTGTACCGTATAAAGTGGCTTAGGGGGTGTCTGTCTCTCTCGTGTTAGTTGGTATACCATTTGCAACGGAGGGCCCCGAAAGGGGTGTAGTATAGAGAACTACTTGATCAACGTTGTGCTGAAAGTTCGTAGGTAAGAACAGTTCTCGTATGAAAGCCCATTCAGCCACGTAAAACATGCAAAGATAAAGTAGAAGCGTCTAACTTTGTTTTGCAGGGGGGCGTTGCTTTGTGATATGGTTGTGGCAAAGGTAAAGTAATTACCTTTTGTTGCATAGTAGTAGATAGTCACGAAGGTGACGAACTACCACGCCGGAATGACACTGGTACCCTAGTGTCTACGGCGCCGGAACTCTGGCGCTGGAACCCGGTAATGACGGATGGAGATCACGACGTGAAGGACCATATAACATAGCATTTACATTCAATGTTATTGTTTGTATGTCTTATTGTGTGCTAGTATTAGATACTCGACGGTAGCCTAATAAGAAGATCCCTGTTAAAATAACCAACGATTGTGTTCCCCCTTAGTGTGCACCACCAAGAAAGTTCTTCGGTATGAGGCGATCCAGGGTGACAGGCCTGGGTGTCAGACATATCTACGTTCACATACAGTGGGTGTAAGCCATGTTGCACAACAAATACACTAAGGTTGAGTTGGCAAGCCTAGCACACTAGAGAAGCGTGGCCTCGGAGCGTGGATGGTCGAAAGATCGAGGACGAGTCGCATGAATGATGTGACCGACGTTTAGCATCCACCCTTGAACCCACATTGATGGCCGTGACGATCGGGGGAGATGTGGCTGATAGGGTTCGTGTTATCACTAGGAACCCTCACTGGGGATAGGTGTTTCTGAGTGGAGTTATTACTAACTCATTTAATTATAAACTTAGTCTAAATTCCTTTTGCAATTATAAATGTAGATGGGTTCTTTCGTATTGACAACTAAATGGTTAGAAGGAGAGAAGCTTAGATTAGATGGATCAAACTTCTCCACCTAGGTTGCTAGTCTCCATGTTCTCCTTAGCAAGAACGACATGGTCGACTACATACTCGACGGGATGGATCTGGATCCATCCACAGACCTTGAGACCCTAGAGGATCGGAAAGACCGCTATCTCCGTCATGAGATGGCCTCCTATATTTCAGTTGTGATGCGTTTCAGAATGGTGGACGAGCTGTGGCCTTTCGTGGGTGATGTCAACCCTCGTTCGGTGATGCTACAGCTTAGGACACATTTCGTGAAGGAAACACGCATCTGGGAGCATGAGTTGATGGGAGACTTCCTCCCCATTAAGATGGAGGAGAACTCATCACTAGACAGCCACTTACAGCACATACATGATGTGTACATGAGGCCAGTATACTTCCTAGATGTCTAGATTTCAGGCTATTTCACAAATGTTGCTGCGCTGCGGTCGCTGCCACCAAGCTACCAAGCACAAGTCAGGACTTGCGTAATGAGGGGCGACACGGAAATGGAGTTCCACTGGTTCATGACACATCTCAGGAATGTGTTCGTTGAACCAGATATCGCTCAGGTCATCGAAGACAAAGGTATATACTTGATATACAGTTTTATAAATGTTATAATCTTGCAAACACATTGCAGTGTTAAGTATATCTGATACTTGTTCTGTTTTACTGAAAACAGGTCCTTCTGCATAGAGGTGCTTGCTAGAGAGGAGGTGACATTGCGTGTTGATGGCGAGCATGATGATGATGGCCGACGACACCCACCCTCAACATTTATCATTTAGTTTGTGTTTTAGGATGCTTTTTGTAATCGAGAGATTTGAACTTCTTTAGTGTGTCTCACACTTCGTGAGACGGTTATTCATATGAGTTTGTAACAAACAGTTGTTCTTTTTTTATGAATGATTTCTATTCATGTTCATATCTTGTTTGATTACCTGTGAATTATCCTTGTTGTTTGAAACTAATTGATAATGTATGAACATTTGTAAAACATTGAAAAGCCTTGTTTAAAATACACAACTTAATGATATTTCATTAATGAATGAAAAACCATTGTTTTCAAAGTTATGTGATAATATGTGAAAGTCATTCGATTTCTTATCACATATAAATCATGCCTAAGTTCGGCTAAATAACTTGAACACCGTGTATTACTTGAATACAAAGTGTTTAAAGAATTGTTAAATAGAATATATATTCGATGTATTATGTTTTAACGAAAATGGTAATTATCATTAAATGATTGTTTAAATGTGTAAAGTAGTTTACCAAAGGAAACATAAATATGAAACTATTTGATTTTATCAAAGTGTTTCATAAACAAAGGGTATAAATATAAAAGAGAATCTAATTACTATGATTTGATCAATAGTAATAAAGTTCAACTTTATAAGAATGGCATAACAGAAATTGTGGAATGCAAAGTGTTTTGAAACATCAAAATACAAAGCATCACAATGTGATATTAGATATCAAACGGGTTGAATAGAAGGCACCAAATAAATCATTGTAGTATATATGTAGAGACCATTAGTTAGAAATAGTTAGCACTCAATGAGTTTATAGTGAACCATTAGAATTCGTGAAAAGTTTTGGGGTTATTCGATATAAGCAAAACAATAGCGAATAAGTCCTTGTAGAGTATTCATTGGAAACTTTGAATACGAAACCCATAGCTCAAACCAAAAGGAAAGCAAGATTCGTATTGCTAGGATTTTGGTACATTCTTGAGAAAGCTCACTTCTAGTGATATTTCTCAAATATGGAGCAAATGGAAATTAGTGTAAAACACGATGGGGATTCAAAACCCTACATCAGAGTGTTGAGAAGCGCAACGGACCGCGTTCCTGAACGATTCCCTTCACGGAAGGAAAAATCAATGATTTTGATCATTGTGTTTTTCCCTCCACTATTGTTATTCACTATATGAAGTAGGATTCAAAATGTAAATCCATATCTTGTATGGAAACATTTGTGAATCACTTGTCATGATTTTTGGAACATGACATACCTACGAACTACATAGGAAATAATGGTAAACTAGAATTATGAGAAATCCTAATAGCAAAATTCCCTTGAGATTAGAAAGCAATTCGTTGCTGAATCTCACAAGTAAAAGGAGTTACTTGAATTTTCCCAAATGACTGCAAAGCCATAGTAGGAAAAAGGGGGTGAATGACAAAAGCACAATTTGTCAAGTATTGGATAAATTCAAATGAATTTGATTCATGTGTGCTAAATGTCTAAGTGGATTTAAAACTAGTAATAGTACTAGTATCTCATAATAAATCTCCAAGTTTGATATTTGATCAAAAAGATTTTGAAATTATTCAAAATACTAAAGGAGATATGCAATTTGCATAAAATTGAGTGGGAGCTATGTAAGTCTTCCTTAAACAATATGTGATTGACATAATTTTAAGTGGGAGCAATATAACACTCAAATTCAAATATGAAGGAACGTTGTTTGAGTAAGAGTACTGACTCATACCCAAATATGTTAGCAACATAGTTTGAGTGGGAGCTTATAGGAGTAATTCTTAAAGTAAGTTAAGGATGAAAGAGCAAATACTTATAAATAATGATTTATAAGATGTAGAAGTTGATGATAGATGTATCATGATATTATGTAGTATTCCTTAAGGGATTCTGAAAAGGATTTTCAGGATAGAAGTTAATTAAGGAACTAGTCCTTAAATAACTCAAATTAGGAATAGCATTAAGTTTGACATCAATGGTTCAAAGAAAGAATAGGATGATCGTCATCCACTATGTTAAGACATAGGTTCTATCTTAGTAAACCATGATGATAACTTAGCATAATAAGTGATCAAAAGAAAGAACGTTTAAAAGTGATTAAGTTCGAATCACAGAACGTTGAGCTGAGTTTTGTCCGTGGTGCCTAACAGAGAACTGTGGACATATTTTCCAAATTCATAAAGGATAACATATCTTAAAGCATAAAGAGTTATGTTATAAGGGAATATGTTGGAAACTCCTGTAGATACCAATTAAAGTCAAATAGGAAGCGAGGTGAACAAAACATCGAAAGTTGCACCGAGTGCACTAGTGTTTTGATGAATACATTTATAATAATAGATAAGGGTACCATATAAAGTGTTGTATAATGTTATGGCGGGGCTAATTCGCTTTTAACATAGAATGATGTGTCCCAGGGCATAGTGCCCATGTGAAAGCCCTCGAGGTTGATCTAACGTCACTGTAGGCTCCTGGAATCAGGCCTCGTTCTACTGCCATAGCGACGATGCATACACACAGATGCTATCATACGATGATAGAATATTAATGTCAATCATAGTGACATTAATAAGTTGCAAAGGAATTGGGACTGTAAAGTACAGAACCAAGACTCGACCTCTTCCATGAGCAAGCATGTTCTAGGTACCGGTTATATGGTGCCAATAATTAAGAACAAATGCAGCTAGTGTATTTGTACTCTAGTGCAAGTGGGAGACTGTTGGAAATATGCCCTAGAGACAAATAGTAGTAAGGACTATTATCATATTTCATATAGTTTATGATTAAGTTTTATATCATGCTATAACTGTATTGAGTGGAAACATCAATACACGTGTGATATACAAACAAACCAGGGGTTCCCAGTGAAACTCTAGTCACTGGTTCAGTGGTCAATAGATGATCATGTTTCCTGATCATGTGGCATTTATGCCAGTTGGAAATGAGGTCATCTCATTCTGAGAATGAGATGATGAACCAATACCCAACCTAAACATCTTAATTCGATCATGTCATGAAGTTCAAGTTTCGATGATTAGAAAAGGATCCTCGTAGACTATTCCTTAGACCATGAGGCTATATCAATCACTGTCTCCCGAGAGTGCTTAGATAGCATCAAACGCCATATGGTAAAACAGTGGTTATAAAGGTGTGTTCAGGTATTCGGAGGAAACCGTAGAGGCAATATATGTCAAGAGCGGGATTTGTCCGTCCATGTGACGGGAAGATACTCAAGGGCCCACTCGAAGAGGTTATATCCAATAGCTGCGCAGCGTGTGATTAGATCACAGGGATATCACTTGTCGGAACGAGTCAAGTAGCATTGTTCAGTAACAATATTGAACTCGACATGAAGATGTCATTGATCAGGTCTCGGGCAATGCAAGTATCGAATGACAAAGGGAATAAGACACGACTGTCACCGGTTCAAACGACGAAAGATCTTCGTGGAATGCACAAGTGTCACATGGCCATCCAGGTCCCTCTGTTGATCATTGGTACGGAAGTGTCCCGACCATGTCTGGAGTGTTCCCGAACCATAGGGTATCACGCTTAAGGGCTTGATGATGCTTAGAGAGTGTTTATAGGATCGGTAGAATCACCGAAGAAAAGAAGGGAGAAAACCGGAAGGGTTTCGGTAAGTCCGGAGGATGTCTAGAGTGGAGCTGGATGGTGTTCCATGGGCACGGAGATTAAATGATATGTGAATGAATGTTAAATATTGATTTAATCATTTATTCATAATTATTTAATAAAGAGAAAATAAATTAAAAGGTCAAAAGGCTTAATGGGCCAATTTTCGGAGGGAAAGGGCCCATGAGGGAAAGGAGAAGGGGAGAGGACCAAAGGGGGGTGGCCGGCTGGGCCTTGCCCCCCCCCGTGGGGCCCACTAGGGATGGCCGGCGGCCTCCCCACCCCCTCCTCTCCTTTAGTCCCACCCCGGGACTTGAGGGGAGGTAGTACCTCCCCTCCCCCTATATATAGTGGGGTATATTGTCCTAGAAAATACACCCAATAATCAATAAAGGTCTCCCCACTTTTGGGAGGACCCTCTAATTGATATTTTCTCTCTCCCCCTCTCTCTCTCGTGACCGTGGTCCCAAGTCTGGACTGCGTGAGCGAGAGACATCTTCACCGTGGAGCGCCGTCGCGCTGCGGGATTCGCATCCGGGAGCTCTACTTCCGCAACTGCTGCTGGATCGGGGAAGCGGGAGTCATCGTCACGCACCGGACTGTGTAACTCCCACGAGGTGTCACACTCGAGGCACTCAAGTCGTTGGAGCCAGAAGGAGCGCAAGGACTTCATCACGACCTTGAGGTCGGCTTCGGCTCGTCGACATCAACCACGCTCTCCTGAGCGTTGACAACGCTTTTCGGTCTTCAAGGGTAAGTTCGCGGAAAGCCCCTCCTGTTACTGTATTACTAATAGATAGGTCCTGGCAGCTTTAGGGGTTCAGGGGCGTAGAGTAAAATTTATTGTTTTTATGCGCGGAACCCCTACAAGTTTTCCTCTGCGGCAGACATCACACTCCGAGACATACTTGGCACAACATTGTTTCAACCCTGGCAACCAATATTGTGTTTTCAAGTCCATGTACATCTTTGTACTGACAGGATGGATAGAAAGAACCGAATCATGCGCCTCTTTAAGAACTTGCTCACTCAAACCCGGATACTTCGGAATGAACATCCGGTGCTTAAAGAATAGAGTTCCTTGGTCGTCAAGGTGGAAAGGTTCATACTTCGGAAGCTGAATCTTGGAGATGATGTTTTTAGTGTAAGGAGCACCAAGTTGAATGGAGTGAACTTTTTCTTCCAAGAGAGGGGTAGCTATCAAGTTATGAAGATAGCCCTGAGTACAAGCTCGAGGATGAGTCGACGGAATTCCTCGCATAAGAGAGGTTGTTCTTCTTCCACCATGAGGTTGTTCACATATGCCTTACAACTGAGGGCATCGGCCATCACATTTGCTTTGCCCGGAGTGTAGTTGATCAAAAGATCAAAGTCGTTGATGGTTTCAATCCATCTCCTTTGGCGAAGGTTGAGGTCCGGCTGAGTGAAGATATACTTCAGGCTTTTGTGGTCAGAAAAGATCTCACAACGGTTTCCAAGCAAGTAGTGCCTCCATACTTTTAGAGCGAAGACAACCGCTGCAAGTTCAAGATCATGTGTTGGATAGTTGAGCTCATGAGTTTTCAACTGACGAGAAGCATAAGCAATGACTTTCTTTTCTTGCATGAGGACCGCACCCAATCCTTGCAAGGAGGTGTCACAGAATATCTGGAAAGGCTTTGATGTATCTGGAGGAATCAAGACTGGTGTGGAAGTGAGCTTCTCTTTGAGTGTTTCAAAGCTAGCTTGACATGCAGGAGACCAAAGGTATTTCTTGCCTTTCTTGAGGAGATCGGTAAGAGGCTTTGCGATCTTCGAGACGTTCTAAACGAAGCGACGACAATAACTAGCCAAACCAAGGAAACTCCGGACTTCTTTGACATTTTTGGGTGGAAGCCACTCAAATTGTCCGAACAGTTTCTGGGTTGACGGAAATGCCCTTAGCAGAGATGACGTGACCAAGATAGGTGACTTCGGGAAGCCAAAATTCACACTTGGAGAACTTTGCATACAAGCGGTTCTCACGAAGCTTGTTTAGGACACACCGAAGGTGTTCTTCATGTTCTTCCTTTGACTTAGAATAGACTAGAATGTCATCCAAATAGACCACGACGAACTTATCAAGATACTCCATGAAAACCGAGTTCATAAGCCTCGAGAAGGTGGCAGGTGCGTTGGTGAGCCCGAAGGACATGACTATGTACTCGTACAGGCCATAACGGGTGGTGAAAGCTGTTTTGGGAACATCTTCCTTGCGAATCTTGATTTGATGATATCCACTTCTCAAGTCAAGCTTAGAGAATACCACAACTCCAGCTAGCTGATCGAAGAGATCATTCATCCGTGGAAGGGGATATTTACTCTTGATGGTTTTTGCATTGAGAGCTCGGTAGTCAACACAAAGTCGATCAGTCCGGTCTCGCTTCTTCACAAAGATTGTTGGGCTGCCCCAAGAGGAAGTGCTATGCTGAATGAAACCCAAATTCTCTTGTTCATCAAGATGACGTTTGAGTTCAGCCAACTCAGCAGGACCCATTTTATAAGGCCGCTTGGAGATAGGAGCGGTACCCGGCTCAAGCTCAATCACAAACTCGACCTCTCGGTCAAGAGGCATACCTGGTAACTCTTCAGGAAAAACATCTGGGAACTCACGGACCATCGGAACATTTTGCAAGGCTTCCATAACATCAATGTCTTGGACACCCAAAGAGTAGAGCTGAATAAAAGGAGTTTGCTTTGGAGAATAGACTATGTGGCCTTCAGGAATTTTCAAAGAAACCAAATGTTCAGCACAATCAATTACAGGTTTATTTGCAGCTAGCCAATCCATGCCTAAAATGACATCAATATCTGAGTTGCCCAGAATAATCAAAGAGGCCGGAAAGGAAGAATCCCCAATTTGAACCTGATTGTCATAACTGATATTGGAAGTTAACATCCTTGCCCCAGGAGAAAGGACCATCAGCTTTTTAGGTAACAAATCAGATGACAACCCATTCTCTTGAGCAAACTTGAATGATACAAATGAATGCGATGCTCCAGAATCAAATAAAACTCGTGCAGGGACTGAGTTAACAGAAAGCGTACCCAACACAACTCCAGGTGCATGCTCGTCTTGAGCGACGTTGACACAGTTGGCACGAGCAACAGTGGACCCGGGCTTGGTGTTGATGTTGAGAGCCCGAGGTGGAGGTGCACGAACCATAGAAGGACTTGCTGCAGGTCTTGGAGGTGGAGGAGGAAGAGCTTTGTTGTTCATGGGACAACTCCAGTGTTGATGCCCAGTGTTCCCACAAGTGTAACAAGCACTAGGTGGACGTGGAGCAGCGTAGCCAGGGACTCCACCAGGCGCTCTAGGGTAGTTGTGGTTGTAGCCCCTAGGAGCAGCGTTGAAGGAGTTTGGTGGCCTTGCTGCGTAGCTTGGAGGTCTTGGTGGAGCCAGAAGCGGCGGTGCGGTATTAGGAACCCACACGCGGCGCTTAGAAGGAGCTGTCATAGCTGAAGAGCTTGCTGCGTCACGACTGTGTTTCTTGGACTCCTCGAACACTTGCCTACTGGCTTCTTCCTGTAGAGCTGTATGTTGGAGTTCCAGAAAAGACCCCGGCCTTGCATGAGTGATTGAATATTTGATAGATGCATTGAGCCCTTGCCTGAACCTCTTTTGTTTCTTCTTGTCATCAGAGATCTCATCGCCACCATACCTTGACAGACTCATGAAGTTTCTGATATAGGTGTCAACACTGTCATTGCCCTGCTTGAGGTTGAGAAACACCTCCTTCATCCTCTCCATGACAATTTCTGATAGGTATTGCTCTTTGAAAGCCCCAGCGAACTGCTCCCAAGTAGGCTGAAAACCAGAGTGGTTTGCCTTCAGGTAATTCTCCCACCATAGAGCTGCGTCTCCTTTCAGAAGGTGCGTGGCACATTTTACCCATTCTTGTTCAGGAAGATCAGCAGTCATTAGCAACCTTGACATCTCACGAAGCCAATCATCAGCATCTAGTGGTTGATCAGACACCTCAAAGTGGCGCGGGTTAAACTTCAGAAAGCCCTTGATGTCTCCTCGCTTGGGAGGTGGAGGTAGCGGAACAAACTCATTCCTCCTAACACTTTCTTCAAAGCGTTGTTGGTTCTGTTGCATTGTTCCCAAGGCATTAGCAATACTTGCCAATGCAGCCCCCCAGTTCAGGTGGTATGTCATCCTCAGTGCGGCGTGGTGGTGCCATCCTGTGATTGATATAAAACTCAAGTCAGTACCATAATGGAGAATAATAATAATCCAAAATAGTACCAAAATGGAATTAACCAAGATTAAGGATACAAATTACTTAGATGATATTAAAATATCAACAAAGTTCAAAGCACCTAGAAGATAGTAAGCATATCGCACACGACTGAACAAGGAGTGTGGTACACAAAGCTATCAAAGAAAAAAATTCCGCAAATTTCGGCATTAAAATACCACTATATGCACAAAACCACTTAACGAATCAAGATTAGTAACTCTAACAATTCAATATACAAGAGCGAATGATAAAAGTAGTGGTATGGTCGCGACTTCCTCCCGCACTCAAAGCATTACTCCGCACATGAATAAGTAAAACACATATCCCGACTCTCTTCCTTCTTAAGATGAACCTAAAGATTAGCAACTATGGAAAACAAACACCCCTAACAAGATAGCGTCGGATCACAAAGAGTAAGACAGATCGCGTCGGTTTACAACGAATCAGATAGATCGTGTCGGTTTAGAAAAGCCTGTCGGTATGGAATGTACCAACAGTTGATAATCAAAAGACAGATAGCGACAACAAGTTGGATGCAACAGATAGACAAAGAATTACCCCCCTCCCCACACACACACACACTCACACAACCTGTGGTACTACAGAACCCAGAACACGTGAATCCTAGTTTGAATTTTTAGAAGAGGATTGAAAATGTTACACTTCCTTACCAGAAAAGGGTGGGTGGGTGGGTAATAAGAAAAATGGAAGCATTCCTACTCTCGCGTTTTGTTTTTCCCTAGTATACATAACTACCAAAATATTTTGTAGACTGACAACGACCGTTTTGGCTGAGACCCGGAAGGGCGGAATGGCTCTGATACCAATTGTAACAACCTCGGACCCTACGCTCCGAGTTCAAGCCTGGATGAACCAAAAGTGGTTACGGGTTTTACAGCGGGGGCCTAGGGCCACCCACGTGTAGGTCCGTCGACCGCCCTAACCACTTCCAAGAACATCGGGACAAGAGCGAGCGGCATAGGCAACAGGCGAAGAGATCAAATACATACACAAGTGAGTATGTATGCAAGCTACCTTACAACAGTTCTCAGAGCCATACCATCTAAAAGAAATAGAAATATTGCAACGCCATACAGCAAGATCCAAATATCCTAGATAGAGATAATAGTGTAGGATAGCTCCTCATACATCAATCAACAGAGTATCAAGCGGAAGCGGGAAACAAGGTCCGAGTACGGATAAGAAGCAAATCGGCATAAGATGCCACATAAATAAGAACATCCCGCCCATAGATCTCACGGATCCCCATCCCCGGAATCTCTACACCAAGTGATCGTTGCCAACATCATCTGTTTCCTCCACCCAGTATCCATCTTGCGAGTATACCTATTCATCTGAATCAAACAATTTATCGTGTGAGACCCTAGGGGTACTCAGCAAGTCTTTATGCCTCTAAAGGGGACATATACCTGGGGTGACGCAATTGCAGCAGAAGATAATAACTAACAAGTCTATACATACTCGCTAACCATTCGCCTAACCAATGATAGGTGGTTGTCCGTTGATTAGAAGCAACAGTTATAACAGTATAAAGTAACCGATCGATCCTCCTTCTCGCTTACCAACGAGAAAGCGGACGAACAACCCATCCATTGGTAGTTTTATTAATCATTCCTTGAGTATTGCACTAATTACTAGTCAGATATTTAGTCAAATTAAAGACAGTACTTTAGTTATGCTTATCTATGGTCGAGAAATTGTGCTCCAAGTCGTCCATAACCACGAACACGGCTTTCAGAAAGATTTACAATGCAGGGGTGCACAAATAGCAACACACACACGATCGACCTCGGAAAAACCAAATCAAAACCCGACGAGGCTTTCACGACAAAGCATCACAGGATTCATAATTCATTTCAGGGGGCCACCCCAATAAGCTACCCGCAACGAAGTTGGCCGGCTCCAAGATAGCCCCAGGGTTTGCGATAATGGCTATAAACGACTGGGAACCCGAAAATGTGACTGGGCTTGTCGATACCGCGAAAAAATTCCGCATTCTTAAATAGTACAGGTGCTCCACGCACAATCATAATTAAAGCGGTAAAGCATGGCATAAGTACAAGATAGTAATAAAGCCCCAAAATACTTTGTGGCCCCAAGAAATAAAGTGCAAATCAAGCTCAGGCAAAGGGGGATTCATAGAGTCTCCCGTATGTGGATAGTGCGAATAGTCAAGGAACAGGAATCAAGTACTCGGGGTCCTACGAGACACAAGTGAGCATGAAAAACCAAATAACAGATATTGCCCACCGGTGCCTCTTTCCTTAGCTATCCCATTACTACTCAGGTTAAGTTGTTTAGGTACCTCGTTAACCAACAGACGCTCACAAACCCTACACATGCAATTCTACGACTCGCATGGCTCAACCAACTCCTGTATTAATGGCTCATAGGATGGAGGAACAAGCTTCGGTGGGGTTTAAAAGTAAGGCTATGCAATACTTGGGATTTAGTTTAATGCAATCGCGATTCAATGATTCAAGAATACGATAGAGGAAATAGGTACTATATGTATGCAAGCATGTGGTAGTGCTTGCCTGGCAGCTCTGTTGAAGCGAGAGATGGATCTGGGTAGTACTCCTGGGATTCCAGATAATTCCCCTACTCGGCGTCTATTCGAAAAGAACCAAACAAACAAGGGCCAATATAAATAAAGTGCACAAGCATATGAATAAAATGCGACAAGCAACCAAGCATGCCATGATGAATGATGCACAATTTACATGGCAATAATGTAGCATGGCAAGGGTGAGGTGTGGGGACAAGAATAAATCATTTTATTAATTATTTGGCCAAGTTTTATTACCATATACAGTTCTGATTATTTAATATTTATATGATGCATGCTTCATTTCATAACATGGAATGCATAATCAGAACAGGCTCGTCGCGCTGATCGATTTAGACACCTTATTTGTCAAATTTGGAGTTGTAGAATTAAAGTTATTAATTAAAGGAGAAAAAGGCATTTTATTGCAATTAAACAATTTCGAAAATTTAATTTAGTCAAACATTATTTTGGATGGCATATTTGAAATCCTCATATTTTTCTTATTCAAAAACATATATCATTTGTCAAATTTGGGATTACTAATTAAAAATTATTAAAAACTGGATTTAAAAACATA
Organism: Avena eriantha; assembly: GCA_910589775.1. Classification (NCBI taxonomy): domain Eukaryota; kingdom Viridiplantae; phylum Streptophyta; class Magnoliopsida; order Poales; family Poaceae; genus Avena; species Avena eriantha. The sequence goes on from OU342744.1 coordinate 329,850,999, forward strand.
TTAAACATTTCTAAAATTATTTGTTTAAACAGAAAAGGAAACAGGGACTATTTGCACACAGGCAGACTTAGCCACAGACGCTGACGGGTGGGGCCGCGCTGAGCTGGCGGAAACCAACGCGGCAGAGATTTTTCTCACCACGGGGTTGTCCAGCCAGTGAGATTGACAGATGGGGTCGGCGGTTCGCGGGGCCACGCACGGGCGCGCGAACAGGGCGCGGCCATGTGGCATAGATGGAGGACTGCGGGTTGAGGCACAAGAAGTCTGGGTGCCTTTTTGTAAAACGCCACAGCACATGCCATGCGGGCCCGGGTGGAGTGCGGGTTGAGGGTCAGGAACTCCGGGTGCCCTTTTGTAAAAGCGACATAGCCGATGACATGTGGGCCTGGGAAGGGCTGCGGGTTGCGCAAACAAAAACGCAGGGGGTATTCGCAAGAACACCCCGGGTACTGTTTTTCTTCTTGCCCGTTTCTGACGACACTGAAGAAAGTAGGGGACATGCGCGGCGGGGATTCGATCCCGCGACGTGGCACGCGCGCGCAGGCGGCGGCGACCGCTGGGGCTGGCTCGGTTTGATGCTGGGAAGGAGCTATGCGGCGAGGAAAACCTTCTGCGGCACAACTCCGAGAAAGCGACTGCGAGCGCGCCGCATAGATAGCGCTCGACGGAATGATCTACGCGACCAGGAAGAGATAGACAGGGGGAGCTATTCAGGGGGAAACAGGGGCTCACCGGGGGTGGGTTGGTGGTGGTGGTTCGATCGGGGTGCAGTTGATCGGAGGGGGAGCTGGCGCACCCGAGGTAGGGTTTTTCCTCGGCTCGTCAGTGTGCAGCGGGACTGGGCCTGTCTCCTCGTCTGCGAGCACAGGGGAACTACTAGGGATCTCCTAGGCCTTCCTCGGTAACCCAGCACCACGCCCGCCTCCTGGTACGGTGTAGATGAGAGAAGCCGATGGTGAGGTTGTCGGAGATGGGAGAGAGAGGGGGTAGTAGGGTAGCTGGGGGGGAGGGCAACGGCGGCAGGGCCCTGGGATCTGGGGCGACGCCAGGTAGAGGGGAGAGGGGGTAGATAAGGCCGAGGGAAGGAGAGATGCACATGGGGAGGTCGGTGTGGAAAAGGTGGGATAGCCACCTTTTTCTCCTCCTCCTCACATGTACTGTGAGGGGTTAGGGAGGCATGTGAAGAGGCTGCAACTGGGGCCAGAGGGGATGGCACAGGGTGGCTCAGGTGGGGTTTGCTTGGCAGCGAGGGCGAGAGGAAAAGAGAGGGAGGGTAGATAGGCTCGGCTAGGGTTATACCGGACTGGTTGGTGCCGAGCAAGAGAGGGGGGTGGCTCGGGCTAGATGGCTAGGTTAGGGTTGGGCCGAGCCAAAACACCAGGTGTGGCCTCGGCTTGGGAGAGGGGAATGGTGAGTGTGTGGGTAGCTAGGTGTAATGTTGTGTAGGTTTAGGTTAGATAGGGAGGTTAGGGTTTTGATGATGGCTCCAAAAAGATAAAGAGAGGAAGAGAAACTAGGCTTGATCATGAGGGAAAAGCCATGCTCCACTCAAAACCGAAGAAAAAGCCAAAGAAAAGGGAGGAGGTTGATCTTGCATGACCCATGCATAAGTAATAAATGCAATGTTTATTCTTGTGAAAACAATTGGGAATACCATGGGCATTTATTAACACATGCTTCCAAAAATATGGAATTAAGGCCAAGCCAAAATAAAAGAGTTGTGTCCCAAGTGGAATAGATGCAATATGCTCATATCTGAATATAGATTGGGAATTCTAGTGTTTGTGTTCCACTAGATGCATAAATAGACTCAATATATTCCAACATGAGCATACATTCAAAAACAACCCATATGGAAGCTTGACAAGGCGTTCTACTCACATAGCATGCAAAGGTGGCCATGTGGCTCTCCACATATCAATAATGTGAAAAACAACATGATGCATATATGGGAGCATGTGGAATTGTAAGAGGATCCATCCCAACCCACATGAGCTAGAGGTAAACCCAAATAAAATGCAAAGCTCACATATAGTTGGATGGTGGACTTATGGGGTGGTGACAAGAAAGGTGGTGGAGTTAATAAAGGATATGCCGCCAACTCCACTTGGACATCAAGCATTTATCAAGGACCAAATACAATGTATCAAGAGGCAAATACAATTAATGGTGCATATGAGATAAGAACCAAATGAAAAGGGTTTTATATGATGCTCAAATGCAATATGGCATGATGACATGAGCATGATATAATTAGGATGCAACAATTATATGTAGGAAGTAGCATTTTATTATTAGACCATGTATCATTACAGATGTTAGACAGATGGGATGCTACACTGGGTTAACGACCGAGAGTTGTGAGGTGAGTGCGGGAATGTGATAGCGAGAGAGGGAATGGTGGGGGAGGAGTTATTAGAGAATGGGAGTGGGTAACCCTCTATCCGCTTTAGTAGTACCATACTACAAAAAACTACATTTCACATATCATCACTTTTTGACGAACTAGTTCATTTCTTTGAATCGACTAAAATAGTGGGTACCCTTTAGGTTTCAAACTTCCACCTGGTACCTATTTTGCTACTAGTAAGTACAGTACAATACTTTGTATTACCCTCCATCCCAAAATATAAGGCGCCTGAGGATTAGTCAAAAGTCAACATTTTTTAAGTTTGACCATGATTATACACGAAAAATATAAAATTTATAATACTAAATTAATATCAATAGATTCACCATAAAGTATATTTTCTTAATATGTCCATTCAATATTGTAGATGTAGATATTTTTTTAAAATATTTGGTCGAAGTTAGTAAGGTTTGACTTTTGACATATCCTTAGACGCCTTATATTTTGGGACGGAGGAAGTAGTATAAAACATTTTTTTAGATAGAGGAAATTGCACGATCCACCATCTTTTTATCGCACTTTTTCACAAAGCACTTACTGGACGTCATTTTTGCACATTTTAACAGTTTTTTAGCGTAATATGCACAAATTTGGCCAGTTAGTCCTGCAATGACCGATTTAACCACAATGGTATTAAGACTGACAAGTGGTCCCCAAATGCCATTGCTCCCATTCACACACAAAGATTTGAATGATGCTAAAAACTGGATACTAATGATATTTATCACCCGCAATACTTTTTGGATACATATAGCTGGTATGTAAGAGACTTATTTCATATGAAACATCAATGTTTACACAAAGGTACCAACATAACATTCCATCACACATTGAATTTGTGAAGGGTTTATTTGGTCGTAATAAACTTATTTTTGAACATAACTTGTTTGTACATAAGATTTCACGTTTCATTCACATATCCAAATGTCTATCGAAGAGTTTCTTTTAAAGTGTAGGACTAATGATATATGTCTGCTTATTACACCTCACACAAAAAACAACCCGATTGATCATAAACTTTAAGCAGATTATTATTTTCTAGGGATTTATTTTCCTGAGAGAAAGCACGGTGAATATGACTCGGAATGCTATAAGCCTAGTTTCAAGACAAAGTTTATACATGTTTCACTTATGATTACGAACTTTTTTGAGTTCTCAAGGTTTTCTCGTGAACTTCACATTATTAAACTAATTTAAGCTGATTTATCAAAGTTAGACAAAATTTGAACTATGAGTAAGTAGTAGATTGCTCTTAAAGTTATACAAGTATCTTTTGAAGTTACCCACACTCAGACTGTCAATATATCGGAAACCGATGAATTTGTTGGATTTAACTTCTTGCTAAGCATTTGCATGTACAAAATTTGTCTTTTATTTGAAAACAATAAAAAACATTGCATAGTGACCTCTAACTTGTCCTACTTGCTATGAAAAATGATTATTATCAAGAGAGTTTGCATATCAAAAACAATGTAATTGAAAATATGGCCTGCCATGTATGAACATATCCTTAGGCTTCAGGCCAAAAGACAAGCTAAATGGCCTTATATATATGTACAACATACTTTATGGTAATGTTCCCATATTTGGTAGATGAGTGCATCTTGGCATGGTGAACAATAATGCTACCAGTACCGGGAGTTTCCAAAATTTAGGAATAAAAAATCTTTTTCAAATTTGAACTACAAGTAAACATGATAGAATGCTCTTAAAAAGTTAAAAAACATCCTTTGAGTCTTTATGGTACCGAGGCGGTCAATACTTCAAAAAACTACGAGAGTTCTGTAGGATTAAAATTCTTGCTACAAATTTGCATGTTGACAATTTGATCCTCACTAGCTATGAACAAAAATAATGAAAACCTAAAAATGAAGCCTTCTTCATGGCGTCCTCTTGTGTGTACTACTATTTGCACTGAAAAATAATTAATAACGGTGAGTCATCATGAATTACAAAAAGTATAGTTACACAATATATATGGCCCATGGTGTATGAACACTCTTGGGTTTCAAGCCAAACGACAAAGGTAACAACCATATGCACATCGTATTGTACTGTAATGTTCCCATATTTGGTAGATGTGTGCATCTTGGCAAGGTGAAAAATGGTGGCAACCATAGGTTCCAACTTATAGGAACAATGAAACTGAAAGCGACAAGATTTTTTTGTAAGCAAGTATGGAGAAAAATGGCTCAAAGTACCACAACAACAACCCTAGTTTTCAGACAAAGCGTGGACCTTGATACACTTACGATTGATTACCAAGTTTTATGAGTTCTCAAGCTTCCTAGCCAACTGTTTTCCTTGCTTAATTTTAGGGTGTTTCGTGCTAAATGTATGGACATCAATGTAATTTTACCCTTTTAGGTCCTTGATGTAAAATGTTATTCCAGCGTCCGTGTAAAATTCGTACCTAGAAGCAAGTGGTAAAATTTAAACTTATTTAAGATTATTAGTTGTTAATGAGTATGAACATTCTTGGAGTTTCAAGCCAAACGACCAACGTCATGGCCATGTCAACATCACACTTTATGCTGATGATGATCCCATATCCAAGAATTTGCATGCCACCAAATTTTGCCATATATTTTGAAAACAAATGAATAGGAAGTAGCGGTATGAAGAGTATGGCTCGATCAGGTGCTCTCTCGAGAATGAGCTGAACCCAACTGTTTTATTTCTTTGCTTAATTTTGGGGTAGTTCATGCTAAATGTACAGATCTCGATGTAATTTCCCCCTTTTAAGGTCCTTGATGTAAATTATACTCCCACCATCTGTGTAAAATTCGAACCTAAAAGCAAGTGGTAAAATTTTAAACATATTTAAGATTATTAGTTGTCGATGAGTATGAATATTCTTGGGTTCAATACGAACGACCAAGGTCATGGCCATATCTACATCATACTTTATGTTGATGATTCGTGATCCCATATCCAAGAATTTGCATACTGCCAAATTTTGCCATATTTTGAAAACAAACAAAGAGGAAGTAGTATGAAGATTATATCTTGATCAGCTTCTCTCACGAGAGGGAGCAAAACATCACTCTTTCTCTGCTTAATTTTAGGGTGCTTCGTGCTAAATGTATCGACCTCGTTGTAATTTTACCTTTTTAAACATATTAAAGATTATTTGTTGTCGATTGGTATGAACATTCTTGGATTTCAAGACGAACAACCAAGGCCATGGCCATAACTACATCATACTTTATGCTGATGATGATCACATATCCTAGAATTTTCATGCCGCCAAATTTGGCCATATTTTGAAAACAAACCAAGAGGAAGTAGTATGAAGAGTATGGATCGATTAGCTTCTCCCTCGAGAAGGAGCCAAACATGATTGTTTTCCCTACTTAGTTTTAGAGTGCTTTGTGCAAAAAGTATGGACCTCGATGTAATTTTACCCCTTTTTAGGTCCTTGCTATAAAATTTACTCCCACCGTCCATGTAAAATTCGAAGATAAAAGCAAGTGGTAAAATTTAAATGTATTTAGGCTTAGTTGTGTGAATGAGTATGAACAATCATGGATTCGAAGCCGAACGACCAAGGTCATGGCCATATCCATCTACATCCTACTTTATATTGATGATTCATGATCCCATATCCAAGAATTTGCATGCCGCCAAATTGGGCCATATTTTGAAAACAAACGAAGAGGAAGTAGTATGAAGAGTATGGCTCGACCAGCTGCTCTCTATTGAGAAGGAGCCGAACCCGACTGTTTTCCCTGCTTAATTTTAGGGTGCTTCGTGCTAAAAGTATGGACCTCGATGTAATTTTACCTTTTTTAAACGTATTTAAGATTATTAGTTGTTGATGAGTATGAACATTCTTTGATTTCAAGATGAAGGACCAAGGTCATGGCCATATCTACATCATACTTTATGCTGATGATGATCACATATCAAAGAATTTCCATGCCGCCAAATTTGGCCATTTTTTGAAAACAAACGAAGAGGAAGTAGTCTAAAGAGTATGGCTCGATCAACTTCTCTCTGAAGAAGGCGCTAAACAAGACTATTTTCCATGCTTAATTTTAGGGTGCTTCGTGCTAAAAGTATGGACCTCAATGTAATTTTACCCTTTTTTAGGTCCTTGCTGTAAAATGTACTCCCACCATCCGTGTAAAATTCGAAGCTAAAAGCAAGTGGTAAAATTCAACTATTTTTTTAAATAACACATTTTTAATACGAATAATACACGAATTGAAAGATTTACAATTCTAGCGTGGTGTCCACAGTTGAATAGCCGACCAGTCCTTATCGGCTTTTGAATAAGCGACTAGTCCCTGTCTGCTTTTGAAAAGCTGATTAGTCCATGTCTGCTTTTGAAAAGCCGACAGGTTATAGGACAATGTAAAGAATATGGGGACTAGTCAGCTTTCCAAAAGCAGACAAGGACTAGTCAGCTTTTCAAAAACAGACATGGCCTAGTCGACTATTCAAAAGCTGATAAGGACTGGTCGGCTTTTCGAGTGCCGACACCGTGCTAGAATTGTAAATCTTTCAATTCGTGTATTATTCGTGAAAATTATTAAAAAAATGTATTATTTAAAAAGGTAGCTAAAATTCAAACGTATTTCAGCTTAGTTGTGAATGAGTATGAACAATCTTGGATTTCAAGCCGAACGACCAAGGTCATGGCCATATCTACATCATACTTTATATGGATGATTCATGATCCTATATCTAAGAATTTGCATGCCGCCAAATTGGGCCATATTTGGAAAACAAACAAAGAGGGAGTAGTATGAAGAGTATGGCTCGATTAGCTTTCCTCTCGAGAAGGAGCAAAACATGACTTTTTCCTGTTTAATTTTAGGGTGCTTCGTGCTAAATGTATGGACCTCAATGTAATTTTTACCTTTTTAGGTCCTTGATGTAAAATGTACCTCCACCATCCGCACGTGTAAAATTCGTACCTAAAAGCAAGTGGTAAAATTTAAACGTATTTAAGCTTATTAGTTGCCAATGAATATGCACATTCTTGCATTTCAAGCCAAACGACCAGGGTCATGGACATATCTGCATCATACTTTATGCTAATGATTCATGATCCTATTTCGAAGAATTTGCATGCCGCCAAATTTGGCCATATATTTCGAAAACAAATGAAGAGAAAGTAGTATGAAGAGTATGGCTCGATCAGCTGCTCTCTCGAGAAGGAGCTGCACCCGACTATTTCCATTGCTTAATTTTAGGGGGCTTCGTGCTAAATGTAAGGACCTTTATATAATTATTTTCATTTTTAGGTCCTTGATGTAAATTATACTCCCACCATCCATGGTGGTCCCATATTTGGGCGTAGAATGGGTGTGAATCATGGCATGGTAACAATGTTAACACTCAGAGTTTCCAACCATGAGGAAAGGAAAAAAACAATTTTCCAAGTGAGAGGAGTGTATTTTCTGTAAAGCAAGAACTCCCTCCGACCCAAATTAATTGACTCAAGTTTATCTTGATTTGGATGTATCTAGTACTAAAATATGTCTAGATACATCCGAATCTGGACAAATCCGAGTCAATTAATTTGGGTTGGAGGGAGGAAGAATATGTATTTCTGTAGAAAAGAAACAAAGAGACAGAAGAGAAACTTTGGGCACAGAGGAAGCAGCTCGAGAGAGCAGCGAAGAGGATGAGTTGAAGACGGTACGATATGAGAGCAAAGCTGTGATGGCTTCCTGACACAAGGTACATGGTATAGTCACCTAGTAGTACTAGTAGTACGGAACTAGTACTAGTGAATTTCAGGACCTTTACTATATACTACTATATGCACGCAAAATAAATTGTGTTTTCTCTCTACTTCAGTGCCTCATCACCATCCCCACACCCCGGCTAGGTGATCTCTCCCTTGTCCAAAATGTAGCGCTGCGCACGTGTGTCGACCTATCTTGTCGTCGGCTCCGTGTCAGTATCAGGCATGTTGTGTAGAAGGAACCATTTTGGGGCATGGCGACAAAAGGTACAGTACTCATACTATTATTAGAGTCGGAGTTCAAACTTTCATAGTTTCAAAATTTTCACTTCCTTCCCAAACATCCAGAGGGAAGATTATTCAAAAGATTCAAAAGATTCAAAAGATAGTGGTGCACATGAGATTATTTATACTGTCTGGTGTTTGCAGTACGTCCCATCGCATTCGATGCACTTCATTATGATCTGACCAGCTTTACCACTACTCCATAGTACTCCATTGTCGTTCCATTTCACACCCTGCGGAGAGGAAGCCACCAAGCACACCCATAACACACTGGATCGAAAGTACAGTAGGAGTAGTACGAAGGGTATGGCTCGGCTGCTCGCTCGAGAAGGACCCGCACCCGACTGTTTTTCATTGCTTCATTTTAGCGCCATTTGTGCTAAATGTATGGACCTCTATGCAATTTTCTATTTTTTGATGTCTTCGATGTAAACTGTACTCCCACCGACCTTCTCAAATTTTAACTAAACGTAAGCGCGATAGGTTGCTCTTAAAATTTTCCAAATATCTTTTGAAGCTAAGCAAGAATTTGGTACATCGAAAAACCACCAAAAGTTCTGAAAATTTCATGTTCTTGCTATGCATCTGCATCCCGAAAAAGTTGACACGGTTTTCATAACATTTCAAAAAAAAGAAGAAGCATAATATTTTTTTATGGCATCATGTTACGTGTATCTAGAAAAACAAGTTATAAAAGTATAATACAAACATTATTAATTATTCTTTGCTTTTGATAATACTTTATGTTAATGAAATTAGGTCAAACTTGAACTACAAGTAATAAATTGTAGGTTGCTTTGAAAGTTTTATGAAAAAAGCTTTTAGAGGTACCCATCGAGCGGTTAATTAATATATCATAAACCACAAAGAGTTTTGACGAGTGGTTCGACTTCTAGCTAAGATTTTGCATCATGAAAATTTTGAACACCTTTTGAAAACGATCACATGAAACCGGGAGAGAGGGGAAATAATTTTTCTATTCTCTATGGGCAACCCACAAGCTTGAGGTGCACCTTATTAGGCTTAAAGATACAAACTCTATTTTCTCCACAATGTATATGGTGAACCTTAGCGGATGCCACATACTAGGCCTTAAGGTGTCCTTTTGTACACATTGCTGATTACCTTATTAGGGAAAAAGCAAATAGTACTCCCTCGATCCAAATTAGTGTTCTCACATTTGTCTAGATTCGGATGTATCTAGTCATGTTTTAGTGCTAAATACATCTGAATCTATACAAATCTGAGAACATTAATTTGGATCGGAGGGAGTAGTATATTAGTACTTTTTTTGCGGAAAGTATATTAGTAATAGTACACTAGTATAGTACTAGTACTCATTTCTTTGCTTAGACATATGCTCACCTCTGTCCACGCGTTGTACATGTTGAGAGGATAAAATGTAGGCAGGGTAGCAGTGGGCAGCAGGGAAGAGGAGTTGAAGGCGGTTCGATTTCAGATGAAAGTTATGATGGGTTCCTGACAGGAGGCACTCCTGCGGCCACTCTACTAGTTGTAAATTTCAGGACCTATGCACGCAAAACAAATTGTGTGTTTTCTCTCTCCTTCGTTGCCTCTCACCATCCATCCTCTCTCTCCTACCCTTTCCCCTCGCGCACCGGCCCGACTGATCTATCCCTGGTCCATAGCATGGTGCTATGCACGTGTGCCTTGGTACGACAGCTCTGTGTCTCTGGCGTGTTCGGCAGCCTCGTTGGCGTGGAGTATGGACGAGGAGTACATAGGAAGGAAACCACTTTGGTCCTTGGCGGAAAAATTCAAACTTTTCTGGTTTTGGAATTTTTCACTTGCTTCCCAAACATCGGGAGGGAAGGTTACTCAAAAGATTGGCCATTCACAATACTTCTTATCTTATCTTTATCTTTTCTTATCTCTTACAATACCATACCATACCACTATATAGTGTACGGATAACTTCGAACATTGACCGTCGGATCAAGACCGGCAAATCCAAATAGTGTCGTTGGTGTGATTTGCCAACTAATATTGGGAAAGAACACTCAATTATTCTCAATTTTCTGAGTGGACGACGAGCGAGGTTGTGCTTTTCTGTTTAGGAATGTCCGAAGAATATTGGATCTGAATGCCAGAAGCCCGGTTTACAAACATGTTGTACCAACGATTCCCATGTTTTATTTATGAGTTTTCAAACTTCCTAGCTAACTCTGCCTATTTGACCGAATGAGTTTATGTCGATTTATCAAAATTAGGTCAAATTTGAAACTATAAGTAAATTGTAGGTTGCTTTGAAAGTTTTACGAAAAATCTTTTGGATGTACCCATTGCGGGGTCACAATTAATACATCATAAAACACCGAGAGTTTTGACGATAGGTACAACTTCTTGCTAAGATTTTGCATCTTGACAATTTAACGAAATTAGGTCAAACTTGAGCTACACGTAAGCGCATTAGATTGCTCTTGAATTAAATGTATTTTTGGAGGTAGATGGGTGCATCTCCTTGTAGTAAACAATGTCGTCAGTGTGAGTTTCCAACTACCAGGAAATAAAATTCTCAGCTTTTCAAGTGATGACATGGCATGCTATTAAATGAGGAAAGAGATGGATGTAGTAACTAGCTAAGTTACCATAACTTCACACTTTTCAAGTGAAAATGAGTCTACAAGATAATTAATATAGTCTTCTATGACACTACCTACTAGTTACTATGCACTATGAAGGTGGTACCTTAGACTAGTGTTAGGTGCATGACACTAGTTGAAGTTACTCCCCACTATGACCAGCCTTAGCATGTACACAAGTAAGGGAAATTGATTGCTATTGAATTAAATGTATTTCCACAGGTAGATGGGTGCATCTTCATGTTGTAAACAATGTCCTCGGTGTTAGTTTCCAACTATCACGAAAGAACATTTAATTCTCAATTTTTGAGTGATGACAAGATTGTTCTTTTACGTAAAGAAACACCGAAGAATATGGATCTGAATACCACAAGACAAGTTTTCAGACATAAATGTATGGACGTCGATGCAATTTTAACTTTTTTAGGTCCTTGATGTAAAATATACTCGCACCGTCCTTGTAAAATTCAAACCTAAAAGCAAGTGGTAACATTTAAACGTATTTAAGATTATTAGTTGTCGATGAGTATGAACGTTCTTGGATTTCAAGCCAAATGACCAAGTTCATGGCCATATCTACATCATACTTTATGCTGATGATGATCCCATGTGCACGAATTTTCATGCCGCCAACTCTGGCCATATATTTTGAAAACAAATGAAGGGAAAGTAGTATGAAGAGTATGGCTCGATGAGCTTCTCTCTCGACAAGGACCCAAACATGACTATTTTCCCTGCTTAATTTTAGGGTGCTTCGTGCTAAATGTATGGACCTCGATGTAATTTTACCCCTTTTTAGGTCCTTGCTGTAAAATGTACTCCCACTGTCCCTGTAAAATTCAAACACAAAAGCAAGTGGTAAAATTTAAACGTATTTAAGCTTATTAGTTGTCAATGAGTATGAACATTCTTGCATTTCAAGTCAAACGACCAGGGTCATGGACATATGTATATCATACTTTATGCTGATGATTCATGATCCCATATCGAAGAATTTGTATGACGCAAAATTTGGCCATGTATTTTGAAAACAAACGAAGAGGAAGTAGTACTATGAAGAGTATGGCTTGGTCAGGTTGTTTCTCGAGAAGGAGCCAAACCTGTCTATTTTCCTTTGCTTAATTTTAAGGCGTGCTTCGTGCTAAATTTTTGTACCTCGATGTAATTTCCCCCTTTTAGGTCCTTGATGAAAACAAAGAGGAAGAAGTATTATGAAGAGTACAGCCCGATCAGCTGTTCTCTCGAGGAGCCGAACCAGACTGTTTTATTTGCTTAATTTTAGGGTACTTCATGCTAAATTAATGGACCTCGATGTAATTTCCCCCTTTTTAGGTCCTTAAATGTACTCCTATCGTCTGTGTAAAATTCAAACCTACAAGTTAGTGGTAAAAGTTAAACGAATTTAAGGTTAGTTGTGAATGAGTATGAACAATCTTGGATTTCAAGCCGAACGACCAAGGTCATGGCCATATCTAGATTATACTTTACATCAATGATTCACGATCCCATATCTAAGAATTTCATGCCACCAAATTGGCCATATTTTGAAAACAAACGAAGAGGGAAGTAGTATGAAGAGTATGGCTCGACCGGCTGCTGTCTCGAGAAGGAACCAAACCCGACTGTTATCCCTGCTTAATTTTAGGGTGCTCCGTGGTAATTAAATGTATAGACCTTTATGTAATTTTACCTTTTTAGGTCCTTACTGTAAAATGTACTCCCACCGTCCGTGTAAAATTTGAACATAAAAGCAAGTGGTAAAATTTAAACATAATTAAGCTTATTAGTTGTCAATGAATATGAAAATTCTTGCATTTCAAGCCGAAAGACCAGGATCATACATATTTACATCATACTTTATATGTTGATGATTCATGTTCCCATAACGAAGAATTTTCATGCCACCAAATTTGACCATATTTTGAAAACAAACTAATAGAAAGTAGTATGAAGAGTATGGCTCGGTCAGCTTCTCTCTCTAGAAGGAGCAAAACATGACGATTTTCCCTGCTTAATTTTAGGGTGCTTTGTGCTAAATGTATGGACCTCGATATAATTTTACCTTGTTTAGGTCCTTGATGTAAAATGTACTCCGACTGTCCGTGTAAAATTCAATCCTAAAAGCAAGTTGAAAATTTAAACATGTTTAAGATTATTATATGTCGATGAGTATAAACATTTTTGGATTTCAAGACGAACGACCAAGGTCATGGCCATATATAAATCATACTTTATGCCGATGTTTCATGATCCCATATCCAAGAATTTGCATGCCCCCAAATTTAGCCATATTTTGAAAACAAACAAAGAGGAAGTAGTATGAAGAGTATGGCTCAATCAACTTCTCTCACGAGAAGGAGCAAAACATAACTATTTTCCCTGTTTAATTTTAGGACGCTTCATGTTAAATGTATGGACCTCGATGTAATTTTACCTTATTTAGGTCCTTGGTGTAAAATGTACTCCCACCGTCCGTACGTGTAAAATCTAAACCTAAAAGCAAGTGGTAAAATTTAAACGTATTTAAGATTATCAGTTATCGATGAGTATGAACATTCTTGGATTTCAAGACGAACGACCAAGGTCATGGACATATCTACATCATACTTTATGCTGATGGTTCCTGATCCCGTATCCAAGAATTTGCATGCGGCCAAATTTGGCCATATTTTGAAAACAAATGAAGAGGAAGTAGTACGAATAGTATGGCTCAATCAGCTTTTCTCTCGAGAAGGAGCAAAACATGACTATTTTCCCTGATTAATTTTAGGGTACTTCGTGCTAAATGTATGGACCACGATGTAATTTTACCTTTTTTAGGTCCTTGAAGTAAAATGTACTCCCACTATCCACACGTGTAAAATTCAAATCTAAAAGCAACTGTAAATATGAAAGCGTATTTAAGATTATTAGTTGTCGATAAGTATGAACATTCTTGGATTTCAAGAAGAGCGACCAAGTTCATGGGCCTCATGGCCATATCTAATCATACTTTATGCTGATGATTCATGATCCCATATCCAAGAATTTGCAAGCCGCCAAATTTGGCCATATTTTGAAAACAAACAAAGAGGAAGTAGTATGAAGAGTATGTCTCGATCAACTTTTCTCTCGAGAAGGAGCAAAACATGACTGCTTTTCTTGGTTAATTCCAGGGTGCTTTGTTCTAAATGTATAGACCTCGATAAAATTTTACCTTTTTAGGTCCTTGATTTAAAATGTAATCCCTACGTCCTTACGTGTAAAATTCGAACCTAAAAGCATGTGGTAAAATTTAAACATATTTAATTTTATTAGTTGCCAATGAGTATGAACATTCTTGGATTTGAAGCCGAACGACCAAGGTCATGGCCATATCTACATCATACTTTATGATGATGATGATCCCATGTCCAGAAATTTTCATGCCACCAAATTTGGCCATATATTTTGAAAACAAACAAAGAGAAAGTAGTATGAAGAGTATGGCTCTACTCTCTCGAGAAGGACTCGGACCGACTATTTCCCTTGCTTATTTTTAGGGTGCTTAGTGCTAAATGTAAGGACCTCTATGTAATTTTATCCATTTTTAGGTCCTTGATGTAAATTGTACTCCTATCATCCGTGATGTTCCCATATTTGGGAGTAAATGGGTGAATCATGTCATGGCAATAATGTTGCCACTTAGAGTTTCCAACCATTAGATAAATCTAGCACAAAAACATTACTATATACATTCTAATCTAGATAAATCTGAGAACATTATATGGATCGGAGGGAGTAGTATATATGCATTCAAAACAAATTGTGTTTGATTTCTCATTCAGTGCGGCATCACCATCCCCACACGCAAAGCAAATTTGAGGACATTTTGAACTTTTTTTCTTCGGCACGGTGTGATTTGCTGTCCCTAGCTACCGACTGGAAAAAAAACAGTAGCGTCTCAAACTAGGGTTCAACGTTGCGGGCTGGAGCGTTTAAGAAATACTACTATATCTAATTTTCTGTTATTATTCCTTTTTTGCATAAGCATCTATGTTAACATCCCACGTTAGTTTTTCCCTAATATACCGGGTCGAAGTAGTCGATCCGACAACCGGAGGAGAATCACCCCGCACCCCTCATCGTCTTCCTCTGCCTCTCCGGCCGCTTGTGCACCATCGTAGCCCCTCTCCACCCTTGCAGAAAGGTAGAAACCGCCAACCCATCCCGACTAATCTTCCGCAGTACTCTTCCCCGGAACGACATCTAGAGCGATGAAGCATAAGATATCTGAGCGCTACAGCCAGGCAATCGGATTTGGCAACCTCCACTATGGACCGCAGAGCAACATCACCGGTCGCGCCGATCTTCTGAGCACCGCTCGCCTGGCTTGCGGCATGGTTGGCATGCGTTGAGGGATTGCGAAAGATCCTGGTCTCCTGTTTGCTTTGCCCTGCCTACTTCACTCTGACCCACAGACATGGCCACTAGACCGTGACGAGCAGGTAAACATCAGTTTTGCATGATTTTTGTAGGACTCGAATCCTTAGATTCTTTCCAATGGATTGAATTTGGATCAAATGAATCATGGTACGCAAATTCTTTTGAACTGCAACCCCACCCATGCTTAAATCCCATAGGAATTGGAACATCTACTTGAGGCTCAACTCTCATCGTGCCAATCACGTAGGTAGTTTTCCTATGTTTTATAATCACATATTTTTCACCAGCAAACCTATGAAATTCCTGTGGTCTGAATCCTGTGATCGAAAGAGGCCCAAGACTTTTGGTTCAGTGTCCCCCCTCTCCTCCAAACATACTAATCCGAAAACACAAGAATGACCAGGATTGTTAATACCTGTAACGAAAGGTGTATTGGCCAATCAAGGCTGGCGTTATATTTTAAGTTTCATGTGTTTTACAAACACAAGATTTCTGTAAAAAGTTGGCTCTTTGGTTTACATGAATACAAAAACATAGGATTACTTTAAAACATGGTAAAATCAAAGTCAAACATCATGGGAGAGTATATTTATGATGTTATCGTGTCTCTTGGGACCTCATTCTTGTTCTTTGCATGCGTAGGAATTTGAAAATGAGGTCCAAGTTGGATAGGAAGAATTGCATATGAGTTTTGGAGGATTCTAACCCATATGATTTTGGAAGATATCAAATTCCTATGGAGTCACTTCTTAGTTCCTATGCCCTCCATTCCATAAGAATCTAAACACGAGCTCCAACCTCATTCTATTTCTCCTTTGAGAAGTCCAATGCACTTACACTATATTCCTGCAAAACTCTTGTGTTTATTTCCTATTCACCATCGAAAGACACCTGTTACAAAATTCCTGCGTTTTTAATTCCTAAAATGAATTACTGTACCTACCATGTCAATCATGTGTTTTTCCTATTCCTATGTTTTTTAAAAACCATTGATCAAAAGAGGCCCCTAATCTTGTTAATCAATCATAGGAAAATTGCCTGCGTTTTTTCCTCTGGTCCATTCCTCTGAATAGTGCCGGCATAGGAAACTTAACTATTCCTACACTTTTTCTTTAATGCAAACAAGACCTTATTCCTTGGTGTGTTTGTCTGCATGCATTCATGATTTATTCAACACGTTTCTGCATCTCTAAGATAGTTGTTTTTTCCGCATAGCTAGCTAGCTCTACCCCCTTTGTCAAACACCTTGCATGCCCCTAGATATGAAGAAAATCTGTTGCAGGGCATTGACGTGTTGCTGATGCCACTAGACAATCCAACAGTAGAAGCATTTGTACTAGTTGATGATGACATACCCGGAACATGGGATGATGAAGGATTTGAAAACAAGGGTCACTGGGTTGGTGCCAACGGAGAATAGATTGCGATTGCAAAGCACCCAGGGCGCTGGTACTTCCAAAGTGTCTACAATATGGCACATATCGAGCTGCCACGTGCGCAACATGTTGATATTTATCCATCGGGTAACCAGTGTTTCCCCGGCCCCCGTGCACTTACCTCTACAAGCACGCGTATATCGAGCTGCTGAAGATACAAATAGCAAAGAAACCGTACAGATTTGACAACCAGTGGTACTACAACGCGATGGCGGTGTTTGACAAATTCATTGCTACCATAGATTTTCCTTGTGACAAGGACTGGATTATCCTTCGAAACGACTATCTTGCACCAGCAACGTATGTCGATGCCATTGCCAAGTGTCTAATCAGTGGTTCTATTGATCGCATATACGCGGCGATAGAACCACGAGGAGATATTCTTGTCTGGGAACCAAACAAGTGGAGTGAGTCCCGTTATTTATATAAATTCCTTACAACTGCATTGTTCGTGATACTTTTGCTAACTGAAATGCACACACAGATATACTTGTAGGCCCGCATGTCATACAGGATCCAGTAATTGAAGAGCCGGCAAACATCCAAGCCGGTGACGATGCTGAGGCTAAAGATATTGCATTACGCAGCAGGTACTTGGCAGAGCTTGACTAGAATATCCTGTGGATTCACACTAGGGGTGCACGAACCATCAACCATGGTAATCTTGTATCATACATGGGTAGAGAACTGCTCACTTATCCCTCGCTCTTCTGCCACGTTTTCTAGAGGGCCCTTAATTTAGATGACCCTGTAGCACCGGACTGGATCAGAAGGGATAATCTTGAAGGAAGGTCAGTGTTTGTGGGAATCAACCATCCATTCATCCTCGATCCCCCTACAAACTCTGAATCTGGTGCTGCCGATGTTGATGAAGCTCTACTAGTGTTTAGA
Organism: Avena eriantha; assembly: GCA_910589775.1. Lineage (NCBI taxonomy): Eukaryota > Viridiplantae > Streptophyta > Magnoliopsida > Poales > Poaceae > Avena > Avena eriantha. The sequence goes on from OU342744.1 coordinate 329,868,729, forward strand.
GGAGACCGTGTGTTTGCTACACATGTGTGCTGCCAACATCGCCGACAGCCAGTTCCAGATTGGAGCCGCATGCACATCAATGGGGGAGATGCCATAGGTTCATCACTTAACTACACTGGAGCGGAACACAGAGAGCAAACATTTGAGGCGCCAATGTGGTTCGTGCCAACCCTGCCTCGTTGGAACTATGTGAAGTTTTCCATACCGAAAAGCTGATTATGAGCACTCGCAACATCATTTCTGTAGCTAGTACTTGTCACCATGTAATATACAGTACTATGTACATAGTACTTTCATATTGTATTGTAGTATCAATACTTGCAACATCATTTCCACTATTGCTTGTACTAGGCACCATGTACGTAATAATATACTTTCATAGTACTGTGTTTGATGTTTCCCTATTCAAGCACTCAAGCTGCCGTGCCCAATTTTCTAGGCAATTAATTTTTGCATGACAATTAGTAGTATTGTATTGGTGGCAAGGTTTTCTTTGTCCATAGCATTCGTGTAACCTTGCCACATTTATTCCCTCACCAGCCCCAGCCCCAGCCCTCTCTCACACAACACTCCTTAATCGTCATTGCGCTTCCCTCCATTGACGACCACCACCGCCACAACTTACTCATCTTAGGCGGGTCGGCTGCGGGCGGTGGGCCCTGTAACCTCATCTATAGAGCCGTCGCATACCTCAGACATCACGGTGGCAGTGCGGTATGTACATAATCCCTGGAACCCTTGATCTTGATGATGAGATGCTGTTAAGTTTTTATTAGGGCTTGGTTAACATTGAGTTGGTGTTGAGTATAGTTCTCATCTAGTGCATTTAACCTGTCTGTATACTAATTCAGTTATACACATGCAAGCTAGTTCCGGGGCTAGATCTATGGTGAACTGTAATAATAAGTTCAAATTTTGTATTGATTGATCCACGACTGATGATGATTTGGGAGACCACTCGGTATGTTTTGCTATAGATTTGGCTTAGGGGCGGAGGTCCCTTTAATTTGGGAAACTTAGGGCGGCTGCTGCCCTACCCTGATTTTTGCCAAAATTTCGAGTATATGTATGCATCTCTAGCATCGGCAATAGATAGAGCTCATCTTGTTCGTTCGTTCATCTGTTCCTGGGTGTTCGGTATCTGTACTGCTCGATAAAGAACTGCACTAATGTGATTCCTAGACCTTGGAAGTAGTACTAATATAACCGCCGTTCATGCTAGTTAGAGTTAAGACTTTACTTTGTGTACTTCGATAAGAAAATCGCTCCACTTTACTTTCTTAGTTGATCTTGTACTGTACTCTATCAGCTAATATTGTACTATTTCACAATTATTGACAGCTAGTAGAGACATTATCTGTCCACGAGATTTTTTTGCAGTGCTCGGGCAAGAAGAGCTTGGATAGACTCATCATCGAAGAAGACAAGAGAGCCCTGTGCAGTCTGGATGGAGGGGCTAGCCAGGAACACCCACATGGAGAACACCTGTGACGAGTTCTGCAAGATGCTATTAATACTGGTAGGGTTAGACGTGCAGAGCATACCTAGCTCCTTTTTGCCAATGTTTGGTGGTGAGTATCCAGAGGCCATCAAGTTGAAGATATGCAAAGCCTACAGCTAGGATGTCGAGCTGAAGAAGCAAGATGGCAAGGTAATCCTTGACGAAGGATGGCTAGATTTTGTCAAAGCACATGACTTGAAGGTAGGATACTTTCTGGTATTCAAGAAGCTTGCCACCACTTCCTTTAAAGTGATAGTATTTGATCATGATAACTGCGAGAAGGTGATTAGATGTGTAGGTTATCACCCATCATTTGATGGACAATTTACTATATCGTAGGTGTATTAATGTACTGACTATTCGCTTCTAATTATAACTATTTTGTAAAGAGGTGCTTGAACACCTTCCGTTATCATGCATCATGTTGGAACACTATGGTACTTAATCGCGCTAGGCTCCAATGTGGAGGTATTTATTGTATTGTACTATGTTTGCAACAAAACTATAAAAAAACATCTAGTGTAATATTGCTAGTATTGTACTACCTCCTGTTCCAAAGTATTAGGGCTGGACATAAAACTCGAAACTCAACGAGTTTAATGAGCACTTGTTTGCTCGGCTCATTCAAAATCGACTCGTTTCCTTAACAATCTGAGTTGAGCTGCAATTTTTTCTCGATATCCTTAACGAGCTAAACGATCGAGTTAACGATGTTTGTGAGCTATTCTTTAAGCTCGGTAACAACCAAGGTAAGGCCCACTTATGTTGCTACATGTCTAATTTGGCATTCCATCTAAGGCAAACATCTAGCCCATTGAGTAAGACTGCTAATTCCAGGAGCGAGAGCGACCAACCAAAAACCTTACCCTAGACTCTCCCGATCGATTCAGAATATTTCTCATGTGTCTCGTCAACTCGTCATCTCCCACGGCATACCCCATCTCCATCTTCTCGATCTGGATCTGCTGACCACGGCACTGACTGAACACTTCCGACAGTCATTTTTAATTATCAGTATGCCCTCTGTCTAAGGCTGATACATTTTCATAACGAGCAGCTTGTGAGCGCTCGTTAACATATAATGAACTGAGCTGAGCTTTACTTTCTGCTCATTATCCTTAACGAGTTTAATGATCTGAGCCTTAATGAGCATGAGCCTTAACGAGCCAAGCCTTAACGGGTCGAGTTGCTCGATAGTCCAGCCCTACACAGTATAATCCTTTTTAGCAAACTAAACAAACATCATCTGGTCAAACATGACAGCAGTAGTAACTCTAGTAGGCGTACACAACAGTGTGCCATCCTAGCTGGCCCAGGTTGTGACATGGTTAATTTAGGGCACGACAGCGTGCCTGCTGATACGTTGCAAACGTATCCATAATTTTTGATGTTCCATGCTTGGTTTTATCTACTTTCTTATGTTTTGTCCACACTTTGGAGTATTTCTATACACTTTCTTGGACTAACCTATTAACAAGATGCCACAGTGCCAGTTGCCTATTTTCTTCTGTTTTTGGTTCTAGAAAAGTCAGAAAATGAATATTCTCGGAATTGGACCGGACAAAAGCCAAAGTCGTTATTTTCCCGAAAGATTCACGGAGCCAGAAGGAGAGACGAGGGGGGCCATGGGGTGGCCAAACCACCCCTAGGCTCGGGTCCACCCAGGCCGTGCTAGGGCATGGTGTGGGCCCCCTGGCTAGCCACTGACCTCGCCCCTTCGCCTATATATTCCTCCCGATACAGAAACCCTAAATCGTCAAGCCTCCAGCCACGAAAAGTTCTGCAGCGCCGCCACCACCGAAGGAGAGATTTGGTGGACAGAAAGTCTCTGTTCCGGCACCCTGCCGGGACAGGGAAGTGCCCTCGGAGCTATCTCCATCGATCTCCATCACCATCTCCATCACCATTGCTGATTCCCATGATGAGGAGGGAGTAGTTCTCTCTTGAGGCTAAGGGTTCTACCGGTAGCTATGTGTTCATCTCTCTCTCTCTCTATGCATGATCATATTATGATCATGAGCTTTGTAATCAAGTAGATCTACCTTGCTACTCAAGTGCTTTAATAGATCTCTGCTCTCCCCATGTGTGTGAAAGTGATAGCGTGCACACCATGGCGACACTTAGGCTAGAGATTACAAATACTTGTTATGGGTTATATTTGGAGTTGAATGTTTCTATGAAATTGTGGTGTTTGTTGGAACCATATAGAGCTCAAGGTGACAGTGTGGGATTATCTAGATGGGGAAAGTGAACTTTGAGGTGTGCTGTTATAGCCCTACCATGGATTAGAGTGTCCAACCGAAGAGTAGTTAAGAGTAGTATCATAAAGAGAAGATATTTATATGAGAGTGTTTACTAGTGAAAGTATGATCCCTAGGCCTTGTTTCTAAACATTGAAACACCATTTGCAACTAGATCTGTTACATGTTTGCTTGCTTACATCTTTATTTCAGTTTGCCTTTAGTCTCTTCCATGCCATCAGGCTATTTTCTGGTACCGTTACCACTTAGAATTATCCATACCACTTGTATTTCACTATCTCTTTGCCGAACTAGTGCACCTATACACCTGACAAGTGTATTGGGTGTGTTGGGGACACAAGAGACTTCTTGTATCTTGATTGCAGGTTTGCTTTAGAGGGGATACCTTTGACCACTTCCTCCCTGAGTTCGATAAACCTTGGGTGATCCACTTAAGGGAAAAAACTTGTTGTTGTTCTACAAACCTCTGCACTTGGAGGCCTAACAACTGTCTACAAGAATAGAAGTGCGTAGACATCAAGCTATTTTCTAGTGCCGTTGCCGGGAGGTAAGGTAAAAGGTACTCACATCCTCCGTTGTGAGTGCTCGAAGTTATTTCCTTTAGATTATGCAATTTTGTATTTTTGTATCTTGTTTTCCCTAGTTAGGCTTAATGGAAAACAACAACAAAATTAGAGAGCTTTTTAGTATTTTTCCTAATGTAGAACATGAATTGTTTGAAAAGAAAATTAAAAAACCCACGGAACTTTCTTTGCATGCTAATAGCAATGTTATTAGTATGAATCTTTTGAATACCTTTGTTACTAATGCTATGGAAACGTCTAAGATTGGGGAAGTTGGTTTTTATGAAAATGATCTTTTTAGTTCCCCGGCTTTAAAAAAGAAAATTTGCTCTGATGATACTTTATCTCCCATATGTGGTAATTCTAATGATACTTGTGATATTTTAAATCCACATACTGAAAGCATCCCTTTTAAAATACCTATAAAAATTGTTGAACATGTTATGAATAACTACTATTTTGGAGATGGAACTGTCCATCCTGGTGATCATTTACTCTTTATACATGAATTATGCGAGTTGTTCAAGTGTGCAGGTATTTCAATGACCAAGTTAAGAGGAAGCTATTCCCTTTTCCACTTAAGGGCTGATGACCCACAAGTATAGGGGGTGTATCGCAGTATTTTCGAGGGAAGTGAAACCCAATTTATTGATTCGACACAAGGGGAGCCAAAGAATATCTATAAGCCTTAACAACCGAGTCGTCAATTCAGCTACACTTGGAAACAATCTTGCTCACAATAGTTTATCAGTAGTAACAATTGTATAGTAGGAATAGCAAAGTAGCAAGAGTAGTAAAGTAAAGACAGTAGTAACAAAAGCAGTAAACAGTAGGATTCGAGTGCGGTAGGCATAGGGATGGATGGATGGGCGTTGCATGGACAAGACAATTCACATAGCAATCAGAACATAGGGCAATTGCAGATAAATAAGATAAAGCATCCAAGTACTAGATAATCCTAGGCATGTGTTCCTATATAGTCATACGTGCTCGCAATGAGAACTTGCACAACATCTTTTGTCCTGCCAGCCCGTTTGCAGCGGGGCCTCAAGGGAACTACTAGAAATTAAGGTGCTCCTTTTAATAGAGCACAGGAGTAAAGCATTAACACTTCGTGAACACATGTGATCCTCACATCAAAGCCATTCCCTCCAGTTATCCTGATTTCTGTCACTTCAGGGCCATTGGTTCCGGACAACAACGTGTGTATACAATTTGTAGATAAGACCAAAAACAATACTATCATAATGAATCAATAACATGTTCAGATCTGAAATCATGGCACTCGGGACCTAGTGACAAGCATTAAGCACAATAAGTCGCAACAAAGTCATAAAGCACTAATAAAAGATACTAGGCACCATGCCCTAACAATCTGATGCCATTACATGAATTATCTCATCCAATCCCTACCATCCCCATAGCCTATAGCGGGGGATTACTCACTCATAGATGGGGGAAACATAGATGGTCGATGGAGAAGCGATGGTGATCATGATGGCGATGATCTCCTCCAATTCCTCGTCCTGGCAGGGTGCCAGAACGGAGTTTCTGGTGCTGTTTCGTGGAATCTGGTGGTGGCGGCGGAGCGGAACTCCTTCTGGAAAAATGTCGAACCCCCCGGAGTTTTCAGGTCAGAAGGCTTCTTATAGGCGAAGAGGGAGACCGAGGGGGTGCCTGGGGGGCCCACACCACCCCCTGGTGCGGCCTGGCCAGGGCCGCGCCACCAGGTGGTGTGGCCACCCCCTGGCTCTTCTCCGTCTCGTATTCTGGCTCCTGGAGTCTTCTGGAAAAATAGGCACTTTGGCTTTTGTCCCGTCCAATTCCGAGAATATTCATTTTCTGACTTTCGTGGAACCAAAAACAGCAGAAAACAGGCAGCTAGCACTGTGGCTCTTGTTAATAGGTTAGTCCAAGAAATCATATGAAAAGTACTCCAAAGTGTGGACAAAACACAAGAAAGTGGATAAAACCAAGCATGGAGCATCAAAAATTATAGATACATTTGTAATGCATCAACATCCCCAAGCTTAACTCCCGCTCGTCCTCGAGTAGGTAAGTGATAAAAAGAAAGAATAATTTTTTAGGTGACATGCACCATCATAAACTTGATCAAAGTATTTGTAAAACTTTCAAAGCTGGGATCATAGTACTTCAATCATAACATGAAAGACAAAGTTCTAGCAATAAGACATAGCAACTATGTTGCAACATGAAAAGGCACAAACAAAAGATTCATGAATAATAATGCATTGCAAGACGTTTGTTTGTTTCACATAAAGAATACATAGCATAATGGTATTCATCTTGTCCCTCATAGAGTAGCAAATATAAATGCATAGGACACCTTCAAAGTTCATAAGAGTGACTAGATACAAATAGTTTAAAACAAGCAATATCAAGGTATGCATCAAGCAACAAGTCTTGGGACAATGCACATAGAACTAAGAATGGCCACTATGCTCTCGAGAAAGTGCTCAAAGAATGTGTGGAGACTCAACAAGGAAATGAACAGGTTTTGAAAAGTTTGAAAGGCTTCCAAATGCTTAAAGTATGGTACTCATTAGCTTTGAGCTCTCATTGCCCCTATCATAAGCATCTTTAAGTGGTTAAGGTTAAAGTGACACAACTAAGAGGATATGCTTGACAAGTTATAAATCGAAGTCTCATGCCCCTTACTTACGAAGACCGGTCCTCATGCTACTCAACTTCAGTCACGAGTAAGCTCTTGTCATTGTAAGTATATACGTATCATAGAGAACCGCCAACAGGATACCCCTTGCACATGATACAGGAGCTATCCCATAATCAAAATGACAAGGCAAGCAGACAATGAGCATCTCAGCGATCTTTTTATTTACTACGTGCATAGATTTTTATTGAGGATGCTTCATAGAATGCTCATCATGGTTATGCTTCAAGTTTCCACTATGATTAGGCATGGCTTAGGCTAGCGGCCCAAGCGTTTCTCTAACATACATACAAACTCCATGATCTTACAATTTCCACTTTTATTTCACACCGCCGGGATACATCAGCAAAAAAACATGATATCAACGAGGTACTAAGTACCAATGCAATGTTGAAAGCGTTCCCCATGATACATGGTTCTTCTAACTTCAACTTATAAAGAGCAAGCATATACACAACAAAGAAGGACGCAATGGTTCAGGTTTATTAAATGCAAGAAAATAAAGTGTGACATAAAGTTCGTGAGAGCTTTACTAACTAACTTTCTCATAAAAAGCAAACATTTTATTCGGAAGAAAACAAGGCATATTGAATATGCACGAAAGTAGCAAATGATGCTAATAGGTAGGTATGGTGGACACTTTGGCAATATTTGGTTTTAGGGAGTTGGAAACTTGAGTAAAAACATACTCAGTGTAAGTGAAGGCTAGCAATAGTAAGGGAGCGACAAACGAGAGATCAATAATGGCCATTATCATGCAGAGCGACAAAACATCATTGATCAAAGCATAAAGTGATACTACAAGTTGAAAACTAAAGGATCATAAAGGATTATGGTGACTTGCGATAGTCATAACATGGTGTGAGCATGCGCCAAGTCAACCCAAATAAAGCATCAAATGAGAATACCACTATACTATGCTTTGATATGCTAAAACAACGCATGATTCATCCAAGGCACATTAAGCAATCTCAATTGTTTATAACAATTCATTCTACAACAAAGAATACTAAGCATAAAGCCAAAACAATATCAAGCATGGCATGACAAAGCATAGGTCACAATCAAAAACAAACTCTTTTTGCCACTTAAGCATGAGCATTCCTATCTTTTCCAAACCAAACCAAACTATTTGAAAACCAATGCATGAAAGAGGAGGTCCAACCAATTTATTAAGAAAACTAAGCAAACAAAAGCAAACGAAAACCAAAACGAAAAACAAAAAAGAAGACGCTCCAAGAACAACACAAATGTGCATGAAGCAATAAAAATGAAGTGGTTAGAAGAAACCTGAGATTTTTATTGATGAAGAAGGGGATGCCTTGGGCATCCCCAAGATTTGACGCTTTTACTTCTTGGATATTTCTTGGGGTGACACGCGTGGCATCCCCAAGCTTGAGCTTTAGTCCATCCTTCATCTCATTACTCATTCCTTCCATACACCTGAAATTTTTCCTTCATACAAAACTTCACACAATCTTTATTAGCAACATTAGTGCACTCAAGATAATAAGTCTTAAGGTTCAGTTCTAACACCAAATAAACTTCCATTAGAATACTAGCAACTGTAGCACTTCCCTCAAAAAGCTCAATTCCCCAAAAGAACTCAAAAAGGAACCAACAAGAAGCAAATGCAGAAAATGGCAGAAATCTGTCAAAACAGACCAGCTGGTAAAGACGAATTTTTTAGAAGACCTTCTGTTGATCAAATTAAAAAGTGTTGAACTAACGAAAGCTAGATAACAACCTGGGGCATAAGCACAACAATTCACGCCTCAAAAAGACGTTCAGAGATTTTACACGAATTTTTACGGTGAAGCAAAGAAATCTGTTTCGGGACAGCAACTTTCCCAATCATTACTTCTCTCTCATTAGAGGTTACTCTTGGCACAAAAATCAAATAAAAAGGATAAGGAGCGGTTATTACTGAAGTAATAACTTCCAAGACTCATCTAAAACTTTTGGGTTATCTCCCAATAAGTACTTTTCTTTAACGCCTTTAAGTTAGGCATAAGCAAAAACTAAAATGGATAGAATATAAGTAAGCGGAGATAATCATGGTGAAAACATTGTTTTGTTTAATGAAATTCTTTTGTTAACAAGGTTGATCAAGTATTGCTACCAAAACAATTCCACATGAGACAAAACTTTGTATTCCACTAATGATTATGTTACCTCAACCTTGATAGCAATGGTCCCAATCATAATAGTTTCAAATTTTTCTCTTGGTATGGGACAATATATTTCTCCAACTTGAATGCCCTCAACATGTTCAATTGAATTCAAACCATAAGTACTTTCAATCTTCTTGGGGAAGTAGACATTATGTTCCTTATCATTAACATTGAAGGTCACCTTTCCTTGATTACAATTGATAACAACTCCTGAAGTATTAAGAAAAGGTCTCCCAAGAATAATAGACATATTATAATCTTCAGGCATTTCAAGCACAACAAAATCAGTTAATATCAAGCAATTATGAGCCACTTGAACAGGTACATCCTTACATATACCCACAGGAATAGTGGTAGATTTATCAGCCATTTGCAAAGATATACCAGTTGGTATTAATTTTTCTAGTTGAAGCCTTTTATAGAGAGAGAAAGGCATAACACTAAATCCAGCTCCCAAATCACACAAAGCAGTTCTAACATAACTATTCTTAATAGAGCAAGGGATAGTTGGAATCCCCGGGTCTCCAAGTTTCTTAGGAACCTTACCATTGAAGGAATAATTAGCGAGCAAAGTAGAATTTTCTTCATTAGGGATCTTCCTTTTATTTGAGACAATATCCTTCATATACTTTGAGTAAGGAGGCAATTTAATAGCATCAGTCAAAGGAATTTGCAGGAATAAAGGTTTCATCCACTCACAAAACTTATTACAATGTTCATCTTCCTTTGACTTGTGTTTTTTATCAGGAAAAGGCATACGTTTTTGGACCCAAGGTTCTCTTTCACTACCATGTTTCTTAGTAATAAAATCCTCTTTGGTGTATTTAGTATTCTTTTCAGGTTCTTCTTCAACTTTTTCTTCATTAGGAACTTCATGTTCTTCATTACCACTTTCAGTTTCAGCATCAGAGATAGATATACTATTAGGATCTATAGCAGGTTCAGAGGGTTCTACAACAGTTTTATGTTTCTTTTTTCCTTTTCTTACGAGTAGAACCACTATTTTCAGCTTGTTGAGAATCCTGCTCAATTCTTTTGGGATGCCCCTCAGGATATAGAGGATCCTGGGTAGTAGCACCACTTCTAGTTCTAATTTCATAAGCATGTTTTTCTTTAGCAGCATTAACTAGCAAGTCATTTTGCACTTTAACGAGTTGATATATTTGAGTTTGAACCATTTGAAATTGTTTAACAACGATTTTAACATCATTAGAGGTTCTTTCAACAATATCTTTCAACTCAACAATAGCTCTGGTATTTTCCATTAGATGATTTTGCACCCTTTTATTAAAGTTATCTTGCTTAACAATAAAGATATCGAATTCTTCTAAGCATTGATCAGGAGGTTTAGAGTAAGGGATATCACCTTCATCAAAGTGTTGGAGAGAGTGTACCTCAATAGTGGGTGAGTAGGGAATAGGCTTACATAATTCTTCTATAGGAGGTAAATTCTTGACATCTGCAGCTTTAATTCCCTTCTCCTTAAGACATTTCTTAGCTTCCTTCATCACTTCATCATTTAATTCAATAACTCCATCTTTGATGTTGGAATAGGCACCGGAATAGATGGTTCATGTACAATTACTTCAGGTATAGCTTGTTTAGGAGGAGTCCAGTCTTCATAATTCTTGCTTATTTTAGCCATTAATTCCTCAGCTTCCTTAGGTGTCCTATTCCTGAAAACACAATCAGCACAACTATCTAGGTATGTCCTAGATTCTTTGGTTAGTCCATTATAAAATATATAAAGAAGCTCATTCTTAGGTAGTGGACTTCCAGCCTGTGCATGAATCAAAGCACAAACCCTTGCCCAAGATTCAGGCAATACCTCTTTTTCTCCCTGTTTAAAATCAAAAATTTCCTGCAAAATAGCATGTCTAGCACTAGGAGGAAAATATTTCTGCAGGAAAGTATTAATCAAGCACTTAGGGCTATCAATAGATCCAGGAGGTAAATTACGAAACCAAGTTTTAGCTTCTCCTTTTAGAGAAAAGGGGAAGATCTTGGCAACAAAGTAAGTACACATCTTAATATCATTAGAAAACAAGCCACTCATGGTAGAAAGTTCATTCATATGTGCTATCGCACTTTCATTCTTAGTCCCACAAAAAGGTTCTTTCTCAACAATAGCTATGTAAGATAGATCGAGAGAGAAATCATAATCTTCATCTATAATGTTTATGGGAGAAGCAGCAAACTTAGCAACATGAGACAATTTGGGTCTAATAGTATGCCTCTCAAGGAGACTCTTAGCAGCACTCCTATCATGGGTGTTTTTACATTATTTAATAAATTCGTCGGTCATCTCAACGTAACCATCTTCAATATCATAACTTTCAGTAGACTTAGGTGAACTAACAGGTGTGGTAGTGTCTTCATTAGGAGTTTTGGTATTTCCAGCTATAGTTCTAGCAATCATAGCATCTAGGAAAGGACCTAATGAACCACTCTTATCAAGCACAGTAGAAGCGGCATCATAAGCATCAGGAGTTTCAGATTCAGTAGTAGTAGCAGTGTGTGTAGCATGTGTATGTGGTGGTGTAAGGAACTTACTCAAGACAGACGGTGAATCAAGAGTAGCAGAGGTGTTTAGAACCGTACCTCTTCTTGTAGTGGATGGTAAAATAGGAACCTTGCCATCACAAGACTTACCCATGATGGATGGTTAGCAGCGAACAATAGAGAATCCAAGTAAACTTGATAAATAAAGGTATGCTCCTCGGCAACGGCGCCAGAAAATAGTCTTGATGACCCACAAGTATAGGGGGTGTATCACAGTATTTTCGAGGGAAGTGAAACCCAATTTATTGATTCGACACAAGGGGAGTCAAAGAATATCTATAAGCCTTAACAACTGAGTCGTCAATTCAGCTGCACCTGGAAACAATCTTGCTCACAATAGTTTATCAGTAGTAACAGTTTTATAGTAGGAATAGCAAAGTAGCAACAGTAGTAAAGTAAATACAGCAGTAACAAAAGCAGTAAACAGTAGGATTCAAGTGCGGTAGGCATAGGGATGGCTGGACAGGCGTTGCAAGGACAAGACAATTCACATAGCAATCAGAACATAGGGCAATTGCAGATAAATAAGATAAAGCATCCAAGTACTAGATAATCCTAGGCATGTGTTCCATATATAGTCATACGTGCTCACAATGAGAACTTGCACAACATCTTTTGTCTAGCCAGCATGTTTGCAGCGGGGCCTCAAGGGTACTACTGGCAATTAAGGTGCTCCTTTTAACAACATTAACACTCCGTGAACACATGTGATCCTCACATCAAAGCCATTCCCTCCGGTTATCCCGATTCCTGTCACTTCGGGTCCATTGGTTCCGGACAACAACGTGTCTATACAACTTGTAGATGACCAAAAACAATACTATCATAATGAATCAATAACATGTCCAGATCTGAAATCATGGCACTCGGGCCCTAGTGACAAGCATTAAGCACAACAAGTCACAACAAAGTCATAAAGCACTAATAAAAGATACTAGGCACCATGCCCTAACAATCTGATGCCATTACATGAATGATCTCATCCAATCCCTACCATCCCCATAGCCTATAGCAGGGGATTACTCACTCATAGATGGGGGAAACATGGATGGTCGATGGAGAAGCGATGGTGATGATGATGGCGATGATCTCCTCCAATTCCCCGTCCCGGCAGGATGCCAGAATGGAGTTTCTGGTGCTGTTTCGTGTTATCTGGTGGTGGCGGCGGAGCAGAACTCCTTCTGGAAAAATGTCGAACCCCCCGGAGTTTTTAGGTCAGAAGGCTTCTTATAGGCGAAGAGGGAGACCGAGGGGGTGCCTGGGGGGCCACACCACCCCCTGGCGCGGCCTGGCCTGGCCTGCGCCACCAGGTGGTGTGGCCACCCCCTGGCTCTTCTCCATCTCGTATTCTGGCTCCTGGAGTCTTCTGGAAAAATAGGCACTTTGGCTTTTGTCCCGTCCAATTCCGAGAATATTCATTTTCTGACTTTCCTGGAATCAAAAATAGCAGAAAACAGGCAGCTGGCACTGTGGCTCTTGTTAATAGGTTAGCCCAAGAAATCATATGAAAAGTACTCCAAAGTGTGGACAAAACACAAGAAAGTGGATAAAACCAGGCATGGAGCATCAAAAATTATAGATACATTTGCAATCTATCAAGGGCAAAGCAAGGGAGTGGTATGAGCTACTAGATGATCCTCATCATTTGGAGTGGAAGGAACTTGAATCTCTCTTTTACTCTAAATTATATCCTCCTCATGAAATTCATAAAGATAGGAATTACATTTATAATTTTCATCCACATGATGGAGAAAGTATTGCCCAAGCATGGGGGAGATTGAAGTCACTAATGCTCAAATGTCCCATTCATGAGCTCCCCGGTAATATTGTTATTAATAATTTCTATGCAAGGCTTTCAGGACATTACAAGGACTATCTAGATACTTGTTTAGAGGGATCCTTCACAAGTAAGGAGGTCAAAGCTAAGTGGGATCTTCTTGAAACAATTCAAAGAAATACCAAAGATTGGGATAACAAAAAAGGTAAAGAACCATGTATAAACTATGAGTATGATTGCATTAAGTCTTTCGCTGAAACTGCCGATTTTCAAGAGCTTAGTACTAAAATATGGTCTTGATCCTCGAATTCTTATTGATTGTTTTAGAACCTTTGCTTCTCATATTAATGCTCCTAAATAAAAATGGGATATGTATCATGAGCCTTTTAAAGACACTTGCATGGAAAATGAAATTGTTATTAATGATAGCAATAAACATGCTCAAACCTCTGAAAGTACTATTTCTTATAAGCATGTTAATTTTTGTGGAATACATAGACCTTGTGAGAATAATCAAATTGAAGAAGAATATTGTATCACCCACAAGAATGAAAAAACTAGAACGTGGTATAGGGCTCTAAATGATCTTGGTAAAAAAGTTTGTGCCCTCTATCCTTTTATTTGTGAACTTTGCTTTGAAGTGGGTCATTTCAATTTTCAATGCTCAGGCCATAATAATATCCCTTCTAATCCAATGAGTACTGCAAGTTTGTATTGTGATGACATGATCACTCCTAATCAGCATGATGAACTCACATTATTTTTGGGGTGTGAAGAATTATCAAGAAAAACTTCTTTGGTAGATGTGAGTGCTTTTGATATGAATAGCATCCTGCATGGTTATCATCTTTATTGTGTTGATAATTGTCACACAAATACTTACATACAAAATATTATAGAAGATGAGATTTTACCAAAATATGACAGGACTAATATGTGTTTTGAACTTATTAATAAAAAGAAGGAATCCTCCAAAGTTTCTTCTATTGTCTCTAACAATAAACCAGGGTATATGGAGAAGCTTCCTTCAAGCCTCTCCCTCCTAAAGAGAAGAATAAAAATAAGAAGAGGAGGAGTAAAAGAAGAGAGGAAATGGTATTTCCCCTAAGCATGTTGCTCCTATTATAGTTTTTGATGAGTCTGAACTCGATGATGTTCCTATGCCTATTACCTATAGTAGTGATCATGATTGGGAAAAGCACACTACTTTTGATATTAAAAATCTCTTCGGTACCAATTCTGAAAATGATGATATTAATAATTGCTATACTATTAGTGCTATCCATGATCCTTCTAATGATGAACACACTTTGGAAGATAATTATTCTATTGCTTATGATGATACTACACCTCCAATATATGATGATTACAATAATGAATATGATATTTTCAGTCCACCTACTATTGAGGAGAAAATTAATTATGATTACAATATGCCTCCTATATTTGATGATTATGGTGATGAGAATAATAATGATAGCTATTTTGTTGAATTTCCTCCCACTACAATTAATAAGAATGACTATGCTTATGTGGAGAGTAATAATTATTATGTGCATGTGGCTCATGATAAGAATGTTTTATGTGATAGTTATATTGTTAATTTTATTCATGATGCTACTGAAAGTTATTATGAGAGAGAGAAACATGGTTTTATGCATCTTAATAATATTAAGTTTCCCCTCTTTATGTTGAAAGTCTTGAAGTTGTACTTGTTTTGCTTTCCTATGCTTGTTGCTTTGTGCTTTCATGACTTGTTTCTTTACAAGATTCCTATGCATAGGAAGTGGGTTAGACTTAAATGTGCTTTGAATTTGCTTCTTGATGCTCTCTTTTACTTCAATTCATATTCCTTATGTGAGCATCTCCTCAAACTATCATGCCTAACTTAAAGGCGTTAAAGAAAAGTACTTATTGGGAGATAACCCAAAAGTTTTAGATGAGTCTTAGAAGTTATTACCTCAATAATAATCACTCCTTATCCTTTTTATTTGCTTTTTGTTCCAAGAGTAACCTCTAATGAGAGAGAAGTAATGATTGGGAAAGTTGCAGTCCCGAAACAGATTTATGTGCTTCACTGTAAACATTCGTGTAAAATCTCTGTACGTCCTTATGAGGCATGAATTTTTGTGCATCTGCCACAGGTTGTTATCTAAATTTCGTTAGTTCACCACTTTTAAATTTGAGAAACAGAAGGTCTTCTAAAAAATTCATCTTTACCTGCTGGTCTGTTTTGACAGATTTCTGCCATTATTTGCATTTGCTTCTTGTTGGTTCCTTTTTGAGTTCTTTTGGGGAATTGAGCTTTTTGAGGGAAGTGCTACAGTAGATAGTGTTAGAATGGAAGTTTTATTGGTGTTATAACTGAACCTAAAGACTTATTATCTTAAGTGCACTAATGTTGCTAATAAAGATTGTGTGAAGTTTTGTATGAAGGAAAAGTTCCAGGTGTATGGAAGGAATGAGTAATGAGATGAAGGATGGACTAAAGGTCAAGCTTGGGGATGCCACGCGTGTTACCCCAAGAAATATCCAAGAAGTACAAGCATCAAAGCTTGGGGATGCCCAAGGCATCCCCCTCTTCATCAATAAAAATCCCAGGTTTCTTCCAAACACTTCATTTTTATTGTTTCATGCATAGTTGTGTTGTTCTTGGAGCGTCTTATTTTTAGTTTTCGTTTTGGTTTTTGTTTGCTTGGTTTGCTTAGTTTGCTGAATAAATTGGTTGGACCCCCTCTTTCATACATTAGTTTTCAAATAGTTTGGTTTGGATTGGAAAAGAGTAGGAAAGCTCATGCTAAGTGGTAAAGGGAGCTTGTTTTTGACTATGGCCTATGCTTTGTCATGCCATGCTTTATATTAATTTGGCTTTATGCTTAGTATTCTTTGCTGTAGCATGACATGTTATAAAAAATTGATATTGCTTAATGTGCCTTGGAAGGATCATGCGTTGTTTTAGCATATTAAAGCATAGTATTGTGGTATTCTCCTTTGATGATTTATTTGGGTTGACTTAGCGCATGCTCACACCATGTTATGACTATCCCAAGTCACCATAGCCTTAATGATACTTTAGTTTTCAACTTGTAGTATCACTTTATGCTTTGATCAATGATGTTTTGTCGCTCTGCATGATTATGGCCATTATTGCTCTCTTAGTTTGTCTTTTGCTAGCCTCTGTAACCAAGTATGAGTTCCACTCATGCATCCAACTCCTAAAACCAAGTTATTCCAAAGAGTCCACCATACCTACCTACTAGCATATGCTGTTCAGAGTATATTCATGTTTTTATCTACCTTCTGATTTAACTTGTTATGAGAAAACTAGTGATTAAAGCTCTCACAAACTTGATGGCACACTTTACTTTTCTTGCCATTAATAAACTTGAACCATTATGTCATCTATGTTGTATATGCTTGCACTTATTTGTTGGGGATTAGCAGAACCATGCTATCATGGGGAACGCTTTCAACATTGCACTTGTACTTTGTACCTAGTCGATATCATGCTCTTTTGTCTATGGATGTCATCGGTGTGAAATGAAAGGGGAGCTTGTAAGTCCATGGAGTTATGTATATGTGTTAGATAAACACCTGGGCCGCTCGTCTAATCCATGTTGTAATGGTGGAAACCTGCAGCGTAACCATAATGAGCTGTCTATGAAGCATTCTTCTTATAAAAAAAAGAGTCACATATTGAGAAAAAAGAGAAAAAGAAAAGAGAAAAAAAGAGATATATGAAAAGAGGAAAGAGAGAAAAAAGCACCATATTCCCATGGTAAATAAGAAGATTGTTGAGATGCTCATTATCTGCTTGCCTTGTCATTTTGATATGGGGATTCTTCCGTATCATCGGGAAAGGGGTACCCCGTTGGTGGTTCTCTATGATACACATGTACTTACGATGACAAGAACTTACCGGTGACTAAAGTTGAGTAGCATGAGGAGCGGCCCTCGTATTCAAGGGACATGAGATTTCCAACTTATACTTCGTCAAGCATATACTCCATAGTTTGTTCACTTTAACCTTAATCACTTCAAGACGCTTATGATAGGGGCAATGAGAGGTGAAAGATATTAAGTACCATAATTTTTGGAAGCTCTTTATGAGACTTGAATCCCTGCTTCCTTCTATGAAGGCCTTGCTTCCACTTTTATATTGAGTCTCCAACTTCTATCTTTAGGCACCTACTTTGAGAGCATAGTGGCCATTCTTAGTTCTATGTGCATTGTCCCAAGACTTGTTGATTGATGCATAGCTTTGATATTGCTTGTTTTAAACTATTTCTATCTAGTCACTCTTATGAACTTTGAAGGTGTCCTATGCATTTATGTTTGCTACTCCATGGGGGACAAGCTGAATGCCACTATGCTATGTTTTCTTTATGTGAAACAAACAAACGTCTTGCAAAGCATTGTTATTCTTGAATCTTTTGTTTGTGCCTTTTCATGTTACAACATAGTTGCTATGTCTTATTGTTAGAACTATATCTTTCATCCTATGTTGAAGCACTATGATCCCAGCTATCAATCTTTGACAAATACTTTGATCAAGTTTATGATGGTGCATGTCACCTAAAAAATTATTCTTTCTTTTTATCACTTACCTACTCGAGAACGAGTAGGAGTTAAGCTTGGGGATGTTGATACGTTGCAAACGTATCCATAATTTTTGATGTTCCATGCTCGGTTTTATCTACTTTCTTATGTTTTGTCCACACTTTGGAGTATTTCTATACATTTCTTGGACTGACCTATTAACAAGATGCCACAGTGCCAGTTGCTTGTTTTCTTCTGTTTTTGGTTCTAGAAAAGTCAGAAAATGAATATTCTCGGAATTGGACCGGACAAAAGCCAAAGTCGTTATTTTCCTGGAAGATTCACAGAGCCAGAAGGAGAGACGAAGGGGGTCCACAAGGTGGCCAAACCATCCCTAGGCGTGGGTCCCCCAGGCCGCGCCAGGGCATGGTGTGGGCCCCCTGTCTGGCCACCGACCTCGCCCCTTCGCCTATATATTCCTCCCGATACAGAAACCCTAAAGCGTCAAGCCTCTAGCCACGAAAAGTTCTGCAGCGCCGCCGCCACCAAAGGGGAGATTTGGGGGACAGAAAGTCTCTGTTCCGGCACCCTGCCGGGACAGGGAAGTGCCCCCGGAGCCATCTCCATCGATCTCCATCACCATCTCCATAACCATTGCTGATTCCCATGATGAGGAGGGAGTAGTTCTCTCTCGAGGGTAAGGATTCTACCGGTATCTATGTGTTCATCTCTCTCTCTATGCATGATCATATTATGATCATGAGCTTTGTAATCAAGTAGATCTACCTTACTACTCAAGTGCTTTAATAGATCTCTGCTCTCCCCATGTGTGTGAAAGTGATAGTGTGCACACCATGGTGGCACTTAGGCTAGAGATTACAAATACTTGTTATGAGTTATATTTGGAGTTGAATGTTTCTATGAAATTGTGGTGTTTGTTGGAACCATATAGAGCTCAAGGTGACAGTGGGGTTATGTAGATGGGGAAAGCGAACTTTGAGGTGTGCTGTTATAGCCCTACCATGGATTAGAGTGTCCAACCGGAGAGTAGTTAAGAGTAGTATCATAAAGAGAAGATATTTATATGAGAGTGTTCACTAGTGAAAGTATGATCCCTAGGCCTTGTTTCTAAACATTGAAATACCGTTTGCAACTAGATCTATTACATGTTTGCTTGCTTCCATCTTTATTTCAGTTTGCCTTTAGTCTCTTCCACGCCATCAAGCTATTTTCTGGCACCGTTACCACTTATAATTATCCATACCACTTGTATTTCACTATCTATTCACCGAACTAGTGCACCTATACACCTGACAAGTGTATTGGGTGTGTTGGGGACACAAGAGACTTCTTGTATCTTGATTGCAAGGTTGCTTGAGAGGGGATACCTTTGACCACTTCCTTCTTGAGTTCGATAAACCTTGGGTGATCCCCTTAAGGGAAAACTTGCTGATGTTCTACAAACCTCTTCACTTGGAGGCCCAACAACTGTCTACAAGAATAGAAGTGCGTAGACATCACCGACCTAGCTATAAAATGCGCCAGGATTTTATATGGTTAATTTAGTGCACTGCAGCGTCCAAGCCAAGCTAATCGGCATCCTGGATGCAACTCCAGAGGCCTTGCAAAAAAATACTCATTCAAAGAGCCATCCCATCTTCCCCATCTCGGTTGTTTTTATCCCCACTCACCAACTCCGCCTGGCCCCGCATTTAGGATCGTCTCCAGTGCATGCTTCGCACATTTTCCTCACCATCTCGCCCGCCGCATCGGATCTTGCAGGCCGCGCGCCACCCCTCTCCAAAAGTCCCTCGATAGTCATACTCTGGCCTGACCTCTTCCCCCAATCCATCCCGATGTCGCAATCGATGCACAACCCACTGCACGACATCTGGAGCAAGGTCGATGACGATGTTTTCAACAAAATCGATATGCGTCTGGACACTACCAGCGTCGCCTGGCTGGCTGCATGCTCCAAGGAGTTGTACCGCCGAGTCCTGGGCGGAGAAGGTAGCAGATGCCCCAACGACGTCTACGACCACATAATCTGGTGCTTTCACGGCCAGCAAGTCTGCACGAAGCCTGGATATGAGTTCATCACCTCGTCGGTAGAGCTAACACCTATGGTAGAGCTCGGCCGCCACCTTAGAGTTGCCCACTTGAGGACTGCGCCCATAATTCCCTATAGCCACAAACACCGGGAGCCGTCTAAAGGTGCCCACAGGGGGATCGCGGAGAGCGGATATCATCGGCATCGGGAAAGAGGGCACCGTGTTCGTCGCCCAAGTTGATGGCCACACCACGGACATCGTCATATCCCCCAACTTTGTCAGTTCAGGGGCGTGCGAAATGTCGTGGTACAAGGTGAAGCTTTGGTCGCTGTCTCTGTGGCATGAGCTCCATGCGGTCGAAATGGTGGCGACGTCTGAGCTGACGAGCAGGCCATCATCGGCCGAAGTCGCCCTGGAAGGGCTCAGGTTGTACCTATCGTAGCCGCGGTGTTACCTAGAAGCTTCTAAACCGTTCGTCGGAATTCCCTGTGGATTAGGAGTATTGCATCAACAAGTTTCAAAAGTGAGATAAAACATCTAAATATTCTTTGTGATGATCTCAATGTTAAGCTATGTAACGTCGTACTAATTAATTACTACTTTATGTTGGTGACAGATTCAATTTGTATGGGGAGAGGTGGAACAAGTTTGTGGCAATGTATACCTATTTCCAATGTACGCTGCTGACATAGTGGGCCGACAGGAGACGGTGTGACAAGGAAAGGGTAACATGCAGGAAATAAAGTGCTACCCCGGCCAGCACTTGACACGCTGTTGCGTTATGCCGAGTATTTTGTATGGAGGTCTTAACTTGCTACTGCTAATCTATTTTGTAGTATACATATGTGCTGGTACTTGTTTAGATCGACCGATCGAGTGCTGAATATGGACTCTCTTTACTTATGAGTCATGGCCTTTCTACAACTATTGAATTTCAATGTCTGCATTGTTGAATCTGTCATTTCTTTTGGCCATTATATGTACTGCTGAATCGGTCACTTTGAAATGCTGCTGAATCTGTCAAGTGGTGCTGAATATGAACTGGGAATCTATAGATATTTTTTCTTTCTTATTCTGTACTGCTCAAGATTCAAATGCTACTCAATCTGTCAAGTGTTATGTCGTTACTATTAGTAAGGTATTTTCTAGAACTAATATTGATGTACTGGTACTTGTTTAGATCAAGTGCAATAGATGGCCTTGCTTTCCTTTTTAAACTTGGCTTTGTCACAATATAGATGAGGCTTGGGCATTTTGGGATGCATATATATGGGGATCACACTGGTATTAATGTGAAGAGGAGGTATGCACACAAAAGCATACTTGATCGTCAGTTATGCTTGCTCCAATGATCGAGTGTGTTTGGAGAAAAGGGCAAATTGATCGTGCGACAAGGTTTTTAGAGCTGAAACATAAATGGGTTCTCTCTGTACTATTGAGTTTCAGTGTCTGTATAGCTGAAATAGTCACTTTGGAATGCTGCAGAATCGGTCAAGTGCTGCTGAATATGAACTAGGAATCTGTCGATATTTTTTCCGTCTTATTTTGTACTACTGGATCTTTCAAATGCTACTGAATTTGTAAAAACGTTATGTCTCTACTGCTGGGCTACTTGTACTAGAGCTTTTGCCTGTGTGTCATCGGAATCATTGGATGTGTTTTGGACAGAAATGAGAGGGTACCAAGTGAAGTCATTGGATACTAGTCCAGTTTTGGCGCACGCGGTCTGTGTCCCTTGTTCTTTAGATATTTTTACACGAATATATGTCAAAAGAATTATCATTTCTTTTCCCTCCGGTAGTGAGGTCTGTGTTCTGAATCCGGACGAGCCACAGCATAATGCAAATTTTACTAAAGAGGGGGTAAAATCTAGCCCATTCGACCCCTCTTTAGCCCAGAACAATTTAATTCGGCCTTGTAGGGGTTAGGGGACTTGCTGACGACAACCCATTTAAATATTTATCAAGGATCCCATGGAGAATAGCGCATGGAGTATAGCCCATTGAGTATAGTAGATGTAGAATAACCCCAAATGTTTAATTCGGCATTTTTTGAATTGCCCTTTAAAACAAAATCTAGATCTCCCTCCACACCATCACCATCAAGGCATCCAAGCAAGAAGAAGGGGAGGAGAAGGAAGACATCACCACCACCAGGCATAGATCTCCATCTCCATCATCATGTCCATCTCCCTCTCTCTCTTGTGTTTAGTAATTGTAAGATTGAACATAGTTGTGATATCATTATATATTTATATATGTTTCGTTGTTCATCCATGTGTGATTGATTGATTCAATTCTAGGTTGAGGTATGATCTACTGCGCTAAGTTAGAATCTATTGTGATCTAAGATGAGTTTATGTGATCCTTTGGTCCGGAAGTGCCTTTGGCCTTGCAGCGACACGCGAGAACCATGCATAGTGCACACAATGTGATAGCTCGGTAATCAAATGGGGAACATTTATTTGTCTGAGAAATCTCTTATAGATCACACATATATTTTCCCATATAGTACTAGTGAGACCGAAGCCTAGAATCCCTCTCTCATTCCATTCAATCCTACAACTACAATCTCTTTAATTCAGTTCATATTCATATTTACTTTCCATCTTAGTTTATTTTGTTCTTATTAAAAGTTCTTTGTTATTAGATATTTTAAACCTCTCTCAATTATTGCTATTCTAGTAACTTATAGAATATGCTATTTCCAAACCACGGTTTGGGTGCAAAACGTGTCCGCATTGACAACGTGGTTCCGGGGTCGTGTTGTTTTCGTTCATAGATCTCCCATCGGGACAAACTCTTAAATATTTGCTATTACAGGTACTGCAATAACCCTGTTGTTGGTGCAGGGATCCAATCATCAAATATCATATTAAGATAGCTTGCAAGCAAGTGATGTGATCACTAGAATGTTATATCACAGGAATGAGAAAAGAGTGCATGTCAGTAACAAGATCAAACTAGGTATTGAGATACTGATGATCGAATCTCGGACATGTAATATATCACAAGAGAAAGGGATTTTGTTACTATCGTTAAAGGTTCTCTCGATCACATAAGTCATCATTGAATGTGTGGGAGTCAGTATAGATCTCCAGGTCCCGCTTCTGATTATTGATCTGAGAGGGGTCTCGATCATGTCTGCATTACTCGTGAATCGTAGGGTGACACACTTAAGAGTTACCAACACCATTTGGAGCAAATATGTTCTAGATGAAAGAATTGCAAAGTGCTGGAATTATTTCAATGGACAGCGGAATTGTTTCAGGTGAAATTGCTGAAATTGGTTCTGCATGTGATACTGAAATGTTGCAGGGGTTTTTATGTGAATGTTTATTAATTAAATTAATTAACAAAATACTTAATAAAATAAAAAAAAGAGTTTTATTAAATGAGAGTTGCATTAAATTTGGTGGAAATTTAATGCATGTGACTGGGATTTTGAATGGAGGCAAAATTGATGTGAGTGGAGCTTCCACCACGTCAATGAGGAAGAGGTGGGGGCACCCCCCATGGGCGCCGACCATGGGAGGGGGCATCCCCCCTCTCCTATAAAAGGCCCCCTCTCCTCCCTGTCAAAACATACCTCCTTGTGAAGGATCTCTATCCCCCTCTAGAATTATTCCCCCATGGTCTCGGATTAGCGAGATACATGTTCCCGGTGGAATTTCGTCTAGAAGGAGTTACTGCTTCCACTGCATCGCTGGAGCAAAGAGGTGGAGGTTTTTTGGTGGCCTGAATGTGTGTGCGAGGACGGATGCGCTGCTGATTTGTGGTGCTAGGACTTCCACACGATCTTGAGATCGGCAAGCGTTCGACTACATCATCCACGAGTTCAAACTCGTTACACTTTGTCGGTCTTCAAGTGTATGTTCTCTGTGAATGTATATCCACCCATTGCTTGTATCTAGTAGATAGATCTTGGCGTATAATAGTTCCCATCGTAGGAATTTTTTTTTCTATGCTGTGAACTCAACATTTTCATGGTTGGGGTATGCTCATTGAAGATTACGATGGCTTGGTTGATCCAAAAGAGGTGACCTTCATTGGCATGCACGCGTGGGCGCAAATTCACGGAATCCCTGAGGTGTACATGAAGATTGAGGTGGTTGATGATCTTGCGAGGTGGGTTTGTAAGGTGAAAGAAGTGCAGATGTCCACGAAGATTTTTATAAGGGAAATTATGTAAGGATTAGAGTGATGATCAATGTCACAAAACCTCTGATGCACTTCGTCTCACTTTCGGTCACTAGAGAAGAAACAAAAGGCTTATGGTGAAGACGAAAAGATTCCGTTCTTTTGAAAGCGGTGTGGACTCGTTGGACATGATCGAGAGACGCGGTGATGGAGCCTGGGAGGAAAAGGACATGCAATATGGATCATGGATGCTAGCGAAGCATCGCACCGTTCAAACCATGCTAGAACCAAGGAAGTTTGTGCCTCGTGGCCCTCGGCATGGTGGATGGTCAGGGAGAGGAGTTTTTGATTATGTTAGTCGTAAGCGATCGTCTGATGATGTGTCACTAGATAACGATGAGGATTACAAGGATTATGAAACCATCCCCATGAAAACAAATTCATGTGAGGAGGTGAATGTTGGGCGTCACTCTGATGATCGTAACCCCGATGGAACCAGGAGGACTCTGAATATGGAAGGGGTGGAGTTAGAGAATCTGCAGAACATTAATACGGGGGCTACCCCCGTTACCTGTGGTTCCAAGGTGCCACTGCCACCTCCACTATAAGTTTGAGAAAATGGAAGGAGCAATCAATGCAGGACTGAACAAGATACTAACTTGGCAACATCAGCTGCCTCTGAGGAGGACCGTCAGGCCAAATGAGTATCATCGGCTGGAACTGTCGGGGTATAGGGAAACTAGAGACAATTCAAGAGCTTTGCTGCCTTGTGCAGACATATAAGCTCAGCCTTGTTTTCCTTTGCGAAACTAGGCATTCTAAGGAACGTGTGCGGAATCTGAGATATCGTATTGGTATGGAGGGTTGTTTTCATGTGAAGGGTGAAGGTAAAGGAGGTGGTTCAGCGTTGTATTACCAGGAGGATGTTAATGTTGAGTTGCTCTTGTTCACCAAGAGGCATATTGATATTCTCATATGTGGAGGGCCATATGATTGTTGGTGGGGATGTGCTTTCGTCTATGGAGAACCAAAACCAGGCGAAAGACATCACATGTGGACTATGTTACGATCACTAAAACCTAGGTCAAATGAGCCATGGCTTATGATGGGAGATTTTGATGAGACTATGTGGCAATAGGAGCACTTCTCACAAACCACACGGTCAGAGAGACTAATGCAAAACTTCCAGGAAGCTCTATCTTTCTGCGACCTTCATGATATTGGGTTTATGGGTCCAGCCTTGACATATGGTAATAAACGCAGTGGTGCACAGAATGTGAAGGTTAGTGAAAGGATAGAGATGTCGCCTAGAGGGGGTGAATAGAAAATTTCAAAACTATTAAGGTTTTGGCTTGATAGAATGCGGAATTAAACTAACATTTATTTTACAAGCATAAAACCTAAATACACTAGGCTCAACTAAGTGCACCAACAACAAGTTAAGCTAAGCAATATAGCACAAGATATAAGTACTTCAAGCTCAATGGCTATCACCAGGAAAGTAAACCCGGGTATAGAGATAACCCAGGCACGCAGAGACGAAAATGTATTCCCGTGTTCCGTTACAATTAAGGTACATCACGTTGGAGAGGTGTGGGATTCCACGAAGGATTTCCCAATGCCACGAAAGCTCACCTTCTTCTCCGAGTCTATCCCACGAAGGAATAGGCCATTTCCTTATGGCTAGCTTTTCCTCCACTCCGGAGATCGATGATGGTTGTGATATACAACAATTTCTAGCAATATAAATTGTGTCATTTGCTTATCATATCATGCTCCATCTAACTATTGATATGCCTGATATGCATGATTACTTGTTTTTATTAAATTCAATATGAGCTTTGGACATTTAATAGTTTAGGTAGATTTTTATCCCTCTTCCTTGTCTTTGACATGTGTGTAGGTGTTTATTATGGTTATGGACAAAACAAAGGCAAAAGGAACAAAAAGAGCATAGTATGGAGGAGCTGCAGGACTAGACTTAGCCATTTGAGAGGTTGGAAAAGTCAATTTTTTCAACTTATCAAAATATAGATCCAAGACCATAGGGTTGTATCCCTCGACGATACAAACTCAACGAGCCCAAGAACACCCAAAATGGAGTTTGTATGAATAAATGGCGGCCAAAATAGTAAAGTGGACAGACAGTTTAACGAGCAACTATACGGCCAGAGCTATATTTTTGGTCGTATAGCTCCGCCCGTATAGTTGCTAAAAAGGTCGGAAACAACGGGATTTCGCCCCAGAAAAGCTCCAGAACCTTCCCTAAGTCATATGACGGTATTGGGGGAACCCTAGGGCACCCCCAAGGCCTATATAAAAGAGGGAGGACCCAAGGAAGCATCAATCAACCATATACAAGATCTAGATCCCATCTACCACCTCCATGGCGGTGCCCTGCCGCCGTGCCGCCTCCATAGCCTCTACAGCTCCACCAAGATCTTGATCTCCATCAACACCATCAAGCCATCCAAGCAAGAAGAAGAGGAGAAGGAGGACGCCGCCATCACCACGCCCACGTAACCATCACCACACCGTCATCACCATCTCCATCGCTGCTACTCCTTCATCCTTCCCCATCATGATCTTCGTGATTTGTTGTAACATGACTTGAACCCCCTTTTATTAATGTTATGATGATTTGAATAATTGAAGTGTGGTGTGTTCTTGTTAATTAATATGTTTGTGCTTTCTCTTTACATTGTTCTATTCATAATAGTATTCCAGTGATTGGAGACGTCCAATCCATTGTTGAGGAGTTTATTAGGGATTCACAGCGTGTCACAAAATTTATCATTGGTCTCTACTCGTTCCATGGGCCTGACAAGTCCGTGGGTAGAACTAATAGGCTATTTTCTATAAGTGATTTGTGGAGGCAATAGCAGCTTAGGATGCACCACCCATTAAGATTAAATTTTCTCAAGATCACTCATGATATAGATATGTATAGTGTTGTGAATTTCTTAACCCCAAAGTGACATATGGTATATCTTGTGACTAGCACACTTACTCAGGAGTACGGTTGTCCATATAACTTAATGCCTTTGCTCTAGTTTAGCTTGATTGGTCTTGTTACCTTAATACACTATTATCTTACAGATGACCCATGTCCGTAGAGGGTGTGGACAATTGAGTTATATAGTTCCCACTTACCAACAGTGGGAGACAATGGTATATGAGGGACCACCATAAATATAGTTAACAACTATTCCATAAGCACTTATCATGCACACCAGTACACACAATATTACTGGAGGAATCATAGCATTAATATTTTATCTCATTGCATTCACCTCTTTTCAGTTTTACTTTCATTCTAGTTTTCTTTCCAGTCTTAGTAGTAGTTATTACAAAACATCTTAAATTCATTTATCCTAGCAACTTATAGAATAGGCTATTTCCAAACCACGGTTTGGGTGCGTACATGGTCACATTGACAATGTGGCTGCGAGGGTCGTGTTCGCCGAGCTCCCATCGGGACAAACTCTTAAATATTTGCTGCTGCAAGTACTGCAATAACCCTGTTTTGGTGCAGGAACCCCAGCCATCAATGGCAAGCTCCACAACCACTTCACAATATCATGAAGGAGAAGCTCAGGTCTCTTCACAATATTCCACGAAGAGGACACCGCGGCACCAACCTCCAAGCCAACTAGGAGGTCACCCTTCAAGAGTAACAAGCTCAGGGTCTCTCACTCGAACCACTTGTAATGGAGAGCTCAACACTTACGCAAGAACACAAAGCAAGAACACTGATGCTTATCTTGAAGTTGCTCTTCTCAACCTTGATGACGATCACCACTTGCCCTTTGTATTGGTAAACCATGTATCTACTCATGCTCCATCTCAATATCTTAAGGTACATAAAGAACTCTTCATTTGATTACATGCTCTAAATATTAGTCAACCATAGCTCAACTAATGAGGCTATCATGACACCGACTTAAAGCAATATCTTTAATTCTTCTATTGAGATCACACTCTCAAGATCTTGATCATATCATACTCTTCTCTTCAACTCGATGATCTTGATGCCAATACTCAAGGTATATCTTTATCTTCATGGCATCCATACTTGAATCCAACACATGTACTACAAGCATGACCTATGTAATATCCCTTCATATAAAACTCAATGAAAACATTAGTCCATAGGGATTATCATTAATCACCAAAACCACACATAGGGGCAATTATGTTGGAAATATGCCCTAGAGACAAATAATAATATGGATTATTACCATATTTCATAAAGTTTATGATTAAAGTTTTGTATCATTCTATAACTGTATTGAAAGGAAACATCAATACACGTGTGACATATAAACAACCAAGAGTTCTCGGTGAAGCTCTAGTCACTGGTTCATTGGTCAACAAATTACCAAGGTTTCCTAATCATGTGGCATTTATGCCAGTTGACAATGGAGTCACCTCATTGCGAGAATTTGTCGAAGATTTAACCTACGAAGGAACTAGGGTCCAATGATTCCTTGGTTCGAGAGGGGGCTGAACATGCGACTTCGAAGGATCTCGACGGCAGCGATGACGACGGTGTTGAGGGCACACGACAAAGAGTTGACACATGTTTTTTTACCTAGGTTCAGGACCTCGTGAGGAGGTAAAGCCCCTACTCCTGCTTTGTTGTATTGCTCGCCTGCTTCGAGAGGTTACAATGGTGGATCAAATACTAGGGTTTTAGATCTCTGGGATCCATCCGTCTTAAGGTAGGAAAAGGGTCCCTTATATAGGGCAGCGCCAGGCCTCATCCCCTAGCTCTTTGGGCGGGAAGGGTCACCACATTCCCGCCAATGGACTTTGTACATTCTTGTCTTCTTGCGACCGCCGGGTGGTTGCCGTGTCAGGGGACGATCGGATGTCCCTCCACTTTATGTCGCCATCCCTCCAGTGGTTATAGCCTCGAGCATTGAGGAGGGTTCTGGCATTTCCCCTCCTTCAGAGGCCCACTCTCTTCGAAATCCCTCGAGAGGCCTTCTACATAGGGCCCAGTGACTCGGTGGGATGGGGTACCCCTAGTACCGATAGTCCGACAGTAGCCCCCAGTCGCTTGGCTTGCACGTCACCACGAAGGGATGAGGATGTCAAGGGACATGACGGAGCAGGGCCCAGCTACGGTTATGTCGATGCACGATCCCCGAAGCCACCATCCGCATATTCCACGTGCCCACGCGGGGCGTGGCGTATGCCAAGTACAAGAACCGTCGCTTCACTATTTAGCTTCAGGGAAGGGGCGGCCCAAAAAACCCCAAATCCCCGAGAACTCGTCGGCTTCCAACCTCCTCCGCCACCAATCCGCCGGTGTTTTTCATAACATCGTTCCTCCTTCTTCAGCGACGCACGTGATGGCGCTCAAGAGAGCCCACCACGCTTTGGCTGCACCGAGCTTTCCTACATTGATAGCGGGAGCCCTTCCACCATCAGTGATTCTTAAGGAGAGGGGCTGGAGAAGGTCTGCAGGCTCGTCCGACTCGAATGAGTGGGGAGCCTCACGAGTGTGGTGCGCTAGCATTGGGGGGAGACGGATGGGTCGCCACCGCACCCTGTTTTACCCATTCCATCGCCACGGGCCTAGTTCTGCCTTTCTCCCCTTTCCTTCATGGCTGTCTTGGACCATTACTGCATCTAGCTCCTCCACCTTCATCCGCGAAGCGTGACCCTCCTGGCCACTTTCGCGTTCTGGTGCGAGGCCTTCGTCGGGGTGGCCCCGTCCGTAGCACTGTTCCGGAACTTCTACAGCCTGCGCGTCCTTGTACTAGGGCACATCCTTGGCAGCGTTAGCTTCTTTGCTAGGGAGGAGGGGGACTTCCTGCCGATCTCCATCCTTGGCGTGGCGTCGGAATTCCACCGCAATTGGGTCCTGGTGTACGTCGGGGGGCCTGGACCCTGCCCCGTGCTCCTACAGGGGTGGCGGTGGAGATCCCGGGATGGGCTCGCGAGGCGGCCGTCTACATGAGTCTTGGACCTCTCTCGAGGCCCGTCGCGTATCTGAGGAGCCTGGGGCTGTCATGTGCGATGGTGGTGAGGGAGTTCCTAGGCCAACAGATTGCCCCCCTTCAGGAGCGCAGAAGGCCCGTGTAGTCCGTGTCGCCCGACTCGGTCCAACTCTCCGAGGGGCCCTGTGCCGAGGATACCGTGTTCGCGCTCATGCTGCTGCTCCTTGGCGTGGATGTGGCGGCGGAGTTTTCGTCGGGCGTGCTGATGGC
The DNA here is from genome assembly GCA_910589775.1 of Avena eriantha. Classification (NCBI taxonomy): domain Eukaryota; kingdom Viridiplantae; phylum Streptophyta; class Magnoliopsida; order Poales; family Poaceae; genus Avena; species Avena eriantha. The sequence continues at coordinate 329,899,209 of OU342744.1, forward strand.
TCAGTGTTGATGTAGAGCTCGTTGGGGAACCCCAAGAGGAAGGTATGATGAGCACAGTAGAAAGTTTCCCTCAGTTATGAAACCAAGGTTTAATCAAACTAGTAGGAGCAAGGAAACACCCCAAAGGTGTTGCTAGCTAAGCCTTGGCAGGGCACACTACCGGTGCTAGTAGCAACGTGGAGACCTGCACAACAAAACCACAGAACTCTATCCCCAACTTGCGATGAGGTTGTCAATCTCACCGGTTTTGCTGAAAACAAAGGATTAAACGTATCGAATGGGTGGAAGTAATAGTTTGCAGAAAGTAAACACAAACCAGTAAACAGTTTGTAGTTGTATGTAAAAGAAAGGACCGGGATCCATAGTTCACTAGAGGTGGCTATCCTTAAGATAGATAACATGTTGGGTGAACAAATTACAGCAGGGCAATTGACAAAGACCGAGAAAGCAATACATGCATATAATGATCATCTTGACTCCTTTGGAACTTGATTAGGCATTACAACATTATACATAGACCGCCATCCAACTGCATCTATGACTAATAATCCACCTTCAAGTTATCATCCGAACCCCCTCCAGTATTAAGTTGCAAGCAACAGATTATTGCTTTACGAATTGCGTGTAAAGTAAACAATACGATTGTTCTATGAACAAAGGATTGTTGTTTTATCCCTAGTAGCAACAGCACATCTAGTACCTTAGAGATTTCCTGCACTTCCTTGATTACCAGAGGTATGAACCCACTATCGAGCATAAATACTAACTCTTGGAGTTGCTAGCATCTACTTGACCAAGATAGCTACTAACAACGGAAAGCATGCAAGATCACAAATAACAAAGACATGATAGAATCAATAATCAATCTGAAATAGCATCTCAATATCCATCGGATCCCCACAAACAAAACATGCATAATTACAAATAGATGATCTAGATCATGAACGGAGCTCACAAGATCTAGACATGATAGCACAAAGGAGGAGAACCAGCCATCTAGCTACTACATGGACCCGTAGTCCAGAGATGAACTACTCACGCATCACACCGAAGGCTTGCATGACGATGAAGAAGGCCTTCAGGGTGAATTCCCCTCTCCGGCCGGGTGCCGGGAAGAGCTTCTGATCCCTCCCGGTCTAGGGATGGAGAAGACGGCGGCTACAGACTCTTTCGTGGATTTTTGATCAGGTACTTAGGATTTTTGTCCCGAGGGCAATATATAGGCGGAAGGAGAGGCCGAGGGGTGCTGGGGTCGGCCAGACCACCCACTGGCTTGGGCCAGGCCTGGCCGCGTGGCCAGGTGGTGTGTCCGGCCCCCAGCTCTTCTCCGTCTCGTATTCTGGCTTTAGATGTCTTCCGGAAAAATAGGCACTTTGGCTTTTGTCCCGTCCAATTCCGAGAATATTCATTTTCTGACTTTCTTGGAACCAAAAACAGCAGAAAACAGGCAGCTGGCACTATGGCTCTTCTTAATAGGTTAGTCCAAGAAGTCATAAGAAAAGTACTCCAAAGTGTGGAAAAAACACAAGAAAGTGGATAAAACCAAGCATGGAACATCAAAAATTATAGATACATTTGCAATGTATCAACATCCCCAAGCTTAACTCCTGCTTGTCCTCGAGTAGGTAAGTGATAAAAAGAAAGAATAATTTTTGAGGTGACATGCACCATCAAAGACTTGATCGAAGTATTTGTAAAACATTCAAAGCTGGGATCATAGTACTTCAATCATAACATGAAAGACAAAGTTCTAGCAATAAGACAAAGAAACTATGATGCAACATGAAAAGGCACAAACAAAAGATTCATGAATGACAATGCTTTGCAAGACGTTTGTTTGTTTCACATAAAGAAAACATAGCATAATAGCATTCAGCTTGTCCCTCATAGAGTAGAAAATATAATTGCATAGGACACCTTCAAAGTTCATAAGAGTGACTAGATACAAATAGTTTAAAACAAGCAATATCAAGTTATGCATCAATCAACTAGTCTAGGGACAATGCACATAGAACTAAGAATGGCCACTATGCTCTCAAAGTAGGTGCATAAAGGTAGAAGATGGAGACTCAATATAATGGTGGAAGAAAGGCCTTCATAGAAGGAAGTAGGGATTCAAGTCTCATATAGAGCTTCCAAAAATTATGGTACTTAATAGCTTTCAGCTCTCGTTTCCCCTATCATAAGCATCTTGAAGTGATTAAGGTTAAAGTGAACAAACTATGGTGTACATGTTTGACAAAGTATAAGTTAGAAATCTCATGTCCCTTGAATACGAGGGCCGCTCCTCATGCTACTCAAGTTTAGTCACCAGTAAGTTCTTGTCATTGTAAGTACATGTGTATCATAGAGAACCGCCAACGAGGTACCCCTTGCCTGATGATACGGAAGAATCCCCATATCAAAATGACAAGGCAAGCAGACAACGAGAATCTCAGCAATCTTCTCATTTACCATGGGAATATGGTGTTTTTTTCTCTCTTTCCTCTTTTCATAATCTCTTTTTTTCTCTTTTTCTCCTTTTCTCAATATAGGACTCTTTATTTATAAGAAGAATGCTTCATAGACAGCTCATTATGGTTACGCTGTAGGTTTCCACCATGTCAGCATGGATTAGACCAACGGCCCAGGCGTTTCTCTAACACATATAAATAACTCCATGGACTTACAAGCTCCCCTTTCATTTCACACTTACGACATCCATAGACGGAAGAGCATGATATCAAGTAGGTACAAAGTACCAAGTAAAATGTTGAAAGCGTTCCCCATGACAGCATGGTTCTGCTAATCCCCAACAAATAAGTGCAAGCATATACAACATAGATGACACAATGGTTCAAGTTTATTAAGGGCAAGAAAAGTAAAGTGTGCCATCAAGTTCGTGAGAGCTTTAATCACTAGTTTTCTCATAACAAGTTTAATTTGGAAGGTAAACAAAAGTATGAATATACTTGGAATAGCATAAGCTAGTAGGTAGGTATGGTGGACTCTTTGGAATACCTTGGTTTAGGGAGTTGGATGCATGAGTGCAACTCATACTTGGTTGTGGAGGCTAGCAAAAGACTGGGAGCGACAAACTAAGAGAGTAATAATGGCCATAATCATGCAGAGCGACAAAACATCATTGATCAAAGCATAAAGTGATACTACAAGTTGAAAACTAAAGGAGCATAAAGGCTTATGGTGACTTTGGATAGTCATAACATGGTGTGAGCATGCGCCAAGTCAACCCAAATAAAGCATTAAAGGAAAATACCACTATACTATGCTTTTAATATGCTAAAACAACGCATGATTCATCCAAGGCACATTAAGCAATCTCAATTGTTTATGACAAGTCATGCTACAGAAAAGAATACTAAGCATAAATCCAAAACAATATCAAGCATGGCATGACAAAGCATAGGCCACAGTCAAAAACGAGCTCTCTTTACCACTTAAGCATGAACTTTCCTACTCTTTTCCAAACCAAACCAAACTATTTGAAAACTAATGTATGAAAGAGGGGGTCCAACCAATTTATTCAGCAAACTAAGAAAACCAAGCAAACGAAAAACCAAAATGAAAACGAAAAAAAGACGCTCCAAGAACAAAACAACTGTGCATGAAACAATAAAAATGAAGCGTTTGGAAGAAACCTGGGATTTTTATTGATGAATAGCGGAATGCCTTAGGCATCCCCAAGCTTTGAAACTTGTACTTCTTGGATATTTCTTGGAGTGACACGCGTGGCATCCCCAAGCTTGAGCTTTACTCCATCCTTCATCTCATTACTCATTCCTTCCATACACCTAATTTTTTCCTTCATACAAAACTTCACACAATCTTTATTAGCAACATTAGTGCATTCAAGATAATAGGTCTTTAGGTTCAGTTCTAATACCAATAAAACTTCCATTAGAACACTAGATACTGAAGCACTTCCCTCAAAAAGCTCAATTCCCTAAAAGAACTTAAAAAGGAACCAACAACAAGCAAATGCAGAAAATGGCAGAAATCTGTCAAAATAGACAGCAGGTACCAAATCAAAAAGTGTTGAACTAATGAAAGTTAGATAACAACCTGGGTTAGAAGCACAAAAATTTACGCCTCAAAAGGACGTTCGGAAATTTTACACAAATTTTTACGGTGAAGCACAGAAATCTGTTTCGGGACAGCAACTTTCCCAATCATTACTTCTCTCTCATTAGAGGTTACTCTTGGCACAAATAGCAAATAAAATGGATAATGAGCGGTTATTACTGAAGTAATAACTTCCAAGACTCATCTAAAACTTTTGGGTTATCTCCCAATAAGTACTTTTCTTTAACAGCTTTAAGTTAGACATAAGAAGCAAGAAAGAATCAAGTGTTCTGAAATGATGAAGCATTGAAACCAAATTTTGTTTTCATAGGAGAGGCAAAAGAAATCTTCTCTCTCTTCTTCGAGGCAGTGTTCTATACCTTTCTTTAGTGGGAGTTCATATTTAATGGTGCCTTCTTTCATATCAATGATGGCACCAACAGTTCTAAGAAAAGGTCTTCCCAATGTAATAGGGCAAGAAGCATTGTATTCAACATCCAAAACATAGAAATCAACGGGGACATAGGCAGTGTTAACCATAATAAGAACATCATTAATACTCCCCATGAGTTTTTTTAGCATTATCATCAAGTGGGACATTCAAATAACAATCTTCAAGTGGAGGAAAATCAAGCATATCATAAATCCTTCTAGGCATAATAGAAACACTACTATCAAGATCACATAAAGCTTTGAAATCAAAGTCATTCACTTTCATATTAATGATGGGTTCCCAACCATCTTCTTGTTTTATAGGAATAGAAGCTTTATGTTTCATCTTTTCTTCTTTAATCTTTATTAGAGCATCAGTAATGTGTTTTGTAAAGGCCATGTTCATAGCACTAGCATTAGGACTTTTAGCAAGCTTTTGTAGGAACTTAATAACTTCAGAGATATTGCAACCATCAAGATCAAAATCAAAATTATCATCTAGAGTGGTAGAACTATTACTAGCCTTAACACTAGTGGTGGTGATAGTAGAAACACTAATGTTTCTAGCAATTTCATCTTCTCTTTCCCACTTAGCATGTAATTCAGCTAATAGTCTAACATTTTCATCAATTCTTACTTGTTTGGCATTAGTAGCTGCAAAGGGATTATCATTAGTTTCAAGTTTAGCAGCCATTTTATTAATCAGCGAAGATTGAGCTTCAGACAAAGATGATATATTCCTTTCAGCATTATAGAGTTTAAATTGTAAACTAGGAATTTCCCTATTTAGACTCTCAAGTTGATTGTTAATGTTCTTAAAAATGGTAGATTGTTCCTCCATAGTTTTAGTAAATAGTTTATTTTGCTCATATTGCATTTGCATGAAGTTTTTAGTGGCTCTTTCAACTTCTAAAATTCTTCCTTCACTAGGTAATCTAGGTTTACCATTACAACCATAAGTATTACTACAAGGGTAAGGCCTATAATTGTTATTACCATAAGCATTGTTGCCAAAATTGTTATTTCTTATGAAGTTCACAAACTTGCTCTTCTTGAGCAACCAAAGAGGCTAAAGGAACATTATTTGGATCAATATGGGCTTTCCCATTAACAAGCATAGACATAATAACATCCATCTTATCACTCAAGGAGGAGGTTTCCTCAACAGAATTTACCTTCTTACCTTGTGGAGCTCTTTCAGTATGCCATTCGGAATAGTTAACCGTCATATTATCCAGAAGCTTGGTTGCAGCACCCAAAGTAATGGTCATAAAGGTACCTCCAGTAGCAGATTCCTTGAAGAATAGTTCAATCCTGCATAAAAAGTTTGGATGATCATCCAAGCAGTTAGTCCATGAGTGGGACAATTCTTTACCAAAGATTTCATTCTTTCCCAAGCTTGAGCAACATGTTCATTATCAGATTGTTTAAACTTCATTATTTCACTTCTCGTAGATATAATCTTAGTAGGAGGACAGTATTTTCCAATGAAAGCATCTTTGAATTTAGTCCAATAATCAATACTATTCCTAGTTAAGGAATTCAACCATTCTTTAGCTTTCCTCTCAAAGAGAAAGGAAACAATTTAAGATTAATAATATCACCATCTATATCCCTATGTTTTTGCATCTCACAAAGTTCAACAAAGTTATTTAGATGGGCAGCACTATCTTCATTACTAATACCAGAAAATTGTTCTCTCATAACAAGATTGAGTAAAGCAGGTTTTATCTCAAAGAAAGTATCTTCAGGCACAGATGGAGCAATAGGTGTGCTCATAAAATTATTGTTGTTGGTGCTAGTGAAGTCACACAACTTAGTGTTTTCAAGAGTAGTCATTTTTTTGTGTTTTCAATAAAGAAAGCAAACTTGTAAAACTAATTCTTGTGTGTTTTTGATAAAAAAACAAGCAAACAAAGCAAAAAATAAACTAAGCAAAACAAAAATAACAAAGTAAAGAGATTGGTTATGAGGGACTCCCCTTGTGAAGATGTCCTTGACTCCCCGGCAACGGCGCCAGAAAAGTGCTTGATGGCTCAGTGTTGATGTAGAGCTCGTTGGGGAACCCCAAGAGGAAGGTATGATGAGCACATCAGCAAGTTTCCCTTAGTTATGAAACCAAGCTTTAATCAAACCAGTAGGAGCAAGGAAACACCCCAAAGGTGTTGCTAGCTGAGCCTTGGCAGGGCGCACTACTGGTGCTAGTAGCAACATGGAGACCTGCACAACACAACCACAAAACTCTGTCCCCAACTTGCGATGATGTTGTCAATCTCACCGGTTTTGCTGAAAACAAAGGATTAAACGTATCGAATGGGAGGAAGTAATAGTTTGCAGAAAGTAAACACAAAGTACTAAATAGTTTGTAGATTGTATGTAAAAGAAAGGACCGGGATCTATAGTTCACTAGAGGTGGCTCTCCTTAAGATAGATAACATGCTAGGTGATCAAATTACAGCGGGGCAATTGACAAACATCGAGAAAGCAATACATGCATATAATAATCATCTTGACTCCTTTGGAACTTGATTAGGCATTACAACATTATACATAGACCGCCATCCAACTGCATCTATGACTAATAATCCACCTTTAGGTTATAATCCGAATCCCCTCCAGTATTAAGTTGCAAGCAACAGATTATAGCTTTACGAATTGCGTGTAAAGTAAACAATACGATTGTTCTATGAACAAAGGATTGTTGTTTTCTCCCTAGTAGCAACAGCACATCTAGTACCTTAGAGATTTCTGTCACTTCCCCAGATTACCAGAGGCATGAACCCATTATCGAGCATAAATACTAACTCTTGGAGTTGCTAGCATCTACTTGGCCAAGATAGCTACTAACAACGGAAAGCATGCAAGATCACAAATAACAAAGACATGATAGAATCAATAATCAATCTGAAATAGCATCTCAATATCCATCAGATCCCCGCAAACACAACATGCAGAATTACAAATAGATGATCTTGATCATGAACGGAGCTCACAAGATCTAGACATGATAGCACAAAGGAGGAGAACCAGCCATCTAGCTACTACATGGACCTGTAGACTAGAGATGAACTACTCACGCATCACACCAGAGGCTTGCTTGATGATCAAGAATTCCTCCAGGGTGAATTCCCCTCTCCGACAGGGTGCCGGGAAGAGCTTTAGATCCCTCCCGATCTAGGGATGGAGATGACGGCGGCTATAGACTCTTTCATGGATTTTTGATCGGGTACTTAGGGTTTTCGTCCCGAGGGAAATATATAGGCGCAAGGAGAGGCCGAGGGGGTGCTGGGGTCGGCCAGACCACCTCTTGGCGCGGGCCAGGCCTGGCCGCATGGCCAGGTGGTGTGGCCGGCCCCCAGCTCTTCTCTGTCTCGTATTCTGGCTTTAGATGTCTTTCGAAAAAATAGGCACTTTGGCTTTTGTCCCGTCCAATTCCGAGAATATTCATTTTCTGACTTTCCTGGAACCAAAAATAGCAGAACACAGGCAGTTGGCACTGTGGCTCTTGTTAATAGGTTAGTCCAAGAAATCATATGACAAGTACTCCAAAGTGTGGACAAAACAAAAGAAAGTGGATAAAACAAAGCATGGACCATCAAAAATTATAGATACATTTGCAATGTATCACGCGCCTCCCTTGTACTCGGTGGGAAGCGTAAGCACCGTCCGGGCAGGTCTCCCCACCTTTCATGCCCGGGGGTATGCCCCTTGGTCGACCTGGATGACGAGGAAGAGGGACCAAGCCAAGCTCCCGAGCTGCTCCAGCGCGTGAGGCGTGGGAGGATGATCAACAGTGTTTCGTCTTCCGAGGAGGAGGATGCCGGGGACCCTCCCCATGCTAGGGCCAGTGGATCTCCTGATAGAAGAGTCTGCGGGAAGCAGGCCGAACCTGAGGCGTTGTTCGCCTCGGTTCTAGCGCTATCGATCGATAAGCATCTGAGGCGAGGCAGCAGCAGCTCCTTCCTCCCTCCCAACACGAGGAGGGCCAATTGGTCCTTGGCAGGGGCAGGAGTGAAGAGGTGAGACACCTTCGTGTAACTCCCTTTCTTTTCTTGCCTCTTTCCTCACGACTCTGCCTCACTTTGTTGTTGTAGGTGTGAGGGGAAAAGGAAGGTAGCGGCAGCGAAGACCGGTTTGGGTGAAGCAGGAGGGCGCACTGGGGGAGCTCTGCCTCCGTGCCCATCTAGGAACTTGTCTTGGTGGGGGAGATCTCGGCTGACGAGAGCCTTCCGAACCTGGTATTGTCCCCCGGACACGGTGAGGCCATCCTCCCCGACGACCCGGTAGGAGCACATGGCGGGACCCTGTCGCCAGCCCGCGATGATCGAGAGGAGCTCGCGGGAGGCGGCCCCCATGCCCCTGAGGTAGCGGGGACAAGTGTGATGGCCCTACTAACTCCCGAGGGTAGTTCCCTGGGTCGGTTGGGGCGCCTACGGGGCGTTGTCGCAACTACCCACGCCGTGCTCGACCAGTTCCTTGCTGATATCGCTACAGGGGAGCATCGCCTGGCTGGGGTGTGGCATCACCTTCACCTGGAGCGGGCCACTCTCGAATGGTCCCAAGACCAATGGAGAAACCGTGGCGATGCTACGATCTTAGGCCGATTAGGACCTCGTGGAGCCGCCTCATGAGGTTGAGGTGGCCCCCACGCCGGTCCGGGATCATGCTCCGCCTCCAGAGGACTATCCTACGAGCCTAGCCTGCACTGCCCAGGACCTCTCCGTGCGTGAACGCGTGCTTGCTTTCTCCGAGCAGGAAGCCGAAGAGGTTCACCGGCAAGTCACCCAGAGGGAGCGAGACGTGGCCCTCCGCGAGGAGGCAGTCCAGCTTTGGGAGGACGAAGCTCAGCTGGAGAGGAGCCATCTAGAGGCGCTTGAGGCCCAGCTAGGTTTGGCCCAGCAGTAGCTTGAGGAGCATATGATCGATGTCGACCGTCGTAGTGCGAACGCTGACAACCGCGTCCAACGGTGCTACGCCAAGGTCACCGTGGAGCGGGAGCAGATGAAGAAGGACAACAAGCTGGTGCTCTCACAGCTTCGCTAGGCCTATCAGGCGGAATGGCACGGGTAGGCCGAATTCCAGGAGTCCCGCTTCGCAAAGAGGCGAGAGGAGTTGCAGGCTTCTCTCTGCTCAGTGGAGGAGTGGCTGGCCTAGGCCCTTGCTGATCTGGATGCCCTGAAGGGGCTGCAAGCTGCCCACGGGGAGCTCCAAAAGCGCTGGGATCTTCGCGACCAGGCGAAGCGAGACATTCAGGTATTGGAGAAAGAGAGGTGCAAGATGTACCGGGCGCTTGCCCAACTCACGGCTGCCACTCTGCAAGACTTCGGGGTGACCAATTTCTACACCAGGCCCCTTGCCGATGCTAGCGTAGATGGTGCTTTCCTGACGCTCTTCGACCGTATCACGGCGGCGTTGGAGGGGAGGGCCACGCTGTACCACGGGTATCACCTGGAGGAGTGCTGCAAGATGATGCGGGTCATAGCGATAGACGTTATGTCTATTCTCTACCAGTATGATGCCAACTTTCGCTAGAGGGTGCTCCTGGATAAGGTGACACACCCCGCGAGAACCCTGCCTACCGAGGTCATGCGGTTCAACCAGCTTGCGGAGGAATGTGTTGACGAGTTCCTCCCAATCTTCATGTTGACCGAAGACGGAGGAAGCTCCGAGGCCGTAGAGTCCTCCGGCGATAAAGACGTAGGCTCCCTGGCTGGGTCGCCTGGTGCCGAGGGGAATGACGAGCCATCTCTGGGAGATGGCACTTTGGAGCCACTAGCCTGAGGGGCCCTGTCAATTGTACTCCATGTAAAGTGAACTGGCGCAGGCAGCCATGTTGCAGACCTGATGTTTTTTTGTGGCGCGTACTTGTCCATGCTTTTGTCGAGATGTTAGCGTTTGTGTCTGTAGGTGGGATGACTTGTATTTCTGATCAAATGGTAAGTTTAGAGCCTATCCTGCTGTCCTCTCGAGGAGAGGCTGCCCTGTTTGGCACAGGGATATTTAGTCTTTTTATTGCCAGGAACCGTGGGTGAGGTGACCTATGGCTGAGGGACGGGCCATAGGTTCAGAGCTCGACACTTTAGGTCCTATGGGGTTCGATCCACTGATGGACAAGGCCTCGCGAGCTGTCATGGCGATGTTTTTGTTATGTTAGGAACCATGGGTGAGGTAACTTGCGGCCAAGGGATGGGCCGCAGGTTTAGAGCTCGACACTTTAGGTCCTTAGGAGCTTGTTCCGCAGATGGACAGGGTCGCGCAAGCCGACATGGCGATGTTTTTATTGTGTTAGGAACCATGGGTGAGGTAACTTGCGGCTGAGGGACGGGCCGCAGGTTCAGAGCTTGACACTTTAGGTCCTTAGGAGCTTGGGCCGCGGATGGACAGGGCCTCGTGAGCCGTCATGGCGATGTTTTTATTGTGCCAGGGACCATGGGCAAGGTAACTTGTGGCCGAGGGGCGGGTCGCAAGTTCAGAGCTCGACACTTTAGGCCCTAGCATTTTAGGGCTAGAGGGAAGTGTCACACGAGCCACCCCGTAAGCCTCTCGAGGAGAGTGTCGTAGGGCCCGTGCCAGCCCACGACCCTATCAAAGAGGGGATCATAAGCATCGCATGTTGCGGCGGTCCCGGCCGAGGACATGTGTGTCCTGGTCGAGCCGCATTCCCAGCACCGCCATGTCCTGCTAGGACATCATACGAGGGCCTTGAGCGCTAGGGAACCGCGAGTGAGGTGACTTATCACTGGAACTAGTCCGTAAGTTCAGAGCTCCCTCCATCGTTCCCCAGCATCGACGGAGGCGATCATGTGATAAGTACCACCCTATCCACCGCTCGTATGATCGACTATAGGGACGAGGCCAGTACCTATGCGAAGAAGACCCAGAAGAATGGAATAATGTGTCCAAAAAATAAGCAGAAATCATCGTCAACAGCAATTGTTTCCCTTCCCGGATGCCTGGTGAGGGGTGCAAATGAAGGAGTTATGCCTTAGAGGCAAATAATAAAGAGTATTGTTTGATATATCTCCTATATGTTCATAATACGTTTCATACTATGCTATAACTGTGTTAATATGAAACGTTAATACACGTGTGGTATGTAAACAAATTGTGTCTCTAGTTACCTCTAGCGAACTAGTTCATTGGTCATGAGGATGATCCGGGTTTCAAGATCATGGGCATTTATGCCAATTGACAATGAGGTCATGTCATTAGTTGAATGATGTGATAGACAAACATCTGACAGTTTTATCTTAATGAGATCTGGTTACAAAGTTCACCATTGATGATAAACACAGAAAACCTCGTGACCTGATCCTTTGACTATGAGGTAATGCAAATCACCATTCTAGAGATAGCTTTGATGGTTATCAAGTATCATCTCGTAAAAGGGTGATCAAAAAGGTGACACTCAGGTTTTCCAAAGGGACACGTAGAGGAGTACATATCAAGACCATGATTTGTCAAATCCATGTAACAGATAGATACATGTGGCCATCTCGGTGATGTTGCACTAATGAAGCTTGCAAGCATGTGACTTGGTCATAGAATGCAACGACATGGGAACGAGTAAACAAGTTCATCGGTAACGAGACCGAACTAAGGTATGGGGATATCAAAGATCAAGTCTCGGATGAATTAGGTATCAAATGACAAAGGGAACAAGAAACGACTATTTCATGGTTTGAGCGATTATATTTGTGAAACGCACGGGGATCACATGGCCATCCAGGCCCCTTTGTTGATAATTGATGTGAGAGTAGTCTCGATCATGTCTGGAGTGCTTCCGAACCAAAGGATGTCACTCTTAAGGGTGGGGACTCTCAGGGTAGATGAGGTATCGTAGGAGAAAAAGAGAAAGAGAAACCGGAATAGTTCCGGGTGACATCCGATGAAGATCGAAAGGGGTCTGGAAGGTGTTCCGGAGTGAAGGAATAAGATAATATGTGTATTTGAATGTTAATTGGAGAATTAATATTAAATATATATTCTATTTTATTATTAAAGGCAGCCCAATGTTAATGGGCCTCACCCGAAGGGGAGGCCCAAGGGGCAAGGCGCCTAGGGAGAGGGGGTCAGCCGACCTAGGTTTACTGGGCCATCCCAGTGGGGCCCACCCTAGTGGGGCCCACCTAGGGCCGGCGGCTGCCCCTAGGTGGCCGGCGAGTGTGGGCATTAGTCCCACACCTCCTGGCACCTGGGTGGTACGCCCCCTCCCACTATATATAGGGGTCTCCCTCCCCCTTTGGAATCATCCCATTCTCCCACTCTCTCCCTCATCCATTGAGGACTTCTCCGTAATATTGGAGAGGACCTATTGGGTTGTGAGTTCTCCACCTTCACACCACCGTTGCGTGATCATCGATCCGGCTTCTACTTCTTCTGCTGCTCGGCTGGATCGGAGTCCGAGAGATATCACCTACACCGGACGTGTGACGAACTTCGGAGGCACCACACTTGAGGTGCTGCTCATCTTTATCAATATACACCTTCCTGCGTAAGGCTTGCCTCGTTATTCAAAGTTATGAATACCATCTCTCTCTTCCGTTACTTATGTCTACATAGTATAGATCCTGGTATTAGTGTTCGCTTAGTTAGAATTTTTTGGTTTTCTGCTATGGAACCCTTCAATGGTATCAGAGCGGGTCTATGGGTAGACATGTCGTACGGATAGAACACATAGCAATATGTGGGCATTTATTCTCTTGTTTCTGCCCTCTTTTATGTTCTTGTTCATATCGTGGCACTATTTGATGAAGCGGCCCCCAACCAACCTCATGTGGTGATTCACGAGACTAGTCCACGAATCAAAGTGGCTTAGGGGGTGTCTGTCTCTCTATGGTAGTTGATATGGCATCAACATTGGAGGGCCCTGAAAAGGGAAGTAAAACGGCAATCATTGAATCCATGTTGTGGCTCCATGTTCGTAGGTGGGAAGGGGTTCTACCATGAAATCCCTAAAGCCGCGTAAAACTTGCAATAGATAATATAGAGGCGTCTATCTTTATTGTTGCATAGGGGCGGGTATTGAGACATGGCAATGACAAGTTTGTGAAACTTTCATTGAAGCTATTGATGATGATCAAGATACTATAACCAAGTCATAACACTTTACTTTATGAAGTATTACTTATTATGCTAGTATAATTATAAATTCTATGGTAGCATAGTAAGATAATCCCTCACAGTATTCCAGTTATCGTATTCCCCGTGTGTGTGCACCACCAAGAAAGTTCTTCGGTATGAGGCCGGACATGATGATCGGGTGTCAGACATATCTATGTTTGCATACAGTGGGTCTAAGCCATGTTGCACTACGAATACACAAGTTAGAACTGGCGAGCCTAGCATGTGTAGACATGGCCTCGGAATACAAGAGACCGAAAGGTCGAGCATGAGGCGCATATATGATGTGATTGACATTAGGGAATGTCTACCTTTGACGCTGCACTGATGGCCATGAAGATCAGGGGAGGTGCAGAGGATTGGGATCATGTGATCACTAAACGAGTGGAGGGATGTTCGTTTGAGTGGGAGTTCCTTTTGTTTTAAGTATGATAGTATAATTAAAACTTGCACTCATTATTATGAACATGGTCAAAACACTTTCCAAATCCATTGTAGATGTCTCGCCCACCCACCTTCAACCTTAGCACTTTCCTTGAGAAGGACAAGCTGAAAACTGATGAAACCAACTTCACCGCATGGTTCCACAATCTTAGGATCCTCCTAGTCCCCTACAAGTTGACTTATGTCATCGAGGCTTTATACTTTGCTAACGTATCCATAATTTTTGATGTTCCATGCTTGGTTTTATCTACTTTCTTATGTTTTGTCCACACTTTGGAGTACTTTTCATATGATTTCTTGGACTAACCTATTAACAAGAGCCACAGTACCAGCTGCATGTTTTCTGCTGTTTTTGGTTCCAGGAAAGTTAGAAAATGAATATTCTCGGAATTGGACGGGACAAAAGCCAAAGTCAATTTTTGCACCGAGGAACACCTGGAGCCAGAATACAATATGGAGAGGGGCTGGGGCCCGGCCACACCACCTGGCCGTGCGGCCAAGCCTGGCCCACACCAGGGGGTGGCCTGGCCACCCTAGGCACACCCTCGGCATCTCCTTCCGCCTATAAGTTGCCTCCAATACCAAAACCCTAAGTACCCGATCAAAATTCCACAAAAGAGTCTGTAGCCGCCATCCTCTCCATCCCTAGATTGGGAGGGATCTGAAACTCTTCCCGGCACCCTGCCGGAGAGGGGAATTCACCCTAGAGGCCTTCTTGATCATCATGCAAGCCTCCGGTGTGATGCGTGAGTACTTCATCTCTAGACTATGGGTCCATGTAGTAGCTAGATGGCTGGTTCTCCTCCTTTGTGCTATCATGTCTAGATCTTGTGAGCTCCGTTCATGATCAAGATCATCTATTTGTAATTATGCATGTTGTGTTTGCGGGGATCCGATGGATATTGAGATGCTATTTCAGACTAATTATTGCTTCTTACATGTCTTTGTTATTTGTGATCTTGCATGCTTTCCGTTGTTAGTAGCTATCTTGGCCAAGTAGATGCTAGCAACTCCAAGAGTTAGTATTTATGCTCGATAGTGGGTTCATGCCTCTGGTAATCTGGGGAAGTGACAGAAATCTCTAAGGTACTAGATGTGATGTTGCTACTAGGGAGAAAACAACAATCCTTTGTTCATAGAACAATCGTATTGTTTACTTTACACGCAATTCGTAATGCAGTTATCCGTTGCTTGCAACTTAATACTGGAGGGGGTTCGGATGATAACCTAAAGGTGGATTATTAGTCATAGATGCAGTTGGATGGCGGTCTATGTATAATGTTGTAATGCCCAATCGAATCTCAAAGGAGTGAAGATGAGTAGTATATGCTTGTATGCTTTCTCGATGTTTGTCAATTGCCCTGCTGTAATTTGTTCACCCAACATGTTATCTATCTTAAGGAGAGCCACCTCTAGTAAACTATGGACCCCGGTCCTTTCTTTTACTAGCAATCTACAATCAACTATTTACTGCTTTGTGTTTACTTTCTGAAACTATTACTTTGTTCCACTCTATACGTTTAATCCTTTGTTTTCAGCAAAACCGGTGAGATTGACAACCTCATCGCAAGTTGGGGACAGAGTTCTGTGGTTGTGTTGTGCAGGTCTCCACGTTGCTGCTGGCACTGGTAGTGCGCCCTGCCAAAGTTCAGCTAGCTACACCTTTGGGGTGTTTTCTTGCTCTTACTGGATTGATAACCTTGGTTTCATAACTGAGGGAAAACTTATTGCTATGCTCATCATACTTTCCTCTTGGGGTTCCCAACCGAGCTCGTTAATACACGAGTCAGCAAGGCTGAGCTTCCGGCTAAGCCTGCATATTCTTCCTCCCAGGATGAAAAGAACGTCTAGCAGTCTAAGGCGGATGATTTCTCCCTCATCCAAAGTGGAATGCTCTATGCCATGGAGCCGGAGCTGAAAAGGTGTTTTAAGAAGATGAATGCTTTTGAGATCATTGAAAATCTCAAGGCTGTCTTTGCTCCACAGGCTCGTGCAGAGAGGTATGATGCTTCCGGGCTCTTCTTATCTACTAAGATGGAAGAGCACAACAGTATTAGTGAGCATGTAGTCAAAATGTCTAGCTACGTTAACCGTTTGAATGCCCTGGATTGCAAAATCCCAGAGGATCTCGCGATTGATAGGGCAATGCACTCGCTACCCCTAGCTATAAGAGCTTTGTGATGAACTACAACATGCAAGGGATGACTAAGACCCTGGTTGAGGTGTTCGCCTTGCTGAAAACTGCTGAGGTAGAAATCAAGAAGGAGCACACGGTGTTGATGGTCAATAAGATCACCAACTTTAAGAAGCCAGGGCAAAAGGGAAAAGGCAAGGAAAAGAAGCCCAAGAAGGATGGCAAGTTCGTTGCCAGCACCTCTAAGACTGCCAATCCTAGACCTAAGCCTGGCACTACGTGCTACTACTGCAAAGGGGATGGGTACTGGAAACGCAACTGCCCCAAGTACCTTGAAGACAAGAAAGCCGGCGAGATATCCGCCAAGGACAAAGGTATATGTGATATACATGTTATTGATGTGTTCCTTACTAGCGCTAGGAGTAACACCTGGGTATTTGATACCGGTTTTGTTGCTCACATTTGTAACTATCGGCAGGGACTGCAGAGTAAGTGGCGCCTGAGGAAGGACGAGGTGACGATGCGCGTCGGCAATGGTTCGAGAGTCGAAGTGATGGCCATCGGCACTCTACATCTACATCTACCATCAGGATTATTTTTGGTTTTGGATAAATGCTACTATGTACCCGCATTGAGTATGAATATTGTGAGTGGGTCTTGCTTGTTGCAAGATCATTATTCGTTTAAATCCGGAACAAATGGTTGTTCTATTTATATGAATGATATTTTCTATGTTCATGCGCCTGTGTGTAATGGTTTATTCTTAGTTGATCTTGATTGTAATACTCACATCCATAGTGTTGACGCTAAATGTTGCAAGCATGATGATGATAATTCCATGTTTATGTGGCATTGCCATCTTGGTCACATTGGCATAAAGCACATGAAGAAGGTTCATTCAGAAGGACTTCTTGGATCATTGGATTTCGAATCCCTTGATACATGTGAGCCATGCCTTATGGGTAAGATGACTAGGACACCATTCTTCGGCACAATGGAGAGAGCTCCAGACCTACTGGGAATCATACATACAGATGTATGTGGACCAATGAGTGTCTCAACGCGCAATGGTTATCGTTATTTTGTTACCTTTACTGACGATTTGAGTAGATATGGATATATCTACTTAATGAAGCACAAGTCTTAAACCTTTGAAAAGTTAAAGGAATTTCAGAAAGAAGTAGAGAATCAACTTAACAAGAGAATCAAGCATCTTCGATTAGATTGGGGAGGCGAGTATTTGAGTTATGAGTTCAACATGCACTTGAAGGACTGTGGGATCATCCCATAGCTTAAGCCAGCATGAACACCATATCGTAATGGTGTGTCGGAACGACGTAACCGAAACCTATTGGATAGTGTGCGGTTCATGATGTCTTTAACTGATTTGTCTGTGTCATTTTGGGGATATGCATTAGAAACCACCGCTTTTATTTTAAACCGAGCACCGTCCAAATCCATGGAGACAACCCCATATGAGATATGGTATGGCAAGAAGCCAATGTTGTCATTTCTGAAAGTTTGGGGATGTGAGGCTTACATCAAGAAACTATAGCCTGACAAACTCGAACCCAAATCAGAACAATGTATCTTTGTGGGATACCCAAGGGAAACTGCTGGGTATACTTTCTACAACTAGGCCGAAGGCAAAACGTTTGTTGCGAAAGCCGGCACCTTTCTCAAGAAAGAGTTTCTCGCTAAAGGAGTTAGTGGAAGGAAAATTGAGTTAGATGAAGTTGTTGACCCTTCTCTCCAAATTCTGAGTAGCGCAACGGAAGTTGTTCCGAAACCACTCTCCAACATGGAGGAAGAGCCCAATGATGATGATCAAAACAACAACATCGAAACTCCTGCGATTCGCGAGTCCACAAGAGTTCGTGCCACTCCTAATTGGTACAGTAGCCTTGTGATGTCTGCCATCCTAGATGAACAGGAAGAACCTGCAAACTACAAAGAAGCTATGGATAGTGCTGACTCCAAGAAATGGCTAGAAGCCATGAAATCTGAAATAGGCTCCATGTATGAAAACCAAGTTTGGACCTAGGTAGATCTTCCGGAAGGCCACAAGGCCGTGGGAAATAAATGGATCTTTCAAGAAAAGACAGATGCAGATCGTAATGTGACCATTCACAAAGATCGACTTGTCACAAAGGGGTTTCGACAAATTCAAGGAGTTGACTATGATGAGACTTACTCTCCCGTAGTGATGCTTAAGGTTGTCCGGATTTTACTAGCAATTGCTGCTCATTTCGACTATGAAATTTGGCATATGGATGTCAAGACCGCATTCCTCAATGGTCACATTGATGAAGAGTTGTATATGATGCAACCAGAAGGTTTTGTTGATTCTAAGGATGCTGGAAAGGTGTGCAAGCTTCATCGGTCCATTTATGGACTGAAGCAAGCATCTTAGAGTTGGAACAAACGTTTTGATCAAGTGATCAAGAGTTTTGGATTTGTCCAAAATCAACAAGAGTTCTGTGTTTACAAGAAAGGGAGTGGGAGCTCAGTAGTTTTCCTAGTAGTATATGTGGATGACATATTGCTCATGGGAAACGATGTGGATCTGATGAGAAGCGTGAAAGCATAATTGAGTAGTCAATTTTCCATGAAGGATCTAGGTGAAGCTGCCTACATATTAGGAATCAAGATCTATAGAGATAGATCAAGATGCCTAATTGCATTAAGTCAAAGTACTTACATTGAAAAGATTTTTAAGAGGTTCAAACTGGACAATGCCAAAAAGGGCGATGTGCCAATGATGAAGAATTGCAAAATGAGTGTGACTCAATGTCCGGTAACGGATGATGATAGAGAAAAGATGTCTTATGTCCCCCTATGCTTCAGCCATAGGATCTATCATGTATGAAATGTTAAGTACTTGACCTGATGTGGCATTGGCTCTTAGTTTGATGAGCCGATACCAAAGTAATCCAGGACCGGATCACTGGACAACTGTGAAGAATATCTTAAAGTATCTCAAAAGAACAAAGGATATGTTCCTAATCTATGGAGGAACTGATGAAGCTCTAAACGTAATGGGTTACGTGGATGCGAGCTGGAACTCAGATCATGATGACTCAAAGTCACAGACATGATTTGTGTTCGTAGTGAATGGTGGGGCTGTAAGATGGAAGAGCAAGAAGCAGTCGGTGGTGGCGCAGTCCTCAATGGAGTCTAATTACATTGTTGCGGCTGATGTGACGAATGAAGCTGTTTGACTAAGGAATTTCATCATTGAACTAGGAGTCATTCCAAGTGTGCAAGACCCCGTGATGATCTATTGTGACAAACGGAAGCTATTGCAAACACAAAGGAACCGATGACTCACTCCACAGCCAAACACATCAAGCTTAGGTTTCACGTCATCCGGCAGAACGTTGACGAGGGTGAAATTAAGATTTGCAAAGTACACACGGATCTAGATGTGGCAGATCCTTTTACTAAAGTTCTCCTACAAGTCCAGCATGAACAACACCGAGATTCCATTGGTGTTAGGTTCCTGCCAATTGTAAACTAGTTTTATTTGTACTCTAGTGCAAGTGGGAGATTGAAGGAGTTATGCCCTAGAGGCAAATAATAAAGAGTATTGTTTGGTATATCTCCTATATGCTCATAATACGTTTCATACTATGCTATAGCTATATTAATACGAAACATTAATACATGTGTGGTATGTAAACAAACCCTATCTATAGTTACCACTAGCGAACTAGTTCATTGGTCTTGAGGATGTTTCGGGTTTCAAGATCATGGGCATTTATGCCAATTGAAAATTAGGTTATGTCGTTAGTTGAATGATGTGATAGAAAAACATCCGACAGTTGTATCTTAATGAGATCTAGTTACAAAGTTCACCATTGATGATAAACACAGAAAACCTTGCGACTTGATCCTTTGACTATGAGGTAATGCAAATCACCGTTCTAGAGGAAGCTTTGATGGTTATCAAGTATCATCTCGTAAAAGGGTGATCAAAAAGGTGCCACTCAGGTTTTCCAAAGGGACACGTAGAGGAGTACATATCAAGACCAGGATTTGTCAAATCCATGTAATGGATAGATACATGTGGACATCTCGGTGACGTTGCATTAATGAATCTTGTAAGCATGTGACTTGGTCACAGAATGCAACGACATGGGAACGAGTAAACAAGTTCATCGGTAACAAGACCTAACTAAGGTATGGGGATATCGAAGATCAAGTCTCGGATGAATTAGGTATCAAATGACAAAGGGAACGGGAAACGACTATTTCACGGTTCGAGCGATTATATTCGTGAAACGCACGGGGATCACATGGCCATCCAGGTCCCTCTGTTGATCATTGATGTGAGAGTAGTCTCGATCATGTCCGTAGTGTTTCTGAACCGAAGGATGTCATGCTTTAGGGTGGGGACGCTCAGGGTAGATGAGGTATCGTAGGAGAAAAACAGAAAGAGAAACCGTAATATTTCCGGGTAACATCCGATAAAGATTGGAAGGGGTCCAGAAGGTGTTCCAAAGTGACAGAATAAGATAAATATGTATTTGAATGTTAATTGGAGAATTAATATTAAATATATATTTTATTTTATTATTAAAGGCAGCCCAATGCTAATGGGCCTCACCCGAAAGGGGAGGCCCAAGGGGCAAGGCGCCTATGGAGAGGGGGCCAGACGGCCTAGGCTTAGTGGGCCCCTAGTGGGGCCCACCTATGGCCGGCGGCTGCCCCTAGGTGGCCGGCAGGGTGTGGGAATTAGTCCCACACCGCCTGGCCCCTGGGTGGTCCGCCCCTCCCACTATATATAGGGGTATCCCATCCCCCTTTGGAATCATCCCATTCTCGCATTCTCTTTCTCTCATCCATTGAGGACTTCTTCGTAATATTGGGAGGAGCTATTAGGTTGTGAGTTCTCCACCTTCACACCATCATCGTGTGATCATCGATACAGCATCTACTTCTTCTGCTGCTTGGTTGGTCGGAGTCTGGGAGACCACACCTACACCAGACGTGTGACGAACTTCAGAGGCGCCACACTTGAGGTGCTGATCGTCTTCATCAATATACGCCTTCATGCGTAAGGCGTGCCTCGGTCTTCAAAGGTATGAATATTTTCTCTCTCTTCCGTTACTTATCTCTATGTAATATAGATCCTAGTATTAGTGTTCGCTTAGTTAGAATTTTTTGTTTTCTGCTACGGAACCCTTTAGCAAAAGTGTCACCTAGCGGAGAAGAAGTGAGGGTTGTGGGTCACCTTGGGGGCTGATCTCTGTAGAGGTGTGTGCGCCTAGGATGCAGGTTATCTCTGATTTTCTAGGCTCCTCAGGGAGGGCTCGGGTCTTCTTGCTCTGCTACCCGTCCAGCCCTCGGGCCTTCAGCTAGAGTTGCGGGTCCTGGGTCTTGGGGCACTGGGATTTGTTGCACTTGATGTTCTGTTCGTGCCTCCTCTGGTTGTCATACTCCTCCCTTAGCTTCATGAGCTTGATGCATTCGTCGGTATCATGGCCATGTCTCTGGTGGAAGACGTAGTACGGGTGCGGGCCGGTAGAGTTGCCTGATCCTATCCTAAGGAGGCGCTGCTTGCCGTCCTTTCTCGGTCACCTGGTGAGGCTTTCCTCACCCTCCTTGGTGGGGTCTATGGTCCCGGTCCCGCCATGGTCGAACAGGTCCCCTGCTTCTGCCTTCATGAAGTGGTTGGCCAATACGAAGAACTCGGCTACCGTGGAGAGGTTCTCACTGTGACGGCTGATTTCGTTGAGCACATGCGCGTTGGAGACCCCGCCCGCAAAATACGCAATGATCTCCGCGGCAGTGGCTCCACTGACCTTGATGAGGCTTTGGTCAAAATGCTGCAGGTACATTCGCAAGATCTCTTCAGGCCCTTGGTGAATCCTTCGGAGGTCCCCGCATGTGTACACGGACTCATCCACCTGCCCAAACTTCATGACAAAGAGGCCACAAAGTTCGGACCACGAGCTAATGGACTCACTGGGGAGGTTCACGAGCCATGCGCATGCCTCTGGACCCAGGCCCATAGGGAACCAGTTGGCAAGGACACGGTCGTCTCCTCTGGCTGCTTCAATTCCTATGGTGTAGAGCTGCAGGAACTCCACGGGGTTGGTGATGTTGTCATACCGAGGGGGCATCTCTGGCTTGAACTTGGGCGGCCATACCACCCGTCGAAGGCGCTCGGTGAGGGTGGGGCAGCCGGAGCTGCGGGTCTCCATGCCACTAGCGAGTTTTGCCTAGTTCTGCAACCCTGCGGCCGAGATGGCCTGGAGGGCGTAGACCTCACGGCCCTGGTGCCTGGCCAGTGTAACCCGCGCATCCTCCGGCGAACAGGCGACGCTTGCTCCCGCTTGAACCCGCACCGATATATCTATGACGGGCGGCTTCTCCCTGCCTAAGCTCACAGGTCCTCCGAAGAGGGGCGAGGCGGTGGAGCCCCATAGGCCACGTCGCCCAGCCGCGCCTCGGGGTTGTGCCAAGCAATGTCCATCAGAGCCGCAAGACGCGCCTGCCACTCTTCCCTGGCGCCCTCCCCTAGCGAATAGCGAAGGAGCTCCTTCGCCATGAGATGGGACACCTCCGGGGTGAGGGGGGTGTCTGGCGCCCAGGTCGGTGAAGTATTTGAATAAGGAAACTCTCCTTCTGTCTGTGCGGAAGGGCGCGGACAGGGCCCGCCACCGGCCCAGGAGCGGGGCGGGTGATGACTACAAGTGCACAGATCGTTTGTAGCTAGTTTCGAAATAAAGATATCAATCCCACAGGTAGCAGGAGTCTGAAGTCTAATAACTCTTGAATTAAATACTGAAATAGAAATGCTAAATAAAGTTCTAAGTAACAAGATAAAATGCAAGTATTTTGTAAAAAGGTGTTTTTGGGTTTTTGGTATAAGAGAACAATAAGTAAAGTAAAACAACTGAACACAGAAAGTAAGTATCGCGTATGTAAAAGAGTTTGGAACTGCAATAGGGGAAAATGCGTTCTCAGGGAGTAGTGGATACACCTCTAGCATTATAAAGAGCTAAGGTAAAGATTATTATCATGAACATTCTCAACTATGTATGTGTGGGAGGAACTCCGTATTTGGACAAATAGGCAACAACCACTTCTCACATCATCCTCATAACCACAATAGACAATAATCGACATCAATCGAATTACTGCACTATCAAGGGACTTAATCCCATAGGACGTATCCCATGGCATGGATAGTGTTTCGTGAGTTTCTTCAGTTCCCAAGTTGATACGTAAGGGGTGCCAACAGCATTATAGTAACTGTAAGTGCTAACACACCTCTCTCTACCAACAAATAGTTCCCTCCATCAAGTTCCCACAAGAGGCAAATATTGAGAGGCCGACTTCTCCCAACATCAAGATGAAGACAATCTAACACATGGTCACAACGATGAATATCATAATAAACTTTATTTTATTTTAGTCTCATACTTGGGTTTCTCCATCTCCCCAAGAACTAAATATCTACTCATACATGGAGGCAATCAACATCATGGCAATAACAATGGAATCTACCATAGATGAATAGTACTTGTATAAATCCATAACAAGAACAGAAATTACAACAAGATCTAGACAAGATGTAGATGGGATGGATGGATATGGTGGTGATGCAGCGGTTGATGATGAAGATCGATGCCTTAGCCTCCCAGATCTGTGCAGGGTGAAGATGGATCCCTGATGGACGAGTTCCCCCTCCAGATGCCTTCCGGAGGTGAGGTATCGGTGATTTCTGGTTGTTCTGTATGTCATCTCTTCGATCCAGTTACACGGGGTGAAACTTTTTGAGGAGGCGGTGGCGGCGCCAACTATACGACGGGAACTATACGGTCGGAAAATTATTCCCGCCGTATAGTTGGTTGTTAAACCCTCTGTATGCCTCGATCGCTTTGGGTTTACTTCTGGTGTTATTGATATTTCCCAAATAAGCGATTTACATTGTTTTTTACTCCTTTTGTCCCTAATACAACTGCTCCAAGAATTGTGTCCATTGTATCCATCATCTGTCCTGATCCTGGTGAAAATAGACATCAAATGTGTGCGCGAGCGGCGTAAAATACCAAGATCCTACAACTACAATGCAAAATAATAATATAAAACATGATGCAAATATGCACTCATCAATGCCCCCAAGGTTAGACTCTTGCTCGTCCCGAGCAAGTTTAGCTTAATGGATGTGATCCTCATATTCATGAAGCTAAGTCGATAAAATAAATGAGGCAGTTGCAGCATGTATTTATCATATAGTATACATAGGAATAAGTACATGAGTAGTACCTTACTCAAACCATCTGAATAATATTAGCAGGCTTCCACACCTTAGTGATCAACAGTTCACAAAATATCACTCAATATGATGTAAAAGTATGCAGTTCAACCGAATGAGTTAGCGAGGTAGTCCCAAGTGTTTTTGGATTAACATATTCACTTGGGATTTAAAATCTCAAACGCTTCTTTGTCATACTACAATATAGCGGTATATGCCTATTTGATCTTTGCACATTCTCTCTTTATATATATATATATATGCTCACACTTTTGTTTACGTGTTGTGCAAAGGATCTAGCCATACATTACACTTCATGTAGGAATTCAAAGTTTAAAGATCTCAATTACCAAATTCCAATTGTATATGAAGCAGTCTTTATAGATTGAATATTCTACCTCGTCTTGTTCTCACTCTAATTTGATAACACTTTTAACTTTCCTTTGTTCAAGTTTTTTCTCAACTTAACTGATTAAATATTTTTCCTTTCTTTGTAAATCAAACCATGTACTGACAACATATTGACCAAATTATATTTGTATGTTCCATTAATACTAATGGTGTGGAAGACTCCTATTGCTATCATCAAGTGCAAGTAAAATTATACTCGATCCATTCATATATCCAATAGGACAAGCACAAACTCAATATTTCTCCATATATGATAATAAACTCGGAATTTCATAGAAGGGATCAACTATTCCTAAAGGGAATTCTAGTGATGCAACTTTATTTCTAATTTGAACTAATGCAAAACTAGAATAGTAATGTAAAACTTATAAGATAGATTACAAGGTCTTAAAGATCTCCCCAAGCTTGGAATTAAGCCAGGCGGGATCAAATAATCCCTTGTGATTATTTGATATCGTGATTATTGTAGATCATTATGGTGCCATGGCATGTAACACTGAGGTGCGTAGCTTCTTATTGGTATCCTCCAGAGCGGTGATGCGGTTGTAGCACCTATGCAAATCAGATTACAAAGTGTCCACTTTATCCGTGAGTTTAGTCACCAATGGGAGAAGATCATCCTTCTTCTCTATTTCCTTGAGATGGTGATGGACTTCAACACGATGGAGTAGCTCTTGCTTTTGATATATCTCTAGTGCTCGCACGCGGTCCTTGGTTCTGGGAACAACTTCTTCTTCCTCATCCATAATTGATGGATTAGGGAAGTGGAAACTGTTCCTCCACTCTTCTTGAGGCTTCACCCTCATCCGAGCACCAATGGTAGGTTTCAAGAGTGGCACCGTTGCTCCCTTGCTAGCACCTGCACCAATATTAGGTAATTCCTTATGCTTGTGCAGTCTAGGGTCTGTGGCGATGAACTTGACCATCTCCACACGCCCTTTTCCATGCGGATTGTGACCCTCTCTCTTCTTGAGCTCTCTTCATTGTTGCCCAGTTGATCTCCGGGGTATCATAGACATCACGGAAGATGTAGATGTCACTCCAATCTTCATCGGGGTAGTTGTTGTAGAAGCTTGGATCGACATACTCCTTGTACCCCGGGCTAAACCTCTCCACCTCCTCGTTGTCGTCCTCCATGGACAGGCTGTGAGAGCGGTCCCTGGAAGGAGCAATGAGACCCAAGGGTTTTCCGCCGCCTAGGATGGGATAGCACATGGCTGGATTGGTTCCTGGTTAGTATGATTAGAGAGAGAGACAATGGCAGTATATAAGGGGGGTCAGAGGTTGGTAAAACTCGCGAGTAACACCAAATTCACACACAAGAAAAGAATCTTAACGGAACAGGGAACGAAAACATGGATTTGGAGGGGTCCTGCCGCGTAATGACCAACTATACGGGTGCGACCCGTATAGCTCCGACCATATAGTTGGTTCCAGGCAGATATTTCTAAATATCTCGAGTCCATTTCGATTAAGTTATCAACTTGGAACCGACACAACAGTTTTTAAAAAAATGAAAAAGGAAACGAAAAATGTCTGAGAGTTTAACGACCAACTATACGGTAGGAGAATTATCTCCGGTCGTATAGTTGCGACCGTATAGTTTCCAGACATCGAAAATCAAAAATGTATGAGAGTTTAGCGACCAACTATACGGCGAGAGGACTTTCTCCGGCCGTATAGTTGCAACCGTATAGTTGGTAAAAAACCTTCAGAAACTTCAAAAAAACACGAGGAATTCAAAGGCAAAAAATTCAGAAGTAAAAATTGTGAAAACAAATCACTTATTTGAGTAAGAATACTTACCTTACACTTACCGTTTACTTATTCGGGGATGACAAGATCCTCCAACAACAAAGACTTCTTCTCTTTTGGAGGAATTGACCTTAGTTCATCTAATAATTCTCGTAAACGAAAATCACCAGGACTAAAGTTCTTCTCCATAAGATTGGTGTCTTGCTGGCCAAATATGGACACTGCATCCAACATCTTTATTTCTTGCATCTACATAATCTGCAACTCAAATTCTTGAAGTAAAAGGATCCAACAGATCAGTCTTGGCTTATGATTTTTTCCTCTCAAGGAGTTCTTTTAAGCCATCACATTCGGTATGAACTCTTACTTTTGCATCAACTATATAAGAATGAAATTTATCGCAAGAGAAAAATACAGCAAAAAGTTCCCTTTCTTCCTTAGGATAATTCTTTTAAGCACTATAGAGAGTTCTATTGGCATAATGTATAATATTAAATCTGCGACTTATATGTTGTCCCAGAGTTACTCCTACAACATCAACACTAGCTTCACATATTAAGTTAAAAGTCATATTCCAGATAGGTGGTTTAATGATAGGAGCATGGGATAAAGCATATTTAAGTTTGTCAAAGGCTACAATACATTTATCATCAAAATTAAATCTAACTCCCTTTTGCAGAAGGTTAGTCAAAGGTTTAGATATTCTAGAGAAACTCCTAATGAACCTTCTATAAAAACCCACATGACCAAGGAAACTTTTATACCTTTTATATCCCTAGGTTGTGGCATTCTCTCTATGGCCTCAACCTTAGCTCTATCCACTTCAATTCCCTTACCTGATACCTTATGTCCAAGGAGTATACCTTCTTTGACCATAAAATGGCACTTCTCCCAGTTTAGAACAAGATTGGTTTCTTCGCAACGCTGCAAAACTCTTTTGAGATTATCCAAGTAACTAGTAAACAAAGTTCCATAGACAAAAAAGTCATCCATAAATACTTCCATTATCAGTTCTATAAAATCCGCAAAAATAGCAGTCATGCATCTTTGAAAAGTCGATAGAGCATTACATAAACCAAATGGCATACGATGGTAAGCATGTAAACCATAAGGACTAATGAAAGTTGTTTTAACTTGGTCATCAAGATGAACAACTATTTGAGAAAAACTAGAGTATCCGTCCAAGTAGCAAAAATGAGTGTGGTTTGCTAACCTCTCTAAAGTTTGATCTATGAATGGTAAAGGATAGTGATCTTTCCTAGTCTCTTTATTCAATTTCCTGAAATCTATACACATCATATGTCCAACAATAGTTCTAGTAGGTATCAATTCATTGTTTTCATTAGGAACAACAGCAAAATCGCCCTTCTTAGGGACATAATGAACATGACTTACCCATTCACTTTCTTTTACAGTATAGATTATACATGCATCCAATAGGCATACTATTTCTTTTCTTACCACTTCCTTCATTTGGGGCTTTAGTCATCTATTAAATTATGCAACTGGTTTAGCACCTTCCTCCATGAATATTCGATGGACGGTTAGCATGGGACTAATGCCTTCAAATCATCCATTGAGTACCCAAAGACCTTGTGACAAGGGGTAACCTCGGCAATGCCCATGGTGATGGACTTGGGGTTTCACGGAAAAGAGAACGCTAGGGATTTCGTCGGATGTCAGGGAAACAATGGAATCAAAGTCGCCTAAATATTGAGTAATTGCACTATTACAAGTTATCTTCTAGATTTCGGTACCCTCGCTTGGGCTTCTCCCGTCCTATATATAATAGGCCGGGTCTCAAAGTTGTATGTGGATAGGTTTCATACACGCGTGATTACAATACCAACATAACGTCGGTTCATAGTTTCTTTCATAATACAATCAAAGCCTTTGTCGGTTGCTTCCTTGGGCTGTCATCTGGAATCTTTATGGGTTGTAGGCCTTTTACCCAATGAAGGGTAGCGAATCATAGGCACCCGAGTAATCATACCTATGTTAGTAGCTCCCGAGACTCTACTTGAACCACAGTTTCAGGTTGAGTCTCAAAGTTTTTTTCTTTCTTTTTGTTCCTTAATTTTTATTTTTGTAGGGATTTTGGTACAACGAGTCTGATGCTTCCGATGGATCAGGAATCAGATAATTGCTCCTGGGCAAAAACAAGTTTGTCCTACATCAAATTCAACTCCCCAGGCTCGAATCTGGAATTTGCTACTGGCATAATTTAGTTCGAGCCGCTGAGGTCTTATTGAATACTGAATTCCAGTTTTCTATTTTTATCGGGTACCCAACACGTCTGTCGGGATTTTTCATCGTATCGTTGAGACGGATATTTTACTGGCAGAGCGCATTCTTGTGCGATTACCAGGCCACATAGGATGAATCCTGGGGTCTTATCTTCATGCTTCTGAACATGGCATTTGGATTTTTATCGCATTGAGTGTGATACGAGAGTTTTTTGTTTTGTAGTGGCTGAAGAACTTTTTTTGCATCCGCTCCTGGTAGGAGTATCTTGTCGATGAATCTTTGTTATTCTTTATCAGGTGCGCGTCAGCGCTCCTGGTAGGAGTAGCCCCCAAGGCTATGTTTTTAGATATTTGTGTCAAAACATAGGCTCGAAACCTATTGTTTATGGCGCCAGTGCTTCTGTAATTTTTGTCGGGTGCACGTCCAGTGCTTCCGATAGGAGTAGCCCCCGAGGCTATAGTCGTAACATTGTATGTTCGGTTGTAGTCTCAGATCTTTTCTTGGAGGAATTTACTTCGGCTCCAATGTTTGTTTTCAATGGTGAGCCCTGATTTCTACAACTCTACCTCTATGACGTTACTGATGACGTATTTTTATGTTGTTGATTTTCAGAAGAACACGCCTTGATGGGATGTGTCGAGCATGGGCCCATGCAATAGTAATGATGACACGTGGTAGCATATTTAGCGGAGATTTTTGACTGCACGCCCCCTCTCCGCGCGAGAATCGAGGCGTCACGCGATGTTCTCCGTTTTTACCGCAGCCATAACTTTCTTTAACTTTTTTCCTTTACGGAATCTTTGTAATACGTGTCATCATCGTGTGACCTTCTGTCGGTTTGGTTTTGCATCGAACGGTTTTACTGTTTTATAAGGGAGGGGAGGTGTGTTTTACTGTTTTACCTCACCTCCTCTTGCCTCATCTTCTTCCTTGCGCTCTTACCCCCTTGCGAACTCATGTTCTTGCTCCCCTGCAAAACTCTGGTTCTTGTGCTCGTATTCCCCTTTTGCCACCATGGGCAAAAGCAAAGCTGTTGGAACTTCTGTTGTCGTCGTGAAGGCCACCGGGAAGAGGGCCGTTGGATGGGATCCCACCAAGTGCACGATGTGGGAGCTCCGTGAGGCGCGGAACTCCGGTCTTCTAACGAAGGGTTCCTTCAAGCTCCCTGGAGACGAGGTTGCTCCCATCCCCGAGCCTGGCTGGAGGGTAATGTTCCTCCCTTTCCTCTTTCGCGGTCTTTCTCTTCCTGTCCACGAATTTCTCCATCGCCTTTTGTTTGTTTATGGCGTGCAGCTATATTAGCTCATGCCCAATTCCATTCTCCACATTGCTTGTTTCGTCACTCTTTGTGAGTGTTTTCTTGGGATTCATCCCCATTGGGTCCTTTGGAAACACTTCTTCTATGTTCGTCGCAATGCCACTGACACCATTGTCCATGATGTTGGTGGTGCCATTTTTTTTGTCTAATCCGATGTTGATTACTTGGACTTCAAAATCACCGATTTTGTCCAAGGTTGGAAGTCCAAGTGGTTTTATGTCAAGGATCAACCACTCGAAGGCCAATCTTTCGGGTTAGCCCCTTTTGGTCCTAGGAAAACCTTCCGTAAACTTGACTCCTGGGAGAAACGTCCTTCTGCCGAAGAAATGGCAGAAACCCAGCCCTTTGTTGATCGTATTTCAAAGCTACGGCATGAGGTTGGAAAGGAATTGTCTGGTCTCCAGGTCCTGGCATACTTTTTGCAGATTCGCATCCAGCCACTTCAAGCCCGGCTTTCTGGCATGTGGGCGTACACCGGGAGGAAGGACCCGATGAGGATTTCTTCGGAAGACCTCGCCCTCAAGGTGTATGAGAAGAGAGTCCGTAGCTTCACCACTTTGACCAAGAAAAGCCCGTTTCCTTCAACTTGTCTTGTGGAGCCCTATGGCAAGAAAAAACGGCTTCCCGAGGTAAATTTCTGTTGCCTCCACCTATTCCTTTCTTCTTGTAGATGCACTTTCATTCTTTTCAATGACTAGCATTTTTCCCATGTCTTCTGCTTGTGTAGGATTTTGACCATCTGAGATCGCTTCCTCCTCTTCCTGGAAGTTGTGAGCCCCCTGTCCACTCTTCTGCATCCGACGATCTCCCTATGACTGGGACTGCCGCAGATGAGGAGGGGGAGTTCTCTGTATCCTATTCTTCTTCGAAGGCACTATCTCTTCCTTCAGCTGGCTCCGGATATTTCCGCATGGAGCGTGCTGGCGAAAAAAGGAAACGCCCTTATGCTGTGGAAAGGGTCGAGGATTCGGGTGACTCGAGTGCTTCCAAGCCTTTCGGTGCTTCTCCGATCGCGGCTGCTCCCACCCAGATGAATTTGTTCCGCCTTGCGCAGGATGTGTCTTCGTAAGTAATCGCTTCCTCTTTTTTTTTTTACCGGGAGGGTTTACTGTTGATGCTTGTTCCGCTTGTGCAGTGATGACGAAGATCCTCCCACATCTCCTCTTCGCACCTCTGTGGGCTGCTCCACAGGGAAATCTCCTCCGCCATCGGTGGAGCGGAAAGAAAAGCTCCTGTCTCCTGTGGAGAAGGTCATCCAAAAAGATGCTGCCACTTCATCCAAGCCCCCGCCGCAAAAAAGGAAAAAAATGGCGGGTAAAGGGATGGTGATATCTGAAGAGCCTATTGATGTGGATATGTAGGATGTATGTAACATCCCAAAACTTCAATCCAAGCTTATCAAGATCAAATCAATCAAAATTGGGGTTAACAAAAACTTTTTCAAAGTTAATATGAAAGCATTCATATATGTGTGCATTTAATTTAGGAGTTGTTTGCATTGCCATGATTGAATGATCCAATGCTTGTAAAATGTTTCTTAGGTGATTTAAACATCATCTACATCATTCCCAAACTTTTCCTAAGGAAAATCAAATCAAAAAGAATTAAAAAGGAGGAATGGTCATTTTGGAAAATTTAACTCTCATGCCTACTTTGGCTATTCCTAGTACTCAAATTTTAATAGAAACAATTCTTGATCTTTGCACTCCTTGCTAGTACACATAACGAGTTACCAAGGCCCACCTTTTGATCTGCTAAAAACATTCTGTAAACTAATTTAAATGACAGTTTAAAATTGAATCTAATGCATATGCATAGATCACCCCTATTTCAAAAACCATCTTTTTGAGCTCCACTTTCAAAACCCTTGCAACCAGAGACTACCTAGCATTAGTGGAGAACACCCAAAAATTTTGAAACCAAAATTCAAAACTTTTTCTCTTTCGGCCATTTCATCAAACAGGTGGCAGACACAAATCTTGCCAAATTCAAAACACTATAGTGTGCAGTGATTTTTGTCACCATTTGGGCCTAACACGGTCCCCTTGTCCCCCCAGCTAAAACCCCGGCCCTAGCTCTCTCTCCCCCTCCCCTAGCTGCTCCAGTGCCAAGCCGCCCGACGCCATGCGCCAAGTCGACCATGGACAGCTCGCCCCAAGTCGCCCCGCGCTCTCCTTTGCCCTCCGGCTGACATGCGCCATCACACCGCACCGCCTCGACCAGCCCCCGACCAAAATCGAGCGGAGGACTAGCCCCAGTTGCTCGCGCCCATGCCTCTGTCCGCCATGCCGATCACCCCGGAGCGCCGCGACCGCCAGAGCAGCACCGACCTCGCCAAGCCCTAGACTTGCGTGGCAGCAACCGCAGCATGCCCAGCAACCGCCCAGACATCCTCGTTCGCAGCCCCGCGACCAGCAGCCCGGAAGAACCGCGCCGAACACCGCCGCCCGCGCTCAGTGCACCGCCCGCTCCCGACCGCGTGCCACCGCCCCTACGGCCGCATTTAAGCTCTAGAGCACCGCCAGGGAACCGCCCATCGATCTCCCTCCCCAGCCATGCCTCTACCTCGCCGTAGCCATGTCACCACCATCGACCGCCCATCCCGCTCGGTCTCACCGTCGAGCCTATAAAAGGAGCCCTCCTCAGCCTCTCTTCTCCACACCATTCCACTCCCCTCACCTATTTGAACCTCACCCACCTCTAGCCGGAGCAAGTGGAGCAGCATCTCGCCGGAATTGGAGCCGGAGCCGCCGCCTCGGGAGGAGAAGGGCGCCGTTGATTTTGACCGTCCCACGCCCCACCGCGACCACGCCTCGCCTCGCCATCGTCTTCCACGTCGTTTGCCCGCCTCGCCGACCCCGCTGGAGCCCTGGTACGCCCCTAGTCGACCCCCACCGAGCCGCTAGGGTTCGCGCTTGCCGGTGACCGGTTCGTCGTCGACGACGACCCTCAGCCGTAGATCTAGCTTCTAATCGCACGGCCCACAGCGCGCGTACCGTTTCGCGTTTTAAGTGCCGCTAACACGCGGGACCCCCCTGTCAGCTGAGCCCCGCGCCGCCGAGCACCACTGGGCCGGCCCATTCCTTTTCCCGCGCTAGCCCACCGATTCAAATCTGGAGTTTTCTATTTTAGTTAAACATAGTTTCTGTCCAGTATTTCAAAAATCAATTCTGTGAGTTTTACAAATCCAAATTGCATGAAACAAATTTTTTCTGAAAGGTATTAAGATGATCTATCCAAGCCCGTTGGATTTAATTCAATTAGAGTTATAGATCTCTCCTAATAAAAATAAGAAGACAGAAGCTTTTGCAACTTGCAACATTTTTATAAAATCAACCAAGTTAGATTTTGAGTTGATTCCAACTCTCAAAAATCACATTTCACCATATCTATCCAAATATGTAATAATATTAAGGTTTACATGCAGTGACTTTGGACTAGTACCAAAATAATGCTATATAGGCATTTCTAGTCACTTTAAATCATTAAATAATGAACTTAAACCAAAGTAATATTGATCCGACCCTTAAATCTCATTCCCACATGTTAGAATATGTGGTGAGGACATGTGTCCACATGAGCCCATATTTTGGTGGTGAATATTAAATTTTAGTTAATTTTTCAATGAGTAGAAATTACTTTTATAAAATAAAAAGAAGGAAACTTTTGATTTAAACTTGTGATGCCTGTGATGATAATAGAGCATCAAATGTGTGTCCTAGAATGCTACTTAGCCTAGTTAATTATTGTTTGGTGATTGTGTATTCCCTATGTATTTATAGACGATAGTACCGACCAAGTTCTCGAGGAGGAGGAGTTTTACCAAGAAGAAGAAGAAGAAGAAGAAGAAGAAAACTTCAACCACTGCACCAACCAAGGCAAGCCACCATTAACAATGCCAGCTACTATTAGCAAGATAGCACTATCCAAGATTAACCCTTGCAAGTTAGCACTTGCAAGTGTAGTACTTAGCAAACTAGAATCAAACTAGATGGTTTAGCAAGGATGCCTTAAGCATGCTTGGATCACACCCCCCCCCCCTTATTTAACTAATAGTACCCCAAGTCCTAGTTACAAGTTTTACCCTTCCTAGGTTATACAAAGTTCTTTACTGGTTTTGAAGGTAGCATAAAAAGTATAAAACTTGACCTATTTAGAAACCTTTAGATGTCATTCTATGGCATGAGATTGAAACCATCTTTACCACCTTAGTGAACATCCTTAACATAGTAGTTTAGAGTAGATCAAAAACTTGAGTCACTTTAGATGGGAACCCTTGGTGAAAATGAATTATGAAAACCTTGGAATGATGAGTCATTCTATTGAGATGTTTTGACATGTGTTGAGAAACACAAAGGATTGATGTTGATGAAAATGTTGAGGCATGAGCCTTAACCCTTTTATAAAACTGATGGTTGGATTCGGATGCGATACCATTCCAAATTTACCGTACAACCACATTACCTGAATTGGGTAAGGCTTAGCTAGAAATTTATATGCATTAGTATTAGTTCCCTCACGGGAGAGGTTTGAGTTGAGGCTACCTCTCAATGTTGTCCACCTATGCAGTGCCCAAGATGACAGATGGTCATGGTTGGGAGGCCATGCTCATAGGAGAGGTGCTTATACTAGGGTGTGTAAAGGGAAGGTCATGTTTGATTATCTGCATACTAAGTATGATGATACAGGGTTATCCCTGACAGATGTATCGAATCTTGTGGTGAAAGTGTACCACCTCTGCAGAGTGTCAAACTATTCGAATAGCCGCGTCCGCGGATATGGACAGTTGGAATGGCCATACTGTTTTGTTCTCAGATGTTTTCTAAAGACTTTGAAAAGAATGATGAATATTGACTTGACCACAATAGGGTTGTGTTTATGAAAATAGTTTCCCCAACTTAAGTGATTTTAGAGTTTTATCTTATCTTTCTTTGCTTCAGAACTCATCTTAGGTTTCAAACTTAACTTGATAGTTAAGCATAGAGTTAGCATTTTAACTTAGATTTATAATACTTGTTAGTGGTAGTTTGCGAATACTTAAAGAGTACTCATGGCTTTTGTCCCTGGCTATTACCATGGCCAGACTATGAAGGAGATTATCAAGATGATGGTCAGTAGGATGGCTATGATAACTAGGACTATCTGCCTTCGTCAGCATTGCTTGTGCCCCTGAAGATGGACCCCACCGCTGCGCTATCTTTATTTCCGCTGCTTGTTGTATTAAGACTGGATCATGAGATCCTTATTTGTGTAAGAACCTTATGTATGGTTTGTAATGGATGATGTAATGTGATATCCAATCCGTTATGTCTCAAAAAAATGGTAATCCTGGGATTGCGAGGTATGGCATAACGGGCATCTAGGATTAAAAATCCGGGTGTTGACAATGTAAGTCACTTTTTATTGCAGAATGTCTTCTCATAGACTCTTTTTTTATTTTGCCCTTATCTCTTTTGTTGTGATGCTTCTTTGCTCAGCCTTTGATGCGCGATATGGTCGGTATGGCGTCTTGTTTTATAACAATCCGTGATGAAGCCGAAGAACTGAAGGGTATGTGCTGATCATTTTCGTAATCTTTTTGTGAAATGTTCTCCCTCATTTTTTGATTTACTCACACAGCCGCTACCAAGCAATCTGAAGTTATTCAGGATGAGGCGATGAAGCGCGCCGATGATCTTGAGGTTAGACTTCGAGCCGAAGAAACGGCTTTGGAGGAGTCCCATCGGAAGGCGAAAGCTGATGCCGAAGAAGTGACCAAGCAAGCCGTTGTTAGAGATGCAAGTCTGCGATAGCGCTTGGAGGCCCTCAATGATTTGCTGACCCGTAAGTTTTTGTCTTTGTGCATTTTTGTTTTGTTTCTTTCTTTTGGTTATCAATCCTTTCTTCCCTTTTTTGTTGTCAGAACTGATTATCTAGAACCTGACGTTGAATGACGATAAGAAGGTTGATCCATTGTCGGATGTTGTTAGAATCTTAGAGGCTAACAGCATTCGTGGGCGCAACCTTCTTGTCCGCTCCCGCCATGCCTTCAAGAATCTTCATGCCAAAATATTTCCAACTAAGGATGTGCCGAACAACCTGAATGATCTTGTCGCCGTCTTCGGTGCTGATCCTGGCCCCCTTGTTGGTTATAGTTTGACGCAGTTAAGGAGTGGTGCCGAAACTTCGATGGGCCTAGTGATGGCACTCGACGAGAAGCTCGACTCGGAGAAGGTTAGCTCCTCTGTCCCAGTCACCCCTAGTGGCCAAGCAATTGACCTCAAGCCATATATTAAAAAGGCCAGAAAATATTCTCGGTTGCTCCTAGGTCTAGGCTCGGGTTCGAAGAACCTGGTTGCCCCTTCTTCCGCTGCTCCTACTATGATGGGCGCTCCTTCTTCGGCTACCCCTGTTGTCGCTGTATCTAGTGCTCCTTTCGCTAGCACCACCCTGTATTTAAAGGACACGGCTTTGTTGGCTTTGCTTTGTAACTTTTATCGTATCTCCCTTAATGTCGTTGTAATGAACCTTGGATTTACCCAGCTCTCCCTTGCATCTTTTTACAAGAAGGAAACTTTTGAATATATGTGTATGACCTTGCTTTTGCATGCTGAACGTTTCATATTTTTTTGCTTTGCCAGATTTTGAGTGATCCACCGGCTCCTTTTGGCTCCGCACAATTGTCGGATGCTGATCCATCCTCCTCTACAATAGGTGTGGCTAGTTCCACCATTGTGCGCACTGTGGACCCGCCATTGTATGCTGAAAAGATAGAGCAGGTGAAAAAACTTGAAGGAAAACTTCGGGTTGTCCAATCGATGGTGGATGTTTCCCAATCGAAAACACGCCAATCCCTCAGCCGCGAGGCTTTTCTCTTAGAAGAAGTTTCCAAGGCAAGCGAAAGCTGTTATGTGAGTGTTTCTTCTTTTTCCTCGGTTGCTTTTTCCTTATTTTCAGGAAATTGATGTTGTATGTCTGTCTTTATAGGCATTCGATTGTGCGAGAGGGAGGAGAGCCAACGTCTACGCAACCGAATGCATGCCCTTGTGTCCTCCTCCCGAAATTCTGACACAGACTTCTGGACTGATCATCGTCGCGTCTATACTGTGGCGTTGCTTCAGGATCACCTATCGGAGTTGGAGCAGTTCGTCGAGTGCTGCTGCAGATCTTTGGCCATTGTTTACAATACCATGTTTCCTCGGGATCCTCAGCCTCAGACCCTGGCGGAGTTGGTTGCAAAGTTTTGACAAGGTGAAAGGATTCACCATTACGTGAAACTTCAACTTGTGGCTGGTGCCAAGCTTGCACTTTCGTGGGTGCATGCGCATCATCCGTCGTTAGATCTAGATGTTATATCTTCAGGTCTGCCTCCTCCTACCGATGGCGGCCTTGTTTGTATGGCTCCTCATTACGCCTCCGCTCGTAGACCCGCTATTAGGATTGTGCGTAGATGCTTAGAAGCAGACGAAGAATTTTTTGTTAACTTTGAGATCTGACTGCCCGTTTGTGCAATCTTTTGCTGCATAGTAGAAATATTGTATAGATATTGATCAAAAAGGTCATATGTTTTATACGAGATTTTATTGCATGCTATATTCTTTTGATTTGAGGACCCGACGAACTAATGTTCGTGTGCCATAGAAGTTTGTACGTCATGGAATGCTTTCTTTATTTATTGATAATCACGGATAGAAGTACATTACGCGGGCATGATCGCCTGGCCGTTGGCCTTTATTGAATATAAGGTATGTCTAGGTGAAGATTTTGAAGGAACTTCGGCTTCTATTGTTGGGGCTCTTCATGATGCTCCTCGTCATGGTGCTCTCGTCTTTTTTATTAGTGGGTTTTCCTATGCGGGACCTATATTGGAGGCCGCATAAGTTGCTTTTGTGAGACTGTTGCGTGCTTGATCTCCCGATATTTTCTTTTTGCGGGTGTGCCCTTCGTGTGTTGACTCTTCATCCGCCAACTTCAGCTATCCAAGTTCCGCCTCCATCCCGAAAGATTCCGAGATTTTGTTGAATTCTCGATCACAGTTGTCTGTGCGGCTGAAGCTTCCTTTGACTGTTACGACCCCGTTGGCAGCTGGTATTTTTAGCACCAGGTATGCGTAGTGAGGTACTTCCTTGTACCTAGAAAAAGCTGGCCATCCCAGGATCACGTGGTATTGAGATGGCTAGTCCATGACTTTGAATTCTAGCTTTTCTCGCATGAGGTTAGTCG
The DNA here is from genome assembly GCA_910589775.1 of Avena eriantha. Taxonomy (NCBI): domain Eukaryota; kingdom Viridiplantae; phylum Streptophyta; class Magnoliopsida; order Poales; family Poaceae; genus Avena; species Avena eriantha. Next base: position 329,937,606 of record OU342744.1, read on the forward strand.
TTGATCCAAAGACTATGTCGAGATGAACTTTGCCCAATGGAATTTCGGCTTTTCCTAGAACTATCCCATGGAAAGTTGTGTATGTTGATGCTAGAATCGTCATGGACCAGTTCATGGCCCGCAGGGTTTTGGCATAAATTAAGTTGATGCTGCTTCCTACATCCAAGAATACTTTGCTCATGTCGAACCCACCGATTTGCGCTTCCACTATTAGTGTTGACTGGCCTGGCTGAGGAACCCGTAATGGCTGATCAGCTCTGCTGAAGGTAATTTCTTGTTCTGACCAATGGAGGTACTCCGGTGTAGGAGGTGGCTTCGTTACTGCCAAGTTTACTTGTCTAGTGATCAACTTCTATGTTCTGATAGAGGGTGGCCCCTTTTGGATCATTAACATTGCTCCCTTTGACCTAGGATATTCATTGTCTTGGTGTATTTTACTTTGTGGCTGCCCTGCTGGCGGATGCCCCGGTGGTGGAGGTGGCGCACCGATGGCCAAAGCGCCAGGTGCAGTAGTGTAGACTCGATTTGCTGCCTCGGCTTCCCTTGCATTGCATAGTTCTTGCATTTTCAAGAATGTTCGGCAGTCCTTTAGGAGATGATTTGATCACCTTTTCCCTGTTGATTCGACATAGTAGTGCATATTGCAGGGTCCTTCCAACATTTGTCCTACTGACATAGGTGGGTCTCGATTCGTCGACTGGTATCATTGTTGTGACTGATTTCCACCGATGATGTCCCTATTGCCACGATATCCGCTGCTGTAATCATCACTCCATCGGTTGTCTCCTCCTGAGAAACTTGCTACAACGTAGCTGGGTGTATGGTATCCATCATTGGTTCATCGTCTCCGGTCGTTATTGCACCTGTCTTTGTTGTCGTCAGGTGAGCAGGCCCTTTTGTTGTGTATTGTGTCCTCTCCATCAGCCCAACGATTGGCTGTTTCCCTCAGCTATGAAATTGTTCTTGGCTTGGTTCATCCTAGTTCTTCAATGAACTCTTGTCGACAAAGTCCATCATTGAAAGCGTCGATTGCTCTCTCGTCAGATATTGCTTCAGCCAAATTTTTTGTAATGTTCCATCATTGGATGAAGGCTCGTATTGACTCTCCTGGCTTTTGTTTTCAGGCTCACAATTGCTTCAAAGACGCGGGTCGCTTGAATGTAGACTGGAAGTTTCTGATAAATTTGTCTTCAAGATCATTCCAACTGCTAATAGAATCTTCGGGTAGCTGCTTTAGCCAAGAGCGTGTTGCACTAGTTAGGTGCAGCTGCAGGCTTTGCATCGCTGTAGCTTTGGATCTGCCTTGTAATATGACAGTTGCCAGATAGTCTGTCAGCCAAGCTTCGGGTTCTTGGAGGTTGTCGTATTTTTGTCGATCTTGGGGTAACTTAAAATCTTTTGGTACCGGAGTTTTGCGAACCCGTAGGGTAAAGCAACTGGCTCCGCATAATTCTTGTTCTTCCTCGCTTTCACTGTCATGGTATCTTTAGGTGGTGCGTTCTTCTCTGGATCGGTCGATCTGTCGTTGGGTGATGTCGTTTCTCGCGTCGTTTCGTGGTTCTGATTCTGAAAAGTGAACCCGATGTGGTGATCATGATCGCCAGGTATGACCTTCGTGCTGAGGGCTGCTGCGACAGCGTGGGGATTGTCAGGTTGTCGCATGGTCCCTTTATCTGCTTGCGCGAGAGACTCTCCTACCATGCCAAGATTCATCAGGTCGAAGCGGTGAAGGGCTGCACGAGGATTTGCACAGCCATAATGGCTACCTGAGCTGTTTTTACCTTGATATTTCCATCTTGGTCTAACGACATAAAAGATAGATCAAGGTCTCGGATTAGTCCCCTCCTCTCTTCTTCGAGGATATCTCGTAATCTAGATGTTCCTCTCCTTGGCGTTGCTCCTCCTGTTAGGCTCCTTGATTCCCGGGTGGAGCTTAGATGCGCCTGCCGTAAGCTAGATTCGTCGGCTACCCTCTTCCTTTCATCGAGTTGCCTCTGCATCCTGAAGGAGGTCTCTCTTTTTGCGATGTAGCAGATACTGGTATGCCAATAGATCTTCGTGGGTAGCGTCCGTTGTCATTGGGACCGCACCCGACATTGTTGCTCTCGCCTTTTCCCATGCACTAGAGATGGCCCAAAATATATCGAGCTCGTTGGGGAACCCCAAGAGGAAGGTATGATGAGCACAGCAGCGAGTTTTCCCTCAGTACGAAACCAAGGTTATCAATCCAGTAGGAGCAAGGAAACACCCCAAAGGTGTAGCTAGCTGAACGTTGGCAGGGCGCACTACCGACGCTAGCAGCAACGTGGAGACCTACACAACACAACCACAGAACTCTGTCCCCAACTTGCGATGAGGTTGTCAATCTCACCGGTTTTGCTGAAAACAAAGGATTAAACGTATCGAATGGAAGGAAATAGTAGTTTGCAGAAAGTAAACACAAAGCAGTACACAGTTGATTGTAGATTGAATGTAAAAGAAAGGACCGGGATCCATAGTTCACTAGAGGTGGCTCTCCTTAAGATAGATAACATGTTGGGTAAACAAATTACAGCGGGACAATTGACAAACATCGAGAAAGCATACAAGCATATACTACTCATCTTGACTCCTTTGAGATTCGATTGGGCATTACAACATTATACATAGACCGCCATCCAACTGCATCTATGACTAATAATCCACCTTCAGGTTATCATCTGAGCCCCCTCCAGTATTAAGTTGCAAGCAACGGATAATTGCATTACGAATTGCGTGTAAAGTAAACAATAACATTGTTCTATGAACAAAGGATTGTTGTTTTCTCCCTAGTAGCAACAACGCATCTACTACCTTAGAGATTTTTGTCACTTCCCCAGATTACTAGAGGCATGAACCCACTATCGAGCATAAATACTAACTCTTGGAGTTGCTAGCATCTACTTGGACAAGATAGCTACTAACAACGGAAAGCATGCAAGATCAGAAATAACAAAGACATGATAGAATCAATAATCAATCTGAAATAGCATCTCAATATCCATCGGATCCCCGTAAACACAACATGCAGAGTTACAAATAGATGATCTTGATCATGAACGGAGCTCACAAGATCTAGACATGAAAGCACAAAGGAGGAGAACCAGCCATCTAGCTACTACATGGACCCGTAGTCCAAAGATGAACTACTCACACATCACACCGGAGGCTTTCATGATGATGAAGAAGGCCTCCAGGGTGAATTCCCCTCTCCGTCAGGGTGCCGGGAAGAGCTTCAGATCCCTCCCGATCTAGGAATGGAGATGACGGCAGCTATAGACTCTTTCATGGATTTTTGATCGGGTACTTAGGGTTTTCGTCCCGAGGGTATCTTATAGGCGGAAGGAGAGGCCGAGGGGGTGATGGGGTCGGCCAGACCACCCCCTGGCACGGGCCAGGCCTAGCCGCGTGGCCAGGTGGTGTGGCCGGCCCCTAGCCCTCCTCCGTCTCGTATTCTGGCATCTGATGACTTCCGGAAAAATAGGCACTTTGGTTTTTGTCCTGTCCAATTCCGAGAATATTCATTTTCTAACTTTCCTGGAACCAAAAACAGCAGAAAACATGCAGCTGGCATTGTGGCTCTTGTTAATAGGTTAGTCCAAGAAATCCTATGAAAAGTACTCCAAAGTGTGGACAAAACACAAGAAAGTTGATAAAACCAAGCATGGAACATCAAAAATTATAGATACATTTGCAATGTATCAACTGGCTGGTAGGCTAAGGGTTTGCCTCTCACCCTCGCGTGGTCATTCTTCTTCCCGATTTTCATGGTTGACTGTTGGGTCTGCCCTGTTTCCTCGACTTCATTCGTTGTCATTACTTCCTGCATTATGGCTTGAAAGAATATCATCGGGATTAAGAATTGGGTTACCGTTGGAGTCTTGCTGGGTCGTGGCGTCTCCGATGATCATGCATACTTGGTACTGAATGGCGTATGGACCAGTAACATCATCGTTTGCACCGATGGAGACACTATCGGATGAGCCAGTGAAGTCCATCAGTTTTTGCTCTAGATAGATTTCCGCCGTGTGAATTCCGAAGTTGATGCTTTCGCTGCTTTCTTTGGGTTCGAAATTGGTTGGGCTTGCTTTGTGTGGTGAGGTTAATTGTTGGTCTGATCCGAAGGAGAGATTGTCATAGAGACCATCAAGATCCCCCAGATTCATCTCGATTTCCCACTTTCGTCACCTGCTTTGATCTGCGCTTCGACTTCCATTGAGGATCCGACGGAAGGTTCCGGTACTTCTATTTGCGTAGTTGTATGGGTGGGCCGGTGTGGATTTTCTTTCATCGAGTTGATGCTTAGTGGAGAGCGTTCTGCTGAATCCGTGGTTCCAGCGTTCAAGTTTCCCACAGATGGCACTAATTGACGAGGAGTAACCTCGGCAATGCCCATGGTGATGGACTTGGGGTTTCATAGAAAAGAGAACGCTGGGGATTTCTTTGGATGTCAGGGAAACAATGGAATCAAAGTCACCTGAATATTGAGTAATTGCACTATTACAAGTTGTCTCCTAGATTTCGGTACCCTCACTTGGGCTTCTCCCGTCCTATATATAATAGGCCGGGTCTCAAAGATGTATGCAGATAGGTTTCATACACGTGTGATTACAATCCAACATAATGTCGGTTTATAGTTTCTTTCCTAATACAATCAAAGCCTTTGTCAGTTGTTTCCTTGGGCCGTCATCTGGAATCTTTATGGGTCGTAGGCCTTTTACCCAATGTAGGGTAGTAATCGTAGGCACCCGAGTAATCATACCTATGTCACCTTGCGATGCTCCTTTAGTATTTTCATGAGTTCTTCTTCATCTCTTGGAAGTTTAGCACTAATAATAGGGAATTTATTTGTATCATCTAAAAATTTGTATTTAAGATTATCTGGTAGAGTCTTCAGTTTTTGGGGTGGTAATTCCTTGTCCCCTCTCTTTTCTGGCTCTTCAAAAGCTTCATTAGTTGGAGGGCCTATAATGGGAAGTGAATCGAATTCACCTTCTAGTTCTTCTAGGTACTTGTCCTCCATAACTATTTCTTCATAATTTGAGTCTTCATTTATTTCTTGTTCTTGATCACAAAAGAAGAGAGCTGCCATTTCCTCAATAGTTTTCTCTTTCACTTCTTGTATTTGTGGAGGCCTATCTTTAAATTTGGAAAAGTGGAATTCTTTTTCCGCTTCCCCAAGCTTAAGAGACATGATCTCCTTTTTGTAATCAATTTTGGCACCTACATCACTCAAAAAGTTTCTTCCAAATATAATTGGGCAGAGAGTGTTAGCTAGCATATCAACAACTACAAAATCGATAGGAAAGTTTTTATTGCCAATTGTGACAGTTGCATCTTCAACTACTCACGTTGGAATTCTAAGAGTTTTATTGGCTAACATGATTGTCATATCGGTATTTTCAATTGTAGCCGGTTCTATTTCTTCTTTTATTTCTAAATAAAAATCATAAGATATAACATTAACTTCGGTGCCAAGATCGCATAAACCATAATGCGAGGTTTCTTTAAATATGCAGGGAAGAATATGCTTACCCACATCTTTTACCTTTGTTTTACCTTCAACCAATACAGAAGTCTCTTTATCAAGTTCAACTATGTTACAATGTGCATACATAGCCATAATTGCTTCCTTGGTTACCTCTTCATCTTTGGTTTCTTCCAGATGTTCCTCAATTTCTGGCATACTTTTCTCTTCCTTCTTCTCCTGTACTGCTTTGACCTGTTCATATTCAAAAATATGCTTTTGTGCAGTGTTAGGGAAAGGTATCTCATATATTAGTTCTAGGGAGGCCAGTGTTGCTTTAACTTCTCTTTTCTTCTCAGGTTCGGGTGGTGGATCACACTTGACCAAACCCTCGTTTGGAGCTTTGATGTGTTCTGTAAAAGCTTTAACAACATGCAACACAAGATCTAAATCCAAATAAAGTTCTTCAGATAATTCAGTAACATGGCCTTTTTGATTATAGTCATGAATACAATCATAATCTATTTATATGCCTCCTTCGCTTCCTAGAGCAAAATGCCATGAAACTCTATGATCACAAATTCTGTTAAGTAAAGCCCAAGCTTTAGTTATAGGAAGATTCATAAAAGCTCCTATCGCGAAAGAGTCTAGTTCAATTTTATTAGGTTCAATTAAACCTCCATAAAAGATATGCAATAGATACCATTCAGGCAAATCATGATGAGGAAATTTATTAAGTAAGTCTTTAAATCTGATATAAGCTCTTACTAGTCCTTCATTAGGATGGTTCCTCCAAGTCATTATAAGATGCCTGATTCCAAAAGATTTTGATAATGGATAATATTTTGCTAGAAACTCACAGGCTAAATTATCCCAAGTAGTAGTGGCTTCTGGAGGTAGAGATCTATACCATGAGAGAGCTATACTTGTCAAAGTCTTACTAAAAAGTTTAACCCTTACCTCATTAGCAGTATATCCCGGTAATTAGAAAGTGCGACATATATCTTTCAAACATGCAATATGCTCATATGGATCAGGATCTTCTTCATCTCTAGTAAATTGCTTCTTGTGTAGAATACCAAGTAGTAGAGGATTTATTTCAAACCCCCTAGTCTTCTCGTTGGAGTTGTCTCTTTTATTAATATCATAGGGCTTCCCAAAGTGGATGAGTGGGTTAGCACTAGCCATATGCTCAAACTCCATCATGTTGGTGGAAACCTGTAACTCAAAACAAAACATAGCAAGACAAAAATAAATAAGGAAAAACTAAAAGACCTATAGCGCTTAGCTCCCCGACAACGGCGCCAGAAAATAGCTTGATGACTACAAGTGCACAGATCATTTGTAGCTAGTTTTGAAATAAAGATATCGATCCCACGGGGAGCAGGAGTCCCTTAATTAAATACTGAAATAGAAATGCTAAATAAAGTTCTAAGTAACAAGATAAAATGTGAGTATTGTGTAAAAAGGTGTTTTTGGGTTTTTGGTATAAGAGAACAATAAGTAAATTAAAACAACTGAACACTGAAAGTAAGTATCGTGTATGTAAAAGAGCTTGGAATTGCAATATGGAAAAAGGTGTTCTCAGGGAGTAGCGGATACACCTCTAGCATTATAAAGAGCTATGGTAAAGATTATTATCATGAACATTCTCAACTATGTATGTGTGGGAGGAACTCCGTATTTGGACAAATAGGCAGCAACCACTGCTCACATCATCCTCATAACCACATCAGATAGCAATCGACATCAATCGAATTACTGTGCTATTAAGGGACTTAATCCCGTAGGACGTATCCCATGGCATGGCCAGTGTTCTATGAGTTTCCTCGGTTCCCAAGTTGATACGTAAAGGGTGCCAACAGCTTTATAGTCACTGTAAGTGCTAACACACCTCCGTCTACCAACAAATAGTTCCCTGCATCAAGTTCCCATAAGAAGCAAATATTGAGAGGTCGATTTCTCCCAACATCAAGATGAAGACAATCTAACATATGGTCACAGCAATGAATATCATAATAAACTTTATTTTATTTCAATCTCATACTAGGGTTTCTCCATCTCCCCAAGAACTAAACATCTACTCAGACATGGAGACAATCAACATCATGGCAATAACAATGGAATCTATCATAGATGAAAAGTACTTGTATAAATCCATAACGAGAACAGAAATTACAACAATATCTAGACAAGATGTAGATGGGATGGATGGAGATGGTGGTGATGCAGCGGTTGATGATGAAGATCGATGCCTTAGCCTCCCGGATCTGCGTAGGGCAAAGATGGATCCCAGGTGGACGAGTTCCCCCTCTAGATGCCTTCCGGAGGCGAGGTTTAGGCGATTTCTGATTGTTCTGTATTTCTTCTCTTCGATCCAATTGCACGGGGTGAAACTATTTGAGGAGGCGTGGTGGCACCAACTATACATCGGGAACTATACGGCCGGAAAATTATTCCCGCCGTATAGTTGGTCGTTAAACCCTCTGTATGTCTAGATCGCTTCGGGTTTTCTTCTGGTGTTATTGATATTTCCCAAATAAGTGGTTTACGTTGTTTTTTACTCCTTTTCTCCCCAATACAACTGCTCCAAGAATTATGTCCATTGTATCCATCATCTGTCCTGATCCTGGTGTAAATAGACATAAAATGTGCGTGCGAGCGCTATAAAATACCAAGATCCTACAACTACAATGCAAAATAATAATATAAAACATGATGAAAATATGCACTCATCAGCGGGGGAGTCAGGGAAAACCGATGTGAGCCCCCGATTCTCTCCACCTGCTCCCTCCGAGAGCGGCTGTCTCGAGGCTTGCTACGAGCGACCATGTCGGTGTCTCTAGCCGAAATCCTCCGAGATGCGCCTCAGCCCCCTACCTGGCACTCCAAATGTTAGAGGTTTGTCCCACAAAGGAACTAGGGTCCATTGATATCTTGGTTCGAGAGGAGGATGAACACGCAACCTCAAAGGAACTTGACGGCAGCAATGATGACGGTGGTGAGGGCACACGACAAAGAGTTGAGACGGTTTTTTTACCTAGGTTCGGGACCCTCGTGAGGAGGTAAAGCCTCTACTCCTGCTTTGTGAAGGAGTTATGCCCTAGAGGCAAATAATAAAGTGCATTATTTGATATATCTCCTATCTGTTCATAATACGTTTCATACTGTGCTATGACTATGTTAATACGAAACGTTAATACACATGTGGTATGTAAACAAACCGTGTCTCTAGTTACCTCTAGCGAACTAGTTCATTGGTCATGAGGATGGTCTGGGTTTCAAGATCATGGGCATTTATGCCAATTGACAATGAGGTCATGTTATTAGTTGAATAACATGATAGACAAACATCCAACCGTTATATCTTAATGAGATCTAGTTACAAAGTTCACCATTGATGATAAAACACAGAGAACCTCGCAACTTGATCCTTTGACTGTGAGGTAATGCAAATCACCATTCCGGAAGAAGCTTTGATGGTTATCAAGAATCATCACGTAAAAGGGTGCTCAAAAAGATGCCACTCAGGTTTTCCAAAGGGATGTGTTGAGGAGTACATATCAAGACCAGGATTTGTCTAGTCCATGTAACGGACAGATACATGTGGCCATCTCGGTGACGTTGCATTAATGAAGCTTGCAAGCATGTGACTAGGTCACAGAATGCAACGACATGAGAACGAGAAAACAAGTTCATCGGTAACGAGATAGAACTAAGGTATGGAGATACCGAAGATCAAGTCTCGGATGAATTAGGTATCGAATGACAAAGGGAACCGGAAACGACTATCTCACGGTTCGAGCAATTATATTCGTGAAACACACGGGGGTCACATGGCCATTCAGGTCCCTCTGTTGATCATTGATGTGAGAGTAGTATCAATCATGTCCGGAGTGTTTCCGAACCGAAGGATGTCACGCTTAAGGGTAGGGACGCTTAGGGTAGATGAGGCATCATAGGACAAATAGAGAAAGAGAAACCAGAATAGTTCCGGGTAACATCTGATGGATATCAGAAGGGGTCCGGAAGGTGTTACGGAATGAAGGAATAATATAATATGTGTATTTGAATGTTAATTGGAGAATTAATATTAAATATATTTTTTTATTTTATTATTAAAGGCATCTTAATGCTAATGGTCCTCACCCGAAGGGAGGCCCAATAGGGCATGGCACCTAGGGAATGGGGGCCAGCCGACCTAGGCTTGGTGGGCCACCCCAATGGGGCCCACCTAGGGCCGGCGGCTGCCCCTAGGTGTCCGGCGGGTGTGGGGTTTAGTCCCACACCGCCTGGCCCCTGGGTGGTGCGCCCCCCCTCCCACTATATATAGGGGCCTCCCCTCCCCCCTTTGGAATCATCCCATTCCCTCTCATTCTCTCTCTCTCATCCATTGAGGACTTCTCCGTAATATTGGGGAGGACCTCGTGGGTGAGTTCTCCACCTTCACAGCACCATCGTGTGATCTGCGATCCGGCATCTACTTTTTCTGCTGCTCGGCTGGATCGGAGTCCGGTTGACCTCCCCTACACCGGACGTGTGACGAACTTCGGAGGCACCACACTTGGGGTGCTGCTCGTCTTCATCAAGATATGCCTTCCTGCGTAAGGCGTGCCTCAGTCTTCAAAGGTATGAATACCGTATCCCTTCTCCGTTACTTATGTCTACATAGTATAGATCCTGGTATTAGTGTTCGAGTAGATAGAATTTTTTGTTTTCTGCTACGGAACCCTTCACTTTGTTGTATTGCTCGCCTGCTTCGCGAGGTTACAATGGTGGATCAAATACTAGGGTTTTAGATCTCTAGGATCCGTCCATCTTAAGGTAGGAGAAGGGTCCCTTATATAGGGCGGCGTCGGGCCTCTTCCCCCGGCTCTTTGGGTGGGAAGGGTCACCACATTCCCGCCAATGGACTTCGTCCATTCTTGTCTCCTTGCGGCTGCCGGGTGGTTGTCGTGTCAGGGGACGATCGGTTGCCCCTCCACTTTATGTCGCCACCCTGGTCTTCTTGCACCAAAATGGCTGTGGCAGGTGTTGCCTTCGTCTTGCGTCATCCCACCGCCCCTGCGTACCTTACTTTCCCTGAGTGGACCGGCCATCCATTGGATCGACCGTTGGTGTGTCATCTTGCAGAGCACGCCTAGACCTTGCGAGTTCTTACTCTAGAGGTCCTAGCAGGGGGGCCTCACCGCCCAGTGGTTACAACCTCAAGCACTGGTGAGGGTTCTGGCATTTCCCCTCCTTCAGAGGCCCATTCTCTTCGAAAGCCCTCGAGAGGCCTTCTACGCAGGGCCTAGTGACCCGGTGGGATAGGGTACCCCCGGTACTGATAGTCCGACAGAATTAGATGATAAGCTATACCCAACCTAAGTATCATGACCTAATCATGTCATGAAGTTCAAGTTATGATGATTAGAAAAGACCTAGTGTCCTATTTCTTAGACCGTGAGACCATATCAATCACTGTTACCCGAGGATACTTAGATTGCATCAAACGTCATCTGGTGACACGGTGATCATAATGTTGTGTTCAGGTATTCGGAGGAACAGTTGAGTCATTATGCATCAAGAGCGGGATTTGTCCATCTGATGAAGGAAACGATACTCGAGGGCCCACTCGGATAAGTTATATCCAATAGTTGTGTAGCGTGTGATTTGATCACAGGGATATCACTTGTCAGAACAAGTCAAAGAGCATTTGTTGGTAATGAGATTGAACACAACATGGTGATGTCATTGATAAGATCTTGGACAATGCAAGTATCGAGAGACAAAAGGAATATGACATGACGTTAATGGTTCAGCGACGAAAGATTCGTGGAATGCACAGGTGTCAACATGGCCATCCAGGTCCCTCTGATGATCATTGGTATGGGAAGGTCCCGACCATGTCTGGAGTGTTCCCGAACCGTGGGGTATCACACTTAAGGGCTTGATGATGCTCAGAGAGTGTTTTGGTATCGGTAGAATCACTGAAGAAAAGAGAGAGAGAAAACCGGAAGGGTTTCGGTAAGTCCAGAGGATGTCCGGAGTGGGGTGGAAGGAGTTCCATAGCCACGGGGATTGAATATTATGTAAGTGAATATTGAATATTGATTTAATCATTAATTTATATTTATTCAATAAAAGAAAAGGAACTAAAATGGTCGAAATACCTAATTGGGCCAAAATCCCTAGGGAAAATGGCCCATGAGGGAAAAGACCAAAAGGGAGAAAGGGAGGAGGGGCCGATGGGCCCCATGCACCCGTCGGCTGGGCCCATGGGGGCCTTGGCCGGCGACCCCTCCCCCTCTCCTCTCCCTTTTGTTTAGTCCCACATGGCTAAGCTAATTAGCTATGGGTTGGTTTTTCCCTATATAAAGAGAGGTATTTTGACAAATTAAATACACAATAATCAATAAAAGGTTCCCTCTCTTTTGGGGAGACCTCCAGTTGATTCTCTCTCTCTCCGGTGACCGTGGTCCCAAGTGAGGATCCTGCGAGTGCGAGACTTCTTAACCGTGGTGCACCGCCATGATGCGGGATTCGGATCCAGAAGCTCTACTTCTGTAACTGCTATTGGATCGGAGGAGCAGGAGTCATCGTCAGGCACCGAATGTGTGTAACTCCCTCTGAGGTGCAACACTTGGGGCACTAGAAGTCGTTGGAGCCATAGGAGCTGCCAGGACTTCAGCACGACCTCGAGGTCAGATTCGGTACGACTACGTCAACCACACTCTCCTGATCGTTGACAACGCTTTTGGTCTTCAAGGGTAAGTTCACGAAAAGCCCCTCTTGTTACTGCATTACTAATAGATAGGTCCTGACATTAGAGTTATTGGCGTAGGGAAAGTTTATTGTTTTCATGCATGAACACCTACAAATTACCCTTTCAATCTCCCCCATTTTGGTAATTGATGACAATCACAACAAGAGGGTTTATACAATGAATATTAGACACAAGTACATAGCTTATCTGAGATTAAGTTGTATATAAGAGGTTGTATTTGATATGGTGAAGTAACACAAAGCTACTTGCCCATATCAAAACCGATGCTACTCACACAGACTACAAACACAAACTACAACTAATGCAAGCGATGTGAGTAGAACCAACATATATATAGCAAACTCCCCCCCCCCCCCCCACACACACAATATATGCACGTGTGATGAACTTGAATTTCATTGCATACATTATCAAGTATAACCTTCGGGAGAGTTTACACTGTATATTCAACCATGCAAAACATAATAAATATGAAATGCATGAAAGGCAAACACTTAAGAACAAACCAATCATAAGTATAAAACCATTTCCCTTAAATCCTCTAAACTTCTCCCCCATTGACAACAAGTGCCAAATGGATGACAAAGTTAGAAGGCCAATATAGTATGAGTTCCTCCCCAAGGTGTGCATTTCTCATAACATGAGTGAAATCAAATGCACGTATCCAATGATGAATACTTGGAGGAAATCAAACTATATTAAGGATCAAATATTGCTAAAATGATAACAAGGTGAAGAGACTTCAACGGATGAAGCAGACAATCGAAAGATCCAAATAATCAAATGGACAAATAGTGCTCTAAATGAAATAAGGAAGCTCCCCAAGGTTCGTGCATAAATTTTAATTGTTGCATTAGAATACAATATGCACAAACATGGAATCCTCACTCCCTCCATTATCATTTATAACACAACCAAGATACAAAGAGTATAGATATAAATCAATACACTTGTCAAGACAAACTTAAGTCCAAAAAAACCAATTATGAAATATGAGTGCGTGAAGTTGCAATAAAAGGAAACCGAGCACTCATAACTCAAGCTCTTAGAAACACCACTAAAAACCAAGAGGATAAGAAGATGATTGGCAAAGAAACAAGGATATCAAGGCAAGAGATTAACACTTATGTGTATATAAGTTTCTATGGACAAGAACATGATGAACAATCCACAAAGAAACATGCACACACAAAAGGTTAATAAAAAAGGAGAAGTTTTGCTTAAAAGCATATGTAGCCCATGGCTTGATTTTATCTCTTATGGTATATCAATGAACTTCAACAACGAAACACAAAACCTCAAAAACATCACAACTAACACTAAGGTAACTAATGCTAGTTGGGATATTTTGATAAAGGCAACAAATATCAAAAGGAAGGATTCATTGTAATTTCAACAATATTGCACATGAGAGTACCTTGAGGAATTGATATGCAATAAATTGCTTGAAGGCATATTTGGGATTGGTGAATCATGAACATGATTTTATATACTCCCCATTATATGCATCATCTCAAATTACTCACATAAGCAATAAGGATAGAGATGTATTTCAAATACCCTTGAAAGAACCAAAACATTTACAAACAAACAAATCCATCCCAAGCTGCAACCTACAAGAGATTGGATGGAAGAATATTGTGCATGGATAATATACTTGTTATCGAGATAGCAATGGTATGATGTACTAGATAAGAATTCTTCGAACATCCTAGATTGGATCCAATTTTTGTGTGGTGGCAACACCTTCCTTATAGATGAGACAAGCATCCATTGCATCTCCAATGTACGTAAAACAACAAATAAGTACATTTTGGTCCCCAAACTTATTGGGTCCAAAGTGGTTAGACTAACCACAATACATAGGACACACTCCATATAAAGATGTGGATATTTAGAGATGAAATTTGAATTTCATGCACATCTTAGCCATTAAGAATTTGATGGACTATGCCTTATATATTGGATCAAAGAAAGAGAACACAAGATACAAAATATACATTTAGTAAACATGCATGCATGATACTTTCAAGATCCAAAGAAGATATAATTTTGACAAAACACTAAAATATTCAGGAAGGCATGCAAGGTGTGACAAAACACATTTGTTGTCCAAAATATATCAAATAATAAAATCAACACAAGATTTGTTCAAAAAAGTTCAACAAATGAACTAGGCAAAAACTATTGAGCATAGAAGATAAATTAGAAACACATATTCTCAAAGATTTGTATCATTCAAGCAATAAAACATAGAAGAAAGAATGAGATAACAAACTCCCAAAATATCAAGGTTTCAACAAATAAACCAAACCCTTAACACTTTCCACAATGGCACAAAGTACCGAGAAGAAAAGGTTTGTCTTCCACTAAAACATATTAAGTAAAGAACATAATCAAAGAGATTTTCAAAAATCAAGGAATACAATGGGAGCCGCAACAAATTTCTTAGAAAGAAAAATAAGGCAATAAGAGGGGAAATCCAAGGTGAAGATGATCCACAAATGCTACCACACATAAGTATATCAATTGTCAAAGGTAATGTGTGTACTGGAATTTATTTTCCACTGGTATATTGCGAGGATATTAAAGATAAATCTTCACAATAAAAAGCATAGGATATAAATAAAAAGATTAAGGACTATGCATATGTAGAGATACTTGATAGCTTAAACTAGTCACACAATCATGAAAATCAATGATTAGAATAACTTGAAACAAACGGTCTCCCAAATAAGATATAGAGATATGTATTTAAGGAAGGTCGCACCAAGAATTTCTTACTCAAACCAAGACCGATAAGATGAGCAATAAAAGCTTTTAAAATAATATGATCTTGTTTGAGCTAACATGCCACCTAGGGACAAGATAATCAACAATATAAACTCTAAGTGGCAATACCTCATATATGCACATTTCCTAGGGTTGTGATATGCAAAATAAGCATATTACTCCCCCATAATGTGATATTAAATTCTTCTCAACAAGAGGCAAACAAATCTCAACTAGAGATAATTAATGGACATTTAGAAATTGAATTTCTCATGAGTATGACACACCACATAGTGACTATATAAGCTTGCAATATCAATACTAAGTGGTAGTACTCATGAACACATTTTAAGGTTTGAGAGATGCATAAGACATATCACTCCCCCAAAATGGGATGTTCCATTAATCCCTCGCAAAGACCCCCAAAATAAATATCATCAAGATGCATTAGAGGCCCAAAACAAAACACACAAGTAAATGATGTGCAAAACACCGAGACAAACTTGAATACACAAAACCAACAAGCATAAGGCACACCAAATACAAACACATACTTGGTACAACACCAAATCATGTAAAAGGGCAAGTAACTTACAATGTAAAGGAGTTAAGTTCAAGTTACCACAAAGAGGCACAATTGGTATACGATAGGGAGATGATAATCCTTATGACTTGGCTTGATCAAGTATAATATATGAAGATCCCTTAATTCTTCATGAGTTATCCAAGTCTACAATGCCCTCCACAAACACATATTGATCAAGTTTGAGATTGTTGGTCCCCAACCAAGTTGGGTCCTAAGAGGTTAGTCACAATAGCCTTGGCAACCAAATGGTTCTTTTTTTGACACCACTTTGAGTTCCAACATACTTATCCTTCCTAAGATAATAATCATCATCCACAATGATAGGGTTAGATAAGGTACAATTTGAACATGAAGAGGAAAAGTGCCCCTTCACACGACATATGTAGCAACAAGTGCTCCCCTTCTCTTCTTCATAGATATCTTGGCTTGGGGAGAATTATCTTGATTCTTCTTGGGAAGTGGCCTAACTTCAACTTGAGGTTGAGCTTGGGCTTAACCTCGAACTTGTGGTCGCTTCCCTTGTTGCTTCTCACTCAAGTGCTTTTTCTTTAATGGAGAAGATGTTACATGATGTCCTTAATCCTTGCATTTGAAGCAAATAATCTTGGCTGAACGCTTGACTTGGCCTTGGACCTTCTTCTTGTTGCTCTTGGACTTGTTCTTGTTATTCGAGTTGAATCCAAGTCCACTTTTATCATTAGGGTATTTTTGCACACTCAAAATATTTTCAAGTGTGGATTTCCCTCCATGAGTCTTTTCCAAGTCTTTCTTCAAAGAAGTGACTTGGGCCTTGAGCTCTTTGATTTCCTCTACATGGTTCGTAGAAATAGAAGTACTAGAGGAAGTAGAAGCTTCATTGTTAGAGCAACAAGGCAAGACAAGTAATCCAACACAAGGTGTGTAAATAGTATGACTAGATGGATCACTAGGACTAGCACATGCTGATATATCATTCTAAGGAGAAGTTGTGCTAACATCCAAAAGAGGCTCACAAGATGTTACCTTAGTGATACTTGCCTCAAGTTCTAACTTTAGCCCATCATAGGATATTAGAAGATCATTACGAGAGCCTGAGAGATTTTCATGACTTTCTTCCAATTTCATATAATTGCTAGTTAGCAACTCAAGTTGAGCCCTTAGCTCAACATTCTCCTTTAGGGTAGATGCTTCACAAGAAGTAGAATTAGCAGCACAAGCATCATTAATAGATTTTTCATTTTCAAACTCATAAGATTCAATTTTTTGTGCTAGGAGACAACTAGTGTGCTTCTCCTCGACAAGCTCTTGCTTAAGGAGATTGAATCTCTGACTCCCATCATCAAGTTGGAAATCCAACTCCTCTATGGTTTCCGTTTGTTTAGTTATGGTTTCCATTTGTTTAGTTATGGTATCCATAACATGTTTGAGACAAGCTATGGCCTTATTATTACCACAAAGAGAGGTACACAAAAAGGTCATCTCATGAAGGATGGTACTAGTATCCTCATGAACATCATCATCACTATCATCATTTGATGATATATTGGGATTCAAAGTTGGAGATACCTTTGACCCTCTTGCCGTAAGACATGTGAGCATGGAAGGAAGAAGATGAGGATATTCTTGAATCTTCATTCATGATCGTGTCTTGCTCCATAGGGTCTTTGATTTCCTCTACATTGTAAGATACACAACTAGAGGAAATAGAAGCATTTTGTTCATTAGAACAAGACAAATCAAGCATATCATCTACAATAGTACTCAAATAATTTCTAGATGATATGCAAGGACTAGCAACACAAGGGGATATATAATTATTATTGCAAGAAGTGCTTAAGTACAAACTCTCTACACCATTATCATTTATAAAACTTGAATCATTGGTGTAAAGAGAAACACTACCATAATTACATATGGTTTCTCCAGTCACCATGCCATTACCTTGTGACTTGTCACATGTAGGTGAAGTGGAAGGAATTGAAATCTCATCGCAACTAGAGGTTGAAGTATGCTTGGAGATCTTCATGATGTGAAGGAGAAGAGAGCTCCTTGGAGATACCACCGACCCTACGAGAAATGGACCCACCAAATATTTCTTTAAGCTTGGTCCACATCTCATGAGATGACTTGCGCTTCACAATCGTCAAGAACAAATTAATTGTGGGGACCAAGGAGAAAATAAGCTCATTAGATACTTGAGCTTCAAGATGTAAATTTTTATCATCCTCTAAAGATATATTTTGAGGATCCATCGGAGGAGACAAACCTATATCTAGAAATCGCTCAATATTTGGACACAAGGTACAAAGATTACAAAGCAAGCAATTTATCCACAAACTATAATTTGACCATCAAGGATAATTGTGTCATTATGAACTATACTACTAGCCGACATATTTACACTCTAGGCGGTGAAGCGTAAACAAGGAGAGACCTTGATCTGATACCAATTGAAAGGATAGAGATGTCACCTAGAGGGGGGTGAATAGGCAATTTCAAAACTATTATGGTTTTGGCTTAATAGAATGTGGAATTAAACTAACGTTTATTTTACAAGCACAAAACCTAAATACACTAGGCTCAACTAAGTGCACCAACACCAAGTTAAGCTAAGAAATATAGCACAAGATATAAGTACTTCAAGCTCAATGGCTATCATAAGGAAAGTAAACTCGGGTACAGCGATAACCGAGGCACGCAGAGACAAAGATGTATTCACGTGTTCCCTTACAAGTAAGGTACGTCACGTTGGAGAGGTGTGAGATTCTACAAAGGATTTCGCAATGCCACGAAGGCTCACCTTCTTCTCCGAGTCTATCCCACGGAGGAATAGGCCCTTTCCTTATGGCTAGCTTTTCCTCCACTCCGAAATGGCAAGCTCCATAACCACTTCACAAGATCCACGAAGGAGAAGCCCAGGTCTCTTCACAATCTTCCACGAAGAGGACACTGTGGCACCAACCGCCAATCCAACTAGGAGGTCACCCTCCAAGAGTAACAAGCTCACGGTCTCTCACTCGAACCAATCAAAATAGAGAGCTCAACACTTATGCAAGAACGCAAAGCAAGAACACCAAGGGTGTTCAAATCCCTCACTCTCAAATCCCACCAAAGCAACAAGTTCTAGGGAGGAATTAGAGAGGAAGAACAATGGTGGAAATGAACTAGTGACTCCAAGATCTAGATCCAATGGGTTTCCCTCACTTAGAGGAGGAATTGATTGGTGGAGATTGTGGATCTAGATCTCCTCTTCAAAAGCCCTCAAAAAGATGCTAGAATCATAGGAGGGAAGGGAGAGGAAGCAAGCTCAAAGGGGTCAACAATGGAGGTAGAAAACATGCTCAAGAACCCTAGAACTTTGGGGAAGAAGCCCCCCTTTTATACCCCTTCAAGGGGGAGACTGTTGGAGACAAAAGGAGCTGGACGGACACGTTCTGGCGGGGAAACCGGCGCCATCGGATCTGGCGCCAGAATTTCCAGTTACCCAAAAAAAGTTCCGGTCACAGCCGAAATAGCATACTAAATAGATTTCCGGCGGTCGCAGGAAATTTTGGCCCTAAAACCGGCGCTGCCGGAATTCCCCCGGAATCAAACCAGTGCACACATAAACAGCGATAACTTTCCCGTCCGAAATCGGAATTTAGCAAACTGGGGCTTTTTGAAAATCTAAGAAAAAACTCTATCTATTAGAGAGAAGAAAACCCAAGAAAGAGGAAGAGGTAAAGAACCAAATAAGGTGAGGTATGAAACCTCTCTAAAGAAGAACCGGTAAAACCTCCAAACTCGAAAATGTAATAGAAGATACATATGAATTCCGTTTTTGATGAACTTGGGCTTGTTGAAGAGCTAGCAACAAGATCAATAAAATCACATAGAGAAACATTAAGAAGCAACAAAATAGGGAGAATCAAAGTATGCAAAGGATTGAGCTCCTTAAGATGATATGATCAAGTTACCCAACCGAAATCCCCTCTTGATAGTGCGGCTATATATCCTATAACCCGATCTCCCAAAAACCACCTTGGGACCGGTAAAAGGAAAACCTAGCAAGGCCATACCTTTGCCTTGCGCATCCCGTTTTATCTTGATGACAACACTTCAATCTCCATCCAAGCCGGAATGCATCACTTGATCATTGCTGCTTCGTGAAGACTCATAATTTGCTCCCCCATACACCATATTGGGATAGCTTCATTAAGACACGTCTTCACATGTCCATTATCACAATATGGATGGCAAGCTTCAAGCAAATGATCTTCTCGAGATGCTTATCTTGAACTTGCCCTTCTCAACCTTGATGACGATCACCACTTGATGTCATCTCTCATGGGCTATATGAGATCTTTACTTTTGATGCATGACCATGAAAAGATACCTAACCAATATAGATAACACAAATACACATATATAATGGATTAGTTCATGAAGCATAATTGACAAGCTTACCATACCACAAGATATGTGGTACATTCTTTATGCTTCACGTGTTGACCAAACTTCAATCCAAACTTCACTCTTTGTATTGGTCAACCATTGTCTTCTCATCCTCCATCTCAATATCTTGAGGTACATAAATAACTCTTCATTTGATTACATGCTCTAAATATTAGTCAACCATACCTCAACTAATGAGGCTCTTGTTGAAGTATGATCCAAATTCTATTAAGGAGGCTAACTTCTGACGGAGCGGACCGAGGCCCGTCGCCGGGAGGCTTGGGCAAACTGAAAAGAAGGTAAAGGTACTATGTACTAACAATGGTACGAAATTCTGTTCTAATGAGTTTGAGGAGTTTTGCAGTAATGATGGTATGATCAGGCACCACACCATCCCTTGCACTCCTCAACAGAATGGCGTGGCTGAGCGCATGAACATAACCATCATCTAGAGGGCTCACTGTATGTTGTCCAATGCAGGTATGCATAGAAGTTTCTGGGCTGAAGCAGCCAACACAGCATGCTACCTCATCAACAGGTCACCTTCTATTCCACTTGAGAAGAAAACTCCCATTGAGGTATGGTCAGGTTCGCCTCCTGATTATTCACAGTTGAGAGTTTTTGGTTGCAGTGCTTATGCTCATGTTGATAATGGAAAGTTAGAGCCTAGAGTTGTCAAGTGCATATTCCTTGGTAATGGTTCAGGAGTTAAGGCATATAAACTATGGAATCCTGAAACTAAAAAGATTTTGTTGAGTAGGAACGTTGTTTTCAAGACAGTTGCCATCAGATCCCTCTCCTGTTGCTATTGGAGAGGAGGGAGTTAGTGTGAAGGTGGAGCACCTACATAAAACGGTTGATAATAATGTTGTCGTTGATGATACTCATGAGGAAAATATTGATGATGTTGTTGTTCAGCACTCACCTACTGTTTTGCAGCAGCCACAGGAATCTATTGCTGCTGATAGACCGAGGCGTAACATAGTTCCACCTCATCGTTTAATTGAAGAATGTAATCTTGCTCATTATGCTTTGAGTTGTGCAGAACAGGTGGAGCATGATACTAAACCTGCTACATACAATGAAGTTGTTGCATCCGTTGACCGCGAGAAGTGGATTTATTCTATGCAAGAAGAGATGCAATCACGGCACATGGGAAGTTATGCGCTTACCTAAACAGAAGAAGGCCGTCCGCTATAAGTGGATATACAAGAGAAAGGAAGGTTTGTCTCCAAATGAGCATGCAAGGTTTAAGGCAAGGTTAGTAGCAAAAGGTTTTAGCCAGGTTCTAGTACTTTCTTTGGTATTGTTGCCATGCATGATCTTGAGCTTGAGCAGCTAGATGTAAAGACTGCTTTTCTGCATGGTGAACTGGAGGAGGAGATTTACATGGACCAACCTGAAGGGTTCATAGTTCCTGGAAAAGAGGATTTTGTGTGCAAATTGAAGAGGTCGCTTTATGGTTTGAAGCAATCTCCAAGACGGTGGTATAAAAGGTTTGATTCATTTATGATCTCACAAGGTTTTAAGAGGTCTCAGTTTGATAGTTATGTTTACATAAAGTTTGTTAATGGATCACCTATTTACTTGTTGTTATATGTTGATGATATGTTAATTGCTGCCAAGAGAATGAAAGAAATCACTACATTGAAGGCACCTAATTAGTGAATTTGAGATGAAAGATCTTGGTGCTACTAAGAAAATCCTAGGTATGGAAATTAAACGGGACAGAAAATCTAGGTTGTTGTTTCTTAGTCAGCAAATTTACGTTGAGAAAGTTCTTCAACGTTTTAATATGCATGAGGCAAAGTCTGTTAGTACTCCTGTTACTCCTCACTTTAAATTGTCAGCATTGCAATGTCCTAGTTCTGATGAAGAATTGAGTACATGTCTCGAGTTCCTTATTCTAGTGTTGTTGGTTCCTTGATGTATGCCATGGTTTGTTATCGCCCTGATTTATCATATGCTATGAGTTTGGTGAGTCGTTACATGGCTAATCCTGGTAAAGAACATTGGAAAGTTGTTCAGTGGATTTTCAGGTACATCTGTGGCACATCCAATGCTTGCTTGAAGTTTGGCAAGACCGGTGACGGACTCGCAGGCTATGTGGATTCAGATTTTGCTGCTGACTTGGATAAGAGGAGGTCCCTCACAGGTTATGTGTTCACGATAGGTGGATGTGCCGTGAGTTGGAAGGCAACGCTGCAACCAGTTGTTGCTCTATCTACAACCGAAGCAGAATATATGGCTGTTGCTGAAGCTTGCAAAGTGTCTGTTTGGTTGAAATGTTTGTATGCTGAGCTTTGTCAGGATGATTCTTGCATTAACATGTTCTGTGACAGTCAAAGTGTTATTTACCTTACTAACGGTCAGATGTTCCATGAGAGAACAAAGCACATTGATATCAAGTACCATTATGTCAGTGATGTTGTTGCACAAGGTACGCTAAAGGTATGCAAGATAAGCACTCATGATAATCCTGCTGATATGATGACAAAGTTTGTTCTTGTTGCTAAGTTTGAGCTATGCTCAAGCTTAGTTGGTATAACTTCTTAGCCCAAGTGGTTGTTGGTGACGAAGGTGTTTTCTTTGTTTGTTTAGGGAGATGATTGCTATTGATGCTAGAAGAAGGAATTTGTCTCAAGGTGGAGTTTGTTGAAGTATGATCGAAATTCTAGGTTACCACCGCTATATATACCTCTTGTAAGCCGCCGGCTATTATATGTTGCATCTGTGAAATCCCCGGTGTTGTAAAAACACTCCCCGTTATAGTGAAGATTTGCTAGCTAGTGCCCGTGGTTTTCCCCTCTTTGTTGGAGAGGGTTTTCCACGTTAAATCTGTGTCCCCCCTTGCTGTGATTTTGTTTTCGTTCTTTGTTATTTGATTGTCGCAAAGCTAACAACTATCATGGCACTGACTTAGAGCCATATCTTGAATTCTTCTATTGATCACACTCTCAAGATCTTGATCATATCATATTCTTCTCTTCAACTCGATGATCTTGATACCAATACTCAATGTATATATTTATCTTCATGGCATCCATACTTGAATCCAACACATGTACTACAAGCATGACCTATGAAATATCCCTTCATATAAAACTCAATGAAAACATTAGTCCATGGGGATAGTCATTAATCACCAAAACCACGCATAGGGGCAATTACCCTTTTAGTTAGGCTGGACAGGGTTGTTGCTAGCTCGGAGTGGTCGGACTGTTTCCTCGAATTCCACCTACAACACCTATCCTCGTCGCGATTCGGCCACTTCCCCTATTGCTCTCGGCGATCTTGCCACGCAGCCCAGACCGGAGAGGTCGGTCCGCCGATATGAGATTGCATGGGAACATGAACCAGGAGACACAAAAACAATCTGATCTGTAAGTTGAAAGGGGTGATGGAACCTGGACAACAGACACGGGATAAATGGAAACAATGGCTCGATATTTATTTCAAGTTCTATACACCCGCGAGGACAACATTGACCCTAGTATTATTACTAACTTGGTATAGGATTGCATTGATAAGAATATTGAAAGTGCATGTGTGCCCCCATGTGTGGTTTTGGTAATTAATGACAATCTTTATGGACTTATGTTTGCATTGAGTTTTACTTGTAGGATTTTGTCCATAGGAATTGCTTGAACCATATGTTGGCTTCAAGATTGGGAGAAGAAGAAAGTGAAGAAGATCAAGTGATGACCAAGGTGTTCAAGGAGTTATCCAAAGATTGGTCATGTGAGAGTTGTGCCTATGGCAAGTGTGTCTTGAAGAATGAGGTGGAGTGATATCTCTTGTGTACCTTCAAGACACCAACATGATAATGAAAGAATAAATGAAGTGCAAGTTCAAGATGACATGAGCCATCTCGAAGAGATCATTTTCTTGAAGCTTGACATCCTATGGTTATCATGGATATGGGAAGATGATATGCCCAAGAGAGAAGCTCTACTATAGTGGAGTATGGGAGAGCAATTTGCAAGTCTTCACCAAGCTAGCGCAATCAAGAAAGGTGTTCCATCTTGAGGTGGACGAGATCTCTATCATCAAGCTCAAGTGGAATATGCTCAAGGCAAAGGTATGTTCTTGATAGGGTTTCTTTCTTACCTGTCTCATGGTGTTAGTTCGGGAGACTGGTTTATAGGATAGATAGGCGTACTATTAAGAGGGGCTCTCGAGTGAGTAACTTGATCATATCCTTCGGAGAGAGCTCAAAGCTTTGCATACTTGGCATCATATTTCTTGGTTGTTATTTGGATCTTATCAATGTGAGGTTCTAGAGCTTATGGTAATATTCATAACAAGCTCTAATTCATCAAAAACGGATTTCATATGCATTCTCTATTGCATTTTCGATATTAGAGGTTTTACTGGTTTGCCTTTTAGATATTGGTAAAACCTTCCATTATTTGGTTCTTATCCATGATAGTATTTAGATCTTGTGTTAATCTTCATGACAAGCCCAAGTTCATCGAAAATGTATTTCATATGCATTCTCTATTGCGTTTTCGATGTTGGAGGTTTTACCAGTTCGTCTTTTTGAGAGAGGTTAAACCTTTCGTCATTTGTTTATATCCTCCCTTGCTGTACTATAATGGTTCCATGCATTATCTTGTAGAGTTTGTTGTCCTCTTTAAAACGAGCCCAAGATCATCAAATCGGAGTCTAGATTCAAAAGTTATGGTTGTTTTCGTATTGCTATTTCTGTCAGTTTTGTCTTGGCCGGAATGTCCGGAGTGAATAGGCCGGACGTGTCGCGCAAAAATCTCAGATTTTAGTCGTATGGATGCCATTCAGGTGTCCAAACCGGAAACTGGCCGGAATGTCCAGCCCGCACGCTCCAGGGAGAATATCATTTTGTGGCCCGAAAGTTGGGGTGGCCAGGCAACGCGGTACCCGAGTTGATTTTTATCACCGCGATTCGAGAAGTTGGGGCGCCAATTGCTGAGAGGGGTCTTTCGAGTGAATGATGGCCAAACCCAATATTTTCAAATCGCGCCCGTTAAGTCAGGATATTCCTTTACACTAGTTCCTGTTGTGCCCCTCCTTCGCCGGTCACTCTTCTTAGCCACCCTGCACGTGTCGTAGGGGCAAATCCATTACTGTACTTTCCTAACTCTTGATACTGAATCTTGCTGCGGCGGCGGCGGCGGTCCCTTTTCTTCCCTTCCCCGACCCTAAATCTGCCGGCGGCGGAGGACCTTTTTTCTCCTTCCCCCGACACTGAATCCGGCGGCGGTGGCCCAGCATGTCTTACAAGGCGAAGGTTGTAGCTACGTCGCCGACTAAAAAGGGTCCATCGGGGCCCAAGTCTGGGGCTCAACACGTAGCAGCGGCGAGGTCTTCAGCCCCGGTTAGCGAGGAGGCCAGCAAGGATTCTGCTCCCAAGGTACCTACGAGCAGCGGGTTGAAGAGAAAAGCAAGGCCGATGGCGGATTGTTTGGCTCTGGTAGGTGGATGCAGCACTCAGATCTCGATGAAAAAAACCCGAGAGAAGAGCGAGAGGTGATGTTTTCTTATCTATGCCTTCTCTTGCAAGTAGATTAGTTACGGCATAATAGAATCAAATGAACTGAAATGCTCCCCTTTTTAATCAAATTAGGCACAGCTTTGATACAAGGGACCTATATGAGTTCACAGTTCATGTTTGGCAGTACACTACAAAGCTTGATTTTGGTTGCGAGAGGGTTGTGTTTGGGCAAGATGTGCATCTGCTTGTGAATTGCAAAGAGGTTGTGTCTGTTTCGCAGCTGGTAGATATGCTTGCCGCTAGAATTCCTTGGGGTTCTAGACAGAGGACAAAATTGGTGTGGCACAACATGAATGATACCTATCAGCAAATTGAGCACTCCCATGAGCTTCAGATGGTTTGGGAGTGTTGTGCAGTTGATCGTAAGGTGAAAGTTGAAGCGATGATTGATGATATGTATGCAGATGTTGGAGATCTTGCGGCCAGAGCTTCTGCTCCTAGAGAATACGGACTAATAGATGATGATCTAAATAAGTTCAGTATACGCATAGAGGTGGATTCATACATGGAAAAACTTGATGAGGGAGTTAATAAGCTAGTTTCGTCATGTACTGTGGAGATCACTGTCGATTCCAAAAACATAACTCTTGATGAAATGAGAGAGATGATCGGTAAGGAAATCAGTATTGGCCCTAAGCAGATGGCAAAAATCCGGTGGTGGCATCATAAGAAGCAGAAATTCATAGATGTTTTGGATACTGAAGATCTTATGCAGATTATGCGGCGAAAGAAGCGAACCAGGAAGGTGTTCTTCCTTGGTACCATTTCTGATGTTGTTGAATAGGTTATAGTGGATGTAGATGCCCCTGTAGTGGCTGAACAGAATGAGGTGGTCGACGTTGATGAGATCTGATGAGAGCTGCTACCCTGGGCTTGTCATATGGACCACGGGGTTCCCCTGCCTATATTTGTAATATTGACTGTTGTTGCATTTAGAGCGCGCTTCTGTGATTATGTTTGTTGAGAGATTGCAATATAATGTTGTGCGAGCTGTTGAAATTTTCGGACATGTCACTCACTGAAACCATCGTTGTTGTAATAAGACATAAGTACATTGTAGTTGACATGATTATGTTTCTTAAGATGACGTACCATACTTGTTTCTATTATTATGTTTGTTGGGACATTGTAATGTAATGTTTTGTGATGCATAAATACATTGTAGTTGACATGATTATGTTTCTTGAGATGATGTGCTATACTTGTTTCTGTTATTTTGTTTGTTGAGAGACTGTAATGTAATGTTTTGCGAAACCATGACAGGACAAGTGATGTGTAAGTACCTTGTAGTCGACATGATTTTGTTTCTTGAGTTAATGTAATATACTTGTTTCTGTGATTACGTTTGTTGAGAGATTGTAATGTGATGTTTTGTGAAACCATGTTGTGTTTATGTTTGTTGAGAGATTATAATGTAATGTTTTGTGAAACCATGACTGAAGAAGTGATGCATAAGTACCTTGTAGTTTCTTTGGATGATGTAATATACTGGTATGTTTTCGTTAGGCAATGAAATTGGGATGGAGGGAGTGCAGGTTTAATATTTGAAATGAGAATGTGTGAAGAGAATCCATATTAGGCAGGAGACAGTAATCCAGGGAAAGGGCATGGTATCCATTAAACTATTGTAACATGCCAATTTAGTCATTGTTGCAGCGGTAGAAGGGATGCTCTCTCTCTCTCTGTCTCTCTCTCTCTCACCGACGCCGATGCCGTCGCCGTCACCTGTGACAACGCATTCGCCATGCTGTCCTTGAACGGCGAGGACGACCAGTCGAGCAGCGACAACCTTCTCTCCGACATCGAGTATTCCTTCCATGATGTGAGTTCCTCTGTTTTCTCGGGCTAGGGTTAGGCAATGGTAAATCTCTCGATCTGAGCACCATATGTGCATGCAATCGTGTTCGATTTCAGCTTTGCGTTTACCTATAGGTACCAAGGACGACTACGACTCCGAATGGGAGGGCCTAGATCTCGATGGAGAAGTGACATGTGACCATGGGCTAAAACTGAGGAGATATGTTGCATTCGAAGGCAGTAACACTGGGAGAAGGTTTTGGGGCTGTACAAACCAGGTTTGTTTACATTATGTGCAACTGTGACATGAAGTAAAATGTATCATGCATGTTCATAACACTATAGTGTGTGTGTTTTTAGGTTGGCCCGGTGTGTAAAGCAGTAGAGTGGGTGGATCTTGAGTGGCCAGATGCACTTAAGAAATGTTTGGCACAGTTATGGGAGATGTATGAGTTGGAAAGGTCAGGGAGATTTACTGATATAAGTGATGCAGCTGAAAAAAATTACAAGCTGTCGGTACGAAATAAGGAGTTGGAACAAGAAATCAAGAATTTGCAGTCAGAGCTAACTGACGGAATCGATGGGAGCTTGGTTGTTGGAACTACAAAGGAGCTTCAGGATAGTCACAGGTTGCTGATTCATAATGCAAAAAAGGAGAGGGATCAGCTCAGGGAAGACAAGAAGAAGCTAGAGTACTGCATTGCGGATCTGTTGAAGGAATTGAAGAAGGCGCGCAAGGGTGAACAAGGACAGACTATAGAGGATAAAGGAAATTCGAGATGAATAATTTATGTTGTACCAATGCCTGAAACTAGTTAATTGTAAGACTTGTAGTTGCGCTTTCCGAAATAAGCCAAACTCAATCCTCGAGCAAACTAATTTTAGAAGAACACACATATCGTGCATAGAGTTAAGTTCACGCTTACAAAATCACCACTGCAGAGGATAAACCAGGCAGTTCAGTACAAAATAGACATATGTTGTGTTCAAGCGAGCCTGGCTCGGAGCTGCCTGTTTTCCTCCCTAAGATCGGCCAGCTCCTTCAGTACTATGTCGTGCTTCAGCTGTAGGTTCCAGCGCTCCGTCATGGATTGGAGAATTTTGTCCGTAGCCATACGATTTTCCTTCAAGATCCCTTTCATGATCTTCGTCTGCTTCCTAGCCGAGGCACGACCTTCACTGTGTAGCTTCGCCCAGTCGGTGTTTAACTCCTTCAGTTTCTGGCACTTGTCAGAAAGGACCGCGACTTCAGCGCGTAGTTGGTCAAAGGCCAGTTTCTGGGAATTCTGCTTCTCCCTTTGGATTGCTATCTTGTCATTTAGCCAGGTCACCAGGTCCTGGTCGATCTTTCACCTCTTTCCCTGCAACAAAAATACATAGTATGGTTTGTTCAGTTCACCAGGACAAGCTGGTTAGTTTCCATAATTAACTGAATCGACTAGTGGCACTGTCATAATTTCAAGGAAGAAGCAATCTAGGACTAATCAGCATTTTATGAATCGACTAGTGGCACTGTTATAATTTCAATTTCGAAGACAAATCAGATTTATCAGCAGTTTAGTGTGTTGTGGGTTTTTCCCAATATCACCAAATAGTAGTGGGAGAGTGGCAAACTCATAATGCAAAAACCCATGTCCATATACATAATGGAAAGAGAACATGGTGTCCATTCATGAACATGAACACCAACACATGTCTAGATAGATAAGGAGTTGCCCTAGGATTCTTATTGCACCCTATAATGGGAAGCAGACATGGGCATTGCTCCCTAAACCCTAAACATTACAAAAGGAGAGGAGAACGGACTGATATTCGTTTCCCCGCTAACGGGAATCAGACTTGGGCATTTCTCCGATATGCCTCCAGACATGCCCTTAGCTCCTCGTTCTCTTTCCGAACACCCTTGAGTACGGTAATCCCTATGCTCATGCCCGCCTTCATCTCCTTGACTTCCTCGACGCATCCTGGAATGGTAGGCTCGGATGGTAGCCTTGGTTTTCTCGACGCATCCTCTGAGTGCCTCACTGACTTCGTCCTACAGGAGAATGCACCTTTCCATGAGATTCTTCTTCTCCTCCGTGAGCTCGTTGATTATCTTGATGGCCTGTTCTTGCCTGTTCAAGTTACGGTCGAGCACTTTCTGCAGCCTAACGACGTCACGTGCAAAATCTAGCGAGATCTCCTTCTGCATAGATAATTGCTTGCGTAGGCTCTCATTAGCTTGGGTGAGGGAGTGTGCAAGCTCGTGTTGGTTGGCAATCTTGTAACTGATCACGGCCACCTTGTCACGGTACTCGGACTTCAATCGCTCCATCATTCATGTTAATTGAAATAGGAATTCTACAATTACACTCTAGGTCCTAGGTGAATACTAATACAGATAAAAAAATCCCCGTTGAATCTATTGGCCGCAGTGTTAAAAAATGGACCTGGAGATCTATTCATGACCACGATAAACTAATCCTAATCACAAAAAATCCATAGTGAATCTATGAACAGCGGTATTAAAGAAAGACCAAGAGATCTAGTCATATTCATGAAAACTAATACAGCGATTTCTCTCCCTTTTCTCCGCGAGGATCGTCGACCGGGCTCTCCCCCTCCTCAGTGGAGCCATGGCTTGCAGGGTGAGTGTGGCGATGGCAAGAGGAAGGAGATAATGATTATTAGTGTGGGAGAAGAGTAAAGAGTACAAGCTGTGGTCCAGTAGTACTAGTACTATTATACAAGACCACCGTGTACGATCTACCTTCTCAAAGAAGCCAGGGAGGCAGGGGTAGGGAATCGATGGGACTTGTCTTTATTGTGATGGACACTTCAATGGTCTTCGGCGCCGCCCAAAATCCAGTATATAATAAGGGGAGTGCGAGTCGGGTGGTCGTCACGGGAATCGGCGTGCACATCCCGCGTGCGTGTGTCACGTGTTGATGGGGCAATGACGCGTGCAACTGCTGTACGATCACGTCGGCACGTCCAACTCCGTCGAACTCCACGTGACAGGCACGCACGGGATATTTACGAGTCTAGAATATGTTGTGCCACTTTTGTTGTGATCAAATTATGTTCAGTACGCAAGATATTACTTCTTTCTTCTTGTTTTTTGATAATCGACAAATGCATGCATGGACACGACGCACGAAACCGCTGCTCGTCCTTGATCAGATCGGCACCCCACTCTGTGTACCCGCCATCGATCATTCGGAGCAACTACCTCGAGCACGATGCCCCCTCGCCGTGGCAATGGCAGGTCCAAGCCATCCACTGACCGTCCTGCGTCCTCGGCTCTTCGCTGCATCGTCCGCGCTCGCGAGTCACCTGTTGAGGTAGCACGTCGTGTCCGACCGCGCCAGGATCCATCGACATCTGCACCCGAGGACACCGCGACGTCGAAGCTCGTACCAGCCGCGCAGGAGGAGCGTGGGGGTACCTGTAGTGTCAGACAAGCACAAAGCAGCAGCCAGGACAGGGGCGCGTGTTGCACCGGCGAGTACGGATAAGAAGGGGAACGAGAAGAAGACCGGGAAGAAGAGAGGATATAGCTATTTGGACGAGTCCGACTCGGCCAACGAGGAGGCGTTCATCGATCAGTTGGAGGCAGAAGCGGAGGAGAGTGACGTGGACCCGTGGGACTACGAAGAGGAGGAGGAGGAGGACTCCGACGAGGAGATAGCGCGCTTGTTCGAGGAAGAGGGCGGTGTCAAGTCGTCAGAGGATCTCCACACGTTTGGGCTTTTGTGAGATTTGTGACCAAGAGAGAGGGGAAATCTCTTTTCACAATCCGCCTATGGATCCACCAGTACCATTCAAATGTGTGCTCTTTTTACTAGCAACAACCAGAGTCATTACATGTGTGTTCTCTTTAGATACCACACATGGATCCACCAGTGCCATTGCATGTGTGTTCTTTTTAGTAACAACAACTGAGTCATTTTAAGACTGTTCTTTTCACATACCACATATGGATCCACTAGTGTCATTGAAATGTGTGTTCTCTTTAGAGACCACACATGGACCCACCAGTGTCATTGCATGTGTGTTCTTTTCACATACCACATATGGATCCACCAGTGTCATTGCATGTGTGCTCTTTTCACAATCCACCTATGGATCCACCAGTGTCATTGCATGTGTGTTCTTTTGACTAACAACAACTAGAGTCATTTCATGACTGTTCTTCTCACATACCACATATGGATCCACCAGTGTCATTGCATGTGTGTTTTATTCACAATCCACACATGGATCCACCAGTGTCATTGCATGTGTGCTCTTTTTAGTAACAACAACCAGAGTCATTGCATGTGCGCTCTTTTCACAATCCACCTATGGATCCACCAGTGTCATTGCATGTGTGTTCTTTTTAGTAACAACAACCAGAGTCATTGAAATGTGTGTTCTTTTCACATACCACCTATGGATCCACCAGTGTCATTGCATGTGTGTTCTTTTTAGTAACAACAACCAGAGTCATTGTATGTGTGTTCTTTTCACATACCACATATGGATCCACCACTGTCATTGAAATGTGTGTTCCCTTCAGAGACCACACATGGATCCACCAGTGTCATTGCATGTATGTTCTTTTCACTAACAACAACTGGAGTCATTGCATGTGTGTTCTTTTCACATACCACATATGGATCCACCAGTGTCATTGCATGTGTGCTCTTTTCACAATCCACCTATGGATCCATTAGTGTCATTGCATGTGTGTTCTTTTTAGTAACAACAACCAGAGTCATTGAAATGTGTGTTCTTTTCACATACCACCTATGGATCCACCAGTGTCATTACATGTGTGTTATTTTTACTAACAACAACTAGAGTCATTAAAATGTTTGTTCTTTTCACATACCACCTATGGATCCACCAGTGTCATTGCATGTGTGTTCTTTTTAGTAACAACAACTAGAGTCATTGCATGTGTGTTCTTTTCACATACCACATATGGATCCACCAGTGTCATTGAAATGTGTGTTTTCTTCAGAGACCACACATGGATCCACTAGTGTCATTGCATGTATGTTCTTTTCACTAACAACAACTAGAGTCATTGAATGTGTCTTCTTTTCACATACCACATATGGATCCACCAGTGTCATTGCATGTGTGCTCTTTTCACAATCCACCTATGGATCCACCAGTGTCATTGCATGTGTGTTCTTTTTACTAACAACAACTAGAGTCATTTCATGACTGTTCTTCTCACATACCACATATGGATCCACCAGTGTCATTGCATGTCTGTTCTCTTCACAATCCACACATGGATCCACTAGTGTCATTGCATGTCTGTTCTCTTCACAATCCACACATGGATCCACCAGTGTCATTGCATGTGTGCTATTTTTACTAACAACAACCAGAGTCATTGCATGTGTGTTCTCTTCAAAGACCACACATGGATCCACTAGTGTCATTGCATGTGTGTTCTCTTTACTAACAACAACCAGAGTCATTGAAATGTGTGCTCTCTTTAGAGACCACACATGGATCCACCAGTGTCATTGCATGTATGTTCTTTTCACTAACTACAACTGGAGTCATTGCATGTGTGTTCTTTTCACATACCACATATGGATCCACAAGTGTCATTGCATGTGTGTTCTTTTCACATACCACATATGGATCCACCAGTGTCATTGCATGTGTGCTCTTTTCACAATCCACCTATGGATCCACCAGTGTCATTGCATGTCTTTTCTTTTTAGTAACAACAACCAGAATCATTGAAATGTGTGTTCTTTTCACATACCACCTATGGATCCACCAGTGTCATTGCATGTGTGTTCTTTTTAGTAATAACAACCAGAGTCATTGCATGTGTGTTCTTTTCACATACCACATATGGATCCACCAGTGTCATTGAAATGTGTGTTCTCTTCACAGACCACACATGGATCCACCAGTGTCATTGCATGTATGTTCTTTTCACTAACAACAACAGGAGTCATTGCATGTGTCTTCTTTTCACATACCACATATGGATCCACCAGTGTCATTGCATGTGTGCTCTTTTCACAATCCACCTACGGATCCACCAGTGTCATTGCATGTGTGTTCTTTTTACTAACAACAACCAAAGTCATTGAAATGTGTGCTCTTTTCACAATCCACCTTTGGATCCACCAGTGTCATTGCATGTGTGTTCTTTTTACTAACAACAACTGAGTCATTGAAATGTGTGTTCTTCTCACATACCACATATGGATCCACCAGTGTCATTGAAATGTGTGTTCTCTTTAGAGACCACACATGGATCCACTACTGTCATTGCATGTGTGTTCTTTTCACTAACAACAACTGGAGTCATTGTATGTGTGCTCTTTTCACATACCACATATGGATCCACCAGTGTCATTGCATGTGTGCTCTTTTTACTAACAACAACCAGAGTCATTGGATGTATGTTCTCTTTAGAGACCACACATGGATCCGCCAGTGTCATTGCACTGTGTATTATTTTCAACTATCGCCGTTGGCCACAAACAATCGGGACGCAGAATTAACCAGCAACCGCTCTGGGCTTCTAGAAGACCCGATCCTCGATTGTTAGGCTCCGTTGGATCGGGGTGTGTGGACGATAGTGATGTCCTTCGCGAGGGCGATCCGCGAGAAGTCTGTTATGTGAACTAATTGGCCGTGGAAACTATGTTGGGCCTACGTCCTTGCCCTTATCCCCTTAACCTCGGTGGCAAAAATCAGATCGTGTTCCTTCATCGCCATGGAGAAGGAGAGGCCCAAACTCAGCTTGCACGAGGCTCAGATGTTCGCCCACTACTACATACTCGCGCTGCCGTTAGCGAGGCTTCCGGCCGGCTTTGAGCTCAGCTACGCCGGGGTTCCTGTCGTGTCGCTCTTGCGTGACGACGCGTTGGCGAGGCAGATCGAGGAGCGCTGCCGCCAGCTGTCATAGTGGAAGAGGGCAATGGCGCGGTACTCGCGTACGAGCGTGTACTGGCGAAAGCTGTTCAAGAAGGAGCGGGCTGCGTTGATTGAGCTATGTGGAACCCACCGGCCGGACATCCACCCGGATCTGCGCAACCCCGAAGGGAGGCAGCGCTTCTGGGCAGTGCCTGGGCGTACGACCTCCACCGTTATCGATGCAGCGCGCCGTGAACAATCCATGAGGAGGAGGAACGCTGCCGGGAACGTCGGCATCGATTCCGACGCGGAGGAGGCTGGCGGCGATGCAGACAATGTCGTCAATTATGGAGACTGCAGGAGCGTCATAGTCGATTAGGGCCACTTAAGCATAAATTAAATCTATGTACGGTATGTTAATGCGCTCTTTGGATCTGGGTTACATGAGTCTTGGTCGATTATCGTCATAATCTATATGTGTTGGCCATGTTTTAGTTGTCTTTGTCTTTAAAACTAGTCGATCAAAACTCGTCTGATCCTGAAAATACAGTTCACGCGTTCCCTGGCATATCTGATGGGACAATACGCTGACTCTGCTCCCAGCACTTGATGGCATAGCCGTAATTTGGAGTGCGCCTGAGGAGAAGGGATCGAGCGTGTTGTAATAGTGTACTACTCCTGTCCAGATATAACTGACTTAGTTTTTTTAGATATTTAATAAATGTGTTTATACCCAAAACATGTCTAGATACATGTTTTAGGTTTCTCTGTCTTTCAAACTAATCAAAAGTTATCAAATTCTGAACAAACAAAGTCATTGCGTTCACACCTGATGGGACAATACGCTGACTCTGCTACTTGATGGCACAGCCATAATTCTGGAGTGCGCCAGAGGAGATGGAAATGCAAGGGAGATGGGAACTAGTAGCCGCTTCCAAACGCAGGTAAAAAATTAATGTAATAATATTTTAAAAAAATGTAATCTGATCCACATGACCCCATCACAGACACGTTGCACGCGTTAGATATAATAAAGACGGCACGGCTAGTTTAGTTTCAATGATATAATTCAACATACGACGTTACTGTGCCCGCATCTTTCTGCTCCTCTTATTAGTCTGCTAGCCCACGCTGCATTAAGCATCAGTTGATAAGGATAAAAAAATGATAAAATGGCAAATAAAACAATTTTTAAACTTACCTTTCATTTGGAGAATCGTACAAAAATGAAATTGGCAGGGATTTATTATTTCTCCTGCTGTTAGCCGAAAGATCCTGAAGAACATCCTCAATCACCCCTGCAACTTCTTCATATTCTAATACACCTCCATTATTTGCCCTTTCCTCTCCGTTCCACTTACCCTTTTGTTTCTTTTCACACCCTTTTCTCGCCGGTACCTCCACTTCTTCATAAATTGGCTGCTTACGTATGTTTTCCTCCGAGTGCTCATCACCGTCTTCGCACTGCTCTTCCGCCAGTTCTGGCTGAGAAGCCTCATTTTCTGCCACGGGGTGTGAACAGGGACAATAGCATGTGTAATTGGGTTTTTGCACAACCTCTTGATATGGCCGAATCCGCCACAACGTCCGCATTTCCTTTTCCTAGCTCCCAGTCTTGGACCTTTATCGGTGGAGGCTTCGATCCTTAGCTTTCTAGGCCTCCCAGGTGGCCTTCTAAGAACTGGAGGTTGAAGTTTGAACCCTGGATCGACAATCTCCCAATCATTTTCATTGGCCATAGGTGGTACGTTTTCTGCATAAGTTGCAGCAAACTTGTCCACAGAGCAATAGTTGTCGACATAGTTCTCTATTTTAGCTTCGTTACCTCTAAGCTTTAAGATGAAGTAAATTGCATGGTGACATGGCAGACCAGTAATCTGCCACTGCCTGCATGAACAAGTCTTGTTTCCAATGTCTACAGTGTACCTCCGTTCACTTCCACGCTTGTATTCTGCATAAACCTCAGCCAAAGTTCTGGCACTTCTGACCACCCTCATCTTTGTCATTCTCATTGCCCTGGTTCTTGCATTCAGTAACATAACCACCTTTGGAACTATTTTATGGCCTAAAAACTTTCTTGCACAAATTCTTTGCCTTAAATCTATCTTCACCATTATGCACTGTCTTATTGCATCCAACAAAATAACAATTCCAAGTGTCTTCATGCCCGATATCTTATTATTGAAACTCTCTGCCAAATTATTGGATGCAAAATCCACCTTGCTTAACTCACCAAACTTGCTTCTGGCACATATCTTGGTGTGATGTTCCTCAAGGTATTTTTTCACCTTTGGCACTACATACATGTTCTGCAAGTAAGTAGCATGCATGCTTGGGATGTATGTGTATGATGATCGCCACAAGTCCTCTTCAAAGATCTTTCCTTTGAACTTCTTCGTGAAGTTAGTAGCAAGGTGCCGCATGCATTCCCTATGCTCAACCCCAGGAAACACACCATCACCAGCATTCTCAAGACCCTCGGATGCACCGGTGTGTATCACCAAGCCTTCAGGGTGACCAATTCCTTCCCGTAGTCTCTACATGAACCATGTCCAGCTTTCATTTGATTCACCCTCAAGAACAGCATAAGCTACGGGTAGAAGCCAATTATGCGCGTCCAAAGCACAAGCAGAAGCAACATGTCCCCTGAACTTCCCTTTTAAAGAAGTTGCGCCTATTGCCAAGTATGGCATGCAGCCGTCTAGGAACCCCTTCCAGCATGCCTTTAGGCAGACAAAACATCTCCTGAAGCATATCTTATCTGCCCGCTTATACCTGACCGCCCTCGAGACCTTTTCTCTCCCTTTCACAACCTCGTAATCGATGTCAATAACACTACTAGGTGATGTTTTCTCTACCTGAGATTTGAAACTATACAACATATGAAAACTGTCATTCCACTTGCCTTGAATGAAGTCTAGAGCCATCTCCTTCCCATCAAAGACTCTGTGGTAAGGAATCAGAACGTTAAACTTTTTGCTAATCTTTGCTCTGAGTTCAGCAGGTCCATTGTTATGATCCTGCCTCACCCAGTCAAGTACAGTAGCAGCAATCCACTTGGTAGTCGTCAGTCTAATTTTACCACTTAAAGAAGTATTAGGGAAGTTGTGTTTCTTCATGTTTACTTTGATCTGCATTCGATAAGAATCCAAATAATTTAGAGCTAGTTATCAGCAGAATAAATATGAGAAAGACTGAAACTAAATGTAGCTATTGCAACCTGAAATGGGTGTCCAACCCGCATTGGAGATGCATGTAATCTCCATTTACACACATTACTTTCCCTACAGTGCACCCTAAATCTCTTTTGGTCGCTCTTTTCAATGATAAATTCGAACCCAACTCTGATTGCATAGGTTGCAACTGCATATCTACAGTCCTCCACATTATCAAAGACAGTCCCCTCATCAATTTTAGGATTGTCCCTGCCAAAGTGTATCACTGGCCTATCCACGTCTTCGTCGTCGTATCTACATCCCATTTCCGCATCTTCACATTCCTCTTCCTCATCAGTCCCATAATCGGGCTCAAAGTTCGAATCAACCAAATATTCCCTACTCTCCATCCTATCAGGGTCAACCGCCATGTCTGGATATGCTTTCTCATCATCATCCGCACTGCCACACGTTTCAGTGCCTTCATGCTCGCTTGACAAAGCATCATGCTCAAGGACAAGCTGTACAGACGTCATGTGGTTACCAACACATATCCTTGCCATCACCACGGGACTAGAAACGCTAATTGGGGTATGCAGATAAGGAATCAGAGTTCTTACCCTTCAATGTGGACGCATGGTACCTTCTCCGGGCTCCATACCTCCAAAGCTCTGCACCCCGCTTCCTCTCCCCCCCCCCCCCCATTTCATTGTCCTCTGTGCTCTCCAGACTTGAAGGAGATTCCGAGCTCTCCAGCCACGCAGGACCCATATCCGTGCTCTCAAGCCTCGCAGGATCCATCTCCGAGCGGGATCCATATCACCAGCGTAGTTGGGCCCCTAACCCAACGGCCGACTCTTGGTTTTCGTTTCCAAACGCGCCTGGGCGGTGGGCGGCGGCAAGGAGACAGGGCAGGGAGGGGACGTGAGGGGATGGAAGGGAGGGGAGGGCGGGAGGACGACGGCCCAAGGGGACGATGAGAGCGGTGCACGACTGGGCGGAGTGGCAGCGGCAGGAGCAGAGGAGAGGAGCAGAACGGAGCTGGTTGCGACAAAGCATGGAAAATTGCACAATAATGTGTTGGTGGGCGGCACCAGCCCTCGAACTTGGGACGCGCGCCGTCATAGGTGGAGAAGGCGGACCCGCCTGTCAGAAAACATGCCACCTGTCAGCGCACTATGCACGGGGAGCACTTCACGGAATTTTTTAGCAGGTCCCACATGTCAGTCTGTTTGATCAAAACTTGCATGCAGTGCATGGCTGGTTCACGCGCTAGTTCCGAAAAAAAGCCCGTTGATCAAAGTTGAATTGGCAGTTCTGCTTCTTCTCCCCCGTCTCCTCGTCTCCTCGCAGTGGCAGTTCCGCTTCATCTCCCTCGTCTGTTATCCTCTTCTTCTTCTCCTCGCAGTGGTAGTTCTTATTTCTTCCTCGATCAAAACATTCCCGCACGTAAGCCATGGCCAGTAGCCGGATGAAGAGGAATTGGGGCGATCTCCCGGCCGACCCACTTCGCAAGATCGCCGACTATTTGCTGGAGAAAGAGGAGTACGTCGACACCTATGCTGCTTGTCAGGAAGTCTGCACCGATTGGTGCCGCACTTTAAAGGTGCCCGAATTCCATCTCAACAACTGGATCATGATAGATCACACACTTCCAGACGTTGGCGACTTCACCTTCCTCAACCTCACCACTGGTCGTTGCTTCAGGACAAATCTAATGGACGTCCATCGCAGGTTCACATTCACATCCGATATTTATTGGTATTTTCCATTGTAAACATCTTAGTGCTAACTGATGCCCTCTTCTTCCAAAATATTCTACTTCATCGGTGTTTCTCGTGGCGTCATCGTGCTTGCTCAAAGGGTGGAGTCGTACCAGATTCGGCTTCTGAACCCAATCACTCATAAGTCTAACACTGAGTTTCAAGCACACATACCATCTGAACCTCTGCAATCTATCGTCGTGACGAAGTCCCCGACGATGGTCTTTGTTTGCACTAATTATCCAGATCGTATTGCATGGGCCGACGAGAGCACCCCAATGGGCAAATCAATGAATCATTTGGAGAAGGATTGTATTCGCCGCCTCCTGCTATGCTTCTGGCCTGTATTACGATATTCCGAGGGGAAGTATATGCATTACTTGAGAATGGAGACATCTTGTCGACCAACATCAAGTTAGAGCAGCGCGCGGGCACTATCACGATGGCCAAAATAATTT
The DNA here is from genome assembly GCA_910589775.1 of Avena eriantha. Taxonomy (NCBI): domain Eukaryota; kingdom Viridiplantae; phylum Streptophyta; class Magnoliopsida; order Poales; family Poaceae; genus Avena; species Avena eriantha. Next base: position 329,977,201 of record OU342744.1, read on the forward strand.
CGGCCCCAGTCTTTGAACAGGTACGCGGAACTTATAAATTTTACCTTGTGGAGTCAGATGGTGATCTGCTTCTTGTGTTGAATGGGGATTTCGCCAAAGGGCAAGCCGTGTTGTACCGGGTGGACACGGAGAACCGCTCTCTCGAGGCCGTCGGGGACATTGGAAGTCGTGCCCTCTTTGTTGATTACAGTCGGTCTATCTCCATTGACACCAGGTTACACCCCACAGTCAAACCCGGTTGCATATACTACAGGAATTATAGCCTAGGAAGAGGAACCAACAATGAGGTATGGCTTAAGTCTGGAACATACACCGAGGCCTTACCCTCTGGACGAGATACTGGCAGCACATTGCATACGGAGAGAGTTCTCAGAATGTGTGTTGCAGCACGCGGGAGCCGACGACGACGAAATATATAGGGGAGAATAAATCCTATATTCATCCTAGGTTATTTGCTAGCATTTTCAGGTCTATTTTTCGAAGTAGAAATTTGTACTGTATTTATATTATTTCAATGAGCAGTATGCGTATTAACTTTCAGACAAAATTGTTATGTATTTAAATTTAGTACTTTCAGAATTCAAAGTATTTATTTTTAGTAGCTTCTTTCAGAATTCTCTGTATTCGACATGGGCATCAACTCAGCGCCGGAATTCAGGTCCCATATGGAAAATTGCACAATAATGTGTTGGTGGGCGGCACCACCCCTCGAACCTGGGATGCGCGCCGTCGAAGGTGGAGGGGGCGGGCCCGCCAGTCAGAAAACATGCCACGTCGGCATCCCCTGTTTCTGATGCCCTTTAAAAAAATAAAACACGCCACGTCGTTATCCCCTGTTTCTGATGGTGGCATATAAATAATATCGTATAAACATAAGGGCATAGTCGTCAACATTTCTAAAATGAAACCCGGTCCCATCTCCTACCTGTCCTGGTACATTGCCCGATGAGGTGGATAGCCACGACCGATCTTTTTAATACGTTCGCACTCTTATGCTGAGAAGGAAAATAAAGATTGAGTTGTTAATGCAACAAGTGTCGAATTATTACCCTCTAAGGAAATGGGAAATGGTTATTTTCACGCGTGCCCGTAGTCCAAACCTACTGTCAGTCTTTCACTCCCCTTCTCCGACTAACCACAGTTCACCTTGCGCAGCTCCTCTATGCCGCACCAACTAGGGTAACATGGCCCCACCTAAGCCGCCGCGACAGCCGCCGAAACTGGGGTATTTAGCCCCTCTAAGGCGGTCTCCCATTGCCCTGCCAGGCGGATGATTTCCCCAAATGTGCCGAATCGGCCGCGGCGGCGACTGCACCGTCATCGGTGCCAGATGCGGCAAGCAGGGCCAAGAGAGCGATGTGGAGAAATCGCGCGGCGGCATTACGGCATGCTCTAGACAGTGGGAACAAGGTACGTATCAAATCGTTCATGACAGCATTCCGCCGCCGAGGGTACACACCCTCGAACAGGGCAGCGCCAAGGTCTAGGAACTCTCGCATCCACGCTTCGGTGTGGACTACCTTACCTCAGTGGGGGAGGCTGGGAGCACGCCGTCTGTGGCAAAGACGCTCCATCCTACGCACCGTCGAAGGTCATACCATGGCAGTGACCAAGCGTCTACACTCAGCATGCTGGATTGTTCGACAGCCGGAGCCGGCAGGGGGCATCAGCTCAGCCCCGGAATTCAGGTTCGAGTTCACACGGACCTACTATCTTGAGAAGGAGATGTCGAATTTCAGTTCGAATAAATCGTTGCGGCGGCGCGGATGGTCCAACTGAACCGGGACTGGCGCACGCAAATCGCTCGTGCATGAACGATGCATATTTCTTGTAGTTTGGCGGGAAGGCAATAGATCAGTTTGGGTTAAATGATCAAAGAACTTATGTCCTCTCAAGGCAATTGGCCAGCCAACTTTTCTGGTGGAGATCTGTAGTTTCTTCAGTGTAGAATAGTTAAGTTCAGACTGAAGAATGGCTTTTGTAGATGAAATGCTGACGAATTGTTCTATAAACTAGTAGGAAGTTTAGCCCTCTTTTGTGCAGGTATAAGACCCTTTTATATGGAAGTACTACTGTTGTAAGCAAATACTATCAAGTATCTATTTCCTTCAATTACTAGTCGTGGTTCAATCCAGTTAACTGGCATCTTTTTATCCCAGACTACAGATTTTGCGTCTGTTGTCTGTGCTGTAAACCATTTTTCCTTTGTCTTGTGTTGCCTGCAAAATGGTCCTGCAGTTCAACGTGTTACAAATGTAGCTACCTTGTACTTGAAGAGGAGATGGACTACATTTTCCTGGCATCCACAGAATTGACATTGCTCATTGCCAGACCACCCTCTTTTCATGAGGTTGTCCTTGGTTATTCATAAAAACTATAAAGCACGGTGTTCAACTACATCGATTCAAACTATTACACACACACTACATCAAATTCATTACCCACACATACTACATCGATTAAACTATTACACACACATACTACTTCAAACTATTACACACACGTACTACATCGATTCAAACTATTACACATTTTTGGTCGATGCTAACTTCCTGCTACGCTCTCCATACTACAAATTCATTAGCCACACATACCACGGCAATTCACTAGAGCTCTGTCTTCACTCGAGGGAAATCAGAACCACCAGCTCGTCCAAGCCCGGTCCCCCACCGAAACTGTGTGCGTCGTCGCGAAACGGTGGTGGTCATGTGCCATTGATCCTTCCAGGCCAACACTGCAGGCGACGAGGACGCTTTCTGGCAGCCTCTTCAGGGCCCTGAATGCCATGTACCGATTCCAGAACCTCCTCTAGGTGGATGATGACCGGGTGCTTCCAGCAAAGCTGTCGCCCTGCCCTGCTTGGAATCTGCACCTCGTACATCTTAGGAATGGCGTCAGGATCTTTCAGCCACGCCTTTACCTCGATGACCCATCTGTCGCTCGGTGGCATGATTTCCACCAGCTCGCCGCCAAGGCTACTGACGACCTGATTCAGGTCCTCCGGCTCCCAAGCATCCAATGGGAGGTCATCAAAGCCGAGTTTGGAGAAGAAACGAAGCTGCCCCAAGCGATTGTCCCACCCACAGGCGTGATGCCAATGCATGAAGCTCATTTTCTCCCAGTAGCACTCGAAAGAACGGGAAGAATGCAGAACGCGCTCGGTGTCTGAGCTGTGCTCAAACCGTACGAAAAAATCGAATGGCGGCGCGCATACCTCAATGTTGACCTCATTTCGTCTAATCCCAAAACGAGACCTGAAAGCCGACATCAACTCTGCCGGCGACATGGCGGGACGGACGCCTAGCATGGTGGCCATGAGAACATGGTCGTCGAACTGTTGTGCCAGGGCTACCATGCCTAGGGTGCGCGGCAGCACGCAACCTCCCGAGGCCGGTCGCCGGCCTGGATCGCCCGACGAGACGCGCTTCGCCGTGCGAGAAGGACTAGCCAGAGGCGAGATATTAGTCCGGGGACGCGAAGCTCTGATACGGCGGACGATGCAACGGCGACGGCTGTGAGCTTCGATTAGAGGCGTGGGAGGTTGACCGGACATGGCGGGGACGCAAATTAGAGCAAGTGCGAGCTCCGATCTGAGACGAGCAGCCGGAGCTGAGCAAATGTTATGGGGAGGGGAGCAGGGGAGAAGACCAGAGCAGAGCAAAGAAATAGATCTGGTCCACTCAGGGATCTGGTCCATGCAGGGGTAAGCTAGTCCACGACCGCAAAAGATAACGGGGAATACTGACATGGCGGGCCAAGAAGAGTTGACCTAACGGCGGTATTTGAGTTCAACCGTTTTTCGTCTGGTTCAAACGACCGTTTGGCCGTTAGATTTGTATTCACCCCCATTTGTCCCTTCTGGACAATTGGCGAATCTACTATGGCCCCTCCGCGCGATTGATGACCACTCGGGTACCGCGGTGCGCTCACCCACCAAGTTTGGTACCGCAAACGAACATTCCCCGCTCCAGGGCTGTAACGGTTGGATTTTGGAGGACCTATATAAGGGGCCCTTCTTCCCCAATGTTTACCTAACCTTTCTTGCAAGTTTTCCCCTCCATTGTTGACCTTCTTGAGCTTGCTATCCCTCCATACCTCCTATGATTCTTGCATATTATTGAGAGATTTGAAAGAGGAGATCTAGATCTACAATCCCACCAATCAATCTCTCCTCTAAGTGAGGGGAACATCTTGGGATCTAGATCTTGGAGTCTTTTGTGGATTCCTCCATTGTTCTTCCTCTCTTATTGCCCCATAAGCTTTTGTAGCTTTGGTGGAATTTGGGAGAGAATGACTTGAGCACTTCTTGTGTTCTTATCATTGCATTTGGTGCATCGGTTTGAGTTCTCGGTGAGGATTCGATTGGGGAAATGTGAGAAGCTTTTTACTCTTGGGTTCTTGGAACCCTAGACAGTTTGGTTGTATTGCAGGTTTGTGGATTTCTTGGGGCCTCCAATTAAGTTGTGGAGCTTTCCCCAAGATTATTAGTTAGGAGCCTCTAGTTGAGTTGTGGAGAAGTGCCCCAATCTTGTGAGAGGTTCTGGATTGCCACCGACAAGTGCACCGATGGTGGAAGTGTGGATCGATCCCGTTGGGGTGAGATTCACAGGAGAACAAGGGAGGCCTTTTGTGGCGTTGGTGGTTTGAAACCACCCCTCTCCAAACGAGACGTACTCCATTGTTGGAGAAACTCGGTAAAACATCGTCGTCTCCACGTGCCTCGGTTATCTCTATACCCGAGCTCTTACTTATGCACCTTACTTTGTGATAGCCTTCGTGCTTGAAGTCTATATCTTGCTATCACATAGTTGCTGGTCTTGCTTAGCATAAGTTGTTGGTGCACATAGGTGAACCCTAGTTGTTCTAGGTTTTGTGCTTGACAAAGTAAACGCTAGTATAATTCTGCCTTTGTTGAGCCCCTCTTGTAAAAGTTTTAAACCGCCTATTCACCCCCCTCTAGGCGACATCCTGCATCCTTTCTAATATGAATAACGCTCTATCTGCTCCGTTCTCTGAGAAGGAAATTAGTGATGCTCTTTTCCAAATTGGACCATTAAAAGCACCAGGTCTGGACGGTTTTCCAGCTCCATTCCTACAACGCAACTAGGGACTTCTTCGGCATGATGTGGTGAAATTAGTTCAGCGGTTCTTTGAGGATGGAGTTATGCCTGATGAGGCAAATGACACAGCTATCGTTTTGATTCCAAAAAATAATGATCCAATGGAGCTGAAGGATTTTAGACCAATTAGCCTTTGTAACGTGACTTATAAGGTGGTATCTAAGTGCATGGTGAACATACTTAGACCTTTTTTGGATGGCATCATATCCCCAATGCAGAGTGCTTTTATTCTAGGGAGGCTTATTATGGATAATGCCCTCATTGCATTTGAATGTATTCATGCAATCCAAGATGGAACAACGGCAAGATCTAAATTTTGTGCGTACAAATTAGATATGGCTAAGGCATATGACCGTGTGGATTGGCGGTTTCTTGAAGGAGTTTTAGCAAAGATGGGCTTTTAGAGTCAATGGATACAGTGGGTGATGGCGTGTGTGACCACTGTACGATACTCAATTCACTTTAATAGACATTTGGTGGACTCCTTCACCCCTTCATGTGGCCTTCGTCAAGGTGATCCTCTTTCGCCTTATTTATTTATTTTTGTTGCTGACGGTCTCTCATGCCTGCTCGAAAAGGAGATTGAGGATGGAAGTTTGCATGAGCTTTGCATTTGCAGAAGGGTGTATGGTATTTCCCACTTATTATTCACGGATGATAGTTTACTATTCTTTGACGGATCTGTTGATCAAGCTTTTGTGGTGAAATCAATCCTGGACCACTATGACCAAAGCACGGGGCAACTGGTCAGCTTAGGTAAATGCTCAATCTTGTATGGTGATCAATACTCCTCTATGGTGCAGGCTAAGTTAAAAGGCATTCTGAAGTATGATACTTCATGTTTTGAAAAAGAATATTTGGGGCTTCCAGTTCCAGATGGGAGGATGAAAAGTGGCAGATTCAAATCCACTAAAGCAAGTTTTTGAAAGAAAGCAAATAATTGGGCAGAACGGTATATGTCTGGTGCAGCGAAAGAGACACTATAAAGGTGGTTCTTCAGTCTCTATCCACATATTCTATGGGGTTTTTAAATTCCCTGTAGGACTAATTGAGGAGCTTTCAAAAGTTGTCAGGGACTTCTAGTGGGGGATGAAGAGAAGAGGCGCCGGATGCATTAGATGTCTTGGGACCGACTGGCCCGACCAAAATTGTGGGGAGGAATTGGTTTCCGTGACTTGACAATTTTCAACCAGGCACTACTTGCAAGATAGGCATGGAGACTGATACAATTGCTTGATAGTCTGTGTGCTCGCCTCCTAAAAGCTAAGTACTATCCTAGTGGAAATTTGCTTGGCACTGCCTTTGTTCAAAAATACATCACAAACCTGGCAGAGGATTATGTTTGGTCTAGAATTATTAAAAAGGGTGCCATTTGGAGAATTGGACCTGGCACAAGTCAAGGATTTATCGTGATAATTGGCTGCCTAGAGTGCATGCACCTAAACGGATGGGATGCCGAAGTAAAAATAGGCTGAGATGGGTTTCAGAACTTACTGACCCAAATACTCACTCGTGGAAGGAGGAGCTGGAGCGGGAGTGTTGCCTGCCAGCGGATGCTCAAGCTATCTTATCGATCAGGCTCCCAGCTAGACAGTGTGAAGATATTGTAGCATGGTTGCCTGAAAAGAACGACATCTTCTCCGTGAAGTCAGCCTATAGGTTGGGTTTGCAACCCATCCTGGATTCGATGAACCATGGACAGTCTAGTGCATCGCCTGAGAGTGATCACAGCATTTGGGAGCTAGTTTGGCGTGCAGAGGTTCCTCAAAGCTTTGTGTTTTTTGCATGGAAAGTCGCGTCATCAACACTTGCTGTACATACTGGTCTTCACCGCCGGATACCATATGTTGATCATGTGTGTACCATTTGTGGAGCTCAGCTAGAGGATACACACCATGCCTCAGTCACATGCACGCTGAGCTGAGCACTGCGGGAAGCAATGAAAATGCGCTAGGACTTACCGCCTGAAGAGGATTTTATGGTTCAGGACATGAGTGGTTTTTAAACCTGCTACAGAAATCACCGGCTAGTACTCATCCATGGATCATCTTCCTACTATGGAGGGTTTGGCATCATCAGAACATATTGTGCATGGAGATGGTAAAGCCTCGGTTTCTGCCTCGGTTCCATACCTACGTAATTACCTAGAGTCTTTCCTGGCTATTAAACAGCCTGCAATGTCGAATGGAAAGGCTCCTTATCTACCTACACGCATCAATGGCTCCGAAGGCCCGCCATGTTCTCGATGGACAGCTCCTGTAGAAGGGTGTTTAAAGGCCAATTTTGATGCCGGGTGGGATGTCTCTACTAACAAAGCTGGTATGAGTATTATTTTCAGAGATCATCTAGGGTCAGTAATCCTATCTGAGTGGAAGTTCTTGCCATTTTGCACGTCAGCAGAGGAAGCTGAAGTACTAACATGTTTGGAGAGCCTGAGGCATCTGATTGGACTAAATTGTGTGGCTGCCACGCTAGAGTCTAAATGTGTCAGAGATTTGTCCTGTGAAGGAACTAGGGTCCAACGATCCCTTGGTTCGTGAGGGGGCTGAACACGCAACTCTAAGAGAACCCGGCGGACACGACAGCGGCGGAGCAAGCACATGACAGAGAGTTGACACGGTTTTTTTTACCTAGGTTCAGGACCCTTGTGAGGAGGTAAAGCCCCTACTCCTGCTTTGTTATATTGCTCACGTGCTTCGCGAGATTACAATGGTGGATGCAAGTGTAGGTTTTTTTAGATCTCAGGGATCGACCCCCACAAGGTAGGAGAAGGGCACCTTATATAGGGCGGTGCCGGGCCTGTTCCCCCTGATTATTGGCGGGAAGGGCTACCACATTCTCACCCGATGATTCTAATCTACCTTGTCTTCATGCAGCCGCCAGCCAGCTACCATGTTAGGACGGTGGTAGGTCATCCTTCTGCTTTACGTCGTCACTCTGGTCTCCTTGCACTGAAACGGCTGCGCCAGGCACCGTCTCTGCCCTGGGTCGTCCTCCTACCCTTTTGTGCTTTGCTTTCCCTGGGTGGACCGGTCGCCGCTTGGACCGACCGTTGGCGCGTCGTCTTGCTGGACACACTTGGGGCCAGTGACGCTCCCCTCCTGAGGCCTCACTGGGAGGCTTCGGTACCGTGCCAGGACTGGCTCGGGCACTTGTAGAGGCTCTTGGCTTCATTCCCCCTTTCGAGGCTCACCCTCTTCGCGAGCCCTCGGGAGGGCATATCCGGCGGGCCCGGCGACTCGATGAGACAGGGTACCCCCGGTGCCAATAGTCCGACAGACTGCCTTCGACTTGTGCAGATTCTATCTTCGAGGTCTATGGGCTGATCGCCAAGCTGGGTTGGTTACTTAGAGTGCTAGGAGCTCCTGAAGATTCATCAGCATTTAATGTTGCCAAAGTAGACCGCATGAGCAACGGAGTTGCGCATTCTTTAGTGCAATTGGGCAAAAGTAGTTTTAATGGTTGTACATTCTTTAGTGCAATTGGGCAAAAGTAGTTTTAATGGTTGTATGATGGAATCTGTCCGGCATGTATGTTGGGGGCGGTCCAATCAGATTGTAAAACGATGTAATTGCACCGTACTGGAGCAGCTAGTTTTAGACGTACTTTTTTCCTTATCAGGGTACCTAAGGGGAGTGGAAGGTTTTTAATGAGGCGGCTTGTTTGCTCAATATACCGATTGTTTTACCTAAAAAATCATTTTGCTTTTTTTTAATTCTTAGTGTTGCTAGAGCATTTCAATCTTGTTCTTGTGTTCTTTCCGACCATATATTTCAGAATCCGACAAACCAAAGAGGTTGTAAAAAATTGCGACCATGAGAATTCCGAAGGGTTGTTTTCTACACCCTCATCGGTAAATCTACCGGGTAATCTTAGAAATATGTTAATCCTCACAAAAAGTTATTTTTCGTGTATGCCCCTCTTTTATCTTCGGATTTCAGCAAGTCCCAATGGAGCATTCAAAATTCCATGTAAGTTTTGGAATTGTAGTTTTTGCATAAATCTACAAGTCGTGGCATCTCAATCTCATATACCCCTGATTTACATATTTATGGCATTTTGGATTGCAGACATTTCGAAAATGTATGAGTATGAAAAACAAAAAATTGGGATGTCGCATATAGTGAATTCCCACATGATTTTGAAAAACATAAGAATGTTGTGAGATGTGTCTTTGTATGATACATAGGAAGCAAACACATAAATTTCGCATGATTGAGAAGCGAGAGTAGAGAGATCAAATAAAATGAGGTTTGACTCATGCTAATATTCCGATGGAATGCATACGGTAGGAATAGGTTCCATGAGAATTCGGTGACCTTGGTCGTATGATCCAATGAGGTTACATAGAGAAAATTCCTATGAATTAGAATCCTCCGAAATTCCTATGAATTAGAATCCTCTAAAATTTCCGTGAAGTACCTACCTACGAGAGGCATGAGCTCTTCTCGAAATGAAGGAAAACTAAAACAAGGTTTGAGCTCATGTTAAGATTCATATAAATAATATGCACAAAAAATAGGGCCTTCGTTTGGCTCCAAGTCAGTAAGGAACTAATGCTCAGAAAGAATTTACTGGCAGCCAGTGAGCCATCATCTCGGTGATTCCCCATGCTCCTGGTGAATGCATATGGTTTGTTGTACTCCATATCATATTGATCATTATGGCCATTGAACTTTTTATCTTAATTAACTGCACAACCATCTCGGTGGTTCCCCATGCTCCAAGTCAGTAAGGAACTAATACCTACGATAAAATGTTTTATGGCACAACCATATCATATTGAGCATATTGATGTTCTGGACAGCATAAGATATGGAAAACCGTCGGCAGATTCAGTGCAGTTAATATCTACTGTTCTAGGCCATTCTTGAGCTAAGAACAACTCAAGCTGATTTGCAAGAAGCAGACCTTATACAGGAACATCCGCACAATATATTTATCCATTTTGGCTAACAGCAGGATACTTATACTATTACAAACCTATATCATAGGATGAAAAACAAATACAAAACAAGGGTATAGAGATGAGTTGGACGTGGAGCAAACTGCTCCTACAGCGTTGAGAACTAGCACGGTTGCAGTGCCGTATGGCGGAGGAACTCAGGGGATAGCACGGCGCGGTGATCCGATGTAGCCATCGAGAATCAAGGTTCCAGCTTCAGGGAGACGACTCGGGACTGCCGACTCCGCTTTGCCGCCCTCACAAACACCACCGATAGGCACGATGGTGCCCACCATGGCCTCCGGACTTCTTGCTCCCCTTTCAGGCAGGCGACTGTGGATTGAATTAGCAGGAGTCAGACAGAGCAATCTTCAGAGTTTATACAAACAGCCAATGGAGCACAATGTTCACCTTTGAATAAGAATAATACACACATCTCGGTATTTTAATCATGTTTAATTCAATTGTGTTGCTGATTTACACCAAAAAAGAACCCATTTATATATTAGCATCATAAACTTGCCTCAACAAAATATTTGATGATAAAGCTAACAGAACAGAAAGCAAATTGTTGCTTCCAAGTTGGCAGATGTACTGTACCGACACCATAATTTTAAACAAGACACCTACTAGCATGGAAAGGCCATACAACCTATTGAGCTTGAGTTTGAAAAGAAAAGATCAATGAGCTTCAACACTTTGAATGACTGGTATTTTGGTCAATTGTATTTTGCTATAAAAATAGATAGCATCAGCAAGAGGAAAAGAGGATTTCCTAACGGTTGACTGCATGGCGCATCATACAATCAAATGAAACTAAAGAGCAAAATACTACAACAGTTAACACAGTAGCAAACATGATTTGTAGATACTCTCACAGAAGAAACAGGAATATCCAAACCTTTAATGCGCCTCAACTCTTTGCATAATGTGATAAAGTCTCCCCATTTCATATGGCACCGCCTAATAAACCGCAGAATCTGTTCAGTAGTAAACATCGACAAGCTTTCTAGATACTCCCCATTGACAGCATTTTCTTCAAATACTTGTCTATAGCCACCAAGATTTATCTCTTCAAGCCACAATCCGACATCCTGAAAGAAAATAATAACCTTATTACGTGAAGAGCCATTAGCTTTTGCATCTGACACTAGCTATTACTCGTTCAAAATTGTCAGAATATAAAAGAGTAGCTCGATCAGCTAGAACAAATGAAGATTGCCAAAAGACAAACACTGAATCAAGACACTTTAGTGCAAATATTCAATGCTCTTTCAAAATTTAAAGCGCCCAGACCCAGATCAGACCAACGGAAAAATAACTACTGGTTAGCATAAAAATAACGCAGATCAAAATTCAGCAACCAACTTGTGGGCATGTATTATGAAGCTAAGTAAAATAGCTCTGACTGAACAACACTGAGATGGTCAATACAAAAGAGAAACAAAACATCATACATTGAATTCTGAATTCACCACAATTTCCAAGCATCGCCGGAGCACTACTTAGTCCTACACCCTCGTTTTTTATTCATCTTTCCCCCAACATCACATCCCTTAGTTTGGAATAACTTGCTACCATGGCTACTTCGACAAATAAAAATAGCTTTCCTTATCGTGCCAAATAAGCCCGTAGTCAAACAATTGTAACACTGCCTGTAGTTGGCCAAAGGAGTGTAGTGTATGAATAGACAAATAGAGTCAGGTATTACCGAGCTGAACTCAATTGAAGAGACAACTTTTCACTTGATATTGCTGTCTGTACAGAAAACAGAAGCACCTAAGTGCCAAAATAATGATCACTGAATGTAGGCAATCTTTTTTCAAAATCCAAACAATATGTAACAATTTAAGAAAGAACTCTTATAATAGAACAAATTAAAGAAAATCACATAAAACACAAGGCAAGAAAACTTCCAAGACCTGTATGGTCCATCTAACCAAAGTAAAGGCCGTCTATCGACCACAACCTTAGTCTGGTGAAGAACCGGGACAGGGTCTACACAACACAAGCCATTGTAAGGCCTAATTATGACCAAACCCTATTCTTGCTCAAGCCCAGGCCAGAGACCAATGTAGCTTGGGGAATGTTTCGGAAGTGATGTTTCTCTTGTTTGGGTGAATATCACTTGCTCAATCAAATACTGTTGCTGATTGATTATTTGCCATAATGACTAAGCAGGTTTTATTCAACCTTAGATGCAAAGAAATAAAGAGGAACCACATATCACACTCACCACATGAGCTCAGCATACCCGTCACTATGGTACTCTTATCTGAGAATGGGTCAGGCCATATGGAAAGGCTGTAGCTAGTTAATCACAAAAATTTAATTTAGTAAAGTTGAGGGCACACCACGATCAACCATCACACCATCATAGAAAAAGCATAGAAGTTCAATTGACTGAGAAATACTTTTGTAACCATTGATTAATACCAAACAATTCTTGAGTTGTCATATGCTTGGACTTGGTTGTTGGTCGATCGAGCATGAGCCTAGACCCTTTTTTTCTTGACAGGGTTAACCCCAGGCTTGGATCCCAGGCTGGTCCCTAAGGAGCTCAAGTCAGAATGGTTGCACTATAATATCTACAATGGGATTAATATTTTTTTTCTCTGAACATACTAGTTCAACAAAAAAGATACTTTCTGTATCATACCAAATAGAAACCGACAAAAAATTGTCAGTGATGTGAGATGATGGAATCTGTAATGCTCAAGATACATCATCAACCAGTTTACGCAGAAGTGCAAAAAACAATAGCGGTGCTGGTAAGGGCTAAGAAAATACTACAGCGGCAATTCAATAAATGAAATCAGCATAGTGAGTTAGCAGTCCATACAATGAAAGGAAGAGCAGCATATTCGCCCCCGCGCACACAAACAAAATCGACAAAGGATTGTACAACAGAATTAGGATGCAAGTAACAGTAGAAACAGAAGACGAAAACCGCCGACAGTACAGATTAGCACCTCGACAGTCCAGATGAAGAAATCCAGCGGCTCGGGAGACCGCCCACGGCTCATCTCCCTCCTCCTCCTGCCAGCCACCGCCCCTGCAAGACCCACCCAAGGTTCAGGGCCAGATCTAGATGGTGCGCAGCGGCACACCCAGATTTTGCGGGAGTTAGTTTGGGACCAAGTCCTCACTGCGTTGCCAGAATCTCATACCGCAAAAATCAATGCCGGAGACTGCCGACGGGGTGGAGACAGCAGGGACGCGACGGGAGTAGAACGGGGACGTCGATGGCGGCGAGACGCGCGTGAAAGGCGGAGGGTGAGGCGTCGGCGGTGAAGGCGAAGCTAACGCACGACGGGAGGTACAGCGCAAGGCGGCGGTGGACCGGAGGAGTGGCTGTAGGGGGTCGGATTGGACCAGCTTGGGTAGGGTACAGCATGGAGCAGTGGGGGTGGTGTTGGGGGAGGGATCGGGGAGGGAGGAAGAGGAAAAGCTACGGGAGTGTGGAGTGGAGAGGAAAAGTCAGCTGCTGCGGAGGAGATGGACACTGATGGCTGAGATCGTTTGGCTGGCATGATTGGTGGTAGATGGAGGGTAGAGATTTATTGGATGTATCAAAAAAGGGAAAATAAATCTAGAGAAGATTATCGATCTGTTCTGAAGTCGAGTGATGTCTCTGCCTAACTTGACGAAGTGTGGGCTGAAGTTAATCGTCCAGCTGTCCATTTACTACGGTATGAGGTAACGGGTCTCTTTAGTTAATAATACTCCCTTCGAATTAACTTGATTTTTCTCGCACTAAAACATATCTAAATACATTTAAATTTAGATAAATTTAAGTCAGTTAATTTGGATAGGAGGAAGTAATATAACTACTGTCTTTGTTCCGTATTGAAAGAAAAAAATTGTCGTATTTATTTTAAAAATTGACGAGAATTGACTCGTCCATTTTTTGCAAAATGGGGAGATCCCTGGCCTCGTTTAATAAGATAAGTATGAAGTATATTACATCTCAGAGATCAGATAAGGTTGATATAAACACATATGGACAAAGCTAAAGGTCTCACAAGAGAACGCATATAATAGCTAGCCAATGCCAATCTACTGGTATACCCCCACGGAGCCTAGCTGAAAATATCTGAAGCAACCGTCACGAGACGGCTGCATCCAGAAAACATGGGTTGTCGTTGATGCTCTAGGAGGAGGAAAGTCTAGAGATGAATCCAATGTGACAAGCCTAGACTTGAATCCAATGTAACATCGTATGGATAACCTGCAAAAAAGATAAAACTCGAACCTTGTTAAAAATAATGTTATTTCACCATTTCCAAATGGACCAACATAAAGCCGAATTACGTATTCAATCTTTATTCGCTTTATCCACTCTCTTAAGCCAATCTCCAAATATATTAGTGATATTGGTTGGAGGTGGGAGATTGTAAATAAAAAAGACAATACACCATAAAATCTTAGCAAAAGAAGGATATGAAAGAAATAAATGTCTTCATTACAAAAGCAAGATTTTTTTATATTCATTCCAATTTCTCTTCACGAGATTATCCTTAGTTAACAGCACTTTACTATTAATAAATCACATAAAAATCTTAATTTTCGGTGGTATTTTTAACTTCCACAGATAACTTGTGGGGAATCGGGGTTGTCCATTCATAAGATACTTAGGCTTAACAGTGAAAATCGCATTCTCTGTTAACCTCCATATAAACTTATCATGTTCATCTGTCAAAGTTATTGCCATCCACCTTTGACATAAATGTAGCCAAGCATCCCATTTATTTCCAATTAAAGTCCATCTAAATCCGATGTTTAGAGGAGTATCAGACAAAACGGTGTGAACAGTTACATTCTTCCTATGAACGGTGTTATTAAAGAGGGGCATTGTTGGACGAGAGAGTGCTCTCCTAGCCAAACATCTTCCCAAAATCAGGTGCCTCTCCCATCGCCAATTTTGAAAGCGTCCCTAGCAAAGAACTCATCTTTTGCTCTCATTCGTCCTTTTCAAAATGGCGAATCAGTCAGTTTGGCTTCAACTTGTGCTAGAGTTTTATTTGCCAGATACTTATTGTGTAGCAACTCTTGTCACACCCCTTCTTCTATCAACAGTTTATGTAACAACTTGCTTAATAAACATTTTTTTTAAGTTCTAGAACCTCAACACCCAAACCATCATGATCTTCGGGTCGGCGAATGATATTCCATCATGTTAATCTGTACTTCTTATGTTCATCACTTTGCTAGAAAAAGCGTGAGCGATAAAAGTCCAATCTTTTCCTTACATCCTTTGGTATTTCTAGAAGAGACAACATGAACATGGGCATGCTTATTAGGACTAAATTTAATAAGACAAGTCGATCCCCGTAGGATAAGAGCTTGCCTTGCCAACAGCCTAACTTACTCTCGAATCGGTTTTCAACCGGATTCCACTCAGAGTTTCGAAGCTTCCTCTAATGTATAGGCACCCCAAGGTACCTAAACGGTAAAGACCCCGACTCACATCCAAAAATCTCCTTATAAATTTGTTCTTGTTCAGCAGCTTGTCCAAAGCAATAGATCTCGCTTTTGTGAAAGTTAATTTTTAGTTTTGATAACTGTTTGAAAATGCAAAGAATGAGTTTCATATTGACAGCTTTCTGAAAATCATGTTCCATGAACAAGATTGTATCATAAGCGTATTGTAGGATAGACACTCTCCCCTCAACAAGATGGGATATTAGTCCACCAACCTGGCCATTCTCTTTTGATCTAGCAATAAGAATAGGAAGCATATCAGCCACAATGTTAAATTACATAGGAGATAAATGGTCTCCTTGTCTAAGTCCTTTCCACATCTAAAAATAATGGCCTATGTCATCATTGAGACAAATGCCAACACTTCCATCTCGTACAAAACTGTCGATCCACTTGCACCACAACAGATCAAAACCTTTCATACAAAGGACTTGTTGCAAGAAAGGCCACTTAATTTTATCATATGTGAAAGGGAAACGGATGTCGCCTAAAGGGGGGGTGAATAGGCGTTTTAAAAATATTACGGTTTAGGATCTAATAAATGCGGAATAAAACTTAACGTTTAATTTATCAAACCAAAACCTATATCAACTAGGTTCAACTAAGTGCACCAACAACCTATGCTAAGCAGGACAAGCAACAAGGTGATAGCGAGATATAATACTTCAAGCATGATAGTTATCACAATGTAAATTGCATAAGTAAATGGCTCGGTTGAGAGATAACCGATGGACGCGGAGACGATGATTTGTTTTCCGAAGTTCACTTCCAAAGAAGATACGTCTCTGTTGGAGAGGTGCGGGGGCGCAATGTCCTTCGAATGCCACAAATGGCTCACCTCGAGGTGTGGTGGCTTGATGCTCACCCAACGCTACACAAGGCCTCACCAAGGATGCGAAGCCACACAACTCACTGATGCCACAAAAGGCTCACCCTATTCTCCTATGAGCTCGCCACAAAGGCCTACTCACGTTCCACTATGGGACACTTGAGGGCGATCACCAAACCCGTACAAGGCTTGGGGAAAACTCCACAGCTCAATTGGAGGGCTCCCAAAAAATGCCACAACGGCTCCACAATGCCAAAATAGGCCAACAAGCTTGAGGAATCTCCACAACTTAATTGGAGGCCCAAGAACACACCACCACTCCACACAACCGTATAGGGTTCCAAGAAGCCAAGAGAAACAAGCCCAAGATATTGAACTCGCCGAATCTCCGAGGAGAACACGAACCTATGCACCAAATGCAAGAAGCAAGTCCTTCTCTCTTAAATTCCACCAAAGTTACAAAAACTATTGGGAGAATAAGAGAGGAGGAACACAAGAGGAGAACACAAAACTCTCCAAGATCTAGATCCCAAGGATTCCTTCACAATGAAGGGATTTGGTTTGGTGGGGGTTGTAGATCTATATCTCCTCTCTCAAATCCCTCAAAAAGATGCAAGAATCATAGGAGGGAGAAGGGGAGAGGGCAAGCTCTTCAAGGTCAATAATGGAGGAGAGAGAGTGAAAAACTGACCAAAAGAGCTAACACAACGAAGGGGAAGGGGAGATCCTTTTAAAGGGCTCCCCGGTCTTCTCGTCACGCACAGAATCGTGCACGACCGGTAGTACCGGTGGGTGGCTGGTACTACCGGTGACATCCAGTCAACGGTTAGAAAATAGCAAAGCGAATTAACCAAAACGCGAGCCTGGCCGGTACTACCGCCGACCACCGGAACTTCTGGCGAGGACGGTACTACCGCCCAAAATACCGACATAAGTTACGTCAAATAGCGCATTCCAAAACAGAGAGTTACTAAACGTTACCGGAACTTCGGCCGGAACTAGGTCTGGTACTACCGGCGGCATTTCTGCCCGAGCGGTACTTCCGGCGCCTGACCGGTACTTCTGCCTATGGACGGTCGTACCGCCTTTACTTCCGATCATAGTTCCATCAAATAGAAATCATCAAACAGAGAAGTTACTGAATCGAAATCGGGATTACCGGAAGTTGGGCCGAAATTAACACTAGTACTACCGGCAGCAAAATGCCTTAGCGGTACTATCGATGGACGGCCGGAACTTCCGGTCAAGACAAAACTCCAGAACCAAAACTGTCATAACTTTTGCATCCGAACTCCAAACGAGATGAAATGTAACACCTCAGTTTTAGTTAATCATATTTAGGGCTTTGTTTTTTCATTCATGAGCATCATCTCTTTAAAATGCATGCAAAGAAGAACTAAATGCAAAACCCTAAGCCCTAATTTCACTCTCCCTCTTGAAAACAATTCAAATGGGTTTGAATATTTTGAAAACCATCAAAACTCATGGAGCCCAAATTGACAAAAGGGGTCCCTGGAGTATTTTATATATTTGTAAAGCTCTAGTATTTTTGAAATGAGCCAAAACAGATTTGAAACTCAAATACAAAAGAGAAACAATATTTTAGGAAAAGAAAAGAGTTTTTGTTAAAAAAATAAGAGAACCTAGCTACTCAGACCGAGCAGCCCAGCTGGCCCATCTCTCTTCTCTCTCTCCATGCCGCTCGCGCGCAGCCCACCCCTGGCCCGTTCGCGGCCTAGTCGGCCCGTACCGCTTCGGCATCATCGCTCTCGTCGTCTTCGACGACGATGCTAAGCAGCTCGGTGGCCGCCGCGATGCCGTCCGTCGTCACTGCTGTAATCCTTGCCGCTCGCTGCTTTGGAGCATGGATAAGACCGCACTGACGCCCTCTTCCTCACCCTATCCTGTCACTTCCCTCCAGATCCTCTCTCTCGTTCTGCCCATGAGGCCGAAACCCTAGCCGCCATAGAACCCATCCGTCGCCACCATTGCAGGCCGTCCCGAGCACCGCCGGGATATCTATAAGCTCCGCCTTATCGCGCTGGTGCTTCTCCTTGAAGGAATCGCACCTGTACGGCCGCAATCGAGAGCAACGTCGTTGTCTTCCCCGATTCCGTCTGAGCGCCGCCGTCGCCATTGTCGCTCCTCCCGGCCTTCCCCGAGCTCGTCATCGACACAGTCGCCTTCCTGGTGAGCTACTGGTTCTAATGAGCCACCCCACCATCCTTCTCCCTCTCTGGTTCGTCGCCGTGCCGGTGCTCTGCAAGCTTCGCCGCCACGCGCCACCGTGCTCACTACTCCGGCCACCAAACCAGAGCGGCACAACCAGATTTAGGTTCCATGTGCCGCGCTTGTTCGAACAAGCCGCTCCGCACGACCTTGCTTGCCCATAGAGCTTTCCTCTTTGTCGGCCGACGTGCCCTCCGGCGAGCTCACGTGGCGCCCGCGTGGCCCTAACGTGGGCATCGACCAAGGTTGGCCACGGTGACTACATATGTGGCCCTGGCCCACTGGTCAACCAAAGTGGTTGGACCAGCCTCGGTGAGAATAGCCCTCACCTCGCGTTGACGTCATCTTGTGTCATGCTGACGCAGTAAATCCTTTTAGTAGTTTTATTAAAACTAAAAAATGGTATAATCTTATAAATTCAATAACTAATTATTTATAAATCAGAAAAATGTGTATAATATATCAAAATATTCAGAAAAATGAGATCTACAGAATAGCATTAGAACCATGCATTGTTCAACAACTTAAATTGCAAGTTTAATTAGAGAATAAATGAACCCCCACAGGTGATTCCGAAGTCTCTCATGTATTAGGGTTTGCACCCCTCGGACCCCGCTTAATTTGCCAATCATGTTTTAGGGTTACATTTCAACTCTAAATAACTTGTCATATCATTATCCTTGCTTGAGCATTGCATCGATACCATGTGTTGATTGTTTTCCTTTCTTTTTGGTGTTTGCTTCTTCCCGATAGAATACGATATCGAGATCGCGATTGAAGACCGAGATCAACACCATCGAAGATCGATGACCAATACTTGACCAACTGTAATCAATTCAAGTACAAGATATCCGAAGATCTATATCTTGGTATCAACAAACAAGGCAAGCCTAGCCCCACCATTATACAATCCTATGATTTTGAAAGCATTTCAATTCTTGCCATGATGCATACGATTCTACTGTGGTCTTTTATCGATGGATAGAGTATCCTATCTATTGCATTACTCCCTTTGAGCTTATATTACCTGATCCACTGCTCCTAGCATAACTAGGTTTGGCTTGTGTGCACTTCTAGAGCTATTATCTGTGTCTTGCTTAGCTATGCTTAGTTGTTAGTGCCGGTTCATCCAGATGATATACCAATTGCAGAGAATCTAGTATGATAGGAGAACGAGGTATACTGATGAGGTAAGATCAGTGGTAAAGGTTAAACATGCTAAGGCTTGTATGGGAGGCCACGATGGGATGTGGTTTTTGTAGTCGCATGCTCGCCACCACTAGGAACCGAGTTCTTGCCTTTGGACTAAGACGAGCATACAGCCACACGGGGCTTGGGAACCCCTCGATTAACTTGCCTAGTAGATTCCATGAGTCATGTAGTTCGGGCATTCCATTCCACATATGCATTTTGGTTGTTCTCGAAGGCAGTGAAGGAGGTGCATTCATACATGT